>CM068830.1:7355408-8555408 GCA_028554795.2 Sinohyriopsis cumingii
TGTACCAGTGATCGACAATAGACAACGAACAGTATAACATATACATGTAGCAGTGACTGACAATATACAACGAATAGTATATCATATAAAATACTATATACATATATCAATGACAGACAATAGACAAGGAACAGTTTTTACATATACATATATCAATGACAGACAATAGACAATGTCATATACAGACATCAATGACAGACAATAGACAGTGTCATATACAGACATCAATAAAAGACAATAGACAATGTCATATACAGACATCAATGACAAATAATATACCATATAAGGTTAAAGTCAGTTTTTTTTATTATAACAACAACAATCCACTACCACCACCCCAAAAAAATGAGCTCGTCGAAGCTATTCACTACAACAATTACAAATAACAATTACGTTTAAAATTAAGTTATGAAGAAATTTCTATTTTAATTGTTAAGTCCGAAGTAGCATGAAACAAAACAATTTCCAGCCTAAAAAAACGCAAAGAAAGTAAATGTACCATCTGAAATGTCTAATGACAGATTATATGCAGAAATTAAATATACATGGGTTCAGTGAAAGCAATACAAGCTATTATATACAGAGTGAAAATAACCCATAATGAGCTAATGATTCCCATCCACCTTTCTATAGCAAATCCGAGCAGCACTATATTTTTCAAAATGGATAGATATCAAAAGAAAGGTGCACATGGACGAAGCGAGCACACAACTTTGAGATGCAGAATGTTTTACTCTGATCTCGACTAATTATTACTTCATCTATGGCATGTCCGTTTCTTGCAATTTCAACATTGTCAACGTTGGTAATGGGGGAGGTTGTATGTTAAAGATAATGAAATATTTTAGTTAGCCACCCTGCTAATTAAAAAAAAAACTATTAAAAAGGAATCCACACCAAAAGATGACCACTCTATTAGGCATTGAAGTTTCTTATAAAAGTAAACTTCGGTGGATTTCATTATTTCGCTGTAGCTCGGGATATTCAAATGATATCCAGTTTTACATCATAATCCCAAACTACTTTAGTCTATAGCTCTACAAATAGTTTAGACCAACTTCCTGTCATGTGTGTGTGTGTGTGTGTGTGTGTGTGTTAGAGTTTTAATTCGTTCTAACTAAGAATCAAACAGGCGTTACCTTCAAATGAATGCACATATTTCATATCACGAAATTTAAAAAAAGAAAGAAATAAAGTAAAAAATACGCGAGGGCTGAAGAAAGAGTTAAATTTAAATTGTAAAGGTTTAAACATTAAACAACAACAAGTGCTTACAAAATTATTATATTTATAACTCTGTGGGAATTATGATAAAAAAAATTATATTGATTCAGTTATCACTAACTAGAACTACAGCCCCAAAAAGACATGGTTATTTACGCTGGATGGATAGACGAAAAACTGTCGCACATTTATTAATTGCGACGCCATGTATGTTATTATTATTATCATTATTATTATTACTGATGTTTCCAATTTCATCGTGACAGTGTCGGTGTTATAGTATGTACTGTTTAACATAACAATTTTAAAGTTTCTAACTATAATATAACCAAATTTGGTGAGCTATGCAAAAAAGTTTTATCTTCCGCATTACACATGTCACTACACACTGCAGTATACCAAATATAGATATTAAAGGACCTTGTGACTTTATCTACCTTAGAAAAGACACGCACACAGCTATTTTAACATACCAGAAATGAAGGGAAAGTTTCAACTCTTCCCGTTTCATCTCAAAACCTTCAAAAAGCATTATTAAAATAATGACGCGTATTACTGTGAAAGAGAAATATCATGTAGTTATATGTTTGAACACTAAAACCGGATCAGAATGAATAAATTAAAGAATAAATGGACAATGGAAGCGATGGACTTAAAATATTAACTTACCCTTCTTTTAAAGTTTTCTCCTAGATAAATTATTATTGATATTGTGTTATTGTTGTTGTTACTGCTTTTATTTGTATTTAAATAAGTTAAATGTTAATATTGTAAAAGAATTTTCTTTTTGCATTCAATGAGCATCAACTTGTATTTGGACATATTCAATTTTGCATTCAAGGAGCATCAACTTGTATGTGGACATATTCAATTTTGCATTCAAGGAGCATCAACTTGTATGTGGACATATTCAATTTTGCATTGAAGGAGCATCAACTTGTATTTGGACATATTCAATTTTGCATTCAAGGAGCATCAACTTGTATGTGGACATATTCAATTTTGACATAAGTCAAGCTTAGATGCGATACGGTCATTTATTGACTGTTCTTTCGTGGTAAATGGTAGGTAGCGGCTTTTAGATGTCGAAAAAAATGTTTTAACAATAATCCACATTAATGTAAAAGCCACAAATATTACTATGGGTTCGAGCGTAAATTGCAGTAACAAGAAGTCACTAATAACCCTCAAGCTATAATTACCCGATGCATTTTCCTGTGCGAAAAAAAAATCCATTATTTAAGTATATCACGAAAGCATCTCATTCAGACTCGAGGTCGTGTGGTCTTTGATTTATCTTACAAGGTCCAGGAATATGACATTTATAAATCAGGCTGAAATACATATACTGACATACTTTGTCCATGTATATAATATAAACATCAAAGACAGCAATTTAAATTGCTCGACCACATATCAAATTCGGAAGAGTCACCTTTAAGGATTTCTGAACTGAGGGTAATGTATTTAAAAAAAAGTGCATGTAGCACGTTTACCATTAATTGCTAGTTAATCAGATGTGTTACTGTATCACTTACGGGTTATTTAGGTTAAATTCATCATTTAGTTTGTTCCAGTCACTCTATTTACCATCGTTGAATTGTTTTAACTATTCGTTATAAACACTACATACACACCGTCTATCATATTTATTTCAACGTATGAAAATGTTAGTTATCCACATTATAAATCATTTAAACATTAAGATTAGTGTTTCAAATTAATGCTCAAAATTAGGAAAGAGTTTTGTTCTGGTTTAACATAATGTTTCTCCGTAAGAGGACTATATTATAAACCCTAACACGACATCCTCGTACAAGTGCATGTCACAGCGACCATCGACGCATAATGCTTTTAAACTAATTTGCCTTTCTAAAGCACATAACCTTATATTAGGAACATGTACATCAAAATTATAAGACAAGACCGTGTCAAGAAGTACAATTTTTTATTAGTGTCTTCATTTCACTACTCATGTTTTGTTACACTTCCTAATGACAAAACTGCCGAAAGATAATGATTGATCTTTGACTTCCACTGTAAAACTGGACAAATGACATACAACTGTTCACCACACCTTTTGTTCTTGGGAAAGGAAAATAATTCAGACCTTCGTAGATTCTGATCAAAATGAGGAATATCAACGAAATCGGAAAAAAACTGGCCATATTCAAGACATAGATGTAATATAAAGTATCTTAGGAGTCAAATATAAGTATTGTGTGTGTGTGTGTGTGTGTGTGTGTTTGGGTAGATAGGTGGGTAGAGAGGTGTGTGTGAGATGATGATGATATTCTTTTATTCCTCCATTTTCTGAAGATTTTAAGACAAAAAAAAAATGCATTTAAATACATAGAATCACAAAAATAGTAGATTCGTTACTTATTGAATTATTTCCAATAGCAAACGAATAAATAAATTAAAATCATTACTAATCTTGATAGAGATATATATACGATAGAACATTTGAAAATGATGATCATGATGATGATTAGTGTTTACAAAGTGACGACATACTCACGAGATAGTTTTTAAAGGTTCCGGCAACACCCTTCCTCGTTGCATACGTAATTGATGCGAGAACAAAAAGCCATGGTAAGATCATTTAGAACACTGATTTTATCGTTTCCTGAAGTGCTTTGAATATTTAACATTTAGCAAAAAGTATTGAAATTGGAGAAAATATTTTGCTAAATCTAAAATAGTAGACCTTACAAAAAGTAAAGGAAAGGTGTGCCTTAAAGATCATTTAGTGGGCTAGGTAGACAGTACAGATAATTAATGGAAAGGTGTGCCTAATGATCGTTAGTGGGCAAGATAGACCTTACAGATACTTAATGAAAAGGCGTGCCTTAAAGATAGTTAGTGGGCTAGGTAGACAGTATAATACTTAATGGAAAGGCGTGCCTTAAAGATAGTTGGTGGGGAAGATAGACCTTACATATACTTAATGGAAAAGCGTGCCGTAAAGATCATCTAGTGGGCTAGGTAGACAGTACATATACTTAATGGAAAGATGTGCCTTAAAGATAGTTAGTGGGCTAGGTAGACAGTACAGATACTTAATGGAAATGTGTGCCTTTAAAGATTGTTAGGGGGCAAGATCGACCTTACAGATACTTAATGGAAAGGTGTGCGTTAAAGATCGTTAGTGGGCTAGGTAGACAGTATAATACTTAATGGAAAGGTGTGCGTTAAAGATCGTTAGTGGGCTAGGTAGACAGTATAGATACTTAATTGAAAGGTGTACCTCAAAGATCTTTTAGTGGGCTAGGTAGACAGTATAGATACTTAATGGAAAGGTGTACCTCAAAGATCTTTTAGTGGGCTAGGTAGACCTTACAGATACTTAATGGAAAGGTGTGCCTCAGATATCATTTAGTGGGCTAGGTAGACCTTACATATACTTAATGGAAAGGTGTGCTTTAAAGATCGTTAGTGAGATAGGCAGGCCTAAAAGATCGTTAGTGGGAGAGCTAAGTAGCATATGACGGCACTTTGGACCCTAAAGGGAATCGTATATTTAAAATGGTCTACGAATTATTGACCCATTGTTATGGGTATATAGAGGCAAGGGGAACTCCAATTTTAATAATGCCCATCCGTTTAACATAATGGACCTGTTAGATGGGAAAGCAGCATATAACTTTTAAGGTCTGTTTGGTCTCTACTTTGGAATTTAGCTTTAATGTTATTTTATTTGGTGTCAAATATGCCTCTTTAGCCTAAAAAGTGACACTCTGGACCCAAACAAGAATCTGTTAAAAAGGGCCTTTAGAATATAGCCCTAAATCGGCAATTAACATAAGACAACTATCTTGTGTTTTAGTGAGAAGGGTAATCATATCTTAAAATTGTTTTGTAGTTTATAGATCTAAACGGAAAATATAGTGTTAAAAATGATCATAGGTTTAATATCATGTAATACTTGTGCTTCAAGATGGATCTCTAGTTGACAACTGTGCCGTCGAGAGCAAATTATATACACTATTGGAAGTAATTGTCCCTAAATGGGACCCTATGACTTTTAAAGAGATTGACTTTACGCAGTGGGTTTCACATGTGTGGGACTATGTACCTTCTAAGTCTAATGCTAAAACTAACACTTATTATTCAACACACCATTAGAAGTGGCCATTACCCAATCGTCTACTGACCACACAGGATACGATGAAAAGAAGGGGTACCTATTTCGTCTGCTAAATGACGGGTAACTCACTAACTGTCTTGGCTTACTTGGGTGATTTACTCAACGTATTTAGGAGCCTCTGAGGAATATATCAAACCTCATGAAAATGTTAGCTGATGCGATTCAAGCACTCTGTGAGCCACGTGTATTGAACGATATGTTATAATCCGAGACATACCTGAATCTCTTGTTTAGTTTGCAGGGTAAATTTTCTCAAGCTTTTTTATATGAGAGGTGGTGTTGCATAGCAGACGATTAAACCTGATAGGTCCAGTTGCTGCTGCCGAAAGAACCACCAGACCCCAGGGCCGCGGAAAGGTTTTGTGGGCTCAAGGAAAAATTATCCAGTCGCCCTTCCATGAATTACAAAATGTTCTCTTCGGCGGTGGGTTTATCTTGGTAACGATAATCAAGCGTATTGGATCTTGACTGTTCGAATATCGTTTGCAATCCTGACCCCATGTGATATTGGATTTTCAGTAAATGATTTGCACATGGACCTTGACTTGTAATCCTAGTACCATCAAGACTTTTCAACCGTTTATTTCCATAAACTTTGTACCACTTCACGTTATTTGATAATTGGATTTATTTACAAAATGTTCTTTTCTTTGTTGAAATGATTCCCTTTTTGGCATATCATTTTACTAAACTTCAAACCATGATTTAAGTAATACAACTTAACATTATCATTATGTTATTCCATTTTAAATATATGTTAACCATCCAGATTGGTTTGTGTAAATCGTTCCATTTTCTTGTAAATCAGTTTATTTCATGTTAATTAATGTTATAACATATTTCACTATGTTAGCATTCGACTTTGACTTAGAATTCTTCATCCCGTTTTATTTCTTCAAATCATTTAATAACCATATCATTCAATAGTTTGGGTTAAGTCATTAAAATTCATGTTATGTTATTTGCCTAATTTAATATATTTGGCGGTGACGGTTGCTACCCATAGAGATACATGCATAATGATGCGTAGATCTTGCGTTTGATTGGTAGAGATACATGCATAATGATGAAGTGATCTTGCATATGATTGGTAGAGATACATGCATAATGATGACTTGATCTTGCATATGATTGGTAGAGATACATGCATAATGATGAAGTGATCTTGCATATGATTGGTACAGATACATGTATAATGATGAAGTGATCTTGCATATGATTGGTAGAGATACATGCATAATGATGAAGTGATCTTGCATATGATTGGTAGAGATATATGCATAATGATGAGTTGATCTTGCGTATGATTGGTAGAGATACATGCATCATAATGAGGTGATCTTGCGTACGATTGGTAGAGATACATGCATAATGACGACGTGATCTTGCGTATGATTGGTAGAGATACATGCATAATGATGACGTGATCTTGCGTATGATTGGTAGAAATACATTCATCATGATGACGTGATCTTGCGTATGATTGGTAGAGATACATGCATAATGATGAAGTGATCTTGCATATGATTGGTGGAGATGCATGCATAATGATGAGGTGATCTTGCGTATGATTGGTTAACCTTGCTACCAATCTGATGGCCAACTGTTTTAGGCCCGATTTTGATTATACTTGGAATACATGCTTTTATCATACATATCTTGAACGAATTTGATAACGAGTGAAACCCATATATGCTAATCAGGTACTTTTGCATCTGATTGTCTGAGCGTGTTATCCTTCTGGTAGCTCAATTTCTGATCTGGTTTTTATTAAAATTTTAATACTGACCTATGTCATTAAGATCTCGGATGAGTTCTATAATGATCGAGATTCGTGCGTTCTAATTAGGGCATCTTGCATCCGATGGCTGAACGTTACCCATCTAGAAACCATTGTTCTGATTGATTTTAATCAAACTTCAAATGTGGTATTATATCATCATGATCTTGGATTGGGTTCTATAATGAGCGAGATCCATTTATATGGATGATGCAGTCTTGCACCAGACTGGCAGACCATGTTATTGCTCAGGAGGCCGAACTAGGAGTTTGCATTTTAAACACAAGGAAAGTAACACATCAGAAGGTTTATTGAGAATATCATGTTTCGGGTGGTAAAGAGAGTTATCCCACTTGGTAAACCTTTTTAAAATTTTAAAATATTAAAGATTTATTTATATAAACTAGCAAAATAACACGTCTTAAAGGTTACATTGCATAGTATGTAATTTAATGTTATATATACAATGTTAAAGACTGAAACTGTATCATACAACTAAGGAAGGAGCCTTGAATATATAAATCACTTTATAAGTAATGTTGAAAAGGAATTTGCTCTATTGTGCTTAATAGTTAGTTGGGTAGTTTAGTAGTTTTCATGCTGGATTTATATGCAGGAGTACTTGGTTCAATTACCAGGTGAGGTCAGGTTGGTTGTCATTTTATATCCTTGGACAGGACACTTTACTGTCATTGTCAACCAAAACTAAATCAGTCTCCTGTCAAAACCTTAAAACAGACTGAATTCAGACTAACCAAAATGTTGTTGTGCATCTCTGAAGCACACCAATAATGAACAACATTGCAAACACAACTTGCAAGCCACTAGTTTGTAAAACACTGTTAATTGGTACTACTATATTAAAATGCCAGAAAAATCACCTTTAAATGGAACTGCTATATTAAAATGCTAGTGTTACAAATATATTATCATAAACTTAGTAATAGAAAGAAGCAAAACCAACAAGTTTTGTAAAAGTTAAAAGAATTTAATTATGAAAATTATGCAATAAAAATTCAAAAGGAACTTGCAGTTTTATGAATTAAATACAAAATAATTCCAAAAGTTCTATCACAAATCCTAAAGAAGCGAATTAATTCTAGATCCTCAAATGTAGTGTTCTGCCAATAGTACTGATGTATCACAATGGCATTGTGCAGAACTCTTTTGAATAAATTCACAGTAGTCCCAGAATATTTTAGTCCAATGAGCACTGTGCAGTTCAAATGTCTCCTCTCAAATTATGTATAAACACAACATTAACTACATCTGTAGACTGTTATTAACACAAAAACGTACAAAAAAAGAATCCAAAATAGGAACAAATTTTCACTCCTTATTTACATCTCCATGAGTATATTATGACTATGTATCGAAATAGACCCCACATGACACACCTTACTACTCAATCTAATATTTCATAATATATATTCATGTAAACTAGGTCACAGTACTCAACTGTCTGACTTAACTAGCCAACTATAAATAACTCCAAAATGATAAATAGGTTTATTATTAGAAACTTGACAACACCTATTTATAGATCCTATGCAATCTAAGTACCAAAAGTGAAACACAAAATAGATAGTCATTACAAACAAATATAGATATACATAACACCAGAACTATTTATTGTTTTTATGTTATTAATATATGCATTATTTTGTGTCATTTCATATATTAAATATTATTTATCACACATTATTTTGGATTTATTTGGTATTTTGGACTTTAATGCAAAAAAACAAACATGAACCAAATTGAATTACCCTCTTTAACTTAGTTAAAATGAACCTCCAATTTTCCATGTTTATCCTATACATTTTCTGACCATAAAACAATTTTAAAATACAAATCCAATATTTTCTGAATGTAGAGACCACTCAAATTTCATTTCATGTAGATTTCTGGCTCATTTGGACATTTCCCCGTTAATTTTCTTGCCTCCTTGACATAGACTAGAAAGCATGATTGGATAATTTCTGACTTGTGTGCTATTTGTCAATCATGTTCACTTTAAATTTGCAGGAAGTTATTTAAGTAATTACACCATACATACTTACTGATAAGTCCAGTCAAACTGTGCCTACACATCAGGATCTATGCTGCTTGTTCTACATAGTACTCCTAACAAACTGTACAGACACAGATCTGCTGGTGCATGATGTATGTGCAGTTTGCAGTTTGACTCATTTTATAAGTGAGTACATATGGTACGTTGAATGTATATCTAACTATTAGAAAAATATGAAGCATTGTTGAGAAGTACTGATAAGGTAGTTTTCAAAAGGAGTAAAAAATTAGGTCTTACAACCATGGTTGACTTTATTAAACTGAGGACTTGCAACCATGGTTCACTTTATTAAATTGAGGTCTTGCAACCATGGTTAACTTTATTAAACTGAGGTCTTACAACCATGGTTCAATTTATTAAATTGAGGTCTTGCAACCATGATTCAATTTATTAAATTGAGGTCTTGCAACCATGGTTCAATTTATTAAATTGAGGTCATGCAACCATAGTTCAATTTATTAAATTGAGGTCTTGCAACCATGGTTCAATTTATTAAATTGAGGTCTTGCAACCATGGTTCAATTTATTAAATTGAGGTCTTGCAACCATGGTTCAATTTATTAAATTGAGGTCTTGTAACCATGGTTCAATTTATTAAATTGAGGTCTTGCAACCATGGTTCAATTTATTAAATTGAGGTCTTGCAACCATGGTTTCCTTTATTAAATTGAGGTCTTTCAACCATGGTTCACTTTATTAAATTGAGGTCTTGCAACCATGGTTCACTTTTTTAAACTGAGGTCTTGCAACCATGGTTCACTTCATAAAACTGAGGTCTTGCAACCATGGTTCACTTTATTAAATTGAGGTCTTGCAACCATGGTTCAATTTATTAAATTGAGGTCTTGCAATCATGGTTCAATTTATTAAACTGAGGTCTTGCAACCACTGTAGACTTTATTAAATTGAGGTCTTGCAACCATGGTTCAATTTATTAAATTGAGGTCTTGCAACCATGGTTGACTTTATTAAATATAGGTCTTGCAACCATGGTTGACTTTATTAAATTGAGGTCTTGCAACCATGGTTCACTTTATTAAATTGAGGGGGAGCTTAAGATAGTTAATTCGACCAACAAATCTATTTTTGTTTTTGCCTGAAACCAGAAACATTCAGTTTAATTTAGCCCTAATGGACAATGTGGTAGATAAGTGATCCAAATTTTCCTTTGCACTCCACAGCTTCATTGTATGAATGAATTCACTTTAATAAGCTTAGTTGTTAGTTATCCAGGTAAGTAAGAGTTGTAAGTTATCCAGGTAAGTAAGAGTTGTTAGTTATCCAGGTAAGTAAGAGTTGTTAGTTATCCAGGTAAGTAATTTGTGCCTTTGTTATGCTTAAATGGTTTTCTGTGGGATAAAACCAAAGGGATGTAGACTATTTGGTTCTTCCTACTCTAATTTTACTGGAAATGTTTGGGGGTAAAAAGAAAATTGTTAACTACAGCTGAGGACCACACTAATTCCAGATTTTGCTCATTGTTAAAGAAACATTAGCAGAACAAGTACATTGATGAAATTTTGTATAGTTTAAATTATTTGTCTATTGCTGTATTTGGTTCTTTGTTTAGCATGCCAATTCAGCTGCATGCACAAACATATACATATATACATGCAAATGTTAGCATGAAACACAACCCCCACACACCCCTCACACACCCCTCACATACTAAAGATGTTGGAACACAGTGACATATCAAAGGTAGCCAACACATTACATGGGTTTGTGAGCAGCTTTATTGACCTCTGTGAATTTAGTCTCAATAATCTTCCTCATCAGAATCAATGACTTCATCCATGTCAACCTTTCAGGCATCAGATGTTTTATTGATCATTTCCCCTTGTGACGGCCCTTTGTGATGACCCCTTGTGATGGCCCTTTGTGATGGTCCCTTGTGATGGCCCTTTGTGATGAACACTTGAACAGCAATGACTTCATCCATGCCAACCTTTCAGAATCAGATGTTTTATTGATCATTTGCCCTTGTGATGGCCCTTTGTGACGACCCCTTGTGATGGTCATTTGTGATGGCCCCTCGAACAGCAATGACTTCATCCATGTCAACCTTTCAGACGTCAGATGTTTTATTGATCATTTCCCCTTGTGACGGCCCTTTGTGATGACCCCTTGTGATGGCTGTTTGTGATGGTCCCTTGTGATGGCCCTTTGTGATGGTCACTTGAACAGCAATGACTTCATCCATGCCAACCTTTCAGAATCAGATGTTTTATTGATCATTTGCCCTTGTGATGGCCCTTTGTGATGACCCCTTGTGATGGTCACTTGTGATGGCCCCTCAAACAGCAATGACTTCATCCATGTCAACCTTTCAGACGTCAGATGTTTTATTGATCATTTCCCCTTGTGATGGCCACTTGTGATGACCCCTTGTGATGGTCACTTGAACAGCAATGACTTCATCCATGCCAACCTTTCAGAATCAGATGTTTTATTGATCATTTGCCCTTGTGATGGTCCTTTGTGATGGTCCCTTGTGATGGCCCCTTGTGATGGCCCCTCGAACAGCAATGACTTCATCCATGTCAACCTTTCAGACGTCTGATGTTTTATTGATCATTTCCCTTTATGATGGCCCTTTGTGATGACCCCTTGTGATGGTCACTTGTGATGGCCCCTTGTGATGGCCCCTCGAACAGCAATGGCTTCATCCATGTAAACCTTTCATGCATCAGATGTTTTACTGATCATTTCCACTTGTGACGGCTCTTTGTGATAGTCCCTTGTGATGGCCCCTCGAACAGCAATGACTCCATCCATGTCAACCTTTCAGGCATCAGATGTTTTATTGATCATTTCCTTGTGATGGCCCCTTGTGATGGGCCCTTGTGATGGCCCCTCAAACAGAAATGGCTTCATCCATGTAAACCTTTCAGGCATCAGATGTTTTACTGATCATTTCCACTTGTGATGGCTCTTTGTGATGGTCCCTTGTAGTGGTCCCTTGTGATGGCCCCTCGAACAGCAATGACTCCATCCATGTCAACCTTTCAGAATCAGATGTTTTATTGATCATTTCCCCTTGTGATGGCCCTTTGTGATGGTCCCTTGTGATGGTCCCTCAAACAGCAATGACTCCATCTGTGTCAACCTTTCAAGCATCAGATGTTTTATTGATCATTTCCCCTTGTGATGGCCCTTTGTGATGGCCCCTTGTGATGGCCCCTTGAACAGCAATGACTTCATCCATGCCAACCTTTCAGAATCAGATGTTTTATTGATCATTTGCCCTTGTGATGGCCCTTTGTGATGACCCCTTGTGATGGTCACTTGTGATGGCCCCTCAAACAGCAATGACTTCATCCATGTCAACCTTTCAGACGTCAGATGTTTTATTGATCATTTCCCCTTGTGATGGCCACTTGTGATGACCCCTTGTGATGGTCACTTGAACAGCAATGACTTCATCCATGCCAACCTTTCAGAATCAGATGTTTTATTGATCATTTGCCCTTGTGATGGTCCTTTGTGATGGTCCCTTGTGATGGCCCCTTGTGATGGCCCCTCGAACAGCAATGACTTCATCCATGTCAACCTTTCAGACGTCTGATGTTTTATTGATCATTTCCCTTTATGATGGCCCTTTGTGATGACCCCTTGTGATGGTCACTTGTGATGGCCCCTCGAACAGCAATGGCTTCATCCATGTAAACCTTTCATGCATCAGATGTTTTACTGATCATTTCCACTTGTGACGGCTCTTTGTGATAGTCCCTTGTGATGGCCCCTCGAACAGCAATGACTCCATCCATGTCAACCTTTCAGGCATCAGATGTTTTATTGATCATTTCCTTGTGATGGCCCCTTGTGATGGGCCCTTGTGATGGCCCCTCAAACAGAAATGGCTTCATCCATGTAAACCTTTCAGGCATCAGATGTTTTACTGATCATTTCCACTTGTGATGGCTCTTTGTGATGGTCCCTTGTAGTGGTCCCTTGTGATGGCCCCTCGAACAGCAATGACTCCATCCATGTCAACCTTTCAGAATCAGATGTTTTATTGATCATTTCCCCTTGTGATGGCCCTTTGTGATGGTCCCTTGTGATGGTCCCTCAAACAGCAATGACTCCATCTGTGTCAACCTTTCAAGCATCAGATGTTTTATTGATCATTTCCCCTTGTGATGGCCCTTTGTGATGGCCCCTTGTGATGGCCCCTTGAACAGCAATGACTTCATCCATGCCAACCTTTCAGAATCAGATGTTTTATTGATCATTTGCCCTTGTGATGGCCCTTTGTGATGGCCCCTTGTGATGGCCTCTCGAACAGCAATGACTTCATCAATGTCAACCTTTCAGACATCTGATGTTTTATTGATCATTTCCCCTTATGATGGCTCTTTGTGATGGCCCCTTGTGATGGTCACTTGTGATGGCCCCTCAAACAGCAATGACTTCATCCATGTCAACCTTTGAGACGCCAGATGTTTTATTGATCATTTCTCCTTGTGATGACCCTTTGTGATGGTCCCTTGTGATGGCCCCTTGAACAGCAATGACTTCATCCATGTCAACCTTTCAGGCATCAGATGTTTTATTAATCATTTCCTTGTGATGGCCCCTTGTGATGGCCCCTTGTGATGGGCCCTTGTGATGGCCCCTCGAACAGCAATGGCTTCATCCATGTAAACCTTTCAGGCATCAGATGTTTTACTGATCATTTCCACTTGTGATGGCTCTTTGTGATGGTCCCTTGTAATGGTCCCTTGTGATGGCCCCTCGAACAGCAATGACTGCATCCATGTCAACCTTTCAGGCATCAGATGTTTTATTGATCATTTCCTTGTGATGGCCCCTTGTGATGGCCCATTGTGATGGCCCCTCGAACAGCAATGGCTTCATCCATGTAAACCTTTCAGGCATCAGATGTTTTACTGATCAGTTCCACTTGTGATGGCTCTTTGTGATGGTCCCTTGTAATGGTCCCTTGTGATGGCCCCTCGAACAGCAATGACTCCATCCATGTCAGCCTTTCAGAATCATATGTTTTATTGATCATTTCCCCTTGTGATGGCCCTTTGTGATGGTCCCTTGTGATGGCCCCTCAAACAGCAATGACTCCATCTATGTCAACCTTTCAAGCATCAGATGTTGTGATGATTATTTCCTTTTGATGGCCCTTTGTGATTGCCCCTTGTGCTGGTTCCTTGTGGTGGCCCCTCGAAAAGCAGTTTCTGTGTCCAGTGTTTTTTTAGCTGCTGAAATTCCATATCCAGCATTGTTGATCAGTATGTCCTTGACATGTGATGAAGAAAAATTATGGGACAGAAATCCACCCCCGACTCGTAAGGCTAGATAGAAATCCAACCTCTGACTCATATTGCTAGATAGAAATCCACCCCCTGACTCATATGGCTAGACAGAAATCCACCCCCTGACTCATATGGCTAGACATAGAAATCCATGCTCTTACTCACATGGCCAGATAGAAATCCACCCCCAGGCTCATATGGCTAGCAGAAAATCAATCACCCTCTGACTCATATTGCTATATAGAAATCCATGCTCTGACTCTTATGGTTAGACAGAAATACACACCCTGACTCATATGGCTAGGTGGAAATCGACTCCTGACTTGTACAGCTAGATGGAAATCCACCCCCTGACACATGTGGCTAGGCAGAAATCTACCCCTGACTCATATGGTGAGACAGAAATCCACCCCCTGGCTCATATGGCTAGATAGAAATTTAACCTCTAACTCATATTGCTAGATAGAAATCCACCACCAGACTCATGTGGCCAGATATAGAAATCCATGCTCTTACTCACATGGCTAGATAGAAATCCATCTAAAACTCATATAGCTAAACAGAAATCCACCCCCTGACTCGTGTTGCTAGATAAAAATCCACCCCCTAACTCATGTGGCTAGATAGAAATCCACCCCCTGACTCATATGGCTAGATACAGAAATCCATGCTCCTACTCATATGGCTAGATAGAAATCCACAGACTGATTCTTATGGTTAGACAGAAATCCATCCACCCCTTGGCCCATATTGCTAGATAGAAGTCCACCCCCAGACTCATATGGCTAGATAAAAATCCACCCCCAACTCATATGGTGAGACAGACATCCACCCCCAACTCATATGTCTAGACAGAAATCCACCCTCTGACTCATATTGCTAGATAGAAATCCATGCTCTGACTCTTATGGTTAGACAGAAATACACCCCCTGACTCATATGGCTAGGTAGAAATCCACCCCAGACTCATGTGGCTAGATAGAAATCCACCCCTGACTCATATGGTTAGATAAAAATCCACCCCTGACTCATATGCCTAGACAGAAATCCACCCTCTGACTCATATTGCTAGATAGAAATGCACCCCCTGACTCATATGCCTAGATATAGAAATCCATGCTCTTACTCACATGGCCAGGTAGAAATCCATCCAAGACTCATATGGCTAGACAGAAATCCACCCCCTGACTCATATGGCTAGATAGAAATCCACCCCCTGATTCATATGGCTTAACAGAAATCCACCCCTGACTCATATGGCTAGATAGAAATACACCCCCGACTCATATGGCTAGATGGAAATCCACCCCTGGCTTGTAAGGCTAGATGGAAATCCACCCCTTGCTTGTATGGCTAGATAGAAATCCCCCCTCTGACTCGTATTGCTAGATAGAAATTCACCCCCTGACTCATGGTTAGATAGAAATCCATGCTCTGACTCTTATGGTTAGATAGAAATACACCTCCTGACTCATATTGCTAGATAGAAATCCACCCCAGACTCGTATGGCTAGATAGAAATCCACCCCCAACTCATATGGTGAGAGAGAAATCCACCCCTGACTCATATGGCTAGATAGAAATCCAACCTCTGACTCACACTGCTAGATAAAAATCCACCCCTGACTTATATGGCTAGACAGAAATCCACCCTCTGACACATATTGCTAGATAGAAATCCACCCCCTAACTCATTTGCCTAGATATAGATATCCATGCTCCTACTCACATGGCTAGGTAGAAATCCATCCAAGACTCATATGGCTAGACAGAAATCCACCCTCTGACTCATATTGCTAGATAGAAATCCACCCCCTGACTCCTATGGCTTAACAGAAATCCATCCCCTGACTCATATGGCTAGATAGAAATACACCCCCTGACTCATATGGCTAGATGGAAATCCACCCCTGACTTGTATTGTTAGATGGAAATCCACCCGCTGACACATGTGGCTAGGCAGAAATCCACCCCCAACTCATATGGTGAGATAAAAATCCACCCCATGACTCATATGGTTAGATAGAAATGCACCCTCTGACTCATATTGCTAGATAGAAATCCACACTCTGACTCTTATGGTAAGAGAGAAATCCACCCCCTGACTCATATGGCTAGATGGAAATCCACCCCTGGCTTGCATGGCTAGATAGAAATCCACCCTCTGACTTGTATTGCTAGATAGAAATCCACTCAGACTCATATGGCTAGATAGAAATCCATGCTCTGACTCTTATGGTTAGATAGAAATCCACCCCCTGACTCATATTGCTAGATAGAAATCTACCCCCTGACTCATATTGCTAGATAGAAATCTACCCCCTGACTCATATTGCTAGACAGAAATCCACCTCCTGACTTGAATGGATAGGCTGTTGTACTGAAATAAGATGCATAGTAAGCCCACACTAGAGTCATCTCTTCTCTCACATCATCAAAGTCCCTTGCATGCATAGTAAGCCCACACTAGAGTCATCTCTTTCACATCATCAATGTCCCTTGCATGCATAGTAAACCCACACTCGAGTCATCTCTTCTCTCACATCATCAAAGTCCCTTGCATGCATAGTAAGCCCACACTAGAGTCATCTCTTCTCTCACATCATCAATGTCCCTTGCATGCATAGTAAACCCACACTAGAGTCATCTCTTCTCTCACATCATCAAAGTCCCTTGCATGCATAGTAAACCCACACTAGAGTCATCTCTTCTCTCACATCATCAATGTCCCTTGCATGCATAGTAAACCCACACTTAAAGGAGACCAGAAACCAATGGAAATATAGAATAATAATAAAAGTACTATAGTAGAAAACCTTATTCTGAAGTATCATCTGCGACCGTAATGCCAGTATTAAAATATTGGCCTATCTTCTAGGAGCTGAATTTCCGTGACCTCGTATGCAAAATTTCCGCGCCTATTCGGTTACTTTCGGGATGTGACGTCATAGTAGCGACTCCAGCAGCCCAAGTGGGAGTTGCCAGAGTAAAAGACAATACCGTTTTGCGTTGCTTATGGGTGTAATAGAACATTAAGAAAAGCCTGTGGACAACATTTTTTTTTCTTTCCGAAAGATAAAGGCATAATGAAAGAATGGATACATTATTACAAACGAGTCGATTTCAAAGCAACACCATACAGCACTGTGTGCTCGTTACATTTCTCAAAGGACTGTTACGAGAGGGATTCTGAAAAAATGGCAGCTCAAGGATACTCAAATGCTAGGCCTAGACTAAAAGTTGGCGCTGTTCCAGACATAACGTTGAATATTTTAAATCCTGGGAAAAGTGTTAAACGTGCGAGTTACGAAAATAGGCAGAAGGCCGAGTAAGTGACCACAAAATGCAACAATCAATTCACAGATCTTTTATCTACACCAGCAGTGCTAAAAATAAATCTGATAGCCCGACACCCTGGGCCCCTCTGGTTTTAGTTCCGGCCCATCCTGTATTCAAAGTGAGGTGCCCGTCAGGCTTGTCGAAACAAAAATTGTTTGCCTGAGGAAACTTGGATCGCGCTGGTGAAATTAGTAAATGTATTTTCAAGATGTTGACATACATGCCATAACACGGCACAATCTAAATCAAATCACTACTGTCCAAGGTGAAATTTAGATTTGATTTTAATCAAATGGAAGCTTTGCCAAAAATAATATTCTAAACCTGTCGTGTTTCGAGAAAACACAATTTTCAGTAATCTTATAAAAATTACAAATTTAAAAAAAAATCATTGTATACATATAGTATGTATAAACGGTAATCTGTAATGATTGGAACTGATATAAAACTATTCCTTGGGCAGTTTAAATAGTATCGATTAAAAGAAAAGAGGTCAAAGTTTCACATTAAATGGCTGACAATAGAAACGGGGGGGGGGGGACTATTGACCCAACCCCCAACCCCTTGCCCCAATGTGCGAGCGCCCATGGGACGTACCATTTCTCCATGTGATACGCCTTATTATTCCCCCAGGACAAGCCCATTTTGCATATTCTGGTCAGCTCTGGCTAAATTGCAAAATAGCTAAAGTTTTGATTTAAGTACGCAAACAATAAAGCCGGTGTGACTAATGAACATACTCCTTATCCTTGCATTGATCTTGTGAAAAGGACTGCCCTTCGGACATACTTCAAAGAAACCATGTTCGACAGTGTGTGTATGTGTAAGCACCAGCAACTGATTGCCAAAATAAACGATACCTATTTTGTTGTTACTTACGATGCCATGGACTTCAGGTTTAAGTCTTAATGCATGTAATCCTGTTTGCTGAACAAAATATTTATTCAGAATTAGTTCTTTAGGGCCACATATACTGCATGGTATATTTTGTTTTATTCCTTGTAATTTAATCGTGGTAATTAAACTTTACATATACGGTAGAGGAATGTCAGGTGTTAACTGGCCGAGTTTTTTTGACGGAAATGGAGATGCGATTTTGTTTGCAGAGAAAATTTCACAGTGATCATTCATTTAAGCTAATTGGTGACAATTTTATTCTTTTAATTTTTTTTTTATACTATAGTACTGTTGTAGTTGTTTAAAAACATCTGAAATTTACTTGAATAATGTTTAATTTTCACGTTCTATTTACTGAAGAAGAAAAAAAGAAAAAAACTGTTGTGTGATATTAATTATTTCTTCCAGTGCCGGATTTAGACGTGTGTGCGTGTGATTTGAATTTTTAACGTAGCTTTAACAATTTTTCAGTCATATCACTACGATGTCTGCAGTGTGGCAGTTTAGACTGTGGATTGCATACGTTATATCTATTTATAAATGGTTTGGGGTTGGGTTTTTTTTTTCTTCTGACAAATGAAAAATGACAGACATAATGTAATAATCGGGACTTCGCTGCGAAAAATTTAGAGATATTACGAGATCGGGATGTAGATGAGGAAATACCACCAAAATCGGGAGGTTTTTCTCCCGGCTTGAGAGTTGACACGTATGAACTGTCTGGGCTTGTGGAATTTCAGTCAGGGCTTGAGTTTATTTAAGTCACCAGCCCGGGGCCTGTGCCTAAAAAAAATTCTTTTAGCACTGACCAGTACAGTACATAAACTATTATATCAGACTGCAGATTCAAGTTTTGAATGTGCAACCCAAATGTGGTCTCCTCCCGTCTGCCTCGCTCGCCAATGTTTATGTTTGTATTCGAGGACTGGCTAGTATTGCGTCACGGTACCACGTGATCTGTCATCTCATTAAAACTCGGAAAAACTCGGCAATTTACGGAATCGTGGTGACTTCCATGCAATAAAATCACTACCCGCTTACGATATTTAATTTATAAACATGACAGTCGAATTAAAATCTGTAGAGAATTACATACGTAGAAGGAAAATTTTGATTTCTAGTCTCCTTTAAGTCATCTTTTCTCTCACATCATCAAAGTCCCTTGCATGCAAAGTAAGCCCACACTAGAGTCATCTCTTCTCTCACATCATCAATGTCCCTTGCATGCATAGTAAACCCACACTAGAGTCATCTCTTCTCTCACATCATCAAAGTCCCTAATGTATGCATAGTAAGCCCACACTTAAGTCATCTCTTCTCTCACATCATCAAAGTCCCTTGCATGCAAAGTAAGCCCACACTAGAGTCATCTCTTCTCTCACATCATCAAAGTCCCTTGCAGATAAAATATTGATGCTTGTGTTTATTTGCACAATGCACCATGGATCACTGAGGAGGAGGAAATAGTTTAACACTCTAGAGATCAGAATTCTTCATAAATCAAATGTCCACATCACAAACTCTTACACTATGCTTGCTAAAATTATGCAAATTAATAACTAAATGAAGATCTTAAAATAGAGAAAGGGTCAGTCAGTCAGACACACAAAAATGAAATGAGAAGACTCTACCCTCATTTTTACAAGACCTGATATTCTGATGACAGGTGTTGGTCAACTGGTAAGAAAACTTCAGTGAAGTCAAGAACGCATCTGTTGCCTATTGGACATCATAAGTCAACCATTCTTATGTTGAAGTCACATCTAATACTTACTGAGGTAACATGAAATGATGCAACTGTGTCTAGGTCACACACCTGGAAAAGATAGTAAGATCAGTTTGACTATCTGTAAGTACTAATTTGAAACATGCAAATATCATAAACATAATACACAGTTTATTTCTTTTAGATTGGCATCAAAAGAATCAACCACTTCTCAACTAAGTCAATTTATCTACAATTCAAAATCGTAAGTCAGAGGTCAAACCAAATGTTTGCTTAAATTGACAGGTGCTGGGTCTATACTGATGTAGGCCAGTAACGTTGTTGCATCCCAATTAGTAAGTGATACAGCAGAGTGCATAGTGAAGAACATATGAAGCAGCGTACCAGATTTGAATGGGCATGGTGCATCTTGAAGAAGAAAAGTTCAGAGATTCATTGTTTTTACTATGATAGTGGATCCTAGTTCTCTGCAGTCTTGTGAGCTCTTAAAGTGTGATGCAGTTGTCAGCATTTAACTTCCTTAAACTGAAGTTCCTTGTCTGAGTACTGATTCACAACTTTAAGATTAATCAAACACATCATACCTAATTACAATGAATCATCCACAACTTAAAGATCAATCAAACACATACTGAATTACAATGAATCGTCCACAACTTTAAGGAAAATCCTATTGATCATACTTGTATGCTGATACATGCCATCCATAGCATTTTGGCTATTTATAAAACTAAAATTGACCCAGAAGTTGTGAATACATCAGACTAATTTTTCACCTACAATTTTTCAGTCAAATAATTCTTTATTCAATCCAATTGTAGAAATAGCCAAGGTGATCTGAATAGATTGCTGTTTCTTTTCTCTGAAGAAATTTCCAGTGAACAAAATGTATAATTCTTCAGTAAATTACTGTGTGAAAGCTTTTCATGCCTCACAGAAAGAGCCAAGGTATTCCAAGTGGTCATTACTGTTGCACAGTAGAATCACTCTTGCTTCCTTTTGTACTAAAGCTGATTTAAGACCATGTATCCAGTTATCTGTGTGGTATAAACTTCAGATAAACCATTATATCTGTGTGGTATAAACTTCAGATAGACCATTATATCTGTGTGGTATAAACTTCAGATAGACCATTATATCCGTGTGGTATAATCTTCAGATAGACCATTATATCCATGTGGTATAAACTTCAGATAAACCATTATATCTGTGTGGTATAAACTTCAGATAATTTAACCATTATATCTGTGTGGTATAAACTTCAGATAGACCATTATATCTGTGTGGTATAAATTTCAGATAAACCATTATCCACCAATTTCTTGTTATTTTTAGTTATGAACTTTACATAAATAAGGAACTGTTCTCCATCTTATGCAATAAACAAACAAAGAAATAATTTCATACCACAGACATAGCTCAGCATCTTTACCTCAATTAAAACAACTACTGCTACTTGGAATTTTCTGTGTTTTTGTTCTTGCTATTGAAAACTATGTTATCTTTGTATCATCATCAAAATTTAATGAGTCTCCCTTCAACTATCTCTGAGCAGTCTTCTTCCTGTTCTGCCTGGAGGGAGAAGTGATTGCTCACAATTTTGGTAACCAAATTAGGACAGCCTCCAATACATCAATGAATTTTGACTTGATTTGGTAATAGTCTCTCAAGAATATCAGAATGGTTTAAATATTCAGCATGTAAAAAGAATAAAAGACAGCTGATGCTGTTGTTGTTGTTGTGGGGTGTAATGCCATTTTTCAGCACAAGATAGGCTATACATGGTGGTCAGTATTAATAGTGGAAAACCCCAGAAAGAACCACTGACCAACAAGATGATACTGGCAAGCTTTCTCACATACCCACAGACCTGAGACTTGAACCCACGCAGACAGAAGTGAAATGGCAGTGATCTGTAATGGTGAGAGCTTTAGCCCACTCGGCCACTCAGGGCCCCAATAAAAGACAGAAAAAATAAGCTCCAGGATTTCATGAAGTCCAAGAAATTCTTTTGGGTCAGTAGAGTGGCTCTTGCTGCATTGAACCCTTTTCCTCATACATCAAACATGCACATTCTTGACACTTAATGGATACATTCAGCTCTTTGGAAGGACATGTAGTACTGATTGCTGCCAAATGTAGGTTACAGTGACTCATTTGTTATACACCAATGATTATACTTTACAGACATGAAACATAAGTATTTTAATAAGGAATCCTACTCAGGAGAAGTAAAGGTAGAACACAACTGACTTTTTTATTATCCAGTAAATGTATTAAGCTTTTCTAGTAGGGGCATCTTGATTTGGTCAATCCACCCATCCTTCCATTTTCTTTCATCTGCCTGTCCTGTGAAGCTTATTAGCAAGATTGCATAAATAACCATTCAATTCAGACAAGTTTAATTTGGTTGGCATATTCACACATCCATATATATATATATGACCAGATGTATTTTTTGTTGACTATTACAGATTTGTTTTCATTTTTTCGTTATACACATACTCAGACAGTCTGGACTGACAAAAAGCTTGTTAGAACAACTGAACAAAAACCACATGAAGTGTACAAATGAAATTTGGTAGCCATGTATAATTCACATATAGATGACCTAGCAAGACTTTCAGACCATTACAGCTTGTGTTCTATTTTTTTAAACATTTAAAACTTTGTGAACATTTTGAAGAAGAATAAACCTTGTTAGCACCATTTAGTAAAAACCATTTCAGACAGATGGGAAATGAAATTTGATAGGCATATGTTTATCCATATGTAGATGATCTCAGGTAGGATTTTTTAGGCTATTTCACCAATTATTTTTCAATTCGAAAGCTTACACCTTTTAACTTCTTGGACTTTGATATTTTGATGAAAACCTTGTTAGCACAATTAAGTATAAACCACTTCAGGTAATCAGATTAAATCTGGCATGCAAGTAGATGACGAGATTCTTGTTTCATTATAGTATTTATGCGCAACTGTTTGAACATTTATTTGTGTTTCCTATGCAACCCTCTGATGGATGGAACTTGATTACTATTCATTTTGATGTTCTCAAATCTAATTCTTAAGAATGATTAGTCCTGATTATAGTCAAAGTATTATATATATATATATATATATATATATATATATATATACATATATATATATATATATATATATATATATATATATATATATATATATATATATATATATATATATATATTCTATGAGGTAGTTAGAGCCTTTGCTTACCATATTTTACATTTATTTTTATTTGCATGATTCTTTTTTGTTATTTAACAGTAAAATTGCATAGGAATATTTTTGGTGTGCGTATTTTCATGTGTTCGTTAATTAAAAAATTGATTATAAAGATAAATGTACGTTACAGGCTGTTTATATTTTACACAAAGATTACATACGCATAGAATAAGCAAACCAAATACAAAAAAGTGGGAAAATCTCCCGACCTTTATCCAGAAAAGACAAAATAAACCGAATGGGGTTCTTTTATCACCAGGACTAAGTAGTACACAGACTTTTTCCCTAAACATTTATAATGCCTTAAATTTGCGGTATTTTACGTTGGTTTTCAGAATTCCTGTGAGGGTTATTTCCCTTGCCATATACATAGGTTTCATTTCGAAATTCGTGCGGTTAGTTGAGGTTGTCGTACGGATTTCTCCGTTTTCATGGTATGTATAATCTTGCTTTTGCAGCTTATTTGAACATATATTATAATTTCACCTAATTGTACAAACACGCGCAGATCTGATAGGGTCTATATGTCACCCATTCTACTTAAAGTTAAACTGGCTCTCTCAATATGTTGCTTTGGAGTGAAAGAAAGTCACCAGAAATTGTAGGGATGAACCATTTACATATCAGTTGTGTGTGTGTGTGTGTGTGTGTGTGTGTGTGTGATTTTTCTACATAATATTTTTATTCTTTTGCTAATATGATTTCATAGGTTGTTTTTCTCTTTGTATACACATCAAAGAGTATTTTGCTTCGAAGCTATAATTCAGAAGTCTCTCCGGAATATTAAAATGGTCGGTCCCTTAGTGACCAACAACATCCATGGTGAGTTTTTGGCGTTTAATTTATAATTATAGTCATAACTATTTGCCAGGGATTAAATCCGCAATCAATTTATGTAATTAACATTAATATCAGAAGGATGACGCTGTTTGTAATAAGAACGGGTCAAGACGTTTGGTAATCATGTATTTTGATTTATTACGAACACTTGCGTAGACCATCTTTATCTTAACCTGAATTCCACCGCTATTTACCTTTCTGTTTCTAGCTTAATCAGATCTTCATTAAAGACAGTCCAATTCCAGGATTTGGAAAATCCAATGTTCCCAATGCATATACGACTCTCCTACTGGACTTCGTTAAAGGCACCATTTGTCAGTGTAATATTGACGACAGATTAGTCATCAGAATGTAAATAGTTCCGTACCGAAGGGAAATAAATATGGAAGCACCTCATTTAGAAGTAGGTCCATGCTGCAGAATTGAGTAAATCCATTATCGTGTGGTAAAAATAAATACTTATCTCCGCATGAGAGAGAGAGAGAGAGAGAGAGAGAGAGATGACCAGCATTTGATGATACACGTGTATTGTTTATCTTTTCATTTCAAGACGTATTTTATCTAGAACAAATAGAAACGGAGCAAAAGTATCAGATTCCATTCTGTAACCTATCTTTTATCTCAGCGATGCTTGTTCCTAATAAATATTTGATGTAGGAAGACATCATTAAGGAAACCACCGAAAAAATTAGCAGCATGGTTAGATTTACTAAACGTGTTAGCCCGTTGATAAAATATAACGAGTGCAGTGGTTTCAGGGAAGCCTTTCCATATTTTTCCAACAGGTTTTCCATTTGAATATAAATTTGCATTTGCTATGTTTGGTTCATTTCCTTCTATAAAGAAATAAGCTTAAAACCGAATAACACTTGGAGTAGACGGTTAATGGGGTTTTGCCTTTGTGAGTTTTATATAGGTCACGGCCTTCTATCCCCTCATGATCTTTCCTCATTTTATCATAAAACCCACATATTATGCACAACCTTTGTATTCAGTAATCTACGAAAGTGAAGTGGCCAGAATCATGCAAGATAGAAGCAGTGACCTGGATCGGTAACAGCAAAACGCCTATACTACTATTGTCTGTAAATCTAATACACGGTTCTTTTTCTGTCCTCGGAATTAGGCGCTGCTTGTGCGATTAAGTTATTTACGGTGAAAGAAGAAGTTTTCAAATCTTTGATTTATCTCAACGGGAAGCTTTTCAAATCTGTGAATTTCTAGGAGGCTCCATAGCGGACAAAAGCTGGTCCAATCAGAACGTTGCCGTTGAAATTTTAATTTCATATGTCCAGAATTCCAATTTCACGTGTCGTTTCAAGAATGCTTGTCCTTAAAGTTCCATTTTCTTGGTCGAGATTTTAGATTATATTTGTTGAACTAAACAGTAGTGGTTGAACTTATATTTTCTGTGTCGAGGATTTAGATTGTGTCGTTTGAATTACACGGCGGTGGTTGAAATTTCAGTGACATACGTCGAGAATTCCTAATTTACGTATTGGTTCAAAGAGTTTATGTTGAAAGTTCCATTTCATATGTTGAGTATTTAGATTTCATCTGATGAATAACACAGCGCTGGTTGAAGATTCGATGTCCAATGTCGAGTATTTAGATTGTATCATCTGAATTACACGGCGGTTGTTGACATTTTTATGTCATATGTCTAGAGTTTCAATTTAATATGTTTAATTACATTGATTATGCGGAAAGTTCCATTTCGTACGTTGAGTTCCTACATTGGCTCTGTTGAATTACACAGCGGTGGTTGAACATTTTATTGTGCTTGTCAGAATTGCTAGTTTTGTATGGTGAAATGATGTGTTAAAAGTAACATTACACTATGTCCACTTTAACAATTCAAAATAATATCGAGTAGTAAGATATATCTTTCGTGCATTCATTTATATGGCGCCATTACATTTCATGCATTTACGGTTTGAAAGTTACCATTCACAGGTCCAGAATTACTATGAATTTCTTCGCATGAGGTCACTTTGTGAACAGACCGCGTTATTTTTAAAAAGGAGGCTGCTTCTCATTGCTGTGAAATTCAACAGATGAAATCTAAATACTCGCCACTTGAAATGGAACTTTCATCAAACAGTTACATTCAACGTGTGAATTAGGGATTCTCAACATATGATACTGAAATCTCAACCACCGCTGTGTAATTCAAAATATACACTGTAAAACGTCGACATAGGAAATAGAACTTTAAACAACCACTGTATAATTTAATATATAAAATCTAAAATCTCGATCTCGAAAATGGAACTTTAAGGACGTGCAGTTTGATCCAACACGTGATATTGGATTTCTCGACATACAACATCGAAATTTCAACTGCAGCTTTCTCAGTGGGCCAGCTTCTGTCCGCTACGGCACCTCATACATTTCTTTTTTCGTGATGACATTGAACAGTTAAATTTCTTCATATTGCATTCGGTGCCGCGCAGAATCTCAGACTGTAAATCCAAATCGAGTTCGATCTGTAACTGCCACCAATAACTTTGACGTAAGTTGATTCACAATTGCATGATGCCCATACACGTTAAGTAGTACTTCCTTCGGGAAATATCCTTCGTTTTGTGTGAAGCAGAACCAGATTCACTTTGGTGCATTGGTATACGCCCATGTGATGTTTCCGACACCGTATTATATATTTGCCGTGTGAGTGAATTCACATCGCGTTCGTAGACATTCTACATACATAACATGCTTGAGATTCTTTTTGCACAACAACCCGTTCACCTTTTGCCTTGTTATGTTCTTGCCGGTGAGACCGCTTTTCGGTCCAACCACAACCGACCGCATTTTAGGGCGCAGTCATACATATTTCTCGATTTGTTTACCAGAGCAGTCGTCTTTGAATTTCCCAACAACCTGTTTATTGGCGTTTCTGAAGAACCGGTGTTCTTTCGAATAATCGTTGTTATCAAATTCGCTCGCAAGTGTGTTTGCAATATCTGAATAAACACCATTAGTGGTTTTGTGCATCAGTAGCAAGTCAGTGTCATTATAAAGCATATTGATACGATCCTGGTAAAACGTGTTTGATCTTGCAATGGTAGAACTCCAACATATGATGCGACAAGTTTAACAATGACGCGCCAATATGAATTGATTTTGTCAACCTCAGCTTTTTGCTTTTACTACGAACGGCAACAAGTCCACCATCAAAGATCTTCTGGGATTACAATGCCGGAACAGCAACGAGCCTTCAGAGTTTTTCTTGTTCACTATCGCCATAGGGGTCTGACGTTTTATCAATAAAGTACCATGAAATCTCCGACAACTCGAACTCACCTTATTGGTACTATAAATTAACACAAGGAGTGCAAGCGTGACCCCAACCATCCGCTCGATTCGAATTTTGTCACGCGTCTTTTATCGCTTCAGAATCGCAAGAAGATTGAAAAGCTATCCATATCTTTTCAAAAGACAGTAACGTACCAATGCATAACTCTCAGACGACCATCGCATGAATCTAATCCGGCGAATTAGCCTTTTTTTCCTCACCATTACGGTCACAAAGTCTTTTTGCAGGACTCCATCAGGTGGAAGTAGCCGATTTCACCAGATTCTGCTCTGCAGTAAATAAGCGCTAGGGTCTAATACTCGTACCGATCACGGCGTAGTGTCTGTATGGTCTTTTAATACTTATAGGCTACTGCATTTGTATGAGAAAATATGAACGAGTTTTGGGATGGAATACTGCACGACCTTGGGAGTGCAGTATATCTTTCCGACAAAACGAGTTCATATTTTTCCATACAAATGCAGTAACCTTTTTATTATATGCTCATTTTTTTATTCTACCTAAGGTTTAATTATATAAACACAAGAAACAACGTAAATGAATGTATGCCGCATTCCAAACTAAATACACAAGCGCATATTCATCATTACACAACAACAACATTATTACTGCGCACATAACTCCGCCCAGATAAATTTGAACTTAGTCGCGCGCTCGACATAACCTTTGAAAGAAAATGGCGTGTCTAGTTAAAATTGAAATTTGGAGTCATATTGTGAATGAATGTGCATTACAACAACTTTTCCATTTGATCTGGAATGAATAGATTTTGGTATTTTTCTCGATTCTAGGAAATTTCGTTATTATGGACTGGATTTGTATGTGACGATTCCACATGAAATACATGCGAGTTTATAAGCTAGAGAGAAGCCTGTTGACATCAGCAAATATGTTTCTGTTTCTGTCATTGAATGTTTGAAATCATAATGTGGGAAAAATATGAAGTCTTTCAATTGCAATTATCAAAAAGACGTTATGGAATTTAATGCTTATTTCATTTTGAGTGCAGTAAGGAGGATGCAATTCACTTATCATCGAAATTACAGCACAATTTCAAAATGTGTAATCCAGATTGAAAACCTATGACATGGCTCATGTAATTCGGATTTGCAGAATTAAGAAAATACATTTTGAGGAAATTCAGGATGTAAAACTGTAAGGATATTTTATTTTGCCATTCTTAAAAGAAGAGAGTATATGACTTGTCACTTGTATTTATTTATAAGGACCTTTTTTGCGTCTGTTATATAATGTAGCTAGCCTAAATCCGTAACATAGTATCAACGCGGAATGTGCCAAAGCAGCTGGTATGTGGCAGTCCACGAAACATTTGTTTTAGTTCATTCAGAAACAGATTTAAATAACCACAACGTAAAGAGCCTCTTACGCGAGTATACATGATTTGTGTACAAATCAAAAGTGCTGGCGTCTGCGTCCATTGTTTGTTTACAATAGAAAGTAGTTCCTTTATCCACGTGAATACTATATGTGTATTGTCGCGCGAGTTGAGTATCGGGTAATACTGAACGATTCTGACAATGTAAAGACAACGGGGAAAAAATGAGCATATAATAATACCGGGTCCAGCATCAGTCGTGGATTTAATATTGTGAGTGTGATGACGTCATCAACCTTCATTTGTACTATCCTAAATTTAACTCGATATTTCTATTCAGGAAATTTATATAAAATTATGATACAATCTGAAATAAACATTATAGTTAAACATTTTATTTTGTGAAATTACTTTCAAAGTGGTATTCATCCCGTGGCAGAATCGGCTACTTCCGTCTGATGAAGTCCTGTAGAAAGACTGTGACCGTAATGGTGAAAATAAAGGTTAATTCGCCGGATTAGATTCAAAATTTATTAGCAAGGTGTCGATGAAGGTTAAAGTCACAATCAAGATACCAGCAGCGGGAAGAATCCCAAAAACTAATGGCGAGGAAGACAGTAAAACGAAGTTGCAATCGATTGATGCTGGTGCCGTTTACCTCCATTGGTTTGCCGTTATCCTGGTTATGAAGTCAGCGTAACACCATACGCTTCACGGTTCCGAAAGATGCATGGAAAATGCGAGCGTAGGCGTAGAGTTGCAAATCGAAAAGACGTCACGGGCAGCAGGCATCTCAAACGTGTATTTATACATCATTAAGGATGAGCAGCACAATATATAAAATGTTCGTGTCGATCATATATTAGTCGTAAGACGCGTTGAACTCCGGGTAGTGCTAGCACGGCGATCTTTGATGACTTACAGCCACACTGCTATCATCGTTTGCCTCCACGGCTGTGGTAAGAGCATATTTGCTTGCAAGCTGCTCGAAACAGCATCTAAATATCACTCTGACTGTATCTTCATTATTTGTCCTACTGTATACATATGTGAACCGGGCGTTGTACAAAAGAAACGAACACAACACCCTCATGTCGTGGGGTTTATTTAGCGTGAACAATACGAGACAAAAGAAGAACAGGAAAAAACCTACTACGAAACAGAACTGAATAGGTTACTGCATTTGTATGGGAAAATATAAACGAGTTTTTCGGACGGAAATACTGCACGACCTGGGAGTGCAGTATATCCATCCGACAAAACGAGTTCATATTTTCCCATATAAATACAGTAACCTTTTTATTATATGCTCATTTTCTTATTCTACCTTAGGCTTAATTATATAAACAAAAATACACTGAAAGAATCTATGTAACTGAATGTATGCCGTATTCCAAACTAAATACACAACCGCAGATTCATCATTACACAACGGCATTGTCAATGCGCACAAAACTCCGCCCAGATAAATTTGAACTTATTCGCGCGCTAGACATGACTTTCGAAAGAAAATGGCGTGTCTAGTTAAAATTTAAATTTGGAGTCATATTTTAAATGAATGAATGTGCATTGCAACAACTTTCCCATTTGATTTGGAATGAATAGAGTTTGGCATTATTTTTTCTTTCGATTCTACGAAATTTTTTGATTATGGACTGGATTTATATGTGACAATTCCACATGAAATACATCGGATCGAAGACGCGAGGTAGAAGCGTGTTGACATCTGCAAATATGTTTATGTTTCTGTCACTGAATGTTTGAAATCATAATGTGGGAAAATATGAAGTCTTTCAATTGCAATTATCAAAAAGACGCTATGGAATTTAATGCTTATTTTATTTTGAGTGCAGTAAGGAGGATGTAATTGTACTTGGAATAATTTCGAAATGTGTAATCAAGATTACAGAAGACAAAACTAAGAAAGTACATTTTGAGGAAATTCAGGATGTAAAACTAAGTTATCTTTGCCATTCTTATAACCAGCTAAAGAAGACAAGTTTATTCCTTGTCACATGCATGTTATTTGTAAGGATCTTGTCTGGCGTCTACTGCATAGCTAGCCTAAATCCGAAACATTGTATCAAAAAAGTTAACGCGCAATGTGCCAAAGCAGCTGGTATGTGACATTCCACGAAACATCTGCTTTACTTCATTTAGAAACAAATTTCATCAACCAAAACGTAAAGCGTCTACTACGCGAGTGTACATTTTTGTTTAAGAATCAAGAGTGCTGGCGTCTGCGTCCATTGTTTGTTTACAATAGAAAGTTGTTCCTTTATGCACGTTAATGCAATTTGAAGGGGTGCAATATCATAAAATTCTGACAATGTAAAGTTAACGGAAGAAAAAATGAGCATATAATAATTAAGTATACACAACTAGAAACGTGATAAATATGACAAACAACCCGCACGCCGGTATTTCAATATGTGTAGTATCACGATAATATAAAAATGACAACTACCAGACACGAAGACCTAAACATTCTACAATTCTCACAAATTGTATTCCTCGTTATAGACATAGACACAATGAATAAGATGTCATTAGTCCAGAGACAATACGACGAGCGCCTAGAGCCTTTATTAAGTGCATGGCGCTCGACGGATTCGTCCCCCCCCCCATGCGCCTCGTGTACTGATCGATCACTCACGCGCTCACTCATGACAAACACGCACGTGGGTCTTATACTTCCTCCCTAAGTGTAAATATATTCCGACATTTAACAAATTTGTGCCTGCAGCCCACACAAAAAAGAAATTTACAGGAAAAATAATCACTATAACAACGTGTCTTCAGAAATAAATAAAAAAATTAATATATGACAGTTATTCACATATGTCAAGATTTAAAAACAACCAAAAAATTGACAGTTCATCCTCTTTAGTTTAAAAAATAAAAACCATATAAGAGCGGTTTTCTAATACTACGTATTCTCTTTCTTCTTCTTCTGTAGTGGTACTAACGTGACTGACCTAGTAGGTCAGCCCCGGTTGGATTCGAACCCATCCGATTCTTCCCAGAAGACCACTACCCCCACATTTATCCATCATTCCGCAGTAGTCTTAATTCATAACATGGGGAACAATTAAAAAATAAAATAAACGGAACTACAGAGCTAAAGAAATTAAATTGCCCGGCAAAAAATTAAATACATAAAACCACTGAAATTGAAAATACAGTTACTTATATAATGATGTCAGATTATCTCCTTATATTTATATTTTTGTGTTAAATTGACAATAAATGGGATATTCAGAATCACTCATACCTACTAAATAAAACAAAGAGAACGCCCGAAAGATACGGATAGATCTCAGTAAATCACAAGTAGTAAATCGTCTGCGAATACACTCACTGACCTATGCGGTTGAGTGGGTTTTTTTTCGATCTCGGGTAGAATGCCTTACTGGTTTCTTCCCGCGACACCTGTGGTGCTGGTGGGTTCTGGACTGATCTCACGGACTGACGCTCTAGGTCTCCCTATAATTCGGTCTGGTTTCGGTAGACACCTTTGGGTATCCGAGCTGAGTGCTCTCATGCGAGGCACGTGAGGGAATAGAAAAATGAGTTGTTGGTTCATTTAAACCACTTTCATATTTCCATAACCCACTATTTTGAAAGGTAACGCTTTCAAGAGGCTGGCTAATATGGGGATCGATAATAGGTCGAGATCTACTATCAGAAGCGGTCATTTTGGAGTGGTCTCGGGGTAGAACAATCTGCTTCCCGACCCAACCGAGTCGTCTGTGTGGTATAACATACCTGTTGCTGTCTGCATCAGAACTCAGAGATTCAAGCTCCTTTTTGTACACTCGGGTTCATCCGAACCGATTTCGTTGGGGCTGGATCGCAAGAAAGATAGGAGGCAAAAGCATATTACGATGCAATATGCGTAGAGATTTCGGACCTGCGATCCTTCTCACCTTTTACACTGGCATATCCAAGTTGGGGATCGATATCACATGATATACGTCCTTGGTCCACTTGTCGGCTAATTTTTGTTTCCCATTTAGTCCGAAATTGCTCACTAGGCCTCGGTCCCCTGCTTCAAATTTGGACTCTCGGACTATCTTATCGTACTGGACCTTATTCTTAGCATGGCTATTCCTCGACTTCCTCGCCGAAGATTTGTAAGCGAACTGGAGGCGGTCTTTCAGTTTTTCCTCGTACGTGTGAGGCTCTGCAGCAGCCTCGCCACAATCTGGTGCGGTACCCAGATCAACCGAAAGCCGGCGGTGCCACCCAAACATAAGAAAATGGGGTGAGAATCCAGTGGAATCATGCTTAGTAGCATTATATTCATGGACAATTGGAGCAATGTATGAATTCCAATCTTGTTTCTGCTCTTCCTCCAATGTCCCTAGCATTTTTAAGAGCGTTCCATTGAAGCGTTCAAAGGCACCATTTCCCTGTGGGTGAATGGGGAGGAGAGAGACTTTTGTATGTTCGAACAGCTCCGGTGGTCTAGTGGTTAGAGCGTCCGCCTCGGATGCGGGAGGTCGAGGGTTCGATCCTCGTCCGAGTCATACCATAAACGTACAAAAATGGTACTAACAGCTGAATGATTTGGGGATGGTGGTGGAGATGTTAGTCAGCTTGGAGTATGGTTCTTATAGCCCCCACAGATTCAACATGAAAATCAACAATTTGACGAAAGCAAAAGAAAGACTAAAGGAACTCAAACAGGAAAAAAGAAAGGAGGGTCGAAAGGAAAAAGAACAGATGAGACGATATAATGAAAAAATAATGAAAGAGGAAGAAAATCAAAAGAGAAATAGGAGCAGGAGCAAGCGGAAGAGGAGGAGGAAAAGAGCGAGAAGAATGCAAATGTAGTAAAGAAGATAAGAGAGAGAGAGAGAGAGAGAGAGAGAGTAGAAGAAGAAACCCAAAGGCCCTTTTCAGGGCCACTCATATCTCTGGTAAAGATACCTATTCTCTCTTGCCTCAATTTTTTTTTTGTCGATTGTATCGTTATTTGTTTGATAGATTTATGTATATAAATCTATGTATGTCTATATCTCTGTCTATGTCTTTAACCATGTCTCTAATCATGTCAATATCTCTGTTGTATTTGTCCCTTGTTCCTATAGTAACGTGACCGCTCCGGTGGCCTAGTGCTTAGAGCGTCTACCTCGGAAGCGGGATGTCGTGGGTTCGAACCCCGGCCGAGCCATACCAAAGACGTACAAAAATGATACTAACAGCTGATTTGCTTGGTGCTCAGCATTAAAAGGTTAGTGTTACGACTGGTTTGGCCTTGTGTCAGGATAATGTGACTGGGTGGGACATCATACTACATGTCTGCGGCATGATGTCCCAGTGCTAGACATCACTTTAAACTGCCACACTGCAGACATCATATCGATACGACTGAAAAATTGTTAAAGCTACGTTAAAAATCAAAATCACACACACACTGTATGTTTGCTAATTTTCATAATTCCTTTATAACCCTACCCTCGAAAACACGTTACTGATCACTGTGAAGCCTTTCCGGAAAACTAATATCGAACAATATACTCATAACGGGCTTTAGCGGTACTTTGAGCCGTTCGGTTGTGGCAAGGAACGGCCTGAGCATACCTGGTTAAATCATCAGTTATCACTAAGATACTCTCAAACCCTTCCTTAGATCGCTCTAGTGACAACAAGTCTATGCAGACGAGTTCCATTGGGGGGGTGGTGTGTGGTGTGAATTGGGGTTAATTCAGTCATTGCCCTAACTGGGGTTTTTCTGCGTATACACCTTGCGATTCACGACCTTCTCCAGACCAGGCCAATAAAACATTTGCCTCGCTAACCAAATTGTTTTCTCCTTGTCCTGATGACTCATATCGTTATGGATACCTTTCCGGACCAGGCTCTGGTACAGCTCTGGGATCACAAGCTGTCTGATTGATTGACCGTCAAGAGAACGCCGTTTTCTCCGGAGATCATCCTCCCTGGGCGGAAAACCCTTACTCTAGAGGTCAATAAATTTTGCTATTTTTCTATCGGTCAACTGTTCCCTGTCCCTCATCGGCCGAATGAGGTGCCGAACCATCCAAAACACTATCAATCAAGGGAACAGAGACGGTGGCTGCATGGCAAATGGATTCCACCACGTCGAGGAACATTTGTAGTAAACGCGAAAGTGTGTCGGCGTCAACGTTATTTTTGCCAGCTCTATATCTGATGGAGCAATCGTAGTTTGCTAGAGCTGGAACCCATCTATGCCATGTAGCGTCAAGCTTTGCCGTCGAAAGAACGTATGTCAGTGGGTTGCTGTCCGTGACCACCTCGAAGGAGGTACCTACGAGATAGTCATGGAATTTATCCGTCACGGCCCGTTTTAACCCCAAAAACTCGAGCTTATGGAGTAAGCAATGACCCTTTTTGCACCATTTTGTTCTTGATATAGGACCGCGCCTAAACCAGAGCTGTTAGCATCAGTATCCACGATAAATAGTTTAGCATAGTCGGCAAATGCTAAGATCTGGATTGAGGTCAACTTGCCTATAAGAGTCGCGAAGGCGGTTTCTTGGGCAGCGCCCCAAGTGCAAGGAGCTACTTGTTTCTTTTTGGACTTATTCCTTCGAGACACCTTGACACTCTAATAGAGCGTTTAACCCAAAAATTGACGTAGCTATTTAATGTTGTTAGGCATTCGCCAAGTCTTAGTAGCAGATGTTTTCTCTAGGTCAGTCTTGTTACCCTCGTCAGATATAACGTGACCCAGATAAACGACTGAAGACATGAGCAACGCACATTTAGAACGTTTCAGCTTAAAACCATGCTGGTGTAAGCGTGAGAACGTTGCCTCCTAACGGTCCATCTGCCAATCGAACGATTTTGGAAAATGAGGATATCGTCTATGAAAACGAGGTACTTGCTGACGCGCATTTCACCCATGCATTTCTCGATAAGACGTTAAAATGTAGCACCAGCGTTGCACAAACCAAAACTCATAAAAGTCGAGTGGACCTACCGAGAAGCTGTGTATTGTTCTTCCTCCATCTCCTCTTGCCAGTATCCTGATTTTATGTCCAGCTTAGAGAAGAATTTGGCCCCTCGCAATATATCGACTGTATCATCAAACCGCGGTAGCATGTATGCGTTCTTTCGGGTCTTTCCGGACCAACACAACATTAGAGGAGTAAGGACTATCAGATTCCATGATTGCACCAACATCTAGCATTTCCTGAATATGCTGTCGCACCTCCTTATACATCCCCGTGTGCTTGACGAGGTCAGTCTTTCCTCAGGGGGCTTCGAGTGGCCGAATGGTCGAAAGCACTCTCCGTTACGGATCACTGCCATCTGACCTCTCTCTGCGTGGGTTCGAGTCTCAGATTCAGCCAATATGGGTATGTGAGAAGGCTTGCCAGTAGCTTCTTGTGGGTCGGTGGTTATTTCCTGGGGGTTTTCTTGGTCTTCCTCCACCATTAATACTGGCCGCCATGTATAGCCTATCGTGTGCTGAAAAATGGCGTTAAACCCTACAACAACAACAACAACAATCAATAAATATGTCCCAGGTCTGTGTGGCCCTTCGAAAATACGCAGTCCCATTTGCCCAATACTTGTTTGAGTCTATCCAGTTACTCTGGGGTCAGATTTTCCATGTCAGATTTAACCTTAAGATCTTCTGGAGCAAAATGTAAACTGTTTTCTGACCTCCTGGGGTAAACTCAGAAGCTGTGTGGTCAACCACTTCGACGTCACTTATGAGGCATACATCAGACTTGGGTCTTACTGTCACACATTTGGCGGACATATTGCAAAGTTTGACTTGAACTTTGGAATGTGAGCCCTGTTGATTAACCGTGATTACTCTTGGACAAACTGTAAAATGTTCAGTTTCCTAAATTCTTTGTAATCGCTTCTATTGTATGAGCATCAACATTACGGGCAATGCCGTTGATAGTAATAGTTTCATGCGGCGCAATGTTGACAGTACGCGCATTGGAAGATTTGACTGTAAACGACGTACACTCAATGCTGTCCGTAGCGACCTTGCATGCATTTGGAATTATTTCCGTTGAAGGATTATCAAGCATGAAATCTCTACACAAACGAATGATATTTGTCCCTAGAACTACAGGACAGATACTGTTGAACTCTGTATCCAGTACCACTAAAATAGGGAGACTAAATTCAAAATCACACAAAACGGCATTAAAATTGGATACTCAATGTATCCTAGGTATGTGAGAAGAGAACCATCTGCAGTAGTGACTTTGAGACTCAGCGACTCGAGAGAGTGAAGCACTGGCTTATCACTAAATGACGAATAAAAACTATTTGATACAGTAGTCAACATCGACCCATTGTCAATAAGGGCCGTACCCGGGACATTGTTTAAGTGAACAATAATGGTGTTGGAAGAACCAATCAAAGGCGTATTCTGGCCTTTAGAATGGTTATTGCCTCTGTATGGCGATCTAAAGATGTGGTTACTCTTTTTAAATGCTGATCTCTTTGCCATAGCCTAGCCATCGGCTGTTGTTATCTCGATTTCCGTTTCACCGCTTTTCTTGGTAGTTGTACTGGCTACTGTGACTGTAATGGCCTAGTTTATTGTCATTTCGGCCCTGGCTGTTGTTACTCTGCCCTCCGTTAATTTTCGTCAGTTCTATGAGGAGCATTGACTGTTAATGTAGGTGTTTAACAAGAGCGTTGATTTAAGATCCCAATCTCTCTTCTATTTGTTGGATCCTCTAGTTGAACTCTCCCTGGTTCGTGTCTTTCGTGTTCGTCATCTACAATGGGTTGGTGGCATACTTTTGTTTAGTTGTAATTGGGCCAACGTCCTTCGGCATGTTTAGCTACTTGTCGACCATCCGAATCTACCGCAATAACTCATCGTCGTTAGAGATGGTGTCGAACTTATGGTGAGTATGGCTCTTCAGGAGGTCACTCCTGAGTGAAAACCAAAATTTCTGTCTGAGGAGGCCGTCCTTATCCTCTTCTCTGATGTGGCCCGCTTCGATCTCAGTTTGTAGAAGTGTTTCCAGTCAGCGATTCCCCTTCTCTTTGGAAAGAGTTAAAAAGAATTCTTGCATGATCATCCCCTGAGTTGACATATCTCCGAAGGCAGTATCTAAGCGCCTCAATATGGTTTAAATGGGGGCTTTCTCGCCTAATGCTATGACGGTATGTGTCGCCCTGCCTCGTAGAGACCGTCTGAGCGCCTGAATCAAAATAGCCGGAGGATATTTAGGTCGGAGACATTTTACTTCAAATCTCCACTCGTAGTATGTGACGTCACCTTTATGTATTGGCACGTCTCCTGAAAAGAATGGGATCCTGGGTACTACGGTGGAAGTGAGTGGGGTGGGTGTAGCACTAGGAGCGGAACAAGTACCCTGGGATCGTCTATTAGTATCGAGGCACCTATACTAACCTTAGGCTTGGTATCTACACTCGGGATACCGAGCTGACTGAGCGATCCTCTCCCAATACCTGCAACAGGAGTGCTTTGCAACAAAGGGGTGGAGGGGAAATAACTGGTTTGGTTGGGGTTACGGATACGTTTGATGGGGGTACAACAGATTTAAGTGGGGTCCCAATTGGCATTACCACGTACCCACTGGCATTCGGTGCCTGTATCATCTCCGTTTCTGTCGTGGGATTCTTACCTGTAGCCGTTATGAAGAGAAACCCAAACAATCGCGCGTAAATATAACTACGGTGAACAAAATCCTTCAATGATTTGTTTTTATTGAACAACAGCGATTTGTTGTACAACCACTACTTAGTGAGAACAAGAATCTACTACTATTTAACAGCTCTGAAAAAGCAATAATGGTGTATGGGGGGTCGAGATTAATACCGATATTACTGCAAAAGGACTTAATTACTTTATGTACACGAATATACCAACATTTCTAAAGTGCTTGCTAGAAAAGGTTCTGCACTTCTGAAAGTTATGGAACGCCCCAAGAATATTAGACGTAAGTTTTCACATCAAATAAACACATAATGGTGTATAACACTAATGAATAATACAAAGACTTTCATAATAAATATTATAGATGTCATTGGAATGTTCATTAAATTAATGATGAATTATTTTTTAGCAACAATCAAGTCTGAAATTCAAAATACAATATGTCAAAATAAATTTAAACAATGTCAGAGCAGCCCATAGCCTGGATTTGACTCGGTGATTTTTGTGTCGCATGTAATATGCGGGTCAAACCGTGCTGCTAAAACTTTGTAACTATACCGATTAGAGAAACTAATGAGTTTTAAACAAAATGACTAACGGTACTACATGAGTCAAGAATAAATGAAACATTTAACTTACATTATCAAGAATCCTTCCTTCCGAAAATATATACTCTTAACACAGAACACATAACACTAAGAAAAAATTGTACGACTTCTATATAGTTGTTCATGTCCATTAACTGCGAAGATAATGACGTCCTCACGAGAAACACTATGAAAGAAAATGTCTGAGCACTTCCTTTTTTTTGTTCGGGTTGGAAAAAAACCCAATAAATCATCAGGAAAAGTGTTAACTTTCACTTCATAACTTGCACTCTTTAGTCTGCATTGGTAGAGGTACTTCGGTCTGGTTTAATTGTGGTTTAATTGTTGATCCGCCATCTTCCGTCCTGTCGTGTCTGCACGGTTGGTGCCATTGTTAGCAGGGCGTTGTACAAAAGAAACGAACACAACACTCTCGGACCGTGGGGTATATTACGCGTCAACGATACCATACAACGAAACAGAAGAAATACTTAAATATACAATACTACAAACGAGACAAATATGATACACAACACGCACGCCGGTATTTCAATATATAGCAACACGATAATATAAATATGACAACTTACTTGACACGAAGCCCCTAAACATTCAGATATTACAATTCTCACAAATTGTATCCGCCGTTATAGGCTTGGACACAATGAATCAGATGGCGTTAGTCCAGAGATGATACGACGAGCTCCTATGGCCTTTTTTAAGTACATGGCGCTCGACGATATCGTCCCCCTCGTGCACCTCGGGCACTGATCGCTCAGTCACTCCTTTACTAACGCGCTCAGACATGACAAACACGTACACCTGGGTCACACATAAATAAAATTACGACAGACCTTGGGCCCGCTGCAACAAAGACTCGTATGTCTTCCGGTCAATCCGGGGGCTAGGATCCGAATGATCTGCTTTGCTCTCTCTCTCTCTCTCTCTCTCTCTCTCTCTCTCTGAATGGTTCGAGAAAATTACTTTGCTTTTTACTACTCGACATGTGCGCATTTCTGGAATCTAAAATAACGAAACGGACATTACTAAACGTGCCGATATTACCCTCCACGCCGCCATCGGCGTATAGGTCATATCATAATAAAACTCATCGTTGGTTACTTTTGCGAGCAGATATCTTGACTAGCCTTCTTTCTTTGAAAATTCAAGACACGTTGGATTAAAACTATATCATTATAATGGAGCGTCGCATTTCTCAGAATGGAGTTTCAGAAAGCTACTTCTGCGCCCAGTGGCTTTCCAGTTTTCGTCATGTGTTGGCTTCATATTTTGGTTTCTTTAATTGACATGAATGTTGATGAGATGGTCTATTTGTTGACAGCTCTAGAGGTAGAAACAACGATCGCACACGCATCAGTTCCCTCGCTATATCAAGTCAACACTATCACAGTAGCGTGATCGCCATGCCGAATTTGTTGCTTCTGAAGCAGCGAAAATGTATATTCCCTATCCTCATGCGTTTGTGGGCTTTATGGCGATAAGTGGCGAAGAGGTAGCAAAGACGTATGCTACAAAGAGGGCTAAACTAGGGGTATGGATGACTGCTTAGTGTAGTCATCTCTCTCAGACGGTAAACGCAAGTTGTAAACCATTTTATGCCTATAAATTATCGCGAACCTCTTGCGAGTGCTTGCGAGTGACTTAGAATAGGATTCAATCAGTCTGATCTTTTTGTAGAACACTGGCAGCCACATTTACTAGGTAAGCTCCGGTAATATCACTAGTTTCATCCGTCATGATTATCGGTTGACATGTCGAGTTTGAGAAGAAGCAGGAAGTCACAAGTGCATCTGAGAATTGGTCCACCAGCGCAGCCGGCAATGAATGCGCTAGCACTGAACAAGGTTAAACACCCAGCCATGGTTGCCGTTGACAAAACATTTGAGGAGATGATGAAAAAGCAGAAAAAAGCGGAGACTGCTGACATATATTACGCATCCCCAACTCAAGAGCAGTACCAGGAGGTGACGCCATCTTATGTTCTTTTGGTACAGCCTTGATGTAGTAGAGATTTAGCTACTACCAAAGGGTATTCTTATTCGGCCAAGAGTTCTCTGAGGCGTTCTTTTACCCACGCTTGTTGCCCATGCGTTGTACAGTAGTGGCCGTATGCACTCGTCGTAATGACGTCCAGAGCGCTCCACCTTTTGTTGTTGAGTGGACTAAGGCTTGTCTTGTTTGTGATGTATAGCCCCATTTTGTGGTGGTCGCTGGGTATGGCCGTAATGCAGTGTCAAAACTATTTTTTTAGAGGTTCTCGATGCAACTTTTTAAACACCTGCACACTGTGAAACTTGGTGACACGCAGCCCAAACTTTATGTAGAATTGTACGGTTTGCTAATGGCTTATATAGCGTTCCGTTTTTTTTATCCGACTGTACACTTACCTTCGTGCTTTCAGTGACTTATTACCACCACCACCACTTCTCCTTTCTCCAGTATACTTACTAATGCATACTGGTAATCGCTTAGCCTATCATCCAAAACGCTTTTTTTTTTTTTTTGTTGTCTCAGAAGCTAGCAAATCGTCTCTATGTACGTCAGGAAACTCCTCAAGATACTCGACATATACGTTGAGGATGTAACCCAATGGAAGGTCTGCTGATGTACTTATCATTGCCGCTTAGAATTGTTGAATTACTAAGAGAAGTGCCGATCCTATTAAAGCCGGTTTGTTTTTTTTTTTTTTTATCTTGGCACAGCGTAATGGTTGTTAGTATCTAGATTGACTATTCATTGGATGACTTTTCGTTGTCATATCATGTACACTGGTTATACTCTATTGCATCACGCGGATTCAATATTGAAACATCGCCACGAATGTCATTCTCAATAAATAGGCGCATGATGCCCGACAGCAGCTCTAGCTGGGTACCTGTGACTTTTTTGTATAGCGCATTTCTGTTAAATTATAGTAATAGGCTGGACAAAAGCCGTAGTTTTGTTTAGCGAGATGTCGTATAATGCCTCAAACACATCGGCCATAAGACGCTCATTGGTCTAAAGGTACAGGCCGTGATAATGTCCTATATTTTAACAGCCAACTGTCTTCCACACTCCGCGCATGTTCACAGACTTTTTTAAATATATGTACGGGCATGAATTAGTTGGCTATGGAAGGCCTCTGTCAGTAGAAGCCGCGTTCCTTCGAATCGTTCGCAGCTCCTCTTGTATTCGATTTCTGAGTGAGGTAGCTTGTAAGGAGATTGCATATGATTAAAACCAACTACGTGCTTGAAGTCTGGTCGTATGATTCAAACTCTTGGTATAATTGGTTCTCTCGATATTGGGCATTCAAGTTTCTAATACAAGCAATCGAGCGTCGAGAACACGAACTGTTTTAACACTAAGGCCCTGTTGTGTTGCCGTGTACTTCGATATCCACAAATGAGACTTTCGATTTAGCGAAATGGATAACTCGATAGCGAATAGAGAACCAGATTGTGTGAGATACAGAGATCATGTGACTGAATATATCCTGTGATTGAGTCACTCGAGCTGTTTGCGTGCTTGGCATGTTGGAACTAAATCGCTGTCTAATGTAGCAGAGTCAGCTTACACTGCAATATTTATAAATTATCGGATCGCAAATCGCTATTTAAATGTCTGCTTTTGTTGCAGGCCTCTGGGAAGGACAAGGTTATCGGCTGGTGTTTGGTTGGCCTCTCTAGCATCATTTTTATTTACTACACAATCTGGGTGATCATCCTAGTAAGTATGCATGCATGCACGTCAGTGTAGCACATAAGCTAAATTTATGAAAATTTGGAAGAATCATAACGTAAAATCTTTTTTCTCTTTCTTTTTCTCTCACAAGGGCACACTCACACATATTAAAATTTACTTGTTTACTTCTGTGACAGTTGGTGATATGAGAAGACTCATGATAACAGTTATGCAATTTTCACTATGGTGCGTATGTGTGGTGGGGAGAGGGAGAATATGGACTTTCTGGGAATTTAATATTAGGCTTCTAGTTTGATGATTTACAGGGTCTACGAGAAATTTATTGCTAAAAATATCCATAGGTTTAATGTATGTAAGACGGTATAGAGGGATTTACCATTAGGCCTCCATTTTTAGAATTTGTAGGGCTTCTATGAAATGTAATCTTAAAAATGACCATAGGTTTACCATGCGTATGATGATATGCGGTCTGTGGGAAATTAACAACAGGCCTTAATTTTGAGGATTTATTGGGTCTAGGATAAATGTAATGTTAATGGTTTCTATAGCTTCAACATGTGTGGGACAAAGTGGTGAAAAGGGAAAACGATGTGATGAAAACACCGATAGGTTTAAGATACAGTCTTCCTGATCAACACCTAGTTTGGAGTGACTAACAACTGGCGATATGCTGTTTGGAGTGACTAACTAACAACCAGTGATTGTCTATCCAGAACCCAGATCTCTACTATCTAACACACCTCTTCCTATTTTCAGCACCCAGTTATTTATCATCCAGCAAATAATTATTTACTATCCAACACCAAACACCTGCTGTCTGACACGCTTTCTGTTGTGACCAATTCTCTATGATCTACTATCCAACAACCATTTATATACGTTCACACAATTATCTGCTATCCAGTATGTCATTTGCAGCTATCAGCATCCAATTATCTACTATCCAACACCCAGTTATATATTATAAAACACCACATACTTACAATCGAACAAGCCCTTTGTAGTGACAATACCTAGTGACATATTATCCAACAACTTGTTATCTACTATCCAACACCCAATGATCTACTCTCCAGAATGCAGTTTAGTATGACCAATACCCAATATTTTAGTAGACTTGACTGGCTTATTCAATGTCATTTCACTTTGTTACGATTTATTTTACATTTTATCATACGCTGAGTAAAATGCTACATATGAGCTGTTGAGACAAAAATTATATGTCCCACATTGCAAAACTTAGAATTTGGGATGAAACCAAGGTTTATTGTAGAGCAGTTGCCGTTAATGCTGTCAAGTTCAGACTTTTTTTCAAAAAACCCAAAGGGCTTTTTTATAGCCATCAGAGTCCTCGTAGTCATATGATTGTCAATTTAAAAAGCCTAAACCACTCTATCATAAAATGTGTTTACTGTCTTGCTTATCCTAACAAAAAAGACATAACAAAACCAACAAACATCAAGACATAGAGACACTTTCTGTTCAATTGGGTATCTTCTCACGAATAAGAATGATGTATGATAGTGTATAAGTATGTTTGTTTATATGTGTGTATATTCCTAGCTTTCTTCTCTTTGTTTCTTGATGGGTGATAACATTTAAGTATGTTTGTGTGTGAGCATTCCTACTCTTTCCTGTTTTTTTCCTCAATGTGTGATAATATTACTAGGGTTGTAGGACTTATTTGGGTAGTAGGGGATAGTAGATTTGTTTAAACTTGAGATGGTAGGGAAATTATACTGAAATGGGAGTTTGACATTGTTTATAAGGGAATACCCCTTATTTTACATCATACATTGTATGGTCAGTTGATGAGTGGATGCTGGTTACTCCAGTCAGTGTGTTGGATAGTACATAACTCAGTGTTGGGTTGTAGTTCACTACAAACCTCATGTTGAATAGCAAATCTAATTGCTCAGTTTTATATATTAGATAACTTGGGTTGTTTTGGGTAGTATAAACGGCTTATTGAATAGTGGGTGATGGTTGTTTGACAGTGCATAAATGGGTGCTCGATAGTAGTTAAATGAGTGTTGGTTCTACAAACAGCATGTATGATACAACATTATTAGGTGCTAGATAAATGACATCAGGGTTTTGGTCACTCCAAATGGCATGATGGTTAGTACATTACTGGAGTTAACAGGAGTTAATTACTAGAGTTAATAGGAGTTAATTGAGTTTTGGTTCTACAAACCACATGCTGGATAGTACATAATTAGCTGCTGGATAAAATATATCTGGGTTTTGGTCACTCCAAATGGCATGCATAATTGGTTGCTGGATAGTGGATACATGGCTGCTGGATAATAATTGCTTATTGTTGGTCACTTCAAATGGCATGTTGGATAGAGTGTGTGGGGTTTTGGATAGTAAATATCTTGATGCTGGATGGTAGATGACTTTATGTTGGTCAGTTAAGGAGTGTGTTAAACTATTAATGTTTTAAACATTATGCTTTCCCTTCTCATTGTTATATAGATCCGTACGGTTTTACCTAAGGACTTTTAAACGTTACATTTTGGTTAGAGGTCATAGAAGCTATAATGTTAATCCTATGGAGATTTTGCTTTGTCACTATAAATCATCAAAATGGTGGCCTAATGTTTAATTAGCATTGTTGCCAAACAGACAGATCTGTGTTAAATTCCTTTTATTCTTCATCAACTCCTGTTAATGTTAATTCCCCTTATGGTCCATAGAGACCTGCCAGTTGTCCTTATCTTTATGCACTATATTAGAGAATAGAGAGGCCAAGAATGTTTAATTCCCGTTAGAGACCAGAAATCCCCACAATGTTAAATTCCCTCATGAGGCCATAGAGTCCAAAAAGTTAGCATAATGTTATTTCTCTTTCGCTGCCATGTCGACCCACACATCAAACCTATATGTGTAACATTACATTTCCCATGATGGTCATATGCACAGCTCATTATCATCTCAAACTTCACAGACTAAAGACGTGATGACTTAAGGTAAGTGATAGCTCCAGAATCATTGTATCAAACTTCACAGACTAAAGACGTGATGACTTAAGGTAAGTGATAGCTCCAGAATCATCGTATCAAACTTCACAGACTAAAGACGTGATGACTTAAGGTAAGTGATAGCTCCAGAATCATCGTATCAAACTTCACAGACTAAAGACGTGATGACTTAAGGTAAGTGATAGCTCCAGAATCATCGTATCAAACTTCACAGACTAAAGACGTGATGACTTAAAGTAAGTGATAGCTCCAGAAAAGTTAATAGCAGCGGATCACATGTGAAGCTTTGGTGTTTTTTAATTTTGCTTATCGTTTCAGCCATTTGTAGACAAGGAGCAAAGAATCCATGATCTATTTCCTGACATAGTGTATGCAGTGGCCATTCCTCTGATCACTGGAGTTCTTGGGCTTCTCTTTATCGGTATTAATGTTTATTTATTAATTTTTTCTTAAATACTGAAGAATTGATTTTAAGTCTTACTGAGTTTAACTTTAGTTCCATGATTAATGGCATTAGAAAATGATAAAACTAATGCTCTAAATGACATCACACACAGTGTTGTTTCTGATAGTGAATTTATCATCATCTTTGACATTTTTGGGAGATTTGTTTCTTTGTGCTATAAGTGACAAAGTAGAGGATCATAATTAGGATGATTTATCCTTAACCAATAATTCACACGTGGCTGTCAAAACAACACCTACCCCATGTAAAAATGGTCATCTTGAAGCTCTTGTTATCGCTATCCCCCTTTCAATGCATGGACTTATGGACATACGGTTTTGACTAAAAGACTTTTTTTTAAATGCCTAGTTGATCCTGATTGCAAATGGTGCCCAGCTTAATCCAGTATTGCTGCCAGATGGTCTCAACAGTCGTCCCTTAAATTCTTTTTGGCTAGTAAAGTGTCAATCTCTACATTCTTTTTGGTTAGTAGAGCGTCAATCCCTACATATTCTTATTATAAGTTGTGATAATTTTGGCCCAACCTCTTTGAGATTTCTTTTTACAACATTTCTTTGTAAATTAATTAAATACAATTGTTTAATTTCATTCATTCATTCATTCATTCATTCATTCATTCATTCATTCATTCATTCATTCTTCCTTCCTTTATCTACTTATTTATTTATTTATTTATTTGCAGGTTCTTTCATTGTGATAACACTACTGCGTGCTATGCCCAAGGATAAGTCCAGTTAATCTTTTGTATCTTTTATCATGTCTTATAATAAAGATCAGCTAACGTTATTATCACACTCTAACTTTGTTATCTTATTTTTATTCCTACTTATATCCTATTACTCTTTTTCTGTTTACCCTTCTATTCATTATTCACTTGACTCGTTTCATCTTTATTGACACTGGGGGGGGGAACCCTAGTATGTGAGGTGTATAAACAGATGCATTAAACGGCTTAAAACATCTTAGCTATAATAAAAAGGTGTAACAAATGTAACATAAATTCTAGTCATCCATCAGGTTATATTTGCTTGAGAACTGACTAAATATATAAATATGACTGAGTAAGACAAACATTTACAGCTATTGTTTTACTTCTAGAAACATTAATATGGTCTATGAATTTAGTTGCTAGTTATTATGAGCAAAATCAAGCATTTTTGTATGAATTTGAAGTTTTCAGTAATGCTAATTTTGTTCCAATTATTTTTATCAATTGCTGAAGCAGAGATGGCCAAGTTTACTAATGCTCTCAAGAGATAGCCATGTTCTCTCAAACACATGATAAAATGTCTAAACGTACGTTCATTTTAAAGAATCAAGTAATGTGATATGAACGATAACATAATCTAAACAATGATTTTATCTGAATGTATAAACAATGAAGAAGACAAGAATTTCTAAATGATATAAACATTAAAAAGTGGAATAGATGTGCATTTTGACACCCTTTATGCTGCCGGACACGTGCTGCCCCAAGTTTCTATAAGCACATATGCCAATATATAATGGACTCACTTGATTATATGCAGTATGTAAATAGTCCTTTGCAATTTAAATCAATGATGAAGTAGCTGGCACAATTGCTGTAGGGGCCCCGAGTGGCCGAGTGGTCTACAGCGCTCATCGTTACGGATCACTGCCATCTCACCTCTGTCTGCGTGAGTTCGAGTCTCAGGCTCGGCTAACGTGGGTACGTGAGAAAGTCTGCCTGTAGCTTCTCGTGGGTCGGTGGTTCTTCCCGGGGTTTTCCAGGGTTCTTCCTCCACCAATTATACTGGCCGCCATGTATAGCCTATCTTGTGCTGAAAAATGGCATTAAACCATACAACAACAACAACAACAATTGCTGTACCTTCCTTGAACTTACTTGGAAGGAAGTTTAAATGTCTTTATGATTGCGTCAAGTGTTAATTGATGTTTCATTGCCCCTTCAGAATCTTATAGACTGGTGTGTATTGTGTTAGACTGTATTATTTTGATGTCTTTTATGAGATGTAGTTTAAATCAACTTCTTTTTTTAAAGTAGTCTTGTCATTTATTGTAATGATAGGATGTTGTAGTTGTCTTATCACATTTTTCATGCACATCATTTTATTATTTACTGGTGCCACATGGGATGTACTTTCTTGGTCCACTCTGGTAATTTACATATCAGATATGATTTAGTACCTTTATTTGCTCTTGCATGGTTTGTTTCACCACTGTCATATTCTAGAAACTTGTTGTCTTAAAAAATCAACCTGATATGAACATCATCAATTCTGATAGCAACATGGTTCAAACAGTACTGTGAATATAAGAAATAAGTTACCTATTTAAATAGGGATAAATGCACACATTTGTAGTTGGCTAAATTTACAGTACAACTTAAAGATCTCGTAAAGCTGTACAAGGTGAATGTACAATTCAGCAAAAACAGGTGTTATATATGGAAACCAAAGTTCAATTTGAAACAACACATAAATGTTTCAATATATAGAGTTGCTGTATTGAATTCAAACATGGCAATTACAAATTTGACAAATCTGAAATAATTCTTATATTTAAAATGTTGAAGAAACAATACAAGTTGCTGATGATAAAAGTTCCCATTGTAGATTGATTGTTAATTTTTTAAAAATGCATAAAAAACAAGTCTAGTATAATATATTTGTGTACTTTTTTACCTTTCTAAATAGCTGACAAAGAACAGCTTTTAAGACATCGTTACCAAAGTTCTTAAAATACAGATTCTTGCACAATGAATTGTGGGACAAAGAGCACCAAATTAAATTGCATTTATAGATTAGTTAGTCCCAAACAGCATGCATATAGAAGCAAGTGAAAACAAAGAATTTCACCACAGGGTGGTGTATGTTAGTCATGTGGATGACCAGTGGTGCACAGACATTATCCACATGCTGTCATATGGAAAATAAAATGATGGATACCAATACATTATGACCAGTGGTACACAGACATTATCCACATGCAGTCATATGAAAAAAATAAAACAATGGATACCAATACATTATGACCAGTGGTGCACAGACATTATCCACATGCAGTCATATGGAAAATAAAACAATGGATACCAATACATTATGACCAATGGTACACAGACATTATCCACATACAGTCATATGAATAAAATAAAACAATGGATACCAATACATTATGACCAGTAGTGCACAGACATTATCCACATGCAGTCATATGAAAAAAATAAAACAATGGATACCAATACATTATGACCAGTGGTGCACAGACATTATCCACATACAGTCATATGAAAAAAATAAAACAATGGATACCAATACATTATGACCAGTGGTACACAGACATTATCCACATGCAGTCATATTGAAAATAAAACAATGGATACCAATACATTATGACCAGTGGTGCACAGACATTATCCACATACAGTCATATGAACAAAATAAAACAATGGATACCAATACATTATGACCAATGGTACACAGACATTATCCACATGCAGTCATATGGAAAATAAAACAATGCATACCAATACATTATGACCAGTGGTGCACAGACATTATCCACATACAGTCATATGAAAAAAATAAAACAATGGATACCAATACATTATGACCAGTGGTGCACAGACATTATCCACATACAGTCATATGAAAAAAATAAAAATGGATACCAATACATTGTGACCAGTGGTGCACAGACATTATCCACATACAGTCATATGAAAAAAATAAAACAATGGATACCAATACATTATGACCAATGGTACACAGACATTATCCACATGCAGTCATATGGAAAATAAAACAATGGATACCAATACATTATGACCAATGGTGCACAGACATTATCCACATACAGTCATATGAACAAAATAAAACAATGGATACCAATACATTATGACCAATGGTACACAGACATTATCCACATGCAGTCATATGGAAAATAAAACAATGCATACCAATACATTATGACCAGTGGTGCACAGACATTATCCACATGCAGTCATATGAAAAAAATAAAACGATGGATACCAATACATTATGACCAGTGGTGCACAGACATTATCCACATACAGTCATATGAAAAAAATAAAACAATGGATACCAATACATTATGACCAATGGTACACAGACATTATCCACATGCAGTCATATGGAAAATAAAACAATGGATACCAATACATTATGACCAGTGGTGCACAGACATTATCCACATGCAGTCATATGAAAAAAATAAAATGATGGATACCAATACATTATGACCAGTGGTACACAGACATTATCCACATGCAGTCATATGAAAAAAATAAAACGATGGATACCAATACATTATGACCAGTGGTGCACAGACATTATCCACATGCAGTCATATGAAAAAATAAAATGATGGATACCAATATATTATGACCAATGGTACACAGACATTATCCACATGCAGTCATATGGAAAATAAAACAATGGATACCAATACATTATGACCAATGGTGCACAGACATTATCCACATGCAGTCATATGAAAAAAATAAAACGATGGATACCAATACATTATGACTAGTGGTGCACAGACATTATCCACATGCAGTCATATGGAAAATAAAACGATGGATACCAATACATTATGACCAGTGTTGCACAGATATTATCCACATGCAGTCATATGGTAAAATAAAATGATGGATACCAATACATTATGACCAGTGGTGCACAGACATTATCCACATGCAGTCATATGAAAAAAATAAAACGATGGATACCAATACATTATGACCAGTGGTGCACAGACATTATCCACATGCAGTCATATGAAAAAATAAAATGATGGATACCAATATATTATGACCAATGGTACACAGACATTATCCACATGCAGTCATATGGAAAATAAAATGATGGATACCAATACATTATGACCAATGGTACACAGACATTATCCACATGCAGTCATATGGAAAAATAAAATGATGGATACCAATATATTATGACCAGTGGTGCACAGACATTATCCACATGCAGTCATATGGAAAATAAAATGATGGATACCAATACATTATGACCAATGGTACACAGACATTATCCACATGCAGTCATATGGAAAAATAAAATGATGGATACCAATATATTATGACTAATGGTACACAGACATTATCCACATGCAGTCATATGGAAAATAAAACAATGGATACCAATACATTATGACCAGTGGTACACAGACATTATCCACATGCAGTCATATGAAAAAAATAAAACAATGGATACCAATACATTATGACCAGTGGTGCACAGACATTATCCACATGCAGTCATATGGAAAATAAAACAATGGATACCAATACATTATGACCAGTGGTACACAGACATTATCCACATGCAGTCATATGGAAAATAAGACGATGGATACCAATACATTATGACCAGTGGTACACAGACATTATCCACATGCAGTCATATGGAAAATAAAACAATGGATACCAATACATTATGACCAGTGGTGCACAGACATTATCCACATGCAGTCATATGGTAAAATAAAATGATGGATACCAACACATTATGACCAGTGGTACACAGACATTATCCACATGCAGTCATATGAAAAAAATAAAACAATGGATACCAATACATTATGGCCAGTGGTACACAGACATTATCCACATGCAGTCATATGAAAAAAATAAAACAATGGATATCAATACATTATGACCAATGGTACACAGACATTATCCACATGCAGTCATATGAAAAAAATAAAACGATGGATACCAATACATTATGACCAGTGGTACACAGACATTATCCACATGCAGTCATATGAAAAAAATAAAACGATGGATACCAATACATTATGACCAATGGTACACAGACATTATCCACATGCAGTCATATGAAAAAAATAAAACGATGGATACCAATACATTATGACCAGTGGTACACAGACATTATCCACATGCAGTCATATGAAAAAAATAAAACGATGGATACCAATGCATTATGACCAGTGGTACACAGACATTATCCACATGCAGTCATATGAAAAAAATAAAACGATGGATACCAATACATTATGACCAATGGTACACAGACATTATCCACATGCAGTCATATTGAAAATAAAACAATGGATACCAATACATTATGACCAGTGGTGCACAGACATTATCCACATACAGTCATATGAACAAAATAAAACAATGGATACCAATACATTATGACCAATGGTACACAGACATTATCCACATGCAGTCATATGGAAAATAAAACAATGCATACCAATACATTATGACCAGTGGTGCACAGACATTATCCACATACAGTCATATGAAAAAAATAAAACAATGGATACCAATACATTATGACCAGTGGTGCACAGACATTATCCACATACAGTCATATGAAAAAAATAAAACAATGGATACCAATACTTTATGACCAGTGGTGCACAGACATTATCCACATACAGTCATATGAAAAAAATAAAACAATGGATACTAATACATTATGACCAATGGTACACAGACATTATCCACATGCAGTCATATGAAAAATAAAACAATGGATACCAATACATTATGACCAATGGTGCACAGACATTATCCACATACAGTCATATGAACAAAATAAAACAATGGATACCAATACATTATGACCAATGGTACACAGACATTATCCACATGCAGTCATATGAAAAAAATAAAACGATGGATACCAATACATTATGACCAGTGGTGCACAGACATTATCCACATACAGTCATATGAAAAAAATAAAACGATGGATACCAATACATTATGACCAGTGGTGCACAGACATTATCCACATACAGTCATATGAAAAAAATAAAACAATGGATACTAATACATTATGACCAATGGTACACAGACATTATCCACATGCAGTCATATGAAAAATAAAACAATGGATACCAATACATTATGACCAATGGTGCACAGACATTATCCACATGCAGTCATATGGAAAATAAAACAATGGATACCAATACATTATGACCAGTGGTGCACAGACATTATCCACATGCAGTCATATGAAAAAAATAAAATGATGGATACCAATACATTATGACCAGTGGTACACAGACATTATCCACATGCAGTCATATGAAAAAAATAAAACGATGGATACCAATACATTATGACCAGTGGTGCACAGACATTATCCACATGCAGTCATATGAAAAAATAAAATGATGGATACCAATATATTATGACCAATGGTACACAAACATTATCCACATGCAGTCATATGGAAAATAAAACAATGGATACCAATACATTATGACCAATGGTGCACAGACATTATCCACATGCAGTCATATAAAAAAAATAAAACGATGGATACCAATACATTATGACTAGTGGTGCACAGACATTATCCACATGCAGTCATATGAAAAAAATAAAACGATGGATACCAATACATTATGACCAGTGTTGCACAGATATTATCCACATGCAGTCATATGGTAAAATAAAATGATGGATACCAATACATTATGACCAGTGGTGCACAGACATTATCCACATGCAGTCATATGAAAAAAATAAAACGATGGATACCAATACATTATGACCAGTGGTGCACAGACATTATCCACATGCAGTCATATGAAAAAATAAAATGATGGATACCAATATATTATGACCAATGGTACACAGACATTATCCACATGCAGTCATATGGAAAATAAAATGATGGATACCAATACATTATGACCAGTGGTGTACAGACATTATCCACATGCAGTCATATGGAAAATAAAATGATGGATACCAATACATTATGACCAGTGGTGCACAGACATTATCCACATGCTGTCATATGAAAAAAATAAAACAATGGATACCAATACATTATGACCAGTGGTACACAGACATTATCCACATGCAGTCATATGAAAAATATGAAAAAAATGAAACGATGGATACCAATACATTATGACCAGTGGTACACAGACATTATCCACATGCAGTCATATGAAAAAAATAAAATGATGGATACCAATACATTATGACCAATGGTACACAGACATTATCCACATGCAGTCATATGAAAAAAATAAAACGATGGATACCAATACATTATGACCAATGGTACACAGACATTATCCACATGCAGTCATATGGAAAAATAAAACGATGGATACCAATACATTATGACGGTGATAGGATTTGGATATCCCCTAAAATAGAAGTTGCAACAAAAAGGGAGATGATATACATGGTGCTTCACACAAATCTTCAAAGATAAGAGACCTGAAATGATACAGTTTTTTAAGGGAACGGATTTACAAGAAAAAGATAAGTATTTGCTAGAAATGGAAATCATCTTCTTGCTAAGACAAAAAGTCATTTGTAGTAGAAAGATTTAGCAGAAATCAGAAGACATGAATTTTGTTGTATTTCACTCAAAACAAAGCAACAAAATGGGTTAATGTTTTACCAAAAGTAATTTACGTATCAACCAATCACATGTCAATAGATATGACTTTGGTTGAAGCAAGCAAGGAAGACATCAGATTAAAAGCAAGGATGAATCTAGTAGCTTATTGGACAGATTTCCGAAATACAGAACAATATTTGCAAAGAGTTACATTTCTAACTTTACCAATGAAGTAAACAAAATCAGATAAATAAATATAGGTAATCAAGTAGTTTACAAACAGGAAGAGTTCAAGGGAGATATCGAGGGCATGTTTTTTATGAACATGAGTTATCTCTTTATGACAAACAAGATAATACAGGCAAAGTTTAAAAGACTTTTAAGCCCATTGGAATGAAAAGCATCAAGTTGGTACTTGTGAAATGGAAAGAATATGATACATTTTTAACATTTTGGAAGAAACCAAGAACATTGTTCCTTTAAAATAAGTGTTTGTAACACAATGCAGAAAGTACTGTTAGGGAGAATGACAACTCTGAATTTTTTAAAGTAGGCTGTTTTATAGCATTGAACAGATTTGGTACACACAACACACTAAAAGAAGGAGTTGAACCATGCATGAGAAAAGAAAGTACATCCAAAACACCATGGAGTTGAACCATGCATGGAGAAAAGAAAGTGCATCCAAAACACCACGGAGTTGAACCATGCATGGAGAAAAGAAAGTACATCCAAAACACCATGAAAACAGCATGCTGGTACTCTCAAAAACTTCCTGAGACATCTAGAATGTAAACCATGTCCTAGCATGGTAATAAACTGCCTCACAAAAGAAATAAAATTGATAACATTCAAAAACATGAATCTGATTCCATCTTTATATCAAACACCTGAAAAACAAAGACAATGTAAAATGTTGCAAATTCTCAATCACCTATGCATTTTTCCTATCCAATTTTTTTTACTATGTACAATTGTCATACATAAATTAAACCCTGAAATCACAAAGAACTGCAACAATATTAACTAGAATCAGTTGCTTTGGGAAGAATGTATACACCATCTGGATGAAGTATATAGCAAACAGATTTTGAATATTAAGTTTTCATATAAATTTAATAGTACTTTAAATGAAACTACAGAACCTATAGGTACAATCGTCTTCAGATGAGACGTGTCAAGAAGGAACAAGTTTAGTTGTAAAATGCTTGAAATGTAACTGAAAAATTGGTGGAAATGTAATGTAAAACAAAATACAAGAGATTGCAAGATTGTGTAAGAGAAACGATATTAGTCTTGTATGCCAGTGGAGGAGATTCAAGAGAAGACTCGGCAGATAGTTACATATGAACTAGTAAACAAAATAAATAAAAATTATGATTTTTGCATTGTACCGTTTTTGGATGGTGTGGACAGTATTTATTTATATACTATTTTAAGTGATGAAGCTGCAGTAATTAAAGGGATACCAGTACGACTAATTAAGCCAGTTTTGAGTTCTGTGAAGCAAAAAGGGATACCAGTACGACTAATTGAGCCAGTTTTGAGTTCTGTGAAGCAAAAAGGGATACCAGTACGACTAATTGACCCAGTTTTGAGTTCTGTGAAGCAAAAAGAGATACCAGTACGACTAATTGAGCCAGTTTTGAGTTCTGTGAAGCAAAAAGGGATACCAGTACGACTAATTGAGCCAGTTTTGAGTTCTGTGAAGCAAAAAGGGATACCAGTACGACTAACTGAGCCAGTTTTGAGTTCTGTGAAGCAAAAAGGGATACCAGTACGACTAATTGAGCCAGTTTTGAGTTCTGTGAAGCAAAAAGGGATACCAGTACGACTAACTGAGCCAGTTTTGAGTTCTGTGAAGCAAAAAGGGATACCAGTACAACTAATTGAGCCAGTTTTGAGTTCTGTGAAGCAAAAAGGGATACCAGTACGACTAATTGAGCCAGTTTTGAGTTCTGTGAAGCAAAAAGAGATTGTTCAGTGCTAAAATAACACATGTAAAATTAGTTCACATTCATAAATTTAACTGTGTTCCATCAGGTTTTGTTGTTGCAAGTTACACACAGTAGATGATTTAGACTAATATGCCATTCTAATAAAAAACAGACTTGTACACAGTTATAATATACACTGAGGTAAACAACCAATGTTTTGCTTACTCATCAGTTGTAAAACACAGACTTGTACACAGTTAAAATATACACTGAGGTAAACAACCAATGTTTTGCTTACTCATCAGTTGTAAAATAGAATCTGAATCTAATATTTACAGTGTAAAAGAAACACGAAGACAGTTTGGATTATTTTCCAGAGATGGGTAATCAGAATGCATACTAAAAACTGGCAGTATTTTCAACATTAATGTCATAGGGATATATAGTGAAAGGAGAAAGCAATTTTATTTGTTAGTTATATTTTTCTGGGAATAAATACCCAATCATATTATGATAAAACCCTAATGATTCCATGTGAATCCTAGTCTATGTATCACTTAACTGGGGCCACCCTGCAGTGATCATGCGGTGGTGTTGTGGTGGATGGGAGTAATGGGTCCCATCGTCTGCATGGTATATAGACAGCCTGGTTTATTTTCCTAATATTATTGTGATTGGTTTAGTTTTCTCTGAACAACATAATTTGCTAATTGTTTCTTGTCCTTGTTACTGATTTAAAGGAAATTGTTTTGTTCTGTAGGGTATCGACAATACGGTGTGATTGTCGGAATGTTGTTGTTGTTGTTGTTATATGGTTTAACGCCATTTTTCATCACAAGATGGGCTATACATGGACATAGTACACAATTAATTTTACTATATGTTCTCTACATTTGTTTCTCAGTACTGACCTTTCCACTGTGTGACAATCAATGCAAATCATATGTTAATCTAAAATACCTTCAAAGATGACTTCACGGTGAAGTTCTTGTCAAAGGTTGACCTGCTCTTTTTTTAGATTATTGACTGTCAACATAACAGCATGTAACCAGAACACGAATTTCACTTCCGGATCATCACCAAGGCCTTATTACTCACTGTGCACTGTCGCCAAAATACATACAGACAACAACCCCCTGAGCTCATATTATCAAGAATAAACAGTTACCTTTAAATCCCTACCAAAAATGCATAAATAAAACTCTTCTATCAATCTTAGAAGATACTTCAGATTTATTATCATTTGGATACAGTGGAAGGCTCAGTACTGACAAATAAATGTAGAGACCAAATAGATCTATTATCATTTGGATACAGTGGAAGGCTCAGTACTGACAAAAAAATGTAGAGACCAAATAGATCTATTATCATTTGGATACAGTGGAAGGCTCAGTACTGACAAATAAATGTTGAGACCAAATAGATCTATTATCATTTAGATACAGTGGAAGGCTCAGTACTGACAAATAAATGTAGAGACCAAATAGATCTATTATCATTTGGATACAGTGGAAGGCTCAGTACTGACAAAAAAATTGTAGAGACCAAATAGAGCTATTATCATTTGGACACAGTCGAAGGCTCAGTACTCTCAAATAAATTGTAGAGACCAAATAGATCTATTATCATTTGGACACAGTGGAACACTCTGTACTGACAAATAAACATAGAGACCAAATAAATTTATTAGCATTTGGACACAGTGGAAAGCTCAGATCTGACAAATGTAGCGGCCAAATAAATTTTGGCGTATTTGGACACAGTTGAAAGCTCAGTACTAACAAACAAATGTAGACATCAAATAAATTTAATAACATTTGGACATGGACAAATGCTCAGTACTAACCACAAATGTACAGACCAAATAGGGAAAATTATTGTATGTATTACTACTCCATAGACAAGTTCAATTAGTGAATATTTTTCAGTTTCTATCATGTAAAATACACGTAAAGTCAGAATGGGGCCTTGACTTAAGACATGTGAGGAGAACTTTCTAGCTGATATTGTGTCAGAAAGTCAGAATGGGGCCTTGACTTAAGACATGTGAGGAGAACTTTCTAGCTGATATTGTGTCAGAAAGTCAAAATGAGGCCTTGACTTAAGACATGTGAGAACTTTCTAGCTGATATTGTGTCAGAAAGTCAAAATGGGGCCTTGACTTAAGACATGTGAGGACAACTTCCTAGCTGATATTGTATCGGAAAGTCAGAATGGGGCCTTGACTTAAGACATGTGAGGACAACTTTCTAGCTGATATTGTGTCGGAAGGTCATTTATGATATAGGTTATGGGCCTCAAGAATTAATGGATGTGTTTTTGATGATATAATACAGGACTTAATCGATGTGTTTTTGATGGTATAATACAGGAATTAATGGATGTGTTTTTGATGGTATAATACAAGAATTAATGGATGTGTTTTTGATGGTATAATACAGGAATTAATAGATGTGTTTTTGATGACATAATACAGGAATTAATGGATGTGTTTTTGATGACATAATACAGGAATTAATGGATGTGTTTTTGATGACATAATACAGGAATTAATAGACGTGTTTTTGATGACATAATACAGGAATTAATGGATGTGTTTTTGATCGTATAATACAGGAATTAATGGATGTGTTTTTGATCGTATAATACAGGAATTAATGGATGTGTTTTTGATGGCATAATACAGTAATTAATTGATGTGTTTTTGATGGTATAATTCAGGAATTAATGGATGTGTTTTTGATGATATAATACAGGAATTAATTGATGTGTTTTTGATGGTATAATACAGGAATTAATAGATGTGTTTTTGATGGCATAATACAGTAATTAATGGATGTGTTTTTGATGGTATAATTCAGGAATTAATTGATGTGCTTTTGATGGTATAATACAGGAATTAATTAATGTGTTTTTGATGGCATAATACAGGAATTGATGGATGTATTTTGGATGGCATAATACAGGAATTAATGGATGTGTTTTGGATGGTATAATACAGGAATTAATTGATGTGTTTTTGATGGCATAATACAGGAATTAATGGATGTGTTTTTGATGGCATAATACAGGAACTAATGGATGTGTTTTTGATGGTATAATGCAGGAATCAATGATGTGTTTTGATGGCATAATACAGGAATTAATAGATGTGTTTTTAATGGCATAATACAGGAAATAATGGATGTGTATTTGATGGCATAATACAGGAATTAATGGATGTGTTTTTGATGGCATAATGCAGGAATTAATTGATGTGTTTTTGATGGTATGATACAGGAATTATTTGATGTGTTTTTATGGCATAATACAGGAATTAATGGATGTGTTTTTGATGGTATAATACAGGATTTAATGGATGTGTTTTTAATACAGGAATTAATTGATATGTTTTTGATGGCATAATACAGCAATTAATTGATGTGTTTTTGATAGCATAATACAGGAATTAATGGATATTTTCGATGGCATAATGCAGGAATTAATATACGTGTTTTTGATGGTATAATACAGGAATTAATAGATGTTTTTGATGGCATAATACAGGAATTAATTGATGTGTTTTTGATGACATAATACAGGAATTAATGGATGTGTTTTTGATGACATGATACAGGAATTAATGGATGTGTTTTTGATGGCATAATACAAGAATTAATTGATGTGTTTTTGATAGCATAATACAGGATTTAATGGATGTGTTTTTGATGGCATAACAGGAATTAATGGATGTGTTTTTGATGGTATAATGCAGGAATTAATAGACGTGTTTTGATGGTATAATGCATGAATTAATTGATGTGTTTTTGATGATATAATACAGGAATTAATGGATGTTATTTTTATGGCATAATACAGTATTTAATGGATGTGTTTTTGATGGCATAATACAAGAATTAATGGATGTGTTTTTGATGGCATAATACAAGAATTAATGGATGTGTTTTTGATGGTATAATACAGGAATTAATTGATGCTTTTTTGATGGCATAATACAGGAGTTAATGGACGTGTTTTTGATGACATAATACAGGAATTAATGGATGTGTTTTTGATGGTATAATACAGGAATTAATGGATGTGTTTTTGATGGTATACACATATCTGCTTATGGCTTACATTAATTGCTTAAAAACATAGGTATATTATGGCTTACTGTAATTGATTATAAACATAGGTATATTAGGGCTTACAGTAATTGCTTATAAACATAGGTGTATTAGGGCTTACAGTAACTGCTTTTAAACATAGGTATATTATGGCTTACAGTAATTGCTTATAAACATAGGTATATTATGGTTTACAGTAATTGCTTATAAACATAGGTATATTATGGCTTACAGTAATTTCTTATAAAAATAGGTATATTAGGACTTACAGTAATTCCTTATAAACAGGCATATGGTACTTAATGAAAGGATTGATATAAAGACGTTATAGTAAAGTCCACTCAGTATGTTCACAAAATCATTTTAGCCTGAGAGAATGTAAAATTTAAAAAAGAAAGGTATTTTGATAGATATTTCTATATTTCGATAAACTGTTATTTCACTTGGTCTAACTAACACATTAACCCCTAGCGACGACTTAACTGGGCAGGAGGTAGTAGCCTACTGCCGAGCTCTGTAGCGTCAGGGTCATGTATGATACACTAAAGTGGATCGTATTATAGAAAGGTAGACAGATGTAGGTCTACAATAATACCAAATAATATGGAATATCTAGTTGCACTACAAAATACAGATTTTTTTTAAAAAACTCATTTTTTGGACCCGACTTTTTTTACCCAAAATTCGTCGTGGTCGGAATCCGATTTTGTGTCCGCTCTTTAGACTTTGTGGTCTCATATCTAAGGCAAACTGCAAACAGACAGATGAGCCTTTGCAAAAAGTAGGATATAATGGCTCCGTTTAGCAAAACAAAAATTTAAAAAATATAAAAAAGAACTCCAACTTTTTACCTTCTGCTCATGCGCGAGTCAAATAGTCAATAAAAATCGATGTTTCTAACACAACTAGGCAGTATGTTATTGAAAGATGACCGGGGATTTGGTGTTTTCGAATCTATTCAGAAATAGCTTTCAAAATGTGTTTCCTACTCGATTTTCAGGCGAAAATGACAAAGAGCTCTAGGGGTTAATGTATTAACAGGGATGTAGGAAAACATATTATTAAATCTCCATATTTTACACATTTTCACTTAATTTACGTACAGCTTTCTGATCAATGAGATGAAAAATCTTATATTATCTTTTCTCAGACTTCGTCTAGTATGTGGAGCAAGGTAGAATAGTTGGATTCGATTGTTGGCAGCAAATATGATGATACCACAACTTCATTAAGACATGTCCATTGTACCTGGTAAAAGTCACCACAATTAGTTCATACTACCATACATGTGGTGAAGCTGATCCACAGTTAGACCATGTTGTATAATAGATGTGACAAAGCCAGCTTTATTAACATACCCAGTTGGTTGAACCTTGGCTACGATGGCGATGACTCTGTCTCAGAGATCGAACTGCTATTCATTCCCATAGAACTTTATGTTAATTTATTAAAAAATAAAACTAATTTGTACATTAGATTTGCATCAAAACCATACATGATTTCATTCATTAAAGTTAGAGGGTTTAGTCAGCCTTTAAAAAATAGGTGTTTTGCATCATTTTTAATTAAAGAGGAAAATTAAAGTCTTTTAATGTAGAGAATGATTTCACAGAAACACAATATAAAAGACATCTAAAGGAAAATGAAATCTTGTTGCAAATATTAAACCAGGTTCAGACCATGGTGCTGACAGAGGGGAAGTTTTGGTGCAATACTAAGGCCGACTAAGGCCATATGTTTATAAACTGATCTACATGCTGGCGATTCCAAACAAAGGACTAACACCATATATTTATAAGCTGATCTGTATGCTGGGGATTCCAAACAAAGGACTAATGCCATATATTTATAAGCTGATCTGCATGCTGGGGATTCCAAACAAACGACTAACACCATATATTTATATGCTGATCTGCAGGCTGGGGATTCCAAACAAAGGGCTAACACAATATATTTATAAGATGATCTGCAGGCTGAGGATTCCAAAAGAAGGAATAACACCATATATTTATAAGCTGATCTGCAGGCTGGGGATTCCAAACAAAGGGCTAACACAATATGTTTATAAGATGATCTGCAGGCTGGGGATTCCAAACAAAGGACTAATGCCATATATTTGTAAGCTGATCTGTATGCTGGGGATTCCGAACAAAAGACTAACACCATATATTTATAAGCTAATCTGTATGTGGGGGATTCCAAACAAAGGACTAAGGCCATATATTTATAAGCTGATCTGCTTGCTGGGGATTCCAAACAAAGGACTAACACCATATATTTATGAGCTGATCTGTATTCTGGGGATTCCAAACAAAGCACTAACACCATATATTTATAAGCAGATATGTATGCTGGGGATTCCAAACAAAGGACTAACACCATATATTTATAAGGTGATCTGCATGCTGGGGATTCCAAACAAAGGACTAACATCATATATTTATAAGCTGATATGTATGCTGGGGATTCCAAACAAAGGACTAACACCATATATTTATAAGCTGATCTGTATTCTGGGGATTCCAAACAAAGGAGGTAAACAGAATTTGTCATTATTCAATGTTACAAAAAACAAAACAAACAATAGCATTCAGTTTGTTTTTATTTTGCATGTAGTGTATGAATGTAGCCATAATTAAATTATATTAAGTCAGAAAACAGATTATGAATAGTAAGAAAAATAGTTGACAAGATATTGCACAAAAGATCATCTATTTTGAGAGACAGGGCTCTTCACACAGTTCCTAATTGTAATTTTATAAAATGCAAACAGTATGTAACATTTTAGTGTTGTAATTTTTAGATTAGAAATGAAGCAATTTTAAAGCACTGTGCAACATAATATATGATAAATGCTAGATTCTATGTGACATAAAAAGGAATGCATTCATAAATTTCATGTCAAGTCCAGTGAGAAAAGCTCATGTAGGAAGATCCAAAATGACACAAGAAAGGTGAATATGTTGCCAGGAGATACAGCAAATATTATTGATTTTCAGTGAGATGATATTTATATTAACACCATTAATTTATGAGTTGAGAAAACACCATTCCACCCTGCAATTGAACGTTGTTTCATTCAGGTAGAGAATGTAATTCACAAACTTCGACTGTGGTGGTAATATATTTGTTGAAGTGCATATTGATGATGAAAAAGTATGGTCAAGTGGATATTGATGATGAAAAGGTATGGTCAAGTGGATATTGATGATGGGAAATCAAGCTCATGAAGATATTGATGATGAAAAAGTATGGTCATATGCATATTGATGATGAAAAAGTATGGTCAAGTGGATATTGATGATGAAACGGTATGGTCAAGTGGATATTGATGATGAAAAAGTATGGTCCAGTGAATATTGATGATGAAAAGGTATGGTCAAGTGGATATTGATGATGAAAAGGTATGGTCAAGTGGATACTGATGATGAAAAGGTATGGTCCAGTGGATATTGATGATGAAAAGGTATGGTCAAGTTCATATTGATGATGAAAAAGTATGGTCAAGTGGATATTGATGAATAAAAGGTATGGTCAAGTTCATATTGATGATGAAAAGGTATGGTCAAGTGGATATTGATGATGAAAAAGTATGGTCGAGTTCATATTGATGATGAAAATATATGGTCAAGTGGATATTGATGATGAAAAGGTATGGTCAAGTGGATATTGATGATGAAAAGGTATGGTCCAGTGGATATTGATGATGAAAAGGTATGGTCAAGTTCATATTGATAATGAAAAAGTATGGTCAAGTTCATATTGATGATGAAAAAGTATGGTCAAATGCATATTGATGATGAAAAAATATGGTCAAGTGGATATTGATGATGAAAAAGTATGGTCAAGTGGATATTGATGATGAAAAGGTATGGTCAAGTGCATATTGATGATGAAAAATTATGGTCAAGTGCATATTGATGATGAAAAAGTATGGTCAAGTTCATATTGATGATGAAAAGGTATGGTCCAGTGCATATTGATGATGAAAAAGTATGGTCAAGTTCATATTGATGATGAAAAAGTATGGTCAAGTGCATATTGATGATGAAAAAGTATGGTCAAATGCATATTGATGATGAAAAAGTATGGTCAAGTGGATATTGATGATGAAAAGGTATGGTCAAGTGGATATTGATGATGAAAAGGTATGGTCAAGTGGATATTGATGATGAAAAAGTATGGTCAAGTTCATATTGATGATGAAAAAGTATGCCAAGTGGATATTGATGATGAAAAAGTATGGTCAAGTTCATATTGATAATGAAAAAGTATGGTCAAGTGCATATTGATGATGAAAAAGTATGGCCAAGTTCATATTGATGATGAAAAAGTATGCCAAGTGGATATTGATGATGAAAAAGTATGGTCAAGTTCATATTGATGATGAAAAAGTATGGTCAAGTTCTTATTGATAATGAAAAAGTATGGTCAAGTTCATATTGATGATGAAAAAGTATGGTCAAGTTCATATTGATGATGAAAAATCATGGTCATGATCAACTAGATATTGATGATGAAAATTCATGGTCAGATGGATAATGATGACGAAAAAGCATGGTGAGGTTGATGTTGATAATGAAAAATCATGGTCAGATGGATATTGATGATGAAAAATCATGGTAAGGTTGATGTTGATAATGAAAAATAATGGTGAGATGGATATTGATGATGAAATATTATGGTCAATAGAGGGTGGTTTTTTAGGACATGAAATTAATTCTGACATGGATCTGAAAGATATGATCATCGATCCGGATAGCAGTAGCCACTGCACAGTTGTAAAGCTTCATTAAATTTATTTTCCATAATCACTTGCATTTGCATTGGTTACTGATCTACATAATTCCAAGATTATCTATTGTACTGTAATTTCTATTAAATCAGCTAATTACTCTGAAAGGAATGCAGCGATGCACATTATCGTCATGGATAAGCACGATACCCCCACAACTGTTGGCATTGGACCACTAATTCATTTCCCAAAGATATGAATGTTAATATGTTTTTAAAGACAATAAGTTCTGCATTAGATAGTCAGGTCCTTGTTAGAAGACACTGCATTGGACAGGACCACTCTGGTGGCTTAGTGGTTAGAGCGTCCGCCTCGGATGCGGGAGGTCGCGGGTTTGATCCCCGGTCGAGTCATACCAAAGACTTACAAAAATGGTACTAACAGCTGCTTCGCTTGGCGCTCAGCATTAAGAGGTTAGTGTTAGGACTGGTCGGCCTGGTGTCAGGATAATTTGACTGGGTGGGACATCATGCTACATGTCTGCGGCATGATGCCCCAGTGCTAGACATCACTATGAACTGTCACACTGCAGATATCGTAGCGATATGACTGAATTTTTTTTAAAGCTACGTTACAAATCCAAATCACACACACACACACACACACACACACACACACGTGGTCCTTTGTGAAGTGGGGTCTGGACCAACTAAAGAAAGGAGAAGGACTAATGAGAAAAGTGATGGAAGAAGAAGTGAAGAGGGTAAAAGACAGCTGGGCTAAAGAAAGAAAGGACAAAGAAAACAGAAATACCAAAAGAGGAGTTTGAAAGAATGAATGAAAACTGGATGAAGGTGCAGGAGAAATTTAGATCAATGGGCCATCCTGACTGGATTCCAGAGACGGAAAAGAAGAAGAAAGGAATTATTGAGAAAGTGAGGAAATGGTGGAAGAACCGGAGAAAATAGAAGAAGAACCCAACAGCCCTTTTCAGGGCCACTCATATGCTTCCAAAACATTTGCATTTTTGCCTAAAATTTTTTTAGTCGGGTGTATAGTTGTTTATGTTTGTATGTTGTATGTGTTATCTCTGTCTCTGTCCCACCCAAACGTTCTAGGGTATTTTCCCGCTCTTTGGTCCCGACTGAGGTCAGCCCCTTGAAACACTGTTACCCATCCTCAGTACTGTTACGTCACCTCACCTGCTCTATTCCTATTATCCCACTTTCCCATGACTCTATACAGCCTCAATGTTCCCCATGTTAAATTTCCCTTGACGCTATACAGCCCACAATATTCATGTTATATTTCTCTTGACGCTATACAGTCCCACGATATTCCCATGTTAAATTTCCCTTGACGCTATACAGTCCCACTGTAAATTTCCCCATGTTAAATTCCCCTTGACCCAAGGGTACAACGACCTATTTTAACATAGAAGTCCCCTTGACGCTTCAGTATCCCACTATACTACTATGGCCAGTCTCGATCTGTTGGAAGTATATTTTCATAATTCACCCAACTACCTTCCTTTCGGATACCACGGAGTAGCTTACGAAAATTTCGCATCCATTTCAGCTCGTGGGCATTCACCAAAACAAGGGACTGCCCCATAACGGCAGCTTAGCTGGACGACATTCTCCAAAAACTTTTGGCAAGTACTTTTGGTTCAAGATATGCTCAGCCTTATTTACCTCATTTCAGCTTATCAAAATTATATTTATCATATTTATTAGTTCAAACACTTTTTTCGGATAGAAGTTATTTTGCATCGGAAGTTATGTTTCGACTGCTTTGAAAATTTCTTATAAATAATGACATTTGGTCCAAACATTTCACCATGCTGAACATCAACATCAACCAACACTATGAACTTTTTGGTAGTTTTCACATTCCTCGATTGCCTTGAAGATCAAAATTATTCGGGAAGTAAAGCTGAAATATGTACGCAAATGTAAGAGTTTTACTAAAATTAGTCGTCAAATAATTTCTAACAATTATTGCTTTTAGGCCTCAATCAACCTTTTAGTACCAAAATTAGTCATCAAATAACTTCTAACAATTATTGTTTTTAGGCCTCAATCAACCTTTTAGTATTTTTCCTATCTTTTTTGGGCTGCTATCCTTAGTTCAAATTTAGACATTTTTTTTTTTGCTATTGATTTTGAAGGAAATTGTTTTATTCTTTAGGGTATAAACGTGATCGTCTGTGTGAATTTTTGTGACAGTGCACACTGACCTAACATTGTTGCTGACTCAAAAGTGAAATACGTGACCCAAGGCGCCTTTTTTTACAGTTTGACCTCTTAAAAAGTGTCATTAGACCCGTGTTGTTGTTGTTGTTGTTTTAGGGTTTAACGCCATTTTTCAGCACAGGATAGGCTATACATGGCGGCCAGTATAACTGGTGGAGGAAGAACCCTGGAAAACCCAGGGAAGAACCACCGACCCACGAGAAGCTACTGGCCAGTAGACCTGTGAGAAGGGGCTGTGCAGGCAGAAGGTCACATCAAAAAACAAAATAACTTTTTAGTGTTAAATATTTTGCTAGCTGATTGAAAGCTGCGACCAATACAAATATTATTAACTCAAAACAGAGATTACTATCTACTGACTGGTTATGGCTACCCTCATATTGTAATGATTCTGACGTGTACTAACTAAATGTTAGACGTTTACTAACTGAATGTTAGACGTGTACTAACTAAATGTTAGACGTGTACTAACTAAATGTTGAATCTTCATGGTTAAATTATTGCAATGCAAAAGTTATGAAATAGTCAATGACCTAAGCTCCCTCAAAAGAGTACGGCTGTTTACTGGTGCCTAATACGGAACAGTATGCCGACTCACGTGTGTTTAAAGAGTTAATGACTGGTCTGTGTACAGAATATGCCCACCTTTCAATATCTGGTACTAAGAGCCCATCAGTGTGATATTCACGGTCAGTATTTGATGGTTGTAATGATGGTATGTATTTGAAGTTGCTGTACACGTCAAAAATGTTTTAATGCAATTTATAATTAGCAATATTAACAGTCTGTTACATTAATACATGTCACAAAAAGGAACATATTTAGTACAAATACTTTGGTTCGATTCAGAGAATCATATACTTATAAAAATGAATGACATTATAAACTTTACTAATCCTTATGAGTTTTGTCAGGTGTATTTTGTTTTTGTCAGGTGTATTTTGTTTTTGTCAGGTGTATTTTGTTTTTGGTAAGGTGTTAGTAGCATATGACAAGCATAGAAAGTCTTTTTTATTGGTCAAGTACTTTATATTTTATTGCGCATAAGTAGAATCAAACTCCAGACAACTCAAAGGTCAGCCGCAAGTTTGGGTCTATGTTGATTGTTCTACTGATTACTCCTAACAAACTGCATAGACCCAAACCTGTCGGCACATTACGCAATAGCAGATCTGAGTCCGTGAAGTTTGCAGTTGAACCTAAATTATAAGTGAGTACATGCGTCATTTCCTTATAACAACACTTGTAATACAATGCACGTGTCAAACAAGATAGGCAAAGAAATGCGTAAGAAAGACTTATTTCATATGCTTTCCCCAAGTCATATTAGCCTATGGACATACCATAATATGAATTCCAACAGCACACACCTTGATCTACATATAATTAAACGCATACTTTTTTTTCACAATAAGTGCAATTGAATATTTCTTCTGTTACGACTATATAGTCACAAACTACGAAACAGAAAAAGCAAAAACCAACAAGTCTTGTAAAACTTTACAAACAATTTAATTAAAAAATTTATAAATTAAAATGTGAGAGGAACTTAGAGTATTATGACGCGATTCCAAACTAGTCCTTATAAAGGTCTATGAAAGTTCAAATTAAATGAAAACCTCCTTATAAATGTTAAAACCGGAAATGAACTGGTCCTCCAGGAACTGTGACGTTGTCAATATGTCGTTGTCCAGAATTCCTTCGAATAATTTACAACTTTTTCAGAATAATACTGTGGTCCAAATAATGAGCACTTTCTATTCAGCTGAATAGACCAAACAAATGTTTTTGCTCTCAAATAATATCTAAGTACAACAGAAAACACGTCTGCATATCTACAACAGGAAACAATTATTGTGAATGATTCTGAAAATCGGAATGAAACTGATTGCTTAAATCTCTTCTTATATGCACAGTGTATTGCGTATGTATTTCCCAAATAGACCCTACGTGAAAGAAAACACTGCTCATTTTGCGTCGCTTTGGCCTATTCATGCGATCTAGCCAACCAATGGGAAGTTATATAAATATTCTAGAAACGTTGAAACCCCATCAGTCACGGAGAAATTAAGCCAATATTCAAAGAACAGAAACCATGGCAAGTGTTTTTCCTAGGTAAGCAACTGAACTAACACGTACCTCGTCGTAGATAAGATTGCGGCGAGATTCACTAAAAGCTCGGTAACCACGGGTATTTTACCCTAATACCCACTCTCCTGTTGATTTAAGGCAAGTTCCATTTCTAACTGACACACTGGTCTATGGATCTTGTCAAGGAGTGAACGTTCTCCATTTTTGTTCTCCAGCCGTAGGGGTAAGTGTTAATTTGTATTTTATTTTATACGTGAAGCGCATTCAGTTTTCAATGTCGTATCGTGAAATGATGCCTTTACTACTGCGCAGATTTGAAACAGTGTGTACTTTTGAATTACAAGTAGCTCTTAGAGTTTAATTTAGTAGCACGTATGTATAGATATTAATTCCGAACCTATTAGTATGACCAGTTTGGTTTTATTGTAGCTGTCTAGGGCTGTCTGAAGCTGTTTAGGGCTGTCTGTACGTATGTCTATACGTATGTCTGTGCGTATAGTGGATTCATGAAGGGAGGGTGTAGCCAATACAAGTGGGCCAAACCAATCTAGGAGAACTGTGCTGTCGGTGCGTATGTGTGTGCGTGTATCTCAAGGCTATCTCTCTGGCAGTCTGTGTGTCGATATCGAAGATCATGTAACCATCAACGCCATACCAAAACGAAACCGCTAGTTTATAAACTTGTGCGCATGGTGGATCCATGAAGGGTGTGTACGGACAATACAAGTGAGGGCCAACCCAAGAATTCGGGAGAGCTGTGTGGTTTGTCAGTGGACACATTTTGCAAGTTTTACAAATGTGTATAAATCACACGGCCATACCAAGGACTGAGTCGTGTTTGTTTCAATTGGTGGTTTCAATTTAGTCATTTTGAATACGTAAGATTATTTCAATCTTTATTTTGATTACATGAGATTATGTGAATCTCGCATTCCAGGAGATTATTTGAATCTCACTTTCATTTGAATAATTTGTTTTCATATTTATGAATGTTTGGATAAGAGTATTTGAATGAGACGTATGTTTGGAGTGTGAAATAATCCCTGTATTTGTAATATATATATTTCATTTTATATTTCATTTTACATCAATCATTCATCACATTGTGTTGTGTTTGTCATTCGATCCTGGCATCCCTTCAGGTATATCCTGTTACAGACTCCATGCCCAACTTTTCAGTGTATACAGAACATTTCTGGGAATTATGGATCAACAGGTCAAGTGAAAGTTACAGTATGAAATGCTTGAAGCTTTTAGTGTAATTATTGTTGCATTCATGGAACGTGTTTCCCGTACATTTAATGCTATCAACTTTAGTCTGTATTGTATGGTACAGATAAAATACCCCCAATTAATGAGGATGGCAAAAGGACAGTTCAAAACAGTAGGGGGATATAATAAGGTATTACTAAGGCCAACATAACATTGTTTTAGAAGAGACAATATATAAAGTGTGCTTGTTCAATATACAAGGTTTTCATTTTTCCTTCTTTAACGGAACATACATTTAGTGGCTGAAAAATCTCAACTATGAGGTAATTGAACCTGAGCATTAATGAATCACGTTGACAGACATTACTCACAATATGGATTAATCTATCAGCAAAAGTAAATATTAAACAGTTTATGCAAACATTTATCAAGTCTTAAAAGGAAAATAAGTGCTAATTTCCAATTTAGTTCAAAGACTTCTGTTTAAACAATCATAAAACAGTGTAAATTTGCATAAATGAAATACAACGGTAATAACCAGTAACTTAATGATAAACTTTACGTAATTTACCCTCACAAAGTTTGTGGTAAGCAAACAATACAAATACTTTGACATAGCTTCATTCTGCAGTTTAAAATTTAAAATCATAAATTTGAGAAGTCTTAAGGTTCGTTTTGCTTCCCGAGATCAATGATAGTATTTCTTCTTGCTGACATTAAAGCCCGAGGGTTATAATATGTAGGTACGTTGGGAAAAAGAGTTCGTGCATGACGTTTCTGAATTAATTGGACAAGTCTATATTTTCATACATTAATAATTAATATAAACAATGAAACCAATGATATTTCACTTTGTTTTCAAAAACAACATAAAGAGAAGATAAAACTAATGTGTGTATTTCTTAGATAAAAACGGATTTCCTTCCGTGTTTAAAGTCAAAGATAATCAGTTGTCATGCCATTTTAGCTCTTTTATTCTCCATAGTGGGCCAAGAAAAAACTATTAAACATGAACGAGGTGGGCTATTCATATAAACAACGGTCTGTCCAATGTATTTCAATGTTTCCTATGCCACGTTTCACTGAGGTTATAAGTTTGCAAATTATCTCCATGATGACTTCACAAAACAGACGGGGGCCCCGAGTGGCCGAGTGGTCTAAAGCGCTCTTCGTTACGGATCACTACCATCTCACCTCTGTCTGCGTGGGTTTGAGTCTAGAATTCGGCTAACGTGGGTATGTGAGAAAGCTCGCCAGTAACTTCTCTTGGGTCGGTGGTTCTTTCCGGGGTTTTCTCGGGTTCTTCCTCCACTATTAATACTGGCCGCCATGTATAGCCTATCGTGTCTTGCAAAATGGCGTTAAACCCCACAACAACAACAACAACAAAACAGACGAATCGAATTTAGTTGATTTACAGTTACGATATTTTCAGTTACTTCTATTCATAAAATGCTTTCACGATTTAAACCATAGAAAGTACAAAGTTCTATAAAGTTGAAACTTTCATCTCAACTATGCAAAAGTACAGTTGTAAATATATATATCTTGTTGGTCTGTTACTTTCACCTCCAGATAATGTTCTAAGTATTACATTCTCATTTTATGATCCTATTAATTTAGACACATCCATCTTATAATCCCTCCCTTTTCTTATGGCCTTTAATGCATCAGCCTTTATTCTCCATTTACGCAAACATCCATCTTATAATCCCTCCCTTTTCCTAATAGCCTTTAATACATCAGCCTTTATTCTCCATTTACGCAAATACCCATCTTCCCTCTCATCTGGAAATATCTGGGGACAGGCATATCTGTAGATCTGATGCACCAGACCGTCTCCCTTTGAGGACATGAAGAATCACTAAGTTATGGAGTCTTCGAAGGATCGTTGCTGATTAAATTCTTGAGTGAAATCAGTATGTTCCGTTGAGAGCTTTAATTATACTTTTAAGTAAGCATCATTGCAGCCCTTGGTCAAAAGTTAAGACAAGAAGCTCTGAGAATAATTCACGCTTTAGTCACTGCGAAAGTACACCAGTAGTTTCACATGACTTCCTACCTGATGCAATCTCTACTCGAGTCTCTACTCTCATCAACTCTGGACTTGCACCCAATCACATGACCATACAAAGAATTGAAGAGAGCAAGCAGCGTGTCAAAATAATTATGCTTTTATTTTTCTTCACATCTATGAAGGTACCCATACCTATGATGTAGTCATCAGTCGAAGCAACTTAATATTACACTATCGAGGCACTTATAAGTCAACCCAAAAATTAAAAACACTGCGATTTATTTCAAGCTTATAAGCTGATGTATTATTTTATGTTCTGTTTAATATGTACCAATATATAGAAGTTATCAAATATATTAATTTCTCTGTAAAATTGAGGTATTGCAACCAGGAAACTGCACGTACAAACGTGTCTTATATTATTGATTCCTAATAATATATTTAATCATTAACTGCATAAATGCCAGGTACAACCATCGTTATTATCAATTGAATTATGGATTTGAAAAAATTCATCCATAGAATAATGGTCACCATTCATAATATACTAAAATTTATCAATCTTCACTTAATATAACAGACACACAAAAAACTGTCAAATCGTTATCCAAATTTCTGATATTCTTTAACACGTGTTAACTGGCACAAGCTATTTCTAAATATAGATTTATGTAAATGCCACATAAATTTATGGAAAATAATTTCATACATTATCTTATTTTCAACCCTTTTAAAAGAGTAAGATAGCTACTAAATACTAAGGACAGAGACTAAAACGCCCAATCAGCAAAATAATAATAATAATAATGATAATAATAATAACAACAACAACACAAATAATTGCATTTCTAACCCTTATCACGGAAAGGGAAAGCAAACTGGATGGACTGGTTTGTGTGTTTGTTATCTCCCTTTGCCTAATGTCTCTGTTATGGCATTGACCCCGTACTTGTATCCAGATATTTTTATCTGAACAAATGTTATTATTTCATGGCATAAGCCCTCGTTATGAAGTGTTTTAAATAGTAAATATAATGAAATATATTTAGTGGATTCAAGCACTTGTTTGACTACTTGTTTTGATGCATTTTCTTATTTTTGTTTGTAAACTGAATGCATTCCATCAATACAGGACTGTTGCATGATTGAGGTTGGGTTCCCCCTCTTGCCAGCTAGTACTATATATAGCCTATTATGGTCGTTTCGGTGTTTAAAGCCATGTTCTTTTATGACCACTTTGTTTGCCATGTAATACGACTTGCTTGTGCACTCCAGCCATGTAAGTTTAACAGCTGCCAATGCACGGCTGGAGCTTGTTGGTAGTGTAGCTACGATGTCGTAGCCTCAATCTGATTTGTTGTGGTTGAGGCTACGAACTGATCCCATACCATGTAATGGAGCAAAAAGGATCATCACTAAAGTCAGAATAACAAAGTGTAGAAATCTACTACATAAGTATAATCATGCTGTGAAAGAAGTTTGGCTTATTTTGAATTTATTAATCCTTTACACGATAAAATAAATTGGCATGGTTACACTAACCTCAGCATGTCCGCCATGACAGATAACGCAAGACTCTCGCCGTGACCCCTTTTCTACATAAGGCATGCCAGACCATATTTGGATATTCCACGCTATGTTATTATCAATCAAGTGGCGAATAATCGCTTCTTGGTGGAATTTCAAAGTTGCCGATAAACCGTATTACTTTTAATACGCAGAATTTCTGACTCAAACCGCGCCGTATTTTTACTACGATTTGTTTACATTTCCAAAGAAGGCCTCAATGTCCTTATATAGCACACAAACAAATAAGGCTGAGAACGGAGGTAAATATTATTTGAACTAATATGGCGGACTATCTAAACGAAAATATCTGATTAAAAAGGTAAACGATATTTTATAACTATTTCTAAAATGATTTTCAATATTTCCGGTATTAAATAAGAGGACGGCTCAATTTATTGGATTATATGCAAAGAATATTTAAATTTTTATTATTAGGCTTAAAGAGCGCCGGGTGTGAATCACACCTGGCTTGCTCCATTGACACGTATATGCTCATGTTAGTACCCTGTCCACGAGGTAGGAGTAAGGGTACCAGTACTAGGGCTGGTTGGTAGTGTTGATTTGTGTACTCACACTGTGCTGTCATTATGCACTGACTATTCCAATTATTGTCTCATCTTTACTCCTGTTCAATCACCATCATCGTCATCAACACCATCACTATCCAATCCTCCCATGATGGGGCAATGCTATAGTTCGGCTTGAAAAAACGTGTATAGATCCCGGCATGTAATGTCTTCTAAAACATAAGAACGATACGTGAAATTCACACGAGCCCTATACTGTACTTGTTAGTATATGATTTGTATAATCCACGATAGCATTGTTTTTAGCAATAAAGTATGTGAGTTCTAAATCATTTTATGGAATAATGTATTTTATAAGATGTGTTCAAATTCTTTAAAATCTATATTTGGTATTAATCCCATGTCGATATTTTACCTACTGGTACTCTATTAGTTCGGCTTCCTCAATACGGTATACACTTAGTGATTCATTCACAGTGCTGGACTTTTTTCAAGTACTTACTGATAATACTGTATCATTGTCTTACATTATGAAACCATGATATTTGCATAATTCAAATCATAATTTTATGATTTACACGATCGACAATAAACACAATGTGCAATATACATACTAGCTGACTATCGCTCTCCTAGAAGAGACTAAAGTGTGTGTGTGTGTTTGTGTGATTTGGATTTTTAACGTAGCTTTAACAATTTTTTTAGTGATATCGCTACGATGTCTGCAGTGTGGCAGTTTATAGTGATGTCTAGCCGCTGACATGTAGCATGATGTCCCACCAAGTTACATTATCCTGACACCAGGACGATCAGTCCTAACACTAGCCTCTTAATGCTGAGCGCCAAGCGAGGCAGCTGTTAGTACCATTTTGTAAGTTTTTGGTATGAGTCGACCGGGGATCGAACCCGCGACCTCCCGCATCCGAGGCGGACGCTCTAACCACTAGGTCACCGGAGCGGTCCTGTCCAAAGCAATATGTCTAGAAGAGAATAATGTGTGTGTGTGTGTGTGTGTGTGTGTTTGTGTCATAACTGGAAAAAAAATACTTGAAGAAATGTACGATGTCACAGAAAAAGACAAAATATCATTGTTCATGGGAAATGCTGATATCAAGGTCAGATGTGATTTAGTCTTTTTTTTTTCTCTCTCTCTCTCTCTCTCTCTCTCTCTCTCTCTCTCCAAGGTGTAAAAGCAAGAAAGGAATAAGAAAAAACTGTATTAGTAAAAGTATTGGTGTATATCTGCAGCATCAACAAACTAATTTGCAAAAGCATTAGTATCGGCAGGAGCATTAGTAGTGATAGTGGCGGTTGTAATAGTAGTCGAGTGTTTAAATTGGTATTGGCATCAAATAATTTTTAATTAAATTTATGGTGGTGTTTGTCCCTTTTGTTTTGTGTTTTGTTTATCTGTTGTTTCTCTCAAAACAAATATTGAATGCAATATTAATAGGAAATCAGGTTGTCAGTTCTAATATGCACTGTACACGCATTTATAAACAAATGTCAAGGCTGAGTCACTGGCCATTTCTTGTGGGACTTTCCATAAATTCTTGTGGGACTTTCCATTAATTCCGTACATCTCCTTGCCGTTTATTAAGCACGGGGCATTTTAACCCTATAGTTAGTACACGTGGAGCATGTTAGAGAAGTTTTCCTTAAGGTTATTGTAATTCTCCTAGTCGAGTCCACATCTTCAAATAAATTTGCAAAGAAAACAGTTGTTGTTTTGTTGTTGTAGGGTTTAACGCCATTTTTCAGCACACGATAGGCTATACATGGTGGCTAGTATTAATGGTGGAGGAAGAACCCGGAAAACCCCGGAAAGAACCACCGACCCACGAGAAGCTACTGGCTAGCTTTCTCACATACCCACATTGGTTGAATCCGAGACTCGAACCCACGCAGACAGGTGAGATGGCAGTGATCCATAACGGAGAGCGCTTTAGACTACTCGGCCACTCGGGGCCCCCAAAGAAAACAGGATGGACCCACTACCACATATTTAGGGAGAGAAGGACTTTAGTCAAGAGGCTAAATTCGATATTTCAGTTGCGAAGTAAAAAAAGGGGAATGAAGTATAGTGGAGTGCAGTGAAAGTCGTATTTCCATCGCTCGAAGTCATTAAAAACGTTCAAGATTTGCAAGACTACACATTGATTTTAAAAGAGGTATTTCCTCAAGATAATTCTTCTTTGCCAGGTGTGGTATGCGAGTTTTATTAATGCGAATGAACAGTGTAAATGTGCACATTCAGAATCGATCTTAAGAGCTGTAAATAAGCATTTGCCGCTACCTTGTACAGATTCAAGTAAAACGCAAATGGCAAATCAATCATTTTCCAACCAGTGCTATCTAAATATTGCATGAAGGATGATTCTAGGCAAACACAAAACTCTACTTAGATTTTAGCCTTAAATATCAGTATTTCCGTATTCAGGTTGGCACTGGATTTTATTTTAGTTAATGGCCAGTTTGGAAAAGCACTTTCAGAACTTGTCTTTCGAGCTGCGTGGTCTTTGTGCAGATTCAAATTAAACGCAGATATCAATTGCATCAAAAACGGCATACAACTTTTATCAGTGGAAGAAAGTACCTGACTGCAGAAGTCACGTGGGTCATGTAAGAGCATTTTCTCATTTTAAATTAAATATAAATTGCTGTTTTAAAATTTAACACTAATTTTGTTTAACCAAATAAAGTCTATTCAATCCTGATTATTGAATGTTGTGCACCTTATCTGACACCAAGAAACTTCCAGACGAAAATTATCTATCACTATGGACTTTTACAATGGTGGCCATGTACTAAACATGGGTAAAAATAAGAGCGCGTCGAGTGGAATTGTCACCATCGAGGGTAGTACGAATTTGTTTATCAATATGCGTAGCTTTATTTGTGACATCACAGCGCGTGAAATTCAATCTGGATTGTACTGGATCGTACCATATATGTTCATTTCGTCCAAACATGTCTACGTACTTTACCATAGATTTTGCCGTATGCACCTCTCGGGGCGTCTAAATAATGACCTTCCAAACGAATATGGATATATACGAATCCAAATGAAGTGCATACTTACTACGTAAAGGTATGTAGAATCGAATTCTAAAAAATGACATCCATTACTGAAATAATCGGTGTTGAAGGCCTACGTGAACAGTGTGACTTGCACTATAGAAATGGATGCATGGGAACAATATATCCTATACCATATCACAATACTAACTATGCCAAAGACAGGTGTGGCAGAAACCACGAAGGGGAAGAAAGAACTTTTTTAAAAATATTAACATTTTGTTGTGACATGAAAACAATAAAAAAATTCATTTTGTTTTTCAATATGAAATGTCTTGTGTCCTGCTTGGTCGTCCGTGACGTTTCAAAACCATTCTAGGGTGATGGTGTATTGTTGCATCTTCTGTTTTCAACGCGAGTGATGATGGGCCAGACTTCAAAAGTTCAGTGGCATTGTTTCTTCTCCATCCTTTTCAGAGTGCTGTTTCCTGGACTGAGTGGTTCATGCAAAGTCAAATTTGTCAAATTTTCGATCGAACATAAATCACATTTGTTTGATCGTCGTCCACAACGTATCATGTGGTTTACAAAACCTGGTTTTGTCGAAAGCGACGATTTCCAACCAATGACACAGAAGTTTTTTGACGTGAACCTCACCAAAAATTGTATAATGTTGTACCACCTGAGAAATCTAACGATTTTAAGGATTGTTGTTTATAACACCATTTGAAAAAAATATTTTATATGTCATGCCTTTATTTTTTATTTTCGTTGCATTTTGCAGAATTTTGACAGCTGTTTAATGAGCACGGGACATTTTAACCCGATAGTTGGTACACGTGCAGCATGTTAGAGAAGTTTTCCCTCTGCAGGCAAACAGAGAGGGGCAATTATTTTCGAGTATCGAGTATCAAGTCTTGAAAAGTGACTGTCTAGATTAGAAACAAAAGTCATTATTGAGCCTATAAAAGCGAATATTGAATTATAGACGAGCTAGTATCGAAAAGAATAAAGTGAGAATAGAGTTTTAAAAAAGGGTATCCAATTGAGGTAAGCAAGTATCGGGCATATATAGATCACAAAAAACGAGTATTAAGTAGAAAAAAATGAACTAAAAGAACAGGGGCGCCTGCAAACTTATTTGGGGGATAAATATGGGGAAATGGGTGGTACATAAATATGTGTTGGTCAGTCAAAGTGTATGTTAAACCTATGGACGTTTTTAACGTTACTCTTTCCTAGGTCGACATATTGACAAAAAATGTGCTGATGTGCCCTCTAACGAGTGATCTTATTCCAGTATGTGGAAAGGGATTTCGTCCACTTTTTAATGCTTATTTATAACAATAGCTCATCGAGAATCACGAATGAGGAATAAACGAAGAATACACGTTTCCCGTTGTTTTTCCTGGTCATTGTGATTCTCCTAGTTGAGTCCCCATCTTCAAAGAGAATTGGCAAAGAAAACAGGATGGACCCACTACCAAATCTTTAGGGAGAGAAGGACTTGACTCGAGTAGGCTAAATTCGATATTTCAGTTGCGGTGTAAAAAAAAAAAAAAAAAAAAAAAACAGCTGATCTTAAACAGTCTGTCAATACCTTCTCTTGCTCCGTCCAAATTATTGTCTCCATGGATACTTTAGAAGCATAGTGGAGTGGAGTGAAAGTCGGATTTCCATCTCTCGAAGTCATTAAAAACGTTCAAGATTTGCAGCACTACACATTGATTTTAAAAGAAGTATTTCATCAAGATAATTCTTCTTTGCGAGGTGTCGTATGCGAGTTATATTAATGCGAATGAACAGTGTAAATGTGCACATTCAGAATCGATCTTAAGAGCTGTAAATAAGCATTTGCCGCTACCTTGTACAGATTCAAGTAAAACGCAAATGGCAAATCGATCATTTTCCAACCAGTGCTATCTAAATATTGCATGAAGGATGATTCTAGACAAACACAAAACTCTACTTAGATGTTAGCCTTAAATATCAGTATTTCCGTATTCAGGTTGGCACTGGATTTTTATTTTAGTTAATGGCCAGTTTGGAAAAGCACTTTCAGAACTTGTCTTTGGAGCTGCGTGGTCTTTGTGCAGATTCAAATTAAACGCAGATATCAATTGCATCAAAAACGGCATACAGCTTCTATCAGTGGAAGAAAGTACCTGACTGCAGAAGTCACGTGGGTCATGTAAGAGCATTCTCTCATTTTAAATTAAATATAACTGTTCTTTTAAAATTTAACACTAATTTTGTTTAACCAAATAAAGTCTATTCAATCCTGATTATTGAATGTTGTGCACCTTATCTGACACCAAGAAACTTCCAGACGAAAATTATCTATCACTATGGACTTTTACAATGGTGGCCATGTCCTAAATGTGGGTAAAAATAAGAGCGCATCGAAAGGAATCGTCACCATCGAGGGTAGTACGAATTTGTTTATCAATATGCGTAGCTTTATTTGTGACATCACAGCGCGTGAAATTCAGTCTGGATTGTACTGGATCATGCCACTAGGTTCATTTCGTCCAAAAATGTCTACGTACTTTACCATAGATTTTGCCGTATGCACCTCTCGGGGCGTCTAAATAATGACCTTCCAAACGAATATGGATATATACGAATCCAAATGAAGTGCATACTTACTACGTAAAGGTATGTAGAATCGAATTCTAAAAAATGACATCCATTACTGAAATAATCGGTGTTGAAGGCCTACGTGAACAGTGTGACTTGCACTATAGAAATGGATGCATGGGAACAATATATCCTATACCATATCACAATACTAACTATGCCAAAGACAGGTGTGGCAGAAACCACGAAGGGGAAGAAAGAACTTTTTTAAAAATATTAACATTTTGTTGTGACATGAAAACAATAAAACAATTCACTTTTGTTTTTCAATACAAAATGTCTTGTGTCCTGCTTGGTCGTCCGTGAAGTTTCAAAACCATTCTAGGGTGATGGTGTATTGTTGCATCTTCTGTTTTCAACGCGAGTGATGATGGGCCAGACTTCAAAAGTTCAGTGGCATTGTTTCTTCTCCATCCTTTTCAGAGCGCTGTTTCCTAGACTGAGTGGTCCATGCAAATTGTCAAATCTTTGATCTAACATAAATCACTTTTGTTTGATCGTCGTCCACAACGTATCGTGTGGTTTACAAAACATGGTGTTGCCGAAAGCGACGATTTCCAACCAAATAAAACAGAAGTAGTTTGACGTGAACCTCACAAAAAAGTGAACGATGATGTACCAACTGAGAAATCTGACGATTTTAAGGATTGTTGGTTATACCTTTATGTCATGTCATGCCTTTATTTTTTATTTTCGTTGCATTTTGCAGAATTTTGCCAGCTTCCAGTTATATATTTTGTCTTGTTGAGGTTTTTGGGGAAGGATTTGTCTTCCTGAATCGTTTTGCAATTCATTGTACCATTTCTTGAATTTCCCTAAGCGAATATCCCGACACGAATACAGAACATTTAAAAATAGAGATTTTTGACTCGGATTCTGTTTGAATGCATTAAAAGGAACGGTTCATTTGGCTCAAACACATCAACAATGATTAGAACAAGAATAAGAATTCTACTCATTCAAATGAAAAGCATATTTTCTGAGAGGAATATTTCTTCCCATTTGATAAATCCTGTGCTAAACATCGCTACTCCATTATTAGGAGGAGAGATGATGTGAAAGGACATCAAACCCATACACCTGGATCTTATGGCAGTACGAAAATTAACTTTGTTGCTTTGGAAACTATAGATGAAATTCTCGCTGGTACATACAACTGATACCTGGCTTACTCCAAGTCCTGGTCTCACCGACATGCCAAAAGTTACAATTATTCAAATAGATTTGCAAGAAACATCAAAATCGCAACGCTAAAACGCCTTCAGCTCAAAAGGATGTTTAGACTCGACTGCCAAACCTAGTGTGATACATTTCAAGAATGCCATGAAAAATTATGAAAGAAAACAGGCAACTGCAAAGACGTTAGACACGGACACTGATACAGAAGAGAAGAAAAAAAAATATAAAGAGAATAATTTCGAACTCAATCTGTTCAACGCTTTTTCCCCCAAGTGTTGCAGCTCCGTTGGCCTCTCCACTTACACCGAGGCGAGAGGAACTGAAAGTCTTGGTTAGAAAAGATGATGTTGACACCCTTTCCAGCAGAAGCGAAGACCGAAGTGTAAAAGAAGCCTAGAAAAACGTCAAGAAAAGTCCGATGACCTCTGCAGAGACTTACTTATCTACCCGTCAGGAAAAGTAGTCCTCCTGTCAATAAATTGGAAAATATGAACTGAGAAGTGTCAAAAGGAATCTTTTACTTGACAGAGTTACGACAATTCACCAAGAGAGACGAATGTGTTCGATGTCGAAATCATTCTTGGTCAAAGACCACGTAAAGTAAGAAAATATCGTTTCCAAGAAGTAAAAGTAGAAGTCGTGAACATGTCATTAAACAATGCGTCATTTTCTCTACGTTCATCCTCCAAGAACTTCAGCTACAAAACAATAGTAACAGTGGATGTGGTGTGGGGAATTTGTTCCTAAAAATTAAATAGTCTTTTTCTGTCAGGTATTTGACATGTATTGTGCCGTTGAGCAGCTATTGGAAACTTGAATTCGCAAAAAGGAGATAAACAACTATGGACTATTATACTCAACAATTATCTTGGCTATAGCTTGAACAATCCCTCGCTGAAATATACTAGCAGCAGTAACAACAACGGTGGATACGCCAGCGCAAATTTCGACCACTACAGAGAAAAGTCTTTGGAACCGATGGATATTCATTCTTCTCCTTTGACATCCAGTGACTCTTCGGATACAAAGCCATCGAACTATAAATAATTAATTTTGTTTTACATAATCTAGTCACAGTTCCATGGATGTGTTTCCCAAGAGTAAATTATGTTGTTTCTCTTCAAAATTAACCTCGGGACATACAATGTTATCAAGATTCTCATTCAGCGATGATTGTGGTAGAAAATCTTCATCCTACTCAAGATTTTAATATCAGTTGGCATAAGAGATACAAGAGCCCTTTGATCAATTGATCTTCGCTTTTAAGAAGAAAATAGACGATGCAAGTGCGGCCAGATTAACCATAACATGAGAATTCCTTTATCTGAAACGTCGTTGATGCCATTTATTTTTTTCAATTATCAGTTTGGCTTATCACTCGAATCAAAACACCAAAACTGCTGATTTCCTGTGTTCCACCTTCTCATCGTCTCAAAACAGATTTTTCCGATAGCAAAACCCTGTCCGTTACATTTTCTCCAAGCTTATTTTCTATTCTGGGTGGAAACACAAGACTTTTCGATCTAACCATACACATATTTAAAATAATCAACTTATTCTTCAAGCATTTTCGATTTCCTATAGAACTGAACGAAGTTGATGTCTGCGTACTATGTATCAAGTACAACGTGGGGGGAAACATGTCCGGAAATAATTTATTTCAACGCGGATTCTGCTAGCACCAATGGATATGGCCAAGAAGGAGGAAACACGTATCACGTTCATCGAGAATTTGTGCATTCCATTATCTTGAAACTCGATTTTTAAGAGTGTGAATATTAGTGTGAAAGGAGATCGAGCATGCTTTAAATCGAAAAGAAATTTTCCAAAATGCACTAATCGACAAAGTTCCAAAACAAAGCGTTACTGTATATTGTGAAACATATATTGATCCAGTCATTGAAAGAGTTCTTAAGACCCCGAGACAACATAGATAAATTCACTGCCCACTCCTGTCGAAACCACCGAGTCATCGTCCACGCCACGACCGGGACAAAGCAGAAAGAAACCTCAGAGACACGATTAAAAAAGAATACTAAAAGAATAACCATCATACATTGGAAGTTTTTGATTTAAAAATACAAACAAAACAAAACAGCAACAACAAAAATCGATGCGCCGAGATTCTTGCGAATGTTCCAAGGCAGAACTCGATCAGTTTGCCATGTCCCAGACGATGGCGATGATAATGACAGAATCCTAGTTAATATAATGCTCCCCCGTGTAATTTCTGTCCACCTCAACTGCCATCATCTTTAAAATCAAATGACAAGCCGAAGATTACATTGCAACCGTTACTTGTACTCGGAAGAGAAGTTTATAAAAAGCGACAACACCTATACAGGCGCAAATGCTGGAGTGATTGCCATCAACAAATTCCTTCATTCATTGTTCAGCGAAGTGAATTTGTTCATGAACACTCTTCTGCAACAGCAGAGAGTCTCCTGACCTACGACAACGAAGCCAAGAACAGACACTTTGATACGTTTGTAGTGTGGAAACCTAAACGTTTGGGTGAACTAGCATCTGAACAGTCCGAATGACAATACCAGAATAGTCCGAATGACAATACCAGGATAGTCCGAATGACACCACCAGAATAGTCTGAATGATAATACCAGGATAGTCCGAATGACAATACCAGGATAGTCCGAATGACAATACCAGGATAGTCCGAATGACAATACCAGAATTGTCCGAATGACAATACCAGAATAGTCCGAATGACAATACCAGAAGACTAAACCAATAATTGGACAAACGGATTCGAGAGATAGCATCATCTTACCATATGTAAAAGGGCATTCTAAATGGCCGAAGCGTGTTTTTCAACGACACCAAAATGATGTTTGTTTTAAACCGTATCGGACGCTAAAACAGACGTTAGTTCACCCAAACGATAAGTGTGATAAAAAATATTAAGTGTGAAAGTCTGGGTGAAAGTTATTGCCTGCACAACTATATTGAGGAAACGGAAAGGCCATTGAAAGCGAGATTTAATGAACATAAGTCCAAGTTCAAGGTCGTCTGAAGTATCACGGAACATTTACAATGTCTACCGTGGTCATACTATATCTTGGGACTGAGTAAAAAATCCTACATCGTGAACAAGTCTGGTTTGAACGGGGGCTTAAAGAATGTGCCTGCATCCGTGTTCACAAACCGACACAGAATAGGGACGTCGGCAGTTACATCCTGCCTTATATCTGGGATAATCCCTCCAGCGATGCTAGGAGTCAGCAGAGATTAAATCAGTCTGCTGATGAAGTCCTTAGTACGAGGACTAAAGCTTCGGATTAGCTTTCTCTATATTTTTCGTGTATGTGATTGAAAAGTTAAACAGTATCAAATATGAATAGTACCAAGACACAGATAAGTTTTTACCAAAATATACAACAGATGTTTCACAATGGCCCCAACCAAGAACAATACGTAGTCTAATGTTTTGCGCACCTCATGTCTAAACGAACAACACCCCTGACCAAATAACATTGCTAAGATTGTAAAATTAATCAAGATAGTCAAAAACAACACGGTCAATGTGTAATACTTAGTAATGAAGAAAAGCTGGAAGATTATCTAGTAGACGCATGTACACTTGTATCATATTACTTGTTAAAACCTCCAAACTATAGGATGGTGTTCTTGACAAGAACGGCACACACAGAATATAAGAAACATTTCAGGAGACTACTATTCTTATTAGTCAATGATACTGACTAAATATTGGGCCAGCGGGATACTAATAGGGGGAAGTGTTAAGTAACGTCAAATGACTTCTTTATTAATGGAATTCATTTACATTTGATTGCTTGACATTAATCATTGCTTAAATTTTCTAGTGCGTGTAATATTACACAGCACGGAACAAGTCGACTATACGGACAAGCCGCAGGAATCAGCTTCAAAGTAAAATTACATGCGCGGTCTAATAATTAATGAATGGAGATTCCACCTACGTCATTGGAATACACCGGTGTAGCTCAAAATATACATGTTTGATAGAGTTCAGTAAAACTAGGTTTGGTCGGTATTTCCCTATCCTATCGCTACAATATACTGAACGCCAAACAGGTTAAGCTGCTAAAAGAAATTATATAGTAACACATATGCATCGAATAATAACAAAGGCAGCCCAACAGGTGCCCCAAAAGCCGAGTGGTCTAGGCCGCTCGCCATTACCGATCAATACCATCTCACCTCTGTTCGCTTTGGTTCGAGTCTTTGTCTTTATTTGAGAAAGCTTGTCAGCTGCTTCCCATGGGTTGTTAGTTCTTCCCCCTGTTTTCCCGGTTTCTTACTCCACCAGTTATTCTGGCTGCCATGTATAGCATATCATGTGCTGAAAAATGGAGTTAAGGTCTCACTGGATAGTTTTGTATTTTGAAGTCTCCCCCCCCCCATTTTTTAAGGTAGAAGGCATGAACCTAATAATCACAAGCCTAGCATTTATAAATTCACACATAAGCTAAATCTGTAATGTGGTTTAGATTTACTTTGAGTTAGGCTTGGAAATGGGTTGGCTTGTTGGTGACTGCCTGTCACAGTTATATGAGCATTGGAGATCAAATGAGTAACTTGGGTTGCAAATGAGCAGCCGACTTGGCTTACGTATTTATGTGTCTGCTACAGAGGTAAATATCTAAAAATCTAGATGGTTGAGGGGTGATGAAAAGTGTTATAGTTCTAGTGAACTTTATTCATGCATAAGACACATACTGATTCTTTTAGCTGCCTTGTCACAGGAAAATATTCAAAATAGCTATTTCCCGTCAAAAGTTAATGTAAAATGTAGGGGTTGATGGCAGTGTTGGTTCGGTATAAAAACCACCAGTTGCATCAGGAATTAACCTGATTACTGCATTCAAAATCTCACATGTATGCTTTCTACAGAAATCATTAGTTTGTTTTTATTTGTATCTTCAGTGTAAAATTATTCTCATTTTTCTGCAATAGGTCATTGTTGGATGAAAATTCACCAGATAAACTGTCCAGTGAGACCTAAGCCCACAAAACCACGGCAGCCCAGCATACGTAGATAGACTTGAAAGAGTCTGTTTTGCTAATAGCATCAAGTCTGAAACAGCGAGAATGGCACAGAATGGAATTTCAGCGACGATTGATCAAAAAAATTGTAAACAATTAATTGGTCATTTAACTGAAACCAGCTAATGCTCGACAGTAGTTAAGTGGGACGATTCAGCCTCAATGGGAATTAGCATTACAGACCCCCCCCCCCCCGGGACTGTTTAGCCTCAATGGAAATTTAACATGGACGAAAAATGGTGGGACTGTTTAGCCTCAAGGGGAATTGAACATGGTAATATGGGAATAAACAGGGTGGGACTGTTTAGCCTCAAGGGGATATGAACAATGAGAAAAATCGTGGGACTGTTTAGCCTCAAGGGGAATTGAACAATGGAAATTGAACATGATGGGACTGTATAGCGTCAAAGGAATTTAAACAGGGTGGGACTGTATAGCCTCAAGGGAAACTGAACATGGGATTTTTAAAAAAAAAAAAAAATAAATAAATAAAAAAAATGGGGTAGGCAATGGAAAGTCAATCTCTTTTCGAGAAATGTGGGTGGCCCTGAAAAGGGCCTTTGTTTGGGTTTATGTTAATGTATCCATTAACATAAGGGGCACCGCATTGGTCTTCTTCTTGTCCTTAGGCTGCGTCTCACTGTAGGACCGTAAATCAGGACTCTTTTGAGGCATCCTTCTCTTTCTACGTAGATCCTACGTATCCACAGACTGGTGTCTGACTTGTGGACAAGTCCACTTGGATCGGACATACATTAGCATGTCCGTCCTAAACATCATTGAAGACACAAGGGTGGATGATTCGACTGTGGTCCACATCTTGAGGCGCCGAGAACAGGTGAATCAATGCAGTGAACTGCACTTATTTATAGGTAGAGGAAGGATTGAAACGGATTGAGTTCATTGACCAATCCAAACACGCGTTACAAAATTCAGTCAGCCCGCATCCAATCCGAAGAGAGCAGTCTGTGACGTCACGTGGTCTATATAGATTCGCTAGCGCCTGTGTGCAGTCAATCAATGCGACAGTGATTCAATATGACGGAAACTCAGAAAACGATTCATTGGGGGTGCACCAGCAGTGGAGACCACCCAAGGGAACCCGGACTTACTTTCAGAAGAGGTAAATTGGGATTTTGTGGATTTTCTTACCTCGCAAGAATTTGTTCCGGAACCTTCGACACCTTCATTACCGCAAGTGGAGAATTTTAGACAGAGACAGAAAGAAGAATTGGAGAAATTTATACAACGACAAAAGGAAGCGGAACAAGCTTTTCTCCTACAGCAACAGCAGCAAGAAGAAGAGGTAAGAAAAAAACAAGAAGAAGAAGTAGCAGCAAAGAAACAAGAGGGTGAAAATCAAACGGTCACGGTACTGTTGGACATTTTAACGGAGTTAAGAAGTCTGAAACAAATGTATCAGACTTCTTTATTACGACCGAAGAGAATACGACCTTCCCGAGCTAAACACGTCAACCCTGTGACTAAGCCTACCGTACCACCCTTAGTGATTTCAACCAAATCATCATCATCATCAACAGTACGCAGTCCAGAAGTAGGCCTTGGCCGTGGCAAAGGCTTAAGACAGTTAAAGTTGATTGCTTAAACTCACCCCTACACCATAAAGGCCCTTTTCAGGGCCACCCACGTCTCTCGAAAAGAGATACACTTTCAATTGCCAATAACTCAAAAAAAACAACCAAAAAAAACCATTTTACCTCTATAGTACGTGTATATGAGTGCGTGAGTGTAGCTTCTTATTTTAAAATCAAAACTCAAAGACACTTACCTTTTCCCAATTCACAACATAACACTTGAAAAAGTTCATAGTCTTCTTCTATCTCATTGTTTACTCTCTCTGTTTTTTCAATTTCTTCACCGTCACAGTCTTTTCCTCTTCTTCCTCCTCACTTTCTTCCCTTCTTCTTTTCTTCTCCTGTTTCTTTTTCTTCACCTGGCTACTTTCTTCCTCTGAAGAATCCCTCTCTTCTTCTGAAGAATCCCTCTTTTCTTCTGACTCCTCATGTTTCTTTTTTGGGCAATCTGGAGACCAATGTCCTTTTTCTTTACAATAATAACAGGTATCTTGACATTTGTCTTTTCTAGCCCCTGTTTCTCTTTTTTGACGGTCTGGACACTCTGAAGACCAATGCCCTTTCTTTTGACAGATATAGCAAGTATCTTGACTTTTATCTTGAAAGGAAGGAGAGTAGTCCGTCGGCTGGTCTGAAGAGAATTTTCTAATGACCCCTTGCAAAGCTCTGATGAAACGTTCGATTTGGCTAGTCTCTTCCATCGTTGTGCTCGGTTTGAGAGTGAAATGAATAGTGAAAGGACAAGACGCACACCCTTTTATATACGCTGGTCTGCAATGACTATAAATTAGTCTATGGTGTTTAAACTTGAGTCATTTGACGTTTTGCACTCAAGATGAAACGATCCTATTCATTCGAGAAGAAAGAAGAAGAAAGTAAGAGGCAGAAACGTGATCTATCGCCTCGTACCAGGGCTGAAGTCTTGGCACAAATTCATGCCAGTGATTTTGAAGAGGACATGAGTGAACCAGAATCCGAACCCTCTAAACAAAGTTCACCACCCTTAGTCAACCCTGAAAAGTACTATTCCATTCGAGAGACCGAAAAGCGCTCCTCTAGAAAATTTAGAACCACGGCTTACAAATACTCAATGAAGTTTAAAGATTTCAAGGCTGAAGTACCGTTAGAGAAAGCAGAAGGGTTCATCACTGGGGTGTGGGATTCTTTGCTTACCGCACTCAAGCGACAATGTCAACCCAAAGAAGACGATCGCTTGAGACTTTCCATACAACACGACGGTTTGAAATCCCCTGTTTGGATCGAGTTTAGCAGACCCGCAGAATTGACTGCTTCCAAAGTCATGGACAAGATTCAACACGTGCAACAATCTAATGACCAGTTTGACATCACCGATGGAAAAGCCACACTGGACATGACCCACGTCTCTCCTCCTCAAGGGACCGGACAACGCAATAAGGTGTTATTGGTGAACGACCTTCGCAGCACCAAAAAGAGTCTCGTCCAAATTCACAATTGTCAAGACCAGATGTGTTTAGCCCGAGCCATTGTGGTGGGACGAACCTATGCCAACAAGAACGACACGACAGAATGGAAAAGAGCCTGGAAAACTATTCGACAATCGGACCGAGCCAAACAACGAAACGAAGCAGAACTCCTGTTGCAACAAGCCGGACTGTCCAAAGACACACCCTGTGGCATTCCTGAAATGCAAAAATTGCAAGATGTCCTAGCTCCATTCTACACCTTGAAAGTACACCCTCAAGAAGTGCGCGGACCTCTTTTGTTTCGAGGGAAAGACTTTAAGGACGGAAAATACATTCATGTCTATTATCACGGTGACCATTTCGATACCATTACCAGTATCACTGCATTCCTGGGATACGGTTATTACTGTGAGAAATGTAACTATGGTTATAATAATCGAGAGCAACACAAACATTGCGGATGGAAATGCTCAGGATGTTTGGCCTCTCCACCCTGTCTGAGCGAAGGACAAGAAAGAGTACATTGTCCTGCTTGTCTGCGCACGTTTGTCAGCCCTGCCTGTTACCAGCAACATCTGAAGACGCAAGGTTCACAGCAGAAATGTGCTCGTCAACTGCTGAGATTGTGCCCTACCTGTGGACAAGGCATACTTACCAATAATGCCAAGGCACACGTATGTTCAGGAAAGAAAAAATGTCACATTTGTCACCACATCATGGACTTGGAACACCAATGCTACGTGCAAAAATACTAGCCCCCACCAGAGAAAGAGGACGGTCACAAGAAGAAAGGCAATTTCATCTTTTTTGATTTCGAATGCATGCAAGAGACCGGTATTCACATTCCTAATTTCTGCGTGGCTCATCGAGCGTGCGAGAAGTGCATTCAAGAACCTATCTTCAGTCATTGCCCTCACTGTAGCAAGATTCCTGGAGGACGGGAAAAAATCTTTCGGGGACCGAACACGCTAGCCGATTTCGCCCGATGGGTCTTAGACCCCATCGACAAGACGTGGAGCCAAGAGGACATCGAACGTTACGGAGATTGTCATCGTCATGCCACGATACGATGGACAGTTTCTTTTGAGGTACTATGCGGAATAAGGCACCGAGCGTCCTAAAGTCACTTTGAACGGAGCCAAAGTCATTTTCATGTAAGTGGGACAAGTACAGTTTAAAGATTCGATGAGTTACTTGGCCATGCCTTTGAGCCGAATGCCTAAAACGTTTGGAATGACAGAAATGGCTAAAGGGTACTTTCCACACTTTTTCAATACGGAAGCCAATCAACACGCCGTTCTACCCCATTTGCCTGATGCTCACTATTACGACCCCGACAACATGCGTACCGAACAACAAGCTTTCTACGCTTGGTACCAGGCTCACGCCTCGGACCCTTTCGACTTTCAGGAAGAAATGCTAAAGTATTGTCGTTCCGACGTGGACATTTTACGACAATGCTGTGGAAAATTTCGAGAACTGTTCATGGAACACGGAAGGGTCGATCCTTTGAAAGAAGCTTGCACCATTGCCAAAGCGTGTTCCTTTGTCTACCGACAACGATTCATGCCTGAAAACATCGTAGCTGTCATCAGTCCTCAAACGACCAACTATGTCAAACGTCAATACTCGGTCAAAGCCCTACGTTGGTTACATTACTTGTGCGACAAGGAAGACAAATGGATTCAGCATGCCCGCAACGGAGGGGGCGAAAAGACCATCGGAACGCATTCGGTCGATGGCTGGGACTTAGAAAACCCCAAGATCGTGTACGAGTTTAACGGTTGCTTATTTCACGGATGTCCCGTCTGTTACCCTGACCGCGGCACTAAAAATCAGTTTTTCCAACGAACCATGGAAGACTTGTACCAGGACACTTGTCAGCGACGCTTGAAGTTAGAACAGCAAGGATACCAAGTGGTGGAAATGTGGGAACACGAATACGATCACCGTTTGAAAATCGATCCCGAGTTTAAACGCCTCGTGGAAAGTTACAAGCTGATGGACCCCCTGAACCCGAGGGATAGTTTGTACGGAGGAAGGACCAATGCCACCTGTGTGCTGTACCAAGCCGACGAAGAGAAAGGAGAAGAAATGAAATACTTGGACGTGTGTTCGCTGTATCCCTACGTGTGCAAATATTGTCGCTTTCCTGTAGGGCACCCACAATTGTTCACGGAACACATCGACCCGAAAAACATTCGACAATACGAAGGTCTGATCAAGTGTAAAGTTTTGCCCCCAAGGACTTGTACCATCCCGTGTTACCTCACCATTACCAAGGCAAACTGATGTTTCCTTTGTGCCGTACTTGTGCCGAAACGTGCAACCAAGATCAGCCTTGTCAGCACACCCAGGAAGAACGTGCCTTGACGGGGACGTGGGTTAGCGTGGAATTGTTCAAAGCTCTGGACATGGGATACCAACTGTTAGAAGTGTACGAAATTTGCCACTTTCCCAAGACACAACAATACCACAAGGGTGACCCTACTCAGAAAGGCATTTTCGCCGACTACGTGGATGCCTTTTTGAAACTGAAGCAAGAAGCCAGTGGCTATCCTTCCTGGTGTCACACTCCCGAAGACGAAAAGACATTCAAAGAGAAATACTACGAACAAGAAGGCATCTCTTTAGACCACATCGAGAAAAACGAAGGCAGGCGATCGTTTGCCAAAGTGATGTTAAATTGCTTGTGGGGTAAAGTGGCACAACGACCGTGTTTACCCAAGACGGAATATTTGACCGAACCTTCCCGCTACTTCCAGATGATTCACGACAAAACCAAATTCATGAAACACGTGGACGTCGTTCGCGAGGATTTGATCTTGGTCAATTACGAAGAAGATCTGGATTTTGTACAAGACGACCCCTTTGGAAATGTCATCATTGCGGCTTACGTGACAGCCCATGCTCGCCTAAAAATGTACGAAGGTTTAGAACTGTTAGGGGAATGCGTCCTGTACTTTGACACGGACAGTTGCATTTACATCCATCACCCGAGTCAACAGCACCCTGACATCGAAGGAGACCGTTTAGGAGCCTGGACAGACGAGCATCCCGACGACAAGATTTTAAGTTTCGTCAGTGGCGGTCCAAAAAATTGCGGCTACGAATACCGGGACAAAAAAGGAGAAGTGCACACGAAGTGTAAAGTGAAAGGATTGACTCTGAATTATCGTACCAGTCGAGTGGTGAACTTTGGGGTATTGAAAGAAGCCTTGCAGTCTGGAAAAGATCAACACTTTAAAGTGACCACCTATCAACCGAACAAGATTGTACGTTTACCCACTCACCACATCGTCAGTCGACCCTTGGAAAAAGTCTATCAAATCGTGTACCAGAAGCGAGTGCGACTACTCAACCAGTTTACTTTGCCGTATGGACACGTTGGTATAAAATATTGGTTGTAAGAGGATAGCCACCCACCAGAAGGATGACTTCGTCACATCAAGAATCGAGTGCGAAACCCGATGAGAACTCCAAGTTCAAACCCTACCATTTTCCGGTTTTCTTGCCTGACTATTGTGATTGTGCCCGTCGATTGGACACGTTTCAAGCATGGCCTACGGATAGGAAAGGATTACCTTCTTTGCATATTTTAGCTAGAACAGGATTTGTCTACTTGGGACCTGAGTCAGGATTGGGATATGAAGTACAGTGTTTCGCTTGTGGCCTGAAGTTACGAATGGATCTATGTATCTATAAAGATTCAGCTATTCTGGAACATACTCTATGGTCTCCGCACTGCCCTTACCTTTCTATGGCCTTTCCACCCATGACATTACGGTACAATGATGACGGTACCTTAGAGACGGTACCTTCCAAAACAAGACATAAAAAACATAAAAAAGGAACGATGTACAAGCTTGAGACTGCATTGCGACTAGTATAAAAAGGGGCTATGGTCAAGATCGATAGTTCATTGGGACTACCAAAACCAAGCGAACAAGATGAATACTTTCAGAGAAACACAAAACAAGTTTAGACAGGCACAATTCAAGTGTGGGGCTTCGGAAGTGGAATGCGATTGTGAGCCTTGCGATGGGTACGATGCTGTACGTTGTGACCTTAGCGATGCCGTAAAGCATCATGGGGACTTTGTTCTCACTACCCCTATCATGGAAAGTGATGCTGTGCGTGTCAAACCTGAGGGATGCGAAAGCGGTGCCACTCGTCCTCTTGGACATTTTACTGGGTTTCGTTTTAAAGGTGGATGTTCACCTTCACGTCTACCCCCCTACGGATGTCATCCAGCCTTGAGCAAACTCCTGCCCATGTCACTCAACCCTCATCGAAACGAACCTGTGAAAGACGAATATACGTTTCCTGTGCGTTTGTCGGAATATTGCGACTTTGAAAATCGTCTTCAATCGTTCAAAGGAAAATGGCCTAAGTATCTGGGAGGCCCGACCCCCGAAGAATTAGCCAGAGCCGGATTTTTCTACTTGGGCGAAGGAGATAAAGTCAAGTGCTTCAGTTGCGGTGTGTCACTTCACCACTGGGAACCGCAAGATTCGGCCTACATAGAACATGCTCGATGGTCACCGAATTGTCATTACTTACCCTTAGTGGGACCGAGACATTGAAGTAACTTACCATAATCTGTTCATGGATACTTTACACGAGAACATTCGTGCTTTGCCTGTGGAGTTGAGAGAACGCATTTACCGAGAGCTGGTCAAAATACAAGTCAAACGTAAAGAACAATTCCATCCGTTACGTCACCAGATGTTTAATCACTGGTACCTGAATGCTATAAAAGGACTGATTCATTTGAAAGTGTTCCATTGGACAGACATTGATCAACAACCCCCTGGTTTTAAAAAGGATTGGTTTGTTATGGACGATTCTATCTACTACAATGTAAACGTACTGCATCGAATTCCAGAGGAAGAGTTAACGAATTACCGACATCTTTTACACAATGTCATCTTAGTGAAAGAGGAAACTTCTGAACGAATTGTAATGTGTAAATTAATGACTAAACGATTTAAATTTGGCACTGAAGTAAAACCATGTCTGTGCAAACGGTACATTTCTTCTGTCAGACAAAAGAGGATTTAGTATGACCTGTTTATGGATACTTTACAAGAGAACATTCGTGCTTTGCCTGTGGAGTTGAGAGAACGCATTTACCGAGAGCTGGTCAAAATACAAGTCAAACGTAAAGAACAGTTGCATCCGTTACGTCACCAGATCTTTAACCACTGGTACCTGAATGGTATAAGAGGACTGATTCGTCAGAAATTGTTTCAGTGGTCAGACCTTATTCAATACTTCCAAGCCCCCGATGATCCACGTGTTGATCATTTTGGTTACTTCGAGATTCACCTAGTACAACACATTGAGGAAGACAAGGTAAAGGATTACCGACATATTTTACGTGGAATCAACTTAGCGGAAGAGGAAACTTCTAAACGAAGTCTGACGTTTCGGTTACAGTATGCAACATTTAAATTCCCCACTGGAGAACGAAGATCTCTGGCTAGAAAGTACGTGTATTGTTTCCGAAACAAAGAGACTATAAAAACAGGCTGCCATGTCACGACTGTTATCGCATGTAATCCAACAGATTCCGTGGAAGGAACTCAATGACCATATTCAAACCGTGGATCATTACCATCGATTATTACAAGAACTGTATCCATTCAATTTGGGTCGACAAGTGGTGTGTGTCTTAGTGACTTGTTTTCTAGGATTTCGTTTACCAGCCGATTCCTTGTGGACTCTTTACGATCAGTATTTACCACACCCCCATGGCCTTAAATAGTCACGAAAGACTCCTTTTGCTCAAAGCCTTGCGGTTTCATCTGGATACTTCTCGACCTCTACGGGAAAAAAAGATTCGTCAACTTTTAGCTACCCAAGACGTGTATGACGATGTGTGTGTAGCTTGTGACTTACACCCCCATTAGACAGATGTCCGTGCCTAGAAAGAATGGGATTTTGAGGCTTGGACCCAAGAAGTGGCCCAGTATGCACGAGAGTTGTTCAAGGAAAAAAGTTACTTTTCAACCTGTGTTAGTGACGGTGCCAAAAGACCCTTTCGGGAGGACACTTGTGTGACCTTACCCCCTATAGAACTGGTTAGAACTTTACCCAAAACATGTTGTACAGACACTTGTTTTTATTCCACGTTAATGGTTATCATGTGCCTTTTATCCTTGTACTTAAGCCTTTGGCTTTTATGTATTTTTGTCTTTCGTATTCATGTTTGAAAAAACATTCAATAAACGTGTTCTGAAAAAGTATATAAACTCTTGTCTTGTTTGTTTTTCGTGTCACAAGTGACATTTCTCACACAATGGCTACCTCTGCTGTCTCTGCTCCCTCTTCCTCTACTGTCAAAGTCATCGACGAACACTTAGATCGTGCCAGTTGGGAGGCTTTGTATCTTCGCCATCCCTTTAACATGCTCATTGCTGGACCTAGCGGTTCAGGCAAAACCGAATTCGTCAAACGTTTGATCGAACATAAATATCATTTGATCGATCGGCCACCTCAGCGGATCGTGTGGTGTTACAAAGAGTGGCAATTGGCGTACAGCCTCTTGCGAGAAAGTCAAGGCGATTCCATCGTGTTTGTGGAAGGCATTCCTAAAGAAGACGACAGCATCGTCTCTGACTCTCGTCAAACCCATTTGGTCATTTTCGACGACATGTTAGGAGAAGACGAAGAAGAAATTAAACTGTGGTTCACGCGCAAAGGGCATCACCGTAATGCCAGTGTCGTTTACATCACCCAAAATTTGTTTCAACAAAGTAAAGCCCATCGCACTATCAGTCTCAATGCGCATTACGTGGTCTTGTTTAAAAGCCCTCGAGATAAATCGCAAGTGCAAGTCTTAGCCAAACAGTTAGGAACGCCTTGGCTGACTCAGGCGTACGACGATGCCACTCAAACTCCACACTCCTATTTACTCGTCGATTTGAAACCTACGACCCCCGATGATTTGCGATTTCGTACCCACTTGTTTCACCACTGGTGCCAAGACGGAGGGCCTGTCCTGTACACGTCTCCGTCCTCGACTTAATTTCACTCCACAAAAAAATCTATAAAAACCACAGACCCTTTCCGTCTGTCTCACACAGCGTCAACATGACGTCCCTTCAGTCGCATCTTCCCGTCAAATTGATTCGTGCCTTGTATGGCATCAGTCGAGAAAAAAATCCACAAATACGAGCTCGTGTCTTAGAAGCTAGTCTCAAAGAAGTCTTACGATGGTTCACGGTGACGGCACGTCAATTACTCCAAGGGATCATTCAGATTCCTCATCAAACCAAACGCTTTTTTGATCGAAACAAAGTCGCTTTGACCCAACTGGCCGATCCCCGCATCGACACTCAAACCAAAAAACAAATCATTTTGAAACCTGGAGGGAGCGGTACTCTAGGAGGGGTCATCATTCGCTCTCTCTTAAGATGGGATCCTAATGCCCCCAAACTTCTCCCCAAGAAAAAAGTCCAACGAAGCTCCAAGAAGAAGAAGAAAAAGACCAGGTCCCCAAGGAGAACTTCTCCAGTGGCGGGACCCTCCTCTTACCAGACACCACCCCGGAAAAAGAAAAGAAGCCCCCAGAAAAAGAAACAGAGAAAAAGTCCCCAGAAAAAGAAAAGTCCACAGAAGAAAACTAGTCGCAAGAGAGGCACTTCGGCCAGGACGCAACCTTACACTCGCAAACCACGACCTGCCACGACGGTGACTGCGTCTCCGGCAGCCTCACGTTCATCCACTTCTCCGTTGATGACACCAAGAACTGAAGAGTACTTGGAGACGTTGATCACACCAAGAACTTCTCCGTTGATGACCCCAAGAACTTCCCCAGTGGCAGGACCCTCCAATTTAGTGGCAGTGGCTGCTGCTCACAAAGTACCTTCTCCTAAAATCAAAGTCCAAGAAAGATCGGGCATGTTACAAAGTTTACTGGATTTGTCCAAGCAAGAACTGGCTCGATTTAGTCCGTTGCGTACCCCTGCACGACGTGTCATGCCTGTCCTCAAATTGATACGACGTAAAGACAATCAGTGGCGACGCGTTCCAGTATAAAAAAGGCCTGTGACTAAGTAGGGGTATCAGTGTTTTTGGTGCTGAAGACTCAAAGATGTCACCCTCCAGAAAACATCACTCTTCTAAACAGCCCAAAGGAAAGAAAAGAAAAGGACTGCCTCCTCGTTTAGTCAAACATGGGGACATGTTATCTGTCCTGTCCAAAGCTTCTCCACCTCTACGAAAAAAACTCATTCAATCAGCCTCCAAAGAGGTCATCGATACCGTGTGCGAATGTTGTTTGAACGTTTTGAAAGGCACGATCTCTTTGTCCAAACACCAGAAACAATGCTTAGGCAAACATCGTCACGTTCTTCGCGAAATGGTTCAAAAGAAAATTCCCATTCGTCAAAAGAAGAAGATGTTGGTCCAACGTGGAGGCATTTTACCCCTCTTGTTAGGTCCCTTACTGAAAGGAGTCTTGGGAACCATGTTGGGAGGACTGGTGGGAGCAAGATAAAAAGGCCCTCTGAAGTTCCAAGATCTCAGAATCGACCCCTGACAACCCCATGGAAGGACGAAAACTAGCTTTAGTGTCTTACAAATGATGGATGGAATACCATCGTTGGCAAGAACAACGCACCCCGCATTTACCTCCCAATCCCCATTTGAGCGAGATGTCCCAGTTACAACACGAATTGCAGTCCTTGATGGATCGCCAAGATTTGTACGAAACAGAAAAATCGCAAAAGTACGGTCAACTCTTGCAACGACTGCAACTCTTTCACCAGAAAGCTTTAGACGAAACAGCTCTACCCACTCTGAAAGATTTTAAGACCTTGATAAAAAGTCCAGCACCATCACCAGTACCACTACCACCACTACCAGTGACCAAGACAGAAAAAGGAGAAGAAGAAGAAGGGTTTCAAACTCCACCAGAAAACGTACGCAAGTTAACAACACCACCTACCTCCAGAATTGGATGGATTAAAAAGATGATGGCCACCCCTTCTTCCTCACAAGAGAAAATGAAAGTGAAGACAGAAGTGAAGACAGAAGTGAAACAAGAACCGATATCCCCTGTTCACACATCCTCCTCTGCGACACCTATTGCCGGTCGCACACGCAAAACATTGCAATCCAAGAAAATACCCCAAGAGAAAAAGACTAGCATCCTCCAAGAGTGGGTGTCTTATTAACACACAAACACAGAAATGGAAAAAGTCTTAGCCAGCATTTGCTACGATCCCTCGCATCCTGCAGGTTACGCAGGAGTTCAAAAATTGTATCGTGCTGCCAAAATGCGACTGAAAAGTCTCCGTTTACCTCAAGTGCAACGATGGTTACAAGAACAAGCTACCTACACTTTACACAAACCCATTCGACGCAAGTTTGCCAGAAATTGCACCCGAGTGGAAGGCATCGATCATCAATGGCAAGCCGATTTAGCCGATGTCTCTCATTTGGCCAGCTACAATCGTGGCTACAAATATTTGTTTTGTGTCATCGACGTCTTTTCCAAATTTGCCTGGGTCGTGCCCTTGACTTCCAAATCGAGCAGCGAGTTAGTGCGAGCCCTGCAACGGGTGTTGAAACAAAGCGGTCGTCACCCTCTTCGATGGCAAACGGACAAAGGTACCGAATTTCTGAACCAAGCTTTCCACAAAGAATTAAAGAAACGTGACATTCATTTTTTTACCACCGAGAATCCCGAAACCAAAGCCAGCATCGTGGAACGTTTTCAACGCACTTTGAAAGAACACATGTGGAAATATTTTACGCATCACCACACTCTAAAGTACATCAACATCTTACCGCACCTGGTGCAAAGCGAACAACCAATCTTACCATCGAAGCATCGGACGTGCCCCGCAAGAAGTGACTCCCGAGAACGAAGTGCTGGTGTTTGAGCGCCTGTTTGGTACGTCCTCGACGAGGGCTGTCCCCAAGAAAAGTGGAGTGTTGGCCGTAGGAGATTGGGTGCGCATTGGCAAAACCAAACGCACTTTCGACAAAGGTTACTTACCTAACTGGACGACCGAATTGTTTCGTGTCACTGGACGAGTGCATGGCCGTCATCCTGCCGTCTATAAATTGGAAGACATGAACGGAGAAGTGCTCAAAGGAACGTTTTATTTGCCCGAGTTACAACGTGTGACCAAAAAAGAAGACGACGTGTACGACATAGAAAGCATTCTCGAACGCAGAACCCGTAAAGTGGGCAAACGACGTGTCAAAGAAGTCAAAGTACGTTGGAAAGGATATCCACCCAGTTTTGATTCTTGGATCGACGCTTCGCAAGTCATCGACTATAAAAAGAAGTGACCATCATGCCCTTTCACACAGACGCAGCTACGTCGACCATTCCTTCACCTAGTTCTTCTCTGCAAGATTTACAAAAACAACCTTTGTGGGTGTGGTGTGGAGAACGTGTGCCTAAAACGCAAATCGTCTTTTTCTGCCAAATCTTCTTGGTGTATTGTGTCATCGGGGCAGCCATCGCCAATTTGAGTTTGCAACAAGGAGACAATCACTTGTGGACCATTTTATTGAGCAGTTGCATCGGTTACCTGCTTCCCAATCCCTCCCTGAAATTCTCCTCGAACGGGAACCTTGTGTCCAGTGTCAGTGTCAGTCACCACTCAAACAACAACCACAACCAGAACCCCATTTTGGGCGGAGACACACCTCTGACGTCCAGTAACCCCTCGGACAGCCACAGAACTCTGGAATTATGAGTCACCAAAACCAATTTTACTTAACCTTACCCAGTGACAGTTCCATGGAGGTGTTTCCCAACAACACGTTGTGCTGTTACACAGCCAAATTACCTCAGGCCATCCCATTAGATCACGAAGCCCATTGGGAAGTGGCTTTAGTGAAAATCATTCACCCGACCCAAGTCCTCAATGTCTTTCCCAATCAAAACTTTTTTGATGTGGAAGTTCATGACGAAGAATTGCAACAGTACTTGGATACCCATTCCAAATATGACAAGAAAACACCTGACACAAAAAATCAAAAGTACACTACCTATCACTTGTTCATTCCCCCAGGCTATTATTTTAGTGGTCAACATTTGGTGAGCACCATAGTCTCCAGGTTTAATGTCGTGTTTCTGAAAGCTTTGGAAAGTGTTAAAAAAAGTGTCACCATGGAATACCACAAAGCAGCTCGTCGTTTCTTGATGAAATTTGACGGGAGTAAAATCGTGTCCATTTCATTTTGTCCTGAATTGTTTGACATGTTGGGCGGAGACATGAACATGAGAATGGCCATGCTCAAGAAAAACGAATCACCAATCATTTACGACAACGAGTCTTTTACCAAGTTATTTCGTGCCCCGGTAGAACTGAACCAAGGACTGAATTTGATGTTTGTGTACTCCGATGTGGTGGAGTATAACGTGGTGGGACACACCTCTGTGCCGTTACTGCGTGTCATTCCTTTCAAAGTGGATTCTGCCACGGTCGCTGACGAGGAAGGTGGAAACACTTACCACGTCCACCGCGAATTTGTACATCCTCACTATTTGCCTGTCAGCAAGTCGTATTTGGACACAGTCAACATTGCTATAAAAGGAGATCTGGGACAAAATATTACATTCACCAAAGGAAAAGTCACGGTGAAACTCCATTTTCGAAAACGGTTCTCTCACGATTCGTAAGTCATGTATCCAGTGTACCGAGGGGTTGCTCGACATCGAGGACACGGTTTAGGAGATATGTTAAAATCGGCCTTTCGTTCGGTGGTCCCGGTGTTGAAACCGATGGTGACACGCGGATTGCACGCCTTGAAAGATGCGGCACTGACGCAAGGCAAATAATTTCTCCAAAATGTCATCATCGACAAACAAAACGCTAAGGAAGCCTTCATGAGGGCTGGCAAAAATGTCTTGCTGCAAACGGGTAAAGACCTTTTGGGCCGACGAGAAACACCTATAAATGCCCTGCACGCTACCGAGTCAGGCATTCAGCAAGGACAAGGCAGAAAGAGACGACGAAGAAAACACCCTTTCACCAGACTTCACACGTCTAAAGCTAGAAAGGCATAGAAAAGAAGAACCGTCCGAGACTTAGACGTTTTCGATTATTGAGAAAGAGAAAAAAAATGATGCACCGAGAGTCTCGCGCTTGTTCCAAGTCGGAACTGGATCTGTTTGCCATGCCCCCCACGATGATGACCATGCAAGAATCCCAATGGGTGGAATTTCATCCCGTCTCCTCTTTGACGGATTCCGCTCCCATCGAGTTTGAAATCAAAGGACAACCCGAAGATTACATCGATCTGAATAGCAGTTACCTGTATTTGAAAGTGAAAGTGATCGAACCACCCAACGCTAACATAGACAATGATGATGTAGTAGCTCCCGTCAATAATTTCATGCATTCTTTGTTTAGCGACGTGGACTTGTACTTGAATAACAAACTGGTCAGCAGCAGCATGGATACTTACCCTTATCGGGCCTACCTGGAAAATCTCTTGACGTACGGAAAAGAAGCCAAGAACACTCATCTGGATGCCTGCGTGGTATGGAAACCTGACAAAGCGACTAAGTTCAACAGCATTACAGTTGCTGGGGATGCTCAAAATACAACGGGATTTGTAGAACGACGAACGAAAATTCGTAGTTTAGAACTGATGGATCGCTTGCATCTAGACATGTGGTTACAAGAAAAGTATTTGCTGAACGGAGTGGATATCCGCTTGAGACTGAATCGCAGCAGTGCCGCTTTCCATTTGATGGCTGCTGATGGTTCCACTTACAAAACCATCATTCAAGAAGCCAGACTCTACGTGCGTCGTGTGGAAGTGTTACCTAAAGTGGGAAACGACGTCAGTCAGACGTTGAGCAGAACGACCGCCAAGTATCCGATACGAAGAGTGGAAGTGAAAACGTTCACCATTCCTGCTGGACAGCGATCCATGATCGAAGATCATCTGTTCCAAGGACAGTTACCCAAGCGTTTAATCCTTGGTATCGTCAAGAATTCAGCCTTCAACGGAGCCTACAACGAAAATCCTTTTGAGTTTCAACATTACAATGTGTCCAAGATCGAAGTCAGTCGCGACGGCAAGACCTTGTGTACCCGACCTTTTGAGCCAAAGTTCGGTGACAGGAATTATTTGAGATCGTACTTGTCCCTGTACGAAGCTACCGGACAGTTAGGAACCAACACCAGTCACGGTATTACGTACGAGGATTATGTAGGAGGCTACGCTTTGTGGGCTTTCGATTTCACTCCAGACCAAGGCAGCGACGAGGGACATTTCCACCCTATAAAATCCGACCAGATTCGTGTGGAAATTCAGTTTGCGAGTGCACTACCCCCAGAGAACACAGTCAACTTCATCCTGTATGCGGAATTTGACAATACCATAGAAATCAACAGTTTGAGAGAAGTCATTCTAGATTATTAGAAGCTATGGAAGACTGTTATCCCTCTTTACCTAGTGGAGAAACTTTGAAGATGGAATGTGAGGAAACTGTGGAAGAAGAATCCCAAGACAAAGACGAAGAAGTTATCATGATGAAGTCAAGATGGCCAGAACAAGAAGCCCATTTAGTTTCCTGTTTTGCTACATTCCTGACAGACGTAATGAAAGAATTGATCAAGGAAGAGTGCTATGGATGTCACAACGATCATCCCAGTCAAATTCAACACGACAAATGTCTGATGTTGAGCCAAGAAGAAAAATTGGACGAATATCTGGACAAAGCTTGGGGTGTCATCGAGATAGAATTCGTGTTGAACGAGTGATATAAAGGCTTGGATAAACATTCGTCTCCTCCATTAACGTCTCTGGAGCGCCGTCGCATCGAATCTCTCTTTGACCAGAATAAGAAGTCGGAGCCAAACGCCTTTTACTTGTCAGACATTTTCAAGCAAAAGGTCAGGATCGAATTGATGACTTATCATTACCTGTGAAGAAGAAAAAAACATGGATACCTGGGAACTTTATTACCTTTTGAACCACAGTTCGTATACGGCTTCTTGGAATCCTGTCGTCTGTGCTAAAGATGAACTCCCTCATCGCAAACCTCAAGACCATCTAGCTTACGTGATCAACACGGACGACAGTCATCTCTCAGGAACCCACTGGGTAGCCGTTTACTTTCCTCAAGAAGGATGTGTGGAATATTTCGATTCGTACGGATTGCCCCCTTTGGAAGACGATATCATTGACTTTATGAGAAGAAATGCTCAGACTACCCGATTCAATAATGTGAAATTACGAGGCACAGATTCCTTGGTGTGTGGACAATATTGTGTGTATTTTCTGCATCATCGCAGCCTGGGCTATTCCTTAGAACATTTAGTGACTCATTATGATCTTCGTTCTTCTTCTAGAAATGATGTGAAAGTAGATCGATGGTTTTGTGACCATTATGCTTATCTTTTGTCTCAAGCTCGGAAACGTAGTGTCCATCAATGGCCTAATGACTTCCAACAGTGGAAATCACAATTTCATTCACAACGTTGTCAGCCCTGTTTAAAGTAGAGTGTTAAGTGAAAACAAATGTTTGTCATTTGAAAAAAAATGTTTGATGTTATATTGTTGGATTATTGTTAAAAATGTTAGAGTTGTTGGTTAGTGTTAAGTGATTTTTTGAATAAAAAATGTTGTGATTTGAAAAAAATGCCTTTGTCTTTTGTTTGGCTATAAGAATGTTGATTCATGCTCTTTGACTTCTTACTATCCCTCTCATGACACTCATTGAACGTTCCGGCTCGAAAACCGTAGAGGGATGTTTTCCTTCACGTCCGCGCGTTGACTTTAAGAACCGGGGTAGTTTCCAGTCCAACCATCCATTGTCGACTCATCCTCCTACGAAGATGTGCTCCAAACTAGCTAAGCTAAACGAAGCCTACGTGAATTTGCATAGGGTCAGACACAGTCTGATACCGAAGCCAGAAGAGATAGAGAATGTGAGAATGTTAAAAGTCACTGAAGACCTGATAGAAGAGCTCTTCAGAGAAGACGTGAACAGCGAGAAAGAAGAATGGACAGAGAAGTACAGACTTCAGAGACAGCAGCAACAGCAACAACAACAACAGCAGCAGCAGCAGCAGCAGCAGCAGCAACCTGAACCTGACAGAGGCTTTGTCGATTGTCGTATCGACACCAAAGAGTTCTTCTTCTCTTTCCGAAGAAGCAGACCTATCGTCAGAAAGTCTATCCTCAGAGGACGTCGCATTCTTAGAAACTAAAAGATTGCCATAGCAAACAAAAAAAACAGCCCTTTTCAGGGCTACCCAATACTCTAGAAAAGAAATAACAATCGATTTGCCAATGTGTGTATGTAGAGTAGTGTGAATATAAACACTGACTCTTTTTTATAGTGTGAGTGTATGTGTTTGTGTATATAATTGTGTGTTTGTAAGTGCTCACGTACGTTTGTGTGGATAGTAGATTAAGATCATGGTTTTTTTTGCTGTTTGACGTGTGGGGAGAGTAGATTTGGGGTTTGATTGCTTTGCGTATGTGGATAGTATATTGAAGTGATTAATGAAAATTTTTAAATTAGTAATGGGCAGTATAAAAAAGTGAGTGAGTGTTTCTTTTAGGTCCGCGCGTTGTTTGGTCATGATCTAGGTAAGATCAACTTTGTTTTAGGGGGATGTTTTCCATCACGTCCGCGCTTTCACTATAAATTGAAACTCGCTGGGCAGTCTAGCTACCCTGTTCATTCGTTAACAAGACAATGAATACCAGAATAAGCAAACTTCTTGAACTCCAGATACATCTGGAATATGTCAGGCGCCTGTTAAATGAACTGGCCGCGGAGGCCATAGCAGAAGAGGAAAGAATAAAGAAGGAAGAGGAGGAGAGAAGACAGAGGGAAGAGGAGGAAAAGAAAATAGGAGAGAGGATGGCTTAGAAGATACCAGAGACAGAGGATTGGGGTGCTGAAGCCAATCATCCTCCCTCTGCGCTTTCAAGAAAAAAAAAGTAAAAGGAGACTGGGGAAGAAGATGTGTGTGTGGTGCCAGGCCTGGCAGGTGCTATCATTAACCAGGTGTCACTGGAGTTCAAAAACAAACAGCCCTTTTCAGGGCTACCCAATACTCTAGAAAGAAATAACAATCGATTTGCCAATGTGTGCATGTAGAGTAGTGTGAATATAAACACTGACTCTTTTTCATAGTGTGAGTGTATAAGTTAATGTATATGATTGTGTGTTAATAATGGCTAGCATAGGTTAGTGTGAATAGTAGATTAGGGTTTCATTTTAATGCTTTGCGTGTGTGGATAGTAGATTAGGGGTTTTAATAGGATTTGATTTTGATGCTTGGTTTGTGTGAATGGTAGATTTTGGTTAGTTTATTGCTGTTTCACGTATGTGGATAGTAGATCATATGAAATGAGAAAAGTAGGGGATGTTTTCCTTCACGTCCGCGCGTTGTTTGGTCATGATCTAGGTAATATCAATTTTATGTAGTCATTCCCATAACGTCAAGTTTGAAAACTATCTCTGAATTTGATTGACTTGTTTACTGTTTAAAACCGGCTTGGTGTATAATTTTAAAATTTCTACTGAGTGCGGCCACCACCAACACCAATTAATATAGAAAAAAGGAACAGGACAACTTGTGCAAAGAAATAATGCTAAGAAGAGGAAACGATTAGCAACCCGGCAAGCCGTGAACAAAGGAAGCGCACAGATCTAAGGAACTCTCACAAAGGAACGATAGGAACACGCAGTAAGATAGTAATATATCAGACAAAGGAAATCCAGCCAAGCAGCCCGCCACGCAGCCATTTTGGATCATACCACCTCGTATAAAAGCTAAGTACTTTAGTACAAGGTAGGAAAATTACTAAGCCTGCGGGCAATGAAAACTCTATGCTGTTTACATCTCACTATAATATATTTTACCTTACTTGTACTAAATTCCGTATCTACTCAATTTGCCGCCTATTCTCTTAAACAGTCTCTAAGAAACATACTAGAACCGACTGGATTGAACCCACACATGATACAAGCACCAAATATCATTGTGTGATTTTCAATCATAGAGAATAAATTCGACAAATTACACAACTAACCACTACCTTTTTCTTATAATAACAACTCTAGCTGTTAGCACTGTTCCGGAAAACAGGCACTAGGAAACACACTGATACCACGCCTGGTCAGAATCTCACAAATTACAAGCACAAGCTAACCGCTGTGAGATTTTCCGATTCACGGAACGTAACAGAATCTCATCTCTCATTGTTTCTTCATAACCACAACCACTATTAACAACAATAAGTAACCTAAACTTTATTCAAAACCAAAGTAAGAATGTCTCAATCAATCACAAACAAACTTAACTTTAACACTAGAAAACAAATTCTGAGAAACAATAGGCTTGAAAAGGAAATGAAATCACATAAACCTCCCACCCCTATGACACCAAACCCGCAAATAATCACGGGGAAATTGGATCTCAGTGAAAACTCCAAGCACCTTGAACTTTGCGAGAAGAAACTCAACTTCTCATCCACTCCTGAAAGGAAAGATTTAACAACACCGCATCTAACCACCCCTGAGAGAAATGAACTAATTCAAATATCAGCAGCCGACTTAAGTATCAACTCAACTGTAAGTTTCAAAAACTTACTAGATCCATCGGCAAACAAGGACCTGGATGATACAATACCTATAGAAACACCAATATCGCCACTCCAAAAACAAGACCAGCCACCCACCCCCAAATACATGGTCATTGCACAATCCCCGGAAAAAAAACATATAGCCATGATAATAAGAAACCCACCGAAAATAGGGCCCAACTCATGTAACAAAGGAAAAACTACACCCAAAATGGGGCCCATGGTAACGATAACTCCACCCATTCATATCAGTAACAACAAACCGAAATATCATAACAGTCAGACCCCTGGACCATCAAAACCCTTAACTGAAGAACAATTACTCAGCAGCCGAAACAAAACACAAGCTAACCCAACCACTAAATCAAAACCTAACAGTCAGACCCCTGGACCATCAAAACCCTTAACTGAAGAACAATTACTCAGCAGCCGAAACAAAACACAAGCTAACCCAACCACTAAATCAAAACCTAACGTGTGGGATGGCAAGGGTAAAGGGAAGGGACCCATGTTTACCAAGAACAAACCTGCCCCCCAAAATAATTCAAACTCACACCCCCCCAAAGAACCAAAGAAACAGGCCAAATTTTCATACCACCCCATAGAACACACACTTTATATCAGTAGCAACTCCAATAAACTGATAAACTTAACTGTTAACAGTCTCACACAGGCCCTCCTTAGGGTTCATCAAGGACAATTCAAAATATTTAGGCCAAACACAAGATACATAATAGTACACTGCAGCACTCGCAGTCAAATGGCCAAATTCCTAGAAATTGAAATTATTAACAACATTAGGGTTAACGTCGAAAGACACAAACAAATAGGGACAAAGAACATAATAACCAAAACACACAATAGCAACCAGACCCTCATGGCAATAAACAATAACACACGAACAAATGACTTAGCCACATACTCCCGCACGAACACCCCCACATTTAAAGCAGTTCTAAAACTCACAGGACAAAATAAAGGGATAAACAATGAAACCCTCACTGCCAAACTCAAAGACAGTGGTACCCCCATAAATAGGGCGTATAAACTCAAAAATCATTTAGGACAGGAAACCAATACAGCGATACTAGAATCAAATTCTCCACTCTCAACCATGATAAGACTAGATCACTCTGGGGCACGCCACCGCCTTGAGACATACATAAACAAACCCAGGTTCTGCAGCAACTGCCAACACTGGGGACATTTCTCTAACAGATGTAGATATACCCAACTATGCTACAAATGTGGGGGAAACCACAAAGATGTATGTTGTAGAACCACACCCAAATGTACCAACTGCAGGGGCCCCCACCTACCTAAATCCCACGAATGCCCCAACACTATCAAGGAATATCAAACCATAGATATCATGAACAACAAGCAAATCCCGTATCATGCGGCGAAAAAACTAACCCCCAGTAATAAAAATTACCACATCATGACCCCAAACAAAGCAGCAACTGAAGCAACCACAGCCCAAACACCCAACCTACCAAGGTCAAACAAGGTCAAACAAGATCAAACAAGATTAAATAAACAAGATACATTCTTAATCAAATCCCACAAAGACTCACAACTCCACCCCGAAGAATCAGATAACACTAACACCAAAAACAAATCACTGTCAAACCTGACAATAGAAAAGTTACTTACAGAGATCAAAGCCGAACTTATCAACAACCACCACTACATCGTGGATAAAATAACACAGATAATAAGCATAATAAGCAAAATCGAATCAAATTTGAAGTTAACATAATAACCCTCAACACAAAACAATCAATAAATGACCACCCCAATAATGGATTATACAACAAACCGGAACATTATAATATGGCAATGGAATGCTAGAGGCTTAATAAGTAATATCAGTGAACTCAAAGCCAAATTACAAAGCTTAGAACACAAACCAGATATTATATGCATTCAAGAAACAAAAATAACAAGTAGAACCAAACAAATACCCAAACTCCCAGGATATGCCCCAGGTCACTTCAAAAATCGAACCACGGGACAAGGAGGTGGGGGTTTAGCCATCTATATAGCAGATAACATCCCGAATGTAACAACAATAACCATAACACCAACCCCAGGTAGCAACGAAGCATTCGAAATTCAGTCCCTCATAATTCATACAGGCAAGGGTCAAATACAAATATTCAATATTTATGACCCAGGGGGAACATCAGGCACAGCTAACTTAATTACTTACAAACAAATAAATGATCACAAACGAGTAAATCAGATCGTCATCTGTGGAGATTTCAATGCCCATAACGAGCTATGGGGGGGCGGTGTGACGGACAAAAGAGGCAAATTGATTGAAGAATGGACCGCAGAATCTAACTTAGCCATTTTAAATGACGGTACAAAAACACGCCTTAACCCAGAAAACGGTCTCATGTCCGCCATCGACCTCACCATTTGCTCGCCATCAATAACCCAGGTGGCGGACTGGAGAGTGGATCAAACTGACCCCTTGGGCAGTGACCACTTTCCAGTAATAGTCACCCTGCAGATGACGGTCCAATACAACTCGCTAAAAAGAACCCCTAGATGGATATATTCAAAAGCAGATTGGACCTCATTTAATGAAACACTAAGCAAAATAGACACCAAAAACATAGAAAATGATAATATTAATAAATATTACGAAGACCTGATTGATACCATACTAAAGGCAGCCACCACTAACATACCCAAAACCAGTGGTAACCCACATAAACAAGGAGTCCCATGGTGGAATGATGAATGCAAACAAGCCATCACTGATAAGAAAAAAGCCCTCAATAAATTCAAACGCACTAAAAACTCTACTGATTTCACTATATATAAACAAAAGGAGAAAAACCTTAAAAACATAATTAAACAGGCAAAGGAATCAACTTGGCATAATTACTGCACGAATATCAATATCACAACTAGTACCAAACAAGTCTGGGATAAGATTAGATCAATTAGAGGAAAGACAACTAACACCACTCCAAAAATAGCTGGAGCCATTACTAATAAAGAAAAGGCTGACCGACTAGCTCAGCATTTCTCAGATATGAGTAGCAACACCAACCACACCCCAGCATTTCAATTACATAGGGACAAAGTAGAAAGAACCCATAGTAATCTCTTTAAAGACCTCGGTCCCAAAGTCTCGAACCTAAATAAAGACATTACAACTTACGAATGGGACCTAGCATTGAAAACCAAAAACGAAACTAGCCCAGGGGAAGATCAAATAGGATACACAATATACAAAAATATCCCAAATAACATTAAACAAACAATTATTAAATTACTAAACCAAATATGGACCTCAGGCAAACTACCCGATAAATGGAAACACGCAATAGTAATTCCAATACCCAAGCAAGGAAAAGACCCTAACGATATTAGCTCCTACAGACCCATTTCCCTAACAAACAACATTTGTAAGATCATGGAAACCATAGTCACCAACCGACTCAAACACCACCTAGAGAGCAATAATTTAATCTCCGATAATCAATGCGGATTTAGAAACAAAAGATCCACCACGGATCAACTAATACGATTAGAAACCGCAATTAAATTGGCGTTCAACTCCAAACGCAAAGCTGATAGGAATTTAATTGCAGTATTTATTGACCTCGAAAAGGCATTCGACCTTGTATGGACCAAAGGCTTATTAGCCAAACTCAACCACTACGCCATCACAGGTCGAATGTTTAAATTCATTGAAAACTTCCTCGCTGACCGTAAAATATCAACCAGAGTCGGCGACACCTACTCTGAACCACACACACTTGAAAACGGTACACCACAAGGGAGCGTACTCAGCCCAACCCTTTTCAACATCATGATTAATGACTTGGACACCAACTTAACATCAAAACTAATTGAACTCTCACAATTTGCTGATGATAGTGGATTATGGAGAGCAGGAAACCCCTCCAACCACAAAGTAATCAGCGATATTCAAACAAGTTTAAACAAAATAGGGAAATGGGCTGATAAATGGGGTTTCAAAATATCCCATGAAAAAACCATAGCAGTATTATTCACCACCAAACGTAAATTACAAAATCAGTTTCCCAAACTCACCATCCAAAATCAAGAAATTAAATTCGTAAATGTAGCACGATTTTTAGGAATGCATTATGACTCCAAGCTAAACTGGGGACACCACATAAACGAACTAGTCAAAAGGTGCAATAAAGACCTTAACCTCCTTACAACCCTTAAAGGAACCACCTGGGGATCCAATCAAGAAACCTTACTAGCTTTATATAAATCGTTAATTAGATCTAAACTAGATTACGGATGCCAAATTTACAACTCGGCACCGCAAAATAACCTCAAAAAACTAGATAGCATACAAAGAAAGGCCCTAATTATTTGCACTGGTGCACTACCATCCACATCACTAGTGGAACTTCAAATCTTAACTGGAGAACTGCCGCTCCACCTTAGAAGACAAGAACTCACCCTCAGATATGCAGCCAGGCTAACAACACACCCCGACACACACCCCACCCGGCTAGCTATAAATAAATGCAACATACCTTTTAGAACTAAATTATCACAAAACATACCAGCAGGGAAATTAGTCCATCAATTAGTTGAACAACTTCCTATAGACAAACTCCAAGCAGAAATTGCAAATCACTATGACAAAGAACCATGGATAAATATCAACCCCACAGTTAACACCCTCATTATGAAATATGGCAATAAAAACGAACAGGAACTCAAACTAAACACAATCTGTACAGAAGAAATCAACTCAAAATATTGCAATTACATTAAGATTTACACTGATGGATCCAAAATTACAGAACCACCCAGAACAGCAGCAGCTTACGTAATCCCCGAACTTAACATTAAAGTAGGACGAAGACTACCTAACCTCTGCTCTATATACACAGCTGAATTCTGGGCCATACTTGAAGCACTCAAATGGATCAAAGAGAACAAAATACCCCAAGCGGTAATAATAAGTGACTCGCTAAGCGTCATAAACTCAATACTTAATAACAACACCAAATCAAGAGAAAACTATCTTAGGCAAACCAATTTATTGTTAAAAATACTGAACAATAATAACTTACAAGTAGAATTTATGTGGATGCCATCCCATATTAACATACCAGGTAACGATATGGCAGATATAACAGCTAAACAAAAACTAAACGAAACCACTCACATCAACCTAGATTATAGCATATGCGAACTCAATAGCATATCTAAAACCCTCATTGATAATAAATGGCAGGAATTATGGAACACAAGCACTCAAGGCAGGAAACTAAAAACCATCATTAAAGAAGTATGTAGAAATAGGAAACCACCCAAAACAAAAGGCAGTGAACAAAAATTCATAAATAGAATACTCACGGGCAAAACCAAGCTGGCTAACAGCTTCGGACAGTACATAGGACCACAACCACATAACCCTAACTGCTACCACTGCAGGGTCCCAGAAGACATAGAGCATATTTTTAACAACTGCCATACACTTGAAAAAGAAAGGGCTAAGTTTAAAGTTAAACAGCATAAAATTGGATCCCCTACAACATACCCAGAATTCTTGATGAACACAAACCCCAATATTAATCTAACATTCAAAAATATCATAAGTTTTATACACGAATCCAATCTACTCAAAAAAATCTAAGAAAGTAAATCAAAGACCAGTTAAAAATATAACAAATCACTGTTTGGGAATTATGACGGCCGGCTCGGTCTCGTGGGTTCACAGACTGACACAGCCGTTCATAGCCCGAATAATAAAAACCAGTTAAGGACGAATATTACAAAATCACTGTTTGGGAATTATGACGGCCTGCTAGGTCTCGTAGGTTCACAAACTGACACAGCCGTTCATACCCCGAATAATAAAAACCAATTAAGGCCACAAAAAATTAAAATAGGAAAATAGGAATTAATTAAAACATGACTCCATAATAACATACAAACAACCATAAAACAAGTTTTCATTCCAAACCAATAAGATAGGGAATCAAAATAAATAAGGAATTCATGAATAAAAAAAAAAAAAAAAAAAAAAAATACTCCTAACCGTCTCCTTGTCTCTTAAACAACATCTGGCTGAACTTTTAAATCAAGCTTCCACAGCTATTTCTACTAACATACTCAGCCAAATCCAGGCAATGTTGGCAGACGACACTGAAGAATTTGAAACTTCCACGCTGGCAGCGGCCCTGGAAGTATCATCATCCAGCGGCAATGAAGCTGATGAACCTGCACCACCTAAACAGAGTGGAAAAAAGGAAGGCTCTGTCTACCGGAATATCGGACTGGGAAAGGCAATTGATGATATCAAAAAAGCGGGCCACTTCGTCAATGCCACAAGACCGGGTGTCCTAATGTGACGTCATCGCTGCCGACCAATCGTGGCGGGAGTCACATACTGCTTGGTTTGACACCTGGGGCATTTCAATCCAACTAAGAAACACGAGTGTGTGGTGTGACTATTCCCACTCATGTCTATTAGCCTTTCAGTCAGGTTGTTAAGGACTAGTTAGTCCTACACCTGAGTGGCTAAATTAAAAAGTACTCTTTGAGTACATAAAAGCCTGGGGGATGAGGCTCCTTTTCCTTCCCCCAGGAGTAATTAAAAATCACGCAGTGCGTGAATAAAAAAGTGGTACATGTTCAAAAGAACGAAAACCACTATAATCCAACTAACTAACTAACTCAATTTTATGTTTTAGGGGGATGTTCTCCATCACGTCCGCGCTTTCACTATAAGAACCCACAAAGTTTGATGCTGGAACCATTCTAAGGAATAACTGAGACAAAATGACTCAATTATCAGTTTATTTAATCTATTGAGAGACATCTATTTTTGGATAATGGATGTAGAATATGTTGTAGGAAGAATAGAAGAGGAATGGAGGCATGGAGATATGAAAGACTTGGTAACCAGTCAAGTTCAAGGCCTAAAGACAGCAAGAGATATCATAGCAGGGATGATAGAAGAAGAAGTCAATAAGTCAAGAGGCTTCATTAACCCACCTTACTTCAGAGTGGGAAGTTTGAAGGAAGCACTGGATCATGTCATCCAAGTCCCGTGCTTCCTAGAAAAGATATTGTAGTGGACAGAGTGGAGGAATGTAAAATGGGGGTTGGACAAGATAAAGAAAGGGGAAGATCCGATGAGAAAAGTAATGGAGGAAGAAGTAGAGAAGATTAAAGAGAGATGGAGGGAAGAAAGAAAAGATGAGGAAAACAAAAAGAAAAAGGAAGAGTTTGAGAGGCTTAACAACAATTGGATGAAGATACAGACGAAGTTTAGAGAGTTGGGCCACCCTGACTGGTTACCGGAGTCAGATATAAAGAAGAAGAAAGGATTATTAGAAAAGATAAGGGGATGGATGAAGAAGTGGAGGAAATAAAAGAAGAAGAAGAAGAAACCCAAAGGCCCTTTTCAGGGCCACCCACATTTCTCGAAAAGAGATTGACTTTCCATTGCCTACCCCATTTTTTTTATTTTTATTTTTTTTTTTTAAAAAAAAAAATCCCATGTTTAATTTCCCTTGAGGCTATACAGTCCTACCCTGTTTAAATTCCTTTGACGCTATACAGTCCCATCATGTTCAATTTCCATTGTTCAATTCCCCTTGAGGCTAAACAGTCCCACGATTTTTCCCATTGTTCATATCCCCTTGAGGCTAAACAGTCCCACCCTGTTTATTCCCATATTCCCATGTTCAATTCCCCTTGAGGCTAAACAGTCCCACGATTTTTCGTCCATGTTAAATTTCCATTGAGGCTAAACAGTCCCGGGGGGGGTCCGTAATGCTAATTCCCATTGAGGCTGAATCGTCCCACTTAACTACTCTCGACTAAATCGAATAATCTTAACAGTACCATTGACAATATTCCGTACGGCCGTATTTCTCGATATATATTTTTCAGCTATACTGTGGCAGCCTGAAGAAAAATTCGTGATTTTGATTCCATCTGAACGTAAACTTTTAAGTCCTAAAGAAATGTGATGAGACATAAATATATGATTCCGTGTAGGATACAAGCTCATCAGTGCAGATTTAAAACTATATAATATAACAGCTGCTTGTTCGAGTGAGCGTATCATTTTAGATACGTTTCCAATCCATCTGTTGAATAGCTATGTTAATTGACAAAAGATGAAACTAATGATTACCGTATATACTATTAATAAGCCGAACCCAACAGAAAACACTGACCCCAATCTGCCGTCGCATCATGCGCCTGCAGATCATGGTCTGTGTTGTTTGTTGCGCTTATTACTCCAAACAAACTGAACAGACCCAGATCTGCAAGCGCATTATGAGACGGATAATCTGGGCCTATGCAGTATGAAGTTTACCTGACGTATTAGCGAGTATATATCCGTTTGAGTTATCAGTTACGCCATCAGACTTGCAGCAAATTAATTCAAATGCAAATGTTGTATCCAGCTTAACTGGACACGAAATTCATCAAGATCATACATTATTTAGTCGCAATGAAGAGTGTAATACACACATATGCAGATATTAACCTACTATTTGCTTCCAATACACAGGTCGACAATTGACTGGTTTTCGTTATATCCGTCCAAGATATTACGTATTTTATTAAACGGATATTTCTCAATGAAAATAAAGTGCCGAGAAAATTAAATCGAGAAGTTCAATGTTGAAAGTAATGTAACTGCTACATATTGGCGAAAATTCTTAAGGATTTGCCGTAAACATTTACAGGAACTAAAGAAGGAAACGGACCATGATGGAACTTGAAATTTTACACCCATTCTTTGACATTAATGTCTTAACATGATTCGGATGTGAACATCCGAAAATCTGCATGCCAGAGATCACGAGAGTGTGGAAGCAAAACGAATTTTGAGGATGAGGAAATGACGATCGCGCATATTTAAGCCAACAGAGCCAGTGGCGTTCCTTGTCAGACACACAGATGCACTTTTATAAATTATAAACCCTATCCTTCATGGTCTTTTTGTAACGGGGTGGGGTGGGGGTGGGGTGGGGGGTAGGATCCTAAAACCAGCTATTTCTCATACATTTGTAGTAAGTCTGGCTTTTGATAAGCGAAATATTTTTCACACGGTGGTAATATTTTGAATTTTCGAGTTCGACACTTTGATAATGAATTTCCGTTTATCTTCAGCTTTAACTGAGCAACTAGAACATTTACTGTTGATTGGTTGTGTCATTTGATACATTTACTGTTGATTGGTTGTGTCATTTGATACATTTACTGTTGATTGGTTGTGTCATTTGATTCAGAGGAACCTAATAATGAACGGTCGTAAAGTCCAACTGTACAAATGTATCTTGGGAAAGTCAACTCACGGTTTTCAATTGAATACACGTGTGAGAAGTATCAAAATTAGATTTTTTTACTCCTGATTTGTATATTCAACAGGATTAAATATAATATGCACTCGATTTGTACATTCAACAAGATTAAATATAATATGCACTCGATTTGTAAATTGAATAAAAATAAAGACGTTAGCAATCAAACATTTCGATGAAATCCCGACACACTACATGTTCGTCTTATGTGGCTGGCAAATTTTGGACTCTCTCTCTACTTATTGAAAATGGGAATCAATCCAAGTTTTCTGGCCCAATATGCAAATTATGTTCAGCATTGTATTTATGTGTGTATGTATATATATATATATATATATATATATATATATATATATATATATATATATATATATATATATATATATATATATATATATATGTGTGTGTGTGTGTGTGTGTGTGTGTGTGTGTGTGTGATCTATCATACTAATTCAGCAATAGGAAACAACAAGCACCTAACTGATTTTGTCCAGCAATTTTTGAAACTGAAAATTTGAACGATGAAAATTCGTATAATGTAGGTTTTACCGTCCATTTACAGCATTTACAGCGGAGTAAAATTGGTAGTGATGAGGCTGTAAAAAGAGTTGAGAAAATCATGATATAAATTGCAAATCAGCTGATGTGATTATTTTAAAACCGGGAACTGTTTCAGAACCATCAGAAAACTTCTCTTGGAGATTGCACTAGACTATGAGGCGCCGTAGGGGCAAAAGCCGGTCCAGTGAGAAAGCTGCAGTTGAAATTTCGATGACGTATGTCGAGAAATCCAGTATCACGTGTTGGATCAAACTGCATATCCTTAAAGTTCCATTTTCGAGATCGAGATTTTAGATTTTATATGTTGAATTATACAGTGGTGGTTTAAAGTTCTATTTCCTATGTCGACGTTGTACAGTGTATACTTTGAATTATACAGCGGTGGTTGAAATGTCAATATCATATGTAGAGAATCCCTATTTCACACGTTGAATGTAACTGTTTTTGATGAAAGTTCCATTTCATATGGCGAGTATTTAGATTTCATCTGTTGAATTTCGCAGCGACGATAAGCATCCTCCTTGTTTAAAAATAACGCGGTCCGTTCACGATAGTAATCTCTAGCGAAGAAATTCAAAGTAATTCTGGACCTGAGAACGGCAACTTTCAAACTGTAAATGCATGAAATGTAATGGCACCTCATAATTGAATACGCGAATGATGTATCTTAATACTCGATATTATTTTGAATTGTTAAGGTGGACATTATGTAATGTTACTTTTAACACTAGCACATCATTTCACCATATACAAATAACAATTCCGACAAGCACAATAAAATGTCCAACCCACGCTGTGTAATTCAACAGATACAATCTAGAAACTCAACATATGAAATGGAACTTTCAGCACAATCAATGTAATTCAACATGTTAAATTGAAACTCTAGACATATGACATTAAAATTTCAACAACCGCTGTGTATTTCAGATGATACTCTTTAAAAACTCGACATTGGACATCGAATTTTCAACCAGCGCTGTGTTATTCAACAGACGAAATCTAAATACTCAACATATGAAATGGAACTTTCAACATAAACTCTTTGAACCAATACGGAGATTAGGAATTATCGACGTATGACATTGAAATTTCAACCACCGCCGTGTAATTCAAACGACACAATATAAAACCTCAACATAGAAAATATAACTTTTAACCACTACTGTTTAATTCAACAGATACAATCTAAAATCTCGACCTAAAAAATGGAACTTTAAGGACAAGCATTTTTGATACAACACGTGAAATTGGAATTCTGGACATGTGAGATTAAAATTCAACGGCAACGTTCTGATTGGACCAGCTTTTGTCCGCTACTGCGCCTCATACTCGACTTCTCTATAAATCTAATGTGTGCGATGGGAAATAAATATTTACTTAACGGACTGACACTAAAATTTTAGATTGATGCGTACTGTCAAGCACTATGCGGAAGTTTCCCCCCCCCCATTTGATCAGATTCCGCTGTCGCCCAATACTTCAATAAACATAGGGCTATCGATAGTTTATAAGCTATGCGGAAGTCCCCTCCCCCATTTGATCAGATTCCGCTGTCGCCCAATACTTCAGTAAACATAGGGCTGTCGATAGTCTAAACCTTATTGCACAAAATGTTTCTGTCGCTAAAATAATAACCGTTTAATTGAGTCGGTGAACATCTGTGAAAACAAAAGATCGTATGATATGCTTTATTGCTGTTTGGTTTATCGTGATTTCAGCAAAGTATTTTTTTTAATGGTGTGGCATTTTTATTTTGCTAATTTAACAATATTTGTGAGTTTTGTATGAACTGTTCTAGCTGGAATTGTCACCAGGCACAGATAGATAAAAAAATCAAACGACTTTCGATAAAAACTGCACACTAGGCATCGAGGATTGGTTTGTTATCTTTTTATTGAGGAGTGGTTCATGGACATTTTATTGAAGACTGGTTCATAGACATTTTATTGTGGACTGGTTCACGGTCTTTTTAAAAAGAAAGAATAGGCATATGTACGGGTATCTCTTGACCTATTTCATATTTTTTCTTTTTAAATCTCGTTTGAGGACAGAACATTAAAATCAAATTTAAACAGCTTTTCTACACCATCACTTTTATTTGTGTCTATCACAAACATAATCAGATTTAATAATTACTTGACAAGACAGAAATATAAGTATATACGGTGTTCTCAGCTACGAGTTTTCGAAGTAAAAATAAATGTTCTATTCCATTTACGTCTTGGCTTCCTGGTTAATTAGCAAGCGGCATAATTCATTCCTTCTACTAATGAATAACATATTAAATGTTTCGTGCTGCAGCTAATCAATTTTTTATATTGTGTGTTTGACTTGTGCCCATGATTGTAAGTTGCAAACAGAACGTCTACATAGCTAACTTGTGCCCATGATTGTAAGTTGTAAACAGAACGTCTACAAAGCTAACATGTATCCATGATTGTAAATTGTAATCAGAATGTTCACGTAGCGTTTAAATTCAAGGTCGGTATTGTCTACATTTAGACTAGGGTTTTCCTTTGGATTGCTTCACACTCCTTGAAGGCATTGTTAAAGTGAAAATATGTATAATCGGGGGTTGATAAACAAATTATTCATTCCTGTTTTAGATCAGTCCGTGGGAATACATTTGTGATCAGATTTTACAGTTGGGTTGTTGACATCAGATATAGTTCGAGAAGAATTATTTATTTAAAATATTTATTGGAATTACTAAAGTACTCATGGACTTTTAGATTAAAAAGTTAGAACTTAAAGAACTACTGATATATATATATATATATATATATATATATATATATATATATATATATATATATATATATATATATATATATATATATATATATATATATATATATACAGCAGACGATGCCAACACCCCAGAAACAGACGACACGCCAAGGGCGCTATTTGCGTGGTCTCTCGAGACTGAGCCGCCATCATGATGATGATGATCATGATAATGATGATGATGATGATGATGATGATGATGATGATGATATATATATATATATATATATATATATATATATATATATATATATATATATATATATATATATATATATATATATATATATATATATATATATATATATATATATATATATGTTGTACCTTGATATTATTTGAGAGGAAAGGCATTTGTTTGGATTGTTCAGTGGAAATAGAAGTGTCCAGTCTTGTACAATAATTTTGTTCTGGAACTATTGTTAATTATTCAAAGGAGTTGTGGACAACGACATTTTTGACAACGTCACGATTCTTGATGGACCAGTATTTTTCCGGTTCTGAAAGGCCCCCGGAAAACCAAGAATAAATATGCAACTTATGACACATTAAAATTTTACGAAAAAAGCAATATAATTAAAGTGAAAGAGAAACAAATACTGATCTGCATTTTGAAGCGGATCTGGAAATCAGTCATACGGAACTTGTTGTTCTTTAGGACTTTAATATAACTCTTTTAGGATTATTTTGGATTCACTTCATTATAGTGTAAGTTCCTCACACATTTTAATTTATGACTTTGATAATTATATTATTTGTTAAGTTTTACAAATCTTGTTAGTTTGCTTCTTTCTGATACTTAGTTTACGACCATACAATCCTAGCATTAAATCGTTGATGACTGTTAACAACCTCGCGTCTAAAGAAGGACACTTCATTATAAAAGCACATCAAATTCACTCAGCGATCAAAATTGAAAATACAAGCTGTGCCATGGGAAAAGGTTTACATTATGGGCAAGAAAAACAATGACATATTTATTTATGATTTTCAATGTAAATAACAGTATTGGTACTGCTTCTTTTCTACCCTTGTATATACCAATTAATTGCTTTTCCAAGGGGAATAAATCGTTTTCATTTGGATTTAATTTCTCTTAAGTTAAAGACTAGTCCATGAAATAGACAGGTATGTGCAAGGGAGTTTCCAGATCCGCTTCCACCAAAGTGCAGATCAATATTTGTTTCTCTATCACTTTAACTGTCATAAGTTGCATATTTAATCTTGGTTTTCAGGCGGCTTTTTTTAATTCTAATGTGTCATAAGTTGCATATTTAATCCTGGTTTTCTGGGGCTTTGTTTTTTATTTTAATGTGTAATAACTTGCATATTTAATCTTGGTTTTCTGGGGGCTTTGTTTTGTATTTTGAGGAGGTTTTTTCTTTGCTTTTGGTTTTGACTTTTTAGTTGCATGTATTGGCTCGTGTTCCTTTCATATTGTCTGTGGTATTTATTTATATGATGAATTGCTTGGACCTTGAAGGTATTCTTTTATTGAAATGAGTCGCTTACAAATGCCCTCGGATGGATGCAAAACTATGATTGCAAAAATATGAGTGGCCTCGTTTTCCTAACACAAGCATAACAGATGGACCTGTCATGTTTATCCCAAATGAAAATAGTGACATTTGAAGATCCAATACGACGCAACGGTAGCCATGTTGACAATCTTGTCAGTACTTGTAAAGGAATGGTAATATCGGCATATTTTCTTGAAAAGATTTTATATGACAGTGATGATTCTAAATGAAAAAAACAACAACACTGATCTTATTTATAGCATGGCCGTTATAACAGCTGTCTTGAAAATCTTGTATTTGCTATTCATCCTAAACGGAACGTTACGTCGACATAATGGTTTCAATAAAAACCCTATAAAAATGTACATTTGTTTCCAAATGAAAACTGCCTATCTGATTTAAATCATGGCGCCCATTTTGAAAATCCTGATATCAGCGCTACTCCGGCACGGATCAGGATCATGACATGTGGTTTTCACTAAAAGACTTCTTATCATATTCATACAGTGCATACAACCACGAAAATCTAGTCCTCGTGAACATAATGGTCATACTGACACATGATTTTCCATAGCGGACTTTTCATATGCTGTTGTTGTTGAATGAGAATGGTATCGATGTGACTTTACAATATGGACGCGTTCAGTGGCTTCAGGAAATCTTTTCTACAGATATTTTTTACTGAAAGGATCGTCTGGTCATATGGGCAAGGGTTTTGCGCAACAGGTTGATCCTATTATTAAAATGATGCAACTTACCTAATAACTGGCACGGCCGTCATCTTGAAAACATTTTTATGGTTACGTCCCCTGAATGGATGGTCGTATAAAGATAAGGATTTCACCATTTGATTATCCAGCTAATCCCGAATGAAAATGGTGCAGTCCGATATCCGACATGGCTGACTCAACTTCCATAATGGCTGACATGTCTGCTATTTTGAAAATCTTTGTAGGGCTACTTCTCCGGAACGGATGGTTGTATCGAAATAGGGGGCTGCATCATTTGAATATCCAGCTAATCCGGAATGGAGCTGTCTGAAATCAAACATGGCTACTGTGGTGACCATTTTATAAATCTTGTAATCACTATTCCTTTTCAACTCTTGCGAGAAGTAATTGGTTCTGAATTTTCATATGCTGTTGTTGTTGAATGAGAATGGTATCGATATGACTTTACAATATGGACGCGTTCAGTGGCTTCAGGAAATCTTTTCTACAGATATTTTTTACTGAAAGGATCGTCTGGTCATATTGGCAAGGGTTTTGCGCAGCAGGTTGATCCTATTATTAAAATGATCGTGACAGCGCTAACGTGAACAAGACTAAAAAACAGTTCTATTCGACCAGAGGCTAGAAACAGACTTAGACTTTGTAGCTTGTTATCTTTAAATGAACAATTTGATAATCAGGACTCTGACGTTGATTTCAAGGTCAAAGGTCATGACTCAGGTCGCCCTGCGGATTCAGTTGTATACGTTGATTTCAACGTCAAAGGTCTTGATTCGGGTTTTATCTGCGTTGACTTGTGAGCATTATAAACAATTATGAAAGGATTTGTATTGGGTTTAACAATATTTATTTCTAAAATATCAGAAAGACACGAAAATATCACATCAAGAGATTAAGAGACTGAACAAAAACATTAAGCTTGTTTCAGGCTCTCTCCTAATTAGCAAAATAATCTTGACTTAGTTGAACTGACTGGCGTAAGCAATGAAAGACAAACAAAGAAATGCAAAATTTTATACTAACAAATGAAATACTCAAAGACGATTGTACATACAATATTGGAATAATATCAAACAATAATTAAAAAGTACTGACTACAGCAATATGTTGCTACACACTAATATATAAAACACTGGTTGCGATTGAGTTTTATCTTCAACTCAGACGATGTATGTGAACACAAACTCATGCACTAGAGGTTAAACCAGGAGAGTTTGAATACATCAAAAATGACTAGACAAATCTCCTATTTTCTGTTAGGAGTTTTTCGACCAATCTGTATATTTCCTCGTTTGGCTCAAGTAATTGATAGTAACGAATGTGTGCCTATGTTTTGAGACAATATTGTACGAGTCATGATAACAATAAATTTTGGTACAACCTAAAGGTAAATGTGGTGGGGTTTCTACAATTTTATAAGATCCACGTATTGATACATCTGAAGAATAGCTAGAATGATGGATCTTTTTTCTTAAAGTGTGAACTAGTATGTTTTGGAAAATTACAAAGTCATTTTCACCTAGATCAATCCTTCCAATTATATTCTACCATTTATAGATGCAAGAATTTATGTCTCGTTTGCATTTAAAATGAGAAAGAAAATGCCAGTTTATTCAATGAATTTTTACCTTAATTTCAAATTAATTGATTTTAGTAATGTTCCTCTGGCTATTTTTCAAAATAAAGTTGCTCTGATACGCTAAACGAAATTAATATTACTGAAAAAGAAATTAAAGATATTATTAATTGCATTTCTGCCACTGGACCTGATTCCATATGTCATATAATGTTTAAAGTTGCTAGTAAAAGCTTTCATAAAATCTGTCTTTTTATAAGTATCAATATTATTTCCTGGTCACTCCACTGTTTTCCATCATAGTTGAAATTTATCATAGTATATGCAAGTCACAATAACAATCACACAATTGTATTTTGTAATCCATCTTAAGCGTTCGATCGGGTCAGGCAAAGTGTCTCATTATTGAAACTGAATGAATACGTTATTTCAGGTAATCTCATAAAATGGTTTGAAAGTACTATAATTAAGAGAAAACAAATGGTCCAGTTGCACTATATTTATTATAAATTATTATAAATGTTGGTGTGCCACAAGGATCAGTGCGTGGTTTTCTTTTGTTTCTAATGCATGTAAGCCATATTGCCCCCACCCCCCTTTTTAGGTTTCTTTTCTATGCAGATGACTCCTCTCTGCTTTATTTTGTCCCTTTATCTTGCTGAAATCGAGCTTGTCATGAAAAATGATCTAATATACCTGCATAATTGGTCAAATCAATGGCTTTTAAACTTCAATTCATTAAGAAAACAGTAACTATGATTTTCACGAGCAAAAAAGTAACTTGTTTTCTAAAATATTGATCTTAGTTATGTGGGTTCTTATCGCCGTCTAGGATTACTACTTTTATTAAATATCAAATGAATTTGTCACATTGACATCATTCTAAAACCAACATCATCTCGAATAGCCAATCTTCGAAAACTAAAATATAAGCACAACACGCAAATGTTATCAAAGCTATATACAACTAACATCAGGCAAATCTTGGAAAATGCTAGTTTAGTCTGGGATAGATGTTCTGTGATAGTTTCAGAAAAATTGGAAAAACTACAGCTTCAAACGGCAAGAATAGTTACAGGACTTCCAAAACACACTAGTAGGCAATTTCTCTATTTTGAAACATGGTGGGAAAGTCTACAGTCTTGAAGAAAGAGACAAAAATTCTTAACACTCTACAACATTTAAAAAAGCTAAATCCCAGACTATCTCATTGAATTACTTCACACACACACACACACACACACACAAACACACACACACCCGGTGTCCGAACATAAAAGCTATAATCTTCGACGTTCAAATAATATGGTCATTTCCAATTTCAGGCCAAATTCTACCCAATCATATTTTATAAGCTCAACAGTAGCCTTGTTGAACGATCTCAAACAGAATAATCAATGTAGTACGTCTTACTGTGCTTTCAAAACAGTTTATGTCAAAATATTGTAGCTGGCAAAATGCCCAGTTTTATTAATTGAGTCCTAACTATTATCCATACTAGATTACAGCATAATGTAAGTTCTTTTAAAGCTTATCTTAATCGTGTTCAACTTTAAAGCATCTTGTTGTTTCTGCTGTGGGAAATTGAAACCATCATGCATTTCTTCGTGTTCTGTCCCAAGTATACAACGAACTGCGCTTATAGGAAAGTTACATTCATTGTCATATGCAACTGTTAGTTTAGATTTACTGCTTTGGGGAAAGGACGATGCAAATAAACAAAAAGTACAATTAAACAACATGTATGCAAATATATAACTGATACAGTGCGATTTCGATAACGTATTCAAATTGTGATTACTGTCATTGTGCCTCTCTCTCTCTCTCTCTCTCTGTGCAACCATTTTTCATTATTAATCACTGTTGTCATGATGAATATGATGTAATACTTGTATTAATTAGAGAGAGGGCTAATTCAAGTTGTTAGAACTTGTGCCCAATCCCACTGCATCATACTGCGTCAGTAAAATATGTTTAAACTAAACTAGTACATTGGTATATCTTAGACAGTATCTGGGACGACGAGTACAATGATATTCTAGCTGTGATGTTAGGTTAAAGGTCAAAGGTGATAAAAGACGCTTTTGAAGCACACATTTTATAGGAATATCGTAATTCAAATGGTTTTGGCACATGTGGTCATCTTTACTATCTTCTAGAGGAAAAGTAAATTGCGGATTGGAGACTGAGTTAAAACTGGATGGTCGGATACGAAAACTTCTTGCATATGTAATGGTAATCGAGTCAACATTAGTATCAATGTTAATCTGGTACGTGTCAAAATCTGTCCTTATCGTACATAGTCCTTTACTTAACTAATACAAATTAGTGACAAATGGTTATCAAGAAGAAACGAAATGACACACTTTATTCAATGTATCTTAAATGGAACAAGACTGGCATTGTAATTCATAACGAGGCTTATGCTTACTTTCACTCAATAATAATAATGATAATAATCGTTACCACCATCATCATCATCATCATCATCATCCAAACGATGATCCCATTTTCAAGTAAAGAAAGATTGTTTAATTTTATCTCAGGACATATGTACTCAGTCTCTGACTAAATGTGTCTCTCTCCTGAAATAAAATTTTTGCAGTCTCTAAAAAGCTATTAAAAAGCATAAGAATATAATGTTGATATGAAATCAGTAAATCTCCAAGTCTGACCTGACATCAATTAACAGCATTATGAAAACGTTCTAAAGACGGCAGTCTATTAGAATCAGTTACTGGATATAAATTTTATTGCATATCGAAGCAATTGATTGGAATGTTTACTCATCGCATCCAAATATAACAAATGCCAAACCAAGGAAATAAAGGGTTGCCTCGAGAACGTAATGTTTAGTTAAGATTGTTTTTCTTTATCTCTTTGTGAATAAATCGTCGTATTGTTTTAGTAGTTAAGATTACGTTTACTTTATTATATCAACTTTAAGTACTGGAAATTTCCAAAGCTTTAATAATAATAATAATAATAATAATAATAATAATAATAACATGATTATTATCATTACTATTAGTATATGCTAGTCCGTGCATTAGTGGATTTTCCAATAGAAATAAGTTTGATAATTCCCTCGAGTGTGTTAAGAAAAATATTGTTTCACTGTGCTCAATAGACATTGATGACATCATGACCAAGAAAACTGATTTCACATTTTGTCACTTCCTTGGTCAAACGGTAAGCATAAAAACATACCACGCAAACTTTTGGGTTTCTCTATTTTTCTGTCTTGAATCAGGAAAGAGAATTATGTTACTGCTCAAATATACACAAAACATGATATAACACACACAGACTGTACACAGCTGACATTATTGTGTGGAATATCTTTAACAATATCCTACTTCGATATCTTATACATATTGCTAGTCAATACGTTGGAGCACAAAACAGAAGGAAAAAAAATTGTCGTTTCGAGTGATTAACCGATATATTTAATCTCGTAGGTTAAAAACTCAAGTATTTTCATACACTTGATGAAATGTAAACGTTATTGAATGGATACAATCGAATATCCTCTAAATAATAATAATAATAATAACAAATTCTTCATACGACGAGAATAGCTCAATTAGAATTCAGAGGTATCTTGTCTCCCTTGTGACCCTCAACTAATATATCTCTATATGTTTGGTTTTCCTTGTGACCCACAACTAATATATATATATATATATATATATATATATATATATATATATATATATATATATATATATATATATATATATATATATATCTGTGTGTGTGTGTGTGTGTGTGTGTGTGTGTGTGAACAATCAATAAATGGCGAAATGCAGACATTATAGCAAATTAGTATAGATGTTTGGTGGGTAATTAATTGTTTCTTAATTTTACTTAACAAAGTTATCTTACTTGTGATGAATTTATAAAAACAGTCAACGTGTTTATCTCACTTTAAATTATTCTTATCTTAACATAAATTTCTTGATCACTTTAAAACTTCCTATTTTTTGTTTTTGAATCATTTATAACATTGTTATTTTGCTTTGACCACATGTCAAAATTATTTTTTTAAATTATAGTTCAATAGAACCTAAAATGTATTTATATCAATGTCTGAAGCTGCTCTTTCATCTGCAAATAAGTCCGTATTTGTGTGCTCTGTACATATGGGAAGGTCTTGAATGAATATATAAGAAAGAGAAGCGATTCTAAGATGGAGCACTGAAGTACACCATTTTCAGCTTCAAATGATCCATATAGTATGTATCCAATAGCAACTGTTTGCCTTCTTATAACAGATATCAAGAGCACCAGTTTATTGCATGAGTACGAACTCTGCAACATTTTAATTTATGACACATTATGTTTGGCTAAGTGCTAAAAATATTTTGAGTCAAAGTATAATACACCTGTTACCCCTCCCCCCAGGGGCCCCGAGTGGCCGAGTGGTCTAAAGCGCTCTCCGTTACGGATCACTGCCATCTCACCTCTGTCTGCGCCGGTTCGAGTCTCGGATTCAGCCAGTGTGGGTATGTGAGAAAGCTTGCCGGTAGCTTCTCGTGGGTCGGTGGTTCTTTCCAGGGTTTTCCTGGGTTCTTCCTCCACCATTAATACTGGCCGCCATGTATAGCCTATCTTTTGCTGAAAAATGGCGTTAAACCCCATAACAACAACAACAACAACAACAACCCCTCCATCTTTTTCCTGCAGTCAGTAGTCTGTGAGTTGTTTCAATGTTGTTTGTTTAAAAATGGACATACCGTGCTCTAAATCCCACAGATTCCAAATGAATAAATCAAAAAAGATTATTGACCTCTAAATCTTGTCCATAAAGTCCGTCTTACACATATTAACTTCAATGGCATACATTTCGAGCAACACATGGCTTGTGTATGTTTTAAAAAGGGAAATATTCTATACTGACTAAACGTAACAATACTTGAGTAAATAATTAAACACTATAGTTTATATTCATGTCTGAATGTTTCAAACATGGGATCTCCATTGATTATGTAAAAAGTAGACTTACTCAACGGTCAAACTTAATATTCTCTTACTGTTTGAAGCATTTTATATGCGAACAACGGGTGCAAGTTTTCACCAACAACTCACAGAATGTTAGAATTCACGTAAATCTTACTAAACCCATAGTACAGTTACCCTATAATGGAAGTGAAAAGTTACTGAAAACTTTTAGCAGATACAAGAGTGATGAAGAAAGTGACCAAACGCGTGTAATCAAAGGTGTTACTCCCTTCATAGTCTGTCAATAGTAAAATTGACCATTATTTCATCGATTAGTTATCCCGTTGGACGAATTCTGCTCATTTCTGCTTGAAATTCGAACATGCTTTATTCCACTTCTAGAAGATCACGTGATGGGCTTGATGACGCGCACCATCGATCTAAATATTCCTTTAATTCCGTTACGGAAGCGCCGATCTAGAAACCCATACAAAATTGGATTGATGACACAATTTACAAAGTAAAGCCGCCAAAAAAAGAAATAAACCAGCTTCTCTTCACTTGTCAGTCTCTGGAGTTTATCTGAAGTTGCAATTAAACAAACCAAGGTCAGATAGAGGACGAAGGTCACTACGAAAACCGAGGTCAGGATAAGCATGATGAAGGTCTTTCTCTGAATTCGATTATTTACTTCAATACTAACACCTCTGCTCTCGTCACTGAACTGACACATGGCCTTATGAAGCTTATACATGTCTCGGTCGGAAGTGGCTAGGAGTGAAGGACACGATTTCTGTTTTTTGAATACTAAATGATCCATACAACTTCGATATTCTTTGAACTGGTCTTGGCCTCGTTTCGAATAGAATACTATTTCCGGTGGAATTTCAGAGGACGTACTCAAGCAATGAGCACAATGCTTAAGATTCTTGCCAGTATCTGAGCGTGTCCTACAGAAATTCAATGCGTCTTTGCTCGGTCCCTTATGGTCTGAGTCTAAAATGTCACAAGAAGTTCCATCTTCGGGCAAATAAAATAGACAACGTTGATTAATGGAGGTGGCGCTTTTCGAATCAACTTTATTGTCTTTTAAATCAAGACTACACTCGCTTGTTGTGCGAAAGTTATGGATTGAGGAGAATGAATGATGCCGTTTGTCATTTCTAAGTAGAATTTCATCCGGTAGACGTTGCTTATCTTTCCTGAAGAGGCCAAATCTGCACTTCTTAAGACTCGTGTGAATAGATGTATGTATCTCTGACCACTCTGTCAAATTACTTTTTTGAACTCTAGGGAAGACAGGGGCATCATGTCCATTATCAATTAGGTTAGTAAGGTCAACGCCTTTTCCCAGGTCAGGGGCGCTACAACCACTGGTGGAACAGTAAAAGGATTCAGTGAGATGCGTTATGGAGTTGGTGCAATATTCCAATGCTGTCTTTCTCAAACTGTATTTATTACATCGGTTTGGATCCCAACGTCCATTTATTTTTGGCAACCCGTTCATTTTGCAGAAAATTTTCTTCACAACTAAAATGCTCAGAACAGAAGCGATCACCATGATAATTATAACAGGTACAATGAAAACGATAGACGTGTATACTGTAGGGTACCATGTATTTTCATAAGTCTCGTCTTTTTCGCAGGCCGTCACCTCTACAATAACACCATGATTCTCCATTTTATATTGCTGTGCTCCCCAAAGAATAAAGAAAGGCGTCGCAACCAAAGCAGAAAGACCGGTAGCCACAATGCACGCTCTAACTGCGACACTTGGGCGTATTTGCCATCCTAAAGGCCGGCAGACCTTCCTGTAACGGTCAAACGCAAGGAAGAGTAAGGCCAGTCCAGAATTACAGGCGGTATACACGTTAAAGAAGGACTTAGTCTTGCATATCCATTCGTAGTCTTCAAAACTGTACCAGTTCCAGTGTGTAAAAGCTTCACCCGGAAGTGTTGTGACGCAGCTAGTCAGATCCGTGAATGATATGAATAAAACAAAAGTACGAAAATTACATTTCGGATACTTACGGAGATACACGTATAAAATAAGAACATTCCCGAAAAAGCCGAATGCAGCTTCTATCATGATGAATATTGTCACGGGCAACACTGTACGCCGTACATCTTCTGTCAAATCTTGAGCTGTTAGATTTGATAAATTAACAAGTGACTTAAAATTTTCTTTTTTAAATTCCTGACAAATCTCTGCCATTTTGTTCGATAGTCATTGCTATACTGAAGACACAAACTTGAAATGTAAGACTCTAATATTTAATCTGTCAAGTAAATTCCGTTTCCTGGCAACGCAGTTTGTCAGGAGTAGAAGGTAAACAGTCATCATGGCAATCTATTTGCAATCAAAGGTATTATTGTACTAGCGTTCCTTTAATGACCATTAATCTCGCTTTGTCAGGTATACATCACGTGGTCCATGGTGTGAAACATTTGCGAGAATGAGCTTCAGATTCAGGGACCAAAGATTAAGATGCCGTTACGTGCACAGTGATTCACGATAATATGTTGGAGACACTTTATTTTAAACTTTATTGTTTCAACAGGTCATTTATAGTTTACCATGTGTAATCATCATGAAGGATTTGATTGTATTAAATAAAAATAACATAAGTACATACGTCTGTTTTGTATTTGTCTTTTAAAACCATTGATTGCTTGCATTAGCTCCGAAAGCCATCATTTCATTTCCTCGAACAATCCATCACACAGATTGTAGTTTCCTCAAAGGGAAAAGCACTTAACATTTACAGCATATTCCATTCGCCTTTATTCTAGTAATTCTCTTTTCAGGTGTGCCGTCTGATCCATTTGTCTCATTTTAGTCATTCTAGGAAAAGCTATCAAACAAACAAAATATCCTGCCTAATGCAACGACATTGGTTAAAGACATAAATTCATTATAAAAGGGGAATATATGTTACTTATGATTAGTCTTCTGTTGGCTGAAGTGGAGGAAAGTTGTTCCTGGTTGGGATATGATTGGCTAATTGATCTTAGAAGCCATCTGACAAAGTGACTGACATATGAAGTTTAACATCGGATTCAGCTGGCTGGGATATGATTGGCTGATCGGTCTTAGAAGCCATCTGACAAAGTGGCTGACATATGAAGTTTAACGTCGGATTCAGTTACAGAAAGTTTAATAAGTCACTCACCAAGATATAAACCATCAGATATGAGGGTTTCACACTTTATTTGTTACAAGGGATAACTAGAATATATTTACTTATTTCTATTTCACCCAAAGATGTAAAAGCTTCCCCTTTAAGAAAAAGGAAATTGTTAACTCTTTTTGCTCATATCGACCGCGCAAGGCCACTTAGTAATCTGCAATGACTCACTCCATAGGACCTTTCTTGATGTCAATGAAAATTTCATGTTTTTAACCAAAATGAACAGAATTTATCAATTTATTTTGAACAGCATGATAATGTTTGTGTTATGTATATTTGATTTAATTTATATTTGATTTAATTTAATTGTTTGTTTGTAAGTTTTAAATTTTTTTCTCCATTACTTGCTATTGTAATGTAACTTTATTTACTGGAATAGAGTTCAGTTCTGGCTGACTTTTTTATTTTTGACGTAAACAACTTTATAGAAACATTGTATCTAATGCTTACCTAGTTCCTGACCTTGATTCAGAACCAGTGATAGTTTGTAGTAAACAACTTTTTACATTTTTTAATTCTTTCTCGGAGTAAGATTCATAAAATAGAATCAATGCCATACTTGTATCAATAAGGTTTTTCCAGAGAATTGACCTACATTCGGGTATCTGTTTTGCCTTATAGCTAGATTTATTGTTTATGTTTTGAGAAATAATAGGCATACTTGTCTTGACGCTGGAGACGTCCAGGTGTTTTATGTTGTGACCAGTTTTGGGGCTAATTATTTTATTTTATTATAAAGCATAATGATTCTTTTCCCTCAAAATACCAGTGCTCTAAATTAATTCTTGGACAAGGACATTTATCGAAATTTATACAGAATTCAAATTGGAATATTATTTTATGTGATTCAACAAAGAACTGTTGACACATCAGTACGACGATGACCACAACATACGTCATCGCTTTCCATTTTGGATTTCATCGGGATTCAAACTCAGTTTCATTAGGACCTTTTGTTTCTAGCACTTCTATTTTTTAATTCTTGGGTTATTTTGGAGTTTGATTCGTAAAACCGTAAGTTCTTTTTCTCATGTTTAACTTGTTTTTTTCTAGGGAAATAAATTATTTGTTAAATTTTATAAAGCTTGTTGTCTTCACTTTTTCTTGTTACCTTTTGTAAGAGCCTAAACACGTAACAGTTTGCTTTAGTTAGTTTAAGCCAGATTTATTTGAGAAACGTTGTCAAATAAAATTACAAACATATGATTTAGATGATTCAGTAGAAAGCATAAGCTTATTAGCGCTGTCTGCCCAATTGTAACAAGAAAGAACATGTAACGTCAAGGAGCTCGATGTCGGTACCAATGGTTTTACAGAAAATATAGATACACTTGCATACGTGATTCGTATATCAATCGTAATACTAGTTTCTACAATTTGTTTTAAGCCTAGCGTGCATGATCTGAGACATTTTGTCACCAGCATAATAGTAACATATAGTGGTTTCTTTATCGCGGTTCAAGTAGGCTTGAAAATTATTTATTGAAAGGTTGTTTCTCAAATCAAGGTGTAACGAGTTACATATTCAAATCGTAGAAGGTAGAAGGTAGAATGAGTTGCATGACAAGGCCGTTCTACACATTGGGGGTCGCAGATTGTTTAATAATGAATGGAATAAGTCTCATATTCTGTAAATACAGTTCGAATCAAGTGATGGAGATATGCGGGAGATAGTGCTTCGTAGATTTTAAATGACTGAAGCAGTTAAGGCTTATAGCGGCAAGCGTTTAGGCTTATAGCAGCAAGCGTTTAGGCTTATAGTGGTAAGCGTTGAGGCTTATAGCGGCAAGCGGTTAGGTTTATAGAGGCAAGCGTTTAGGCTTACCCAGCTAGTTTCATGGTACAACTTTGAGAGATACACTTTTGGATGCAACCATTATTATTCTCATCTCATCCACATTTATTCCCTCTTGGTGTTCTTTATCATCAGTTTTACAATTGTCCCAAATGTGATCAGCGTTGTCAAAAATTGGAAGAATATAAGATCTGTACATTGTTTCCAAGGATAATTGATCTACTTTGAATTTAAGATTTATAAACAATTCAATTTCACCCAGGCTTTGTCAGAAATGTATGTAATATGTGCGTGCCAAGTGACGTCACTGGATAATATAATGCCAAGATGTTTGTGCTGAGAAACCTCTTGTAGGTTCAATTCGGCCATGCATACTACAGTATGATGGTTCTGGTTCCGTTTTCGTGTTATTAGCATTGATTCTGTCTTGTCTGGATTAAATGTAACTAACCAATGTTTGGACCATCTATATAGTCTTTTGAATATCAGTGTTGAAGATTTCACCAGCAGTGATCTGGTTATCAGCTATTAAATATAATGCTGTATCGTCAGCAAATAGTCTGATTGATGCATCTATATTCTCCACAATACCATTGATGAAAATTACAAATAATAGTGGTCCCAAAATAGACCCCTGGGGGACTCCAGCATTAATACATCGAACATTTGAGGATTTATAATTTATGATAACTCTTTGTCTTCTTGACAGAAACAAACTTTTCAACCATAATAACTGATTTCCATAAATACTAACAGTTTTTAATTTTGAGAGAAAGCCTAGCTAATATAAAAGAAAACGGTTATAATATCCTTTACTTGATCTAGCTCATAACAAATTGTGCTGTAAATATCTGTTAACTGATGTGTTTAAGAATCATCCGGTGAAAACCTAAAAGATTTTGTGAAATTATGTAGTGTTGCACAATATAATTGTTTAAATATTTAGGTACACATTGTTCAAAAACTTCAGATAAAGTACAGGGTAAAGATATAGGACGATAGTTTAACACGACGGTTTTAGAACCTTTTTTATGTACTTGTATTACGTTTGCTAGTTTCCAGTGATCTTGAAACACTGAAGTTTGTAAGGAAAATGTTGAATAAGTTGCATAATGGATATTTAATTGACTGCATTTTTTTTTTTTTTTTTTTGCAATTTAGGGTGCTGTAAGTCTGGGCCACATGCTTTCGATGGATGTAAACATACTAAGACAGTTTAAACATCATCCTAGGTTATTTTAATCTCAGCAAGTGGAGGATATGTTCAATCTCGTATAACTAACTCATGATTTTGTGGTGAATTTTCGGTATGTATAGCTGACTGCTCACAAAAGAAATAATTGAAAACTTTTGCATTTTTTTTTTCGTCCTCACTTATAACTTTATTGTTCACAATCAAGTATTCGCATGATTTCAGATTTTACTTTCCTTGAATTTGTCTCATTAGAACGGATTTTGAATACTCGATGAAAATGAATGATTGAAATTTTTTTAAAAAAAATACAAAACGAACTATGTGAATTTGAAAAAAACCTTCAAAACAACAGTACATTGTGCAAACTACTATGCAATGCAGAAAGCAACTAGAACGAATAATACATGTTAAAATATGTAATATATCAAAGAAACTAAATTAAAATTTGAAATACCGATATGGCTCAGTCATCCAAAGAAGATACAGATATAAAAAAACACATGCATCAGAGCGAAATGCATGCCATCCATAGAATTCCCAGACCCGCACCTGTACCAAAGCCTATAATAATGAAACGGGGAAATTCTGAGGCCAAAGTAGCCCTTGTAAAAGACAGAAGGAAATTGAAAGGAAAACTGTTAATACCAATGACTGAAGATATAACCGACCTAAACATGGGTCTCATTAACTGGCTCTCTAAGAACTAAAAAAATAGAATCTGATTGGTACTTTAATTGCCGGGTCCATACCAAAACAAAAGCAATGAGAAGACTTAGATATGACCTTTTTGATGATATTGATACAGTGATTGATTCCAATTATTACTGGATACATTATATGATATGTATGATGTAAACGTATCTTTGGAGAATTTTTCCCACTTTTCAAAACAGATCAGAGAATCATGACATGTGTAAATTATTACAAACTTGGTAGTGAGGGAAATGTCGAACAGCATACTACGCAGATGAAGTGTTGTAGCAAGTACTCTTTCTTCAAGACAAGGTCATCATAACACTTACAGCCTTAGCCAGTATTGCTGATTTACCTGTAACTGGAAAATACAATAGTAACATCACCTGTAACTGGAAAATACAATAGTAACATCACCTGTAACTGGAAAATACAATAGTAACACCACCTGTAACTGGAAAATACAATAGTAACATCACCTGTAACTGTAAAATACAATAGTAACATCACCTGTAACTGGAAAATACAATAGTAACACCACCTGTAACTGGAAAATACAATAGTAACATCACCTGTAACTGGAAAATACAATAGTAACATCACCTGTAACTGGAAAATACAATAGTAACACCACCTGTAACTGGAAAATACAATAGTAACACCACCTGTAACTGGAAAATACAATAGTAACACCACCTGTAACTGGGTAATATAAGCAGTATTACTTAATATTTGATAGTCTTAATGTGACTCAGCTGCCATCAGTTTTACAGCTATAATGGTAAGACGGTTTAAGTGCCAGGAACACCATACAGCTATAGTGATTAACTAATAATTGCAGTGGGCAAGTTATTCATGGTATGCAGGCCATGCAGGTTGATTGGAGAGAAGCAATGTTTAGCATAAAATAACATATAATGAAACAATAGTTAGCAGTAATCGTAATATACTGTATCTAGTAAGCAGTAATGACCGTGATCATAACGCTAATAATAATAATAATTATTATTATTATTATTATTATTATTATTATTATGAAGGTGAAATATTAATTAATATGGGCACTGACAAGACTGTTACAAATGGTCATATTATATTTACTGGTTCCTTTCTTTCGGCTGGCTCTTTTATACTCACTATCCATAATAAACCGACCTGTATTACAGGTTATAAGTGCCCAGAAGAACATCCATAAATAACCTCATAACCTTTAATATTTGCATGTGCATATATATATATATATATATATATATATATATATATATATATATATATATATATATATATATATATATATATATATTGTAATACCTAACTCAGCAAACCAAAATATTAGGCACATTTAAAAACTACATTCCTTTTCCAATAGTAATACTAATAATGATAATGTGAAAACATGAAACAAAGTCAGAAAAACTTGAGGCAGTTCACTAAGCCATAATACCTTAATGGTATTGTGAATGGAGTTTTGCATGCATAAACATTGTCCATTTAATGTGTGAAGATTATTTGATGTTAAACATTGAGATGTGAGATGATGTTTGACCTGCGAGACCTTGGCATATTTGATCATGTCATTTTTATCCTGACGGTATGCCACCCACCCACCATTGTTTAGATCGCCATCGGTATCTCTTATAAATGTGTACTCTGTGTTTTATACTAAATGTGAGTATAAAACCACGCTCTGGTCCTCGTAATGGCACGCTGTTGTCATGAGTATTAATGAATTTGTCAAGGAATTCATTTAAAGACATCAACAGTTCTACAAGCCATGGGACATCAACATGAAGTCGAAAGAAGTTCGTACGTTAGCAGTCATTATGCCATATTCATATGCCTGTTGGATCATGCATGTATCATGCTGAAATTTCACATGAATAGCTTAGAAAATGAATCATTTTACCTTCCATGATATTTGAATATCAAAACCAGAAATATGATGTTAGTCCATACATTAGTGGCTTCAGTCATCCGGTGGAGTTTTATTGCCGAAACAGAGGAGATGCAGGATGGTGATGGAATCAATGTGCCCAGCCGAAGAACCACATTTCTTTGTCAGACTTTTGTTGAACAACAAGTTAGAATTAATGTTTTTGTGACATTGTTAATGATGATGATGATGGTGACAAAAATAATAAATGCTATTTTTTATGAACGTAATACAGGCGCTGGCAAGGCTGCTTGAAACTGGTCAATATGATATTTAATAGTTACTTTCTTTGTTCTCTACTCGTGTTTTTTAAAAACTCAGTACCAGATTAAGCTGGCCACTGTTGGATGTTATTAATGCCTCGAAGAACATCTGTAAATATCACAATCATTTTGTTATTTGTATATGTTTATGGATGCATTAGTAATAACACAAGTAATCTTTCACACACACACACACTCACATGTGTGTGTGTGTGTGTGTGTGTGTGTGTGTGTGTGTGTGTGTGTGTGAGGAATAAGGTTTTATCATAATCTGTACTCATATTGTTTCGTGATGGTCGGTAATTGATTGTTTCTACCTAACACATGAGTTTTATGGTATGCTGATAATACTACTTACTGGGATACTCACCTCCCAATCGGTCATACCAAATCATACCAATCGGTCATACCAGATCATACCAATCGGTCATACCAAATTATACCAATCGGTCATACCAAATCATACCATCGAAACGTATCAGTTTCTAGTTTAGATTGTAATATTTTAAAATCAACAGCCATTTTGAAGGAACCAATTCTCGGAAGAAAACATATGCCCAGACACTAACATCTTTTGGTCTAGATCTTCCATTCGACATTTAGGAATAAAAACCTAGACGATATGCTAGAGTTAAATTGTGCGAAGAAATTGAAAGTAAACTGCTGGATTCGTGGATAAGGATAAATGTGTGTGTGTGTGTGTGTGTGTGTGTGTGTGTGTGTGTGTGATTTGGGTTGTTAACTTAGCTTTATAAAAAAATCAGTCATATCGCTGCGACATCTGCAGTGTGGCAGTTTAAAGTGATGTCTAGCACTGGGGCATCATGCCGCAGACATGTAGCACCATGTCTCACCCAGTCACAGTATCCTGACACCAGGCTGTCCAGTCGTAACACTAACCTCTTTATGCTGAGCGCCAAGCGAGGCAGTTGTTAGTACCATTTTTAAAATAAGTCTTTGGTATGAAAGCTAAATCTGTCCCTCATCTGGAAAATAACTTTGATAAAATAATTGATCCTGCCAAAATGTCTTGATTTATTTTCGACATTGCCCAATCCTAGGTTATATATACAAAAACGAATGGAAGGATAAACTCAAAAGAAAGATCAGAAAATGAGGATAATGGAGAAATGGAAAAGAAGAAAAGGATAAAGGGAGAAAAGGAACGAACAACGGATGGGAAGAGTTATTATAAGCCCAATTATGGTGAGGAATTGGAATATGAAATCTGCTACAGTAGGGACGTATCATTAGTAGAGATATGATTTAGTATTTCGTGATATTCACATGCCATGCGCTAATCACAGTTTGATATTCTAGGAAATTCCCAGTGCAGTGTTATTTGTATGTATGAAAATAATGTCATCAAGCAGAGTTATATCAACCATTATAAAAGGCCATATTTAAGTATAAAATAATCATTACAATAAAGCTATCCACTAGAATGAGGTCAATCATTACATTAAGGCTACCCACTGCAGTGGGGTCAATCGTTACATTAAGGCTTTCCACTGCAGTGGGGTCAGTCATTACAATAAGGCTTTCCACTGCAGTGGGGTCGGTCATTACAATAAGGCTACCCACTGCAGTGGGGTCAGTCATTACAATAAGGCTTTCCACTGCAGTGGGTTCAATCATTACATTAAGGCTATCCACTGCAGTGGGGTCAATCATTACATTAAGGCTATCCACTGCAGTGGGGTCAATCATTACAATAAGGCTTTCCACTGCAGTGGGGTCAGTCATTACAATAAGGCTTTCCACTGCAGTGGGGTCAGTCATTACAATAAGGCTACCCACTGCAGTGGGGTCAGTCATTACAATAAAGCTATCCACTGCAGTAGGGTCAGTCATTACAATAAGGCTTTCCACTTCAGTGGGGTCAGTCATTATAATAAGGCTATCCACTGCAGTGGGGTCAGTCATTACAATAAGGCTTTCCACTGCAGTGGGGTCAGTCATTACAATAAGGCTTTCCACTGCAGTGGGGTCAATCATTAAAATAAGGCTTTCCACTGCAGTGGGGTCAATCATTAAAATAAGGCTATCCACTAGAATGAGGTCAATTAATACAATAAGGCTACCCACTGCACTGGGATCAGTCATTACAATAAGGCTACCCACTGCAGTGGGGTCAGTCATTACAATAAGGCTATCCACTGCAGTGGGGTCAGTCATTACAATAAGGCTACCCACTGCAGTGGGGTCAGTCATTACAATAAGGCTTTCCACTGCAGTGGGGTCAATCATTACATTAAGGCTATCCACTGCAGTGGGGTCAGTCATTACAAAAAGGCTTTCCACTATAACGGGGTCGTTCACTGCAATAAAGGAACCCACTAGAATAATGCCAGTCATCACAATTAGATTATCTACTATAGTAAGCTGAATCATAACAATAATGTTATCCACTTGAATGAGGTCAATCTTTACAATAATGTTATCCACTTGAATGAGGTCAATCTTTACAATCAGGTAATCAACTAAAACAAAGTCAGTCATTACAAAACGTGTATCCACTTGAATGAGGTCAATCTTTACAATCAGGTAATCAACTAAAACAAAGTCAGTCATTGCAAAACGTGTATCCACTTGAATGAGGTCAATCTTTACAATCAGGTAATCAACTAAAACAAAGTCAGTCATTACAAAACGTGTATCCACTTGAATGAGGTCAATCTTTACAATAATGTTATCCACTTGAATGAGGTCAATCATTAACAATAATGTTATTCATAAAAATAATGTAAATCATTAACAATAATGTTATCCACTTGAATGAGGTCAATCTTTACAATAATGTTATCCACTTGAATGAGGTCAATCTTTACAATCAGGTAATCAACTAAAACAAAGTCAGTCATTACAAAACGTGTATCCACTTGAATGAGGTCAATCTTTACAATCAGGTAATCAACTAAAACAAAGTCAGTCATTACAAAACGTGTATCCACTTGAATGAGGTCAATCTTTACAATAATGTTATCCACTTGAATGAGGTCAATCTTTACAATAATGTTATCCACTTGAATGAGGTCAATCTTTACAATCAGGTAATCAACTAAAACAAAGTCAGTCATTACAAAACGTGTATCCACTTGAATGAGGTCAATCTTTACAATCAGGTAATCAACTAAAACAAAGTCAGTCATTACAAAACGTGTATCCACTTGAATGAGGTCAATCTTTACAATAATGTTATCCACTTGAATGAGGTCAATCATTAACAATAATGTTATTCATAAAAATAATGTAAATCATTAACAATAATGTTATCCACTTGAATGAGGTCAATCTTTACAATAATGTTATCCACTTGAATGAGGTCAATCTTTACAATCAGGTAATCAACTAAAACAAAGTCAGTCATTACAAAACGTGTATCCACTTGAATGAGGTCAATCTTTACAATCAGGTAATCAACTAAAACAAAGTCAGTCATTACAAAACGTGTATCCACTTGAATGAGGTCAATCTTTACAATAATGTTATCCACTTGAATGAGGTCAATCTTTACAATAATGTTATCCACTTGAATGAGGTCAATCTTTACAATCAGGTAATCAACTAAAACAAAGTCAGTCATTACAAAACGTGTATCCACTTGAATGAGGTCAATCTTTACAATCAGGTAATCAACTAAAACAAAGTCAGTCATTACAAAACGTGTATCCACTTGAATGAGGTCAATCTTTACAATAATGTTATCCACTTGAATGAGGTCAATCTTTACAATAATGTTATCCACTTGAATGAGGTAAATCATTAACAATAATGTTATTCATAAGAATAATGTAAATCATTAATAATAATGCTATTCATAGAATAAGGTAAATCATTAACAATAATGTTATTCATAGAATAAGGTAAATCATTAACAATAATGTTATTCATAAGAATAAGGTAAATCATTAACAATAATGTTAATCACAAGAATAAGGTAAATCATTAACAATAATGTTGTTCATAGAATAAGGTAAATCATTAACAATGATGTTATTCATAAGAATAAGGTAAATCATTAACAATAATGTTATTCATAAGAATAAGGTAAATCATTAACAATAATGTTATTCACAAGAATAAGGTAAATCATTAACAATAATGTTGTTCATAGAATAAGGTAAATCATTAACAATAATGTTATTCACAAGAATAAGGTAAATCATTAACAATAATGGTATGTATTGAATAAGGTAAATCATTAACAATAATGTATTCATAGAATAAGGTAAATCATTAACAATAATGTTATTCATAGAATAAGGTAAATCATTAATAATGATGTTATTCATAGAATAAGGTAAATCATTAACAATGGTGGCGCTCACCAGATAATATGTACTTTTGAGAGAGTGACATATGTAAGGTGAAGTAGTTCGCATTTAAAACATGCACAGTGGAGAGAATGTTGGCATATCTCTATGCTACATTAATGTAATGTGGATGATATTTCTTTTGGATATTGTTCTTTTGGAAATTTTACATGATTTAAGTACACTGCTAACTAAAATGACTGCTCCCTTGTGTTAAAAAATCAGTCTGAATTAGTCTAAAGTGCACTATACATAGCAGCTATTAAAATAGGGAAAATGAATTTTGCCAGACTAGACAATACCAGCGTCTGAAAGTGCAATGAATGAATTACCAAATACATAAAATGTAAAAAAAGTTATCGGCTCTTTTTTATACAATTGACCTCTGAAGTTCAGGAAGTGAAAATGACCAAGTAGAGCTAGCACTTTTTTGAAAGATGCACATTTGAAGTAAGGCCAAGCTGTATACTCTATAACCCATAGTACACCCATCAATCATACACCAAAATAAAGGGAATTAAAGGTTCTTTGCATTATACCTAAGATATACAAGGTCTTTTTTAAATAGCCAGTATAACCAGTGAGGAGAGCCGGGGAAATTCTTTTTCTTTAAAATCCTAACCCCTATGCAAAATGCGAAACTGTATAGCGCCACCAATACTGTTATTCATAAAATAAGATAAATCATTACAAGTAGACAAGAACATCAAATGAAGTAAGCACATTGATCAGAGTAATTTCAACTAGTCTTGTAAAATCACGTGGACAACGCATTATTTAATTCTTCCAACTATTTTCATAAAATCACGTGGACAATGGATTATATAATTATCGCCATGGTAAATTCAACTATTCCTATGAAACCACTTGGACAATGCATTATATGACATACTTCAGAGTAAAAATAAACATTAAAATATACTCATGCAGCAGAGTCAGATCCACCTTTAAAAAAAAGGTCATGCATCCGTCAGGTCAACCGGTACAATAAGGTTATGCACAAGAGAAAGATCAACTTTTACAATAATGTCATGCAGCAGAATAAGGTCAACCTTTAAAATTAGGTCATACATTAGGGAGGTCAACCGTTACGATAAGGTCATGCATCAAAATAACGTTATTCTTCAGAATAAGGTCAACCATCAGAGTATTATGAACCGTTATAATAGAGTCATCTATTAGAGTATGGTCAACCTTTACAATAAAGCCATGGATGAAACTTTATAATAAGTCAAACATCAGAGTCAGTCGAACTTTTACATAAAGGTCATATATCAGAGGGAAACTAACCTTTACAATAGGTCAACCATTAGAGTATTATGAACCGTTATAATAGGGTCATCCATTAGAGTATGGTCAACCTTTACAATAAAGCCATGGATGAAACTTTACAATAAGGTCATACATCAGAGTAAGTCGAACTTTTACAATAAAGTCATATATTAGAGTAAAACTAACCTTTACAATAGGTCATACATCAGAGTAAGGCTAACCTTTATAATAAGGTCATACATTAGAGTAAGTCGAACTTTTACAATAAGGTCATATATTAGAGTAAAACTAACCATTACGATAGGTCATACATCAGAATAATGCGAACAGATACGATAAGATCACGTGTCAGAGTAAGATGAACCTTTAGAATAAGGTCAACGTATTAAAATAAGGCTAACCTTTGTGATGGTGTCAACTATCAGAATATTTGCACCGTTATAAAAGGTCATACACACCATGTAAGGTGAATATTTCAAATAAGGTCAACCATGAGAGTAATGACACGATTTACAACAACGTCGTGCATAAAAGTAAGGTCAACACAGAATAATTATATGATCCGTTTTGGTTCCTTTTGTGGGGCTTGACGCCATTTGTCACCACATGATAGGCTACACATGGCGGCCAGAATATTTGGTGGGGGTTGAACTTGGGAAGACCCAGAAAAGACATAGACCTACGGGAAGCATCTGGCAAGCTTTTTCACATACCAAAGTTGGTCAGGCCGAGATATGTGAACGATCTTTAAAGACGAGCGCTTTAGTCCACTCATCTACCCGAGGCCCCGTCATGCATCAGAGTAAGGTGAACGTTTACAACATAGTCAGACATCAGTGTATTATGAACCATTATAATAACGTTATCCTTTAGAATCAGATTAACCTTTAAAATAAAGTCATGCATCAGAGCTAGATTAACCTTTACAATAAGCCAGTTATCAAAATAAGGTCAACATTTAAAATAAGGTCATGCCTCAGAGTTGGATTAACGTTTACAATAAGCCGATTTTCAAAATAAGGTCAACATTTAAAATAAGGTCATGCCTCAGAGTTGGATTAACGTTTACAATAAGCCGATAATCAAAATAAGGTCAACGTTTAAAATAAGGTCATGCCTCAGAGTAAGATTAACCTTTACAATAAGCCGATTATCAAAATAAGGTCAACATTTAAAATAAGGTCATGCCTCAGAGTTAGATTAACCTTTACAATAAGCCGATTTTCAAAATAAGGTCAACATTTAAAACAAGGTCATACATCAGAGTAAAGTAAACTATAATAATAAGAATATAACTCAGAGTAGGGCCAGTCTTTATAACAAGGTGATATATTAGTGTAAGATCAACGTTTACAATAAGTTTATTCATCGGAATAACGTCAACGTTTACAATTAAGTTATGCATCAGAGTAGCGTCAATGTTTACAATAAGTTTATTCATCGGAGTAACGTCAACGTTTGCAATTAAGTTATGTATCAGAGTAGCGTCAACGTTTACAATAAGTTTATTCATCGGAGTAACGTCAACGTTTACAATTAAGTTATGCATCAGAGTAGCGTCAATGTTCACAGTAAGGTTATGCATCATAGTACTCTCAATGTTTACAAAAGGGTCATACATCAATGTATGAACAGCCTTTAAGATATGTCATGCATCAGAGTAAGGCGAACCATTATATCAAGGTCATGCATCAGTGTAAGGCAAACCATTATATCAAGGTCATGCATCAGAGTAAGGCAAACCATTATATCAAGGTCATGCATCAGTGTAAGGCAAACCATTATATCAAGGTCATGCATCATAGTCAGGCGAACAACTGTAATAAGGTCATGCATAAAAATAAGGTCAATCTTTACAGTAAGATTTTTTCAATCTAGCGACAAAATGTATCATAAAATCAAGCATTTGTTTTGTCCCGTTATATCCCCATGTTCCGGAAGAAAGTTCTTCATTTGAAACATAAAAAGGTCTCATGAAATCAACATATAACTTTTGAAAATGAATCAGACGCAAAATTATAATAATACCTGCTAGAAAGGATAATCAGAATGGCCGTCTCGCTCAGAGCCAAAGTTAAGGTCACTTACCCTAAACATTCCACGAGCCAAGTGAGATAAATTCCATTATTTATTGTTTGGATAAGTTATTCAATTGCAGATTGTATTACTTATAATAAAAAAGACAATTTGTATTCATTCCTTTTTCATTTATTCTTTTCTTTATTCAATTGTTCCCTCCTTTCGTTCTCTTTTCACACTGCAAGTTCCCCAATTAACTGTTCTCTCTGATGTGAAATAACACCTCTTAATATTATGCTAAATAGTAAATATGCAATCTGTGAAGTTAGGACTTGTCTCTAAAGTAATAATGTAAGCTGTGACGTTAGAAATTATCTCTATATTAATATTATGAGCAGTGATATTGGAAATGATTTCCATAGAAATAGCATAATCTGTGACGTCAGAACTTTCCGGGCCGAAACATACCAAAGACTTCTAAAAATGGTAGAGAAGCTTCCTCGCTTGGCGCTCAGTATTAAGAGTAAGTATTAGGACTGGTCCGCCCAGTTTCAGGATCCTGTGTCTGGGTGGGGACATGATTCTACATGTCTGCAGCATGATGCCCCTGTGCTAGACATCGCTGTAAACTGCCACACCACAACATCGTAGTGATATGACTATAATTGTTAAAGTTAAGTTTTTAAAAAATCTAAGTCACACACTAGAAATTATCTCAAAAGTGTTCAAGTGAGCTGTGATGTCAAAAATTAACTCTACATCCTTAAAACGAGGGCGATTTGAATTAGCCTATCTAAAACTGTTAATACAGCACTGCTTCTAAGCGATTCCAATAGACCAGTAGTCAGTTCGGCTGAGGCGTATTCCAGAAAACCATTGGTAATTAGACAAGTTTAATGTCTGAACTAAGAGTGAGTCACTGCCTACTTAACGACCCTAGCTGTTGCTTGCCAGATCAGAAATTATTGTACATGTCATCCACTTCTTTACAATAGTATAAGGAAACAAAACAAGATAATACTCGTCTTGAACGACATTAAATGTAATTATTTAACCAAGATAGCGCTATCACCTTTGATGCAAAAATAATGTTTTACACAACAATGAAACGATCAAATTGAGACAAACATCTTTGGGTTTTTTTTTTTCATTCCCTCTATACATCGGTGTCGTCATTACTTTGAGGGCAATGTCAAGAGTGTACTGGCAAATCAATAATATCAAGCACATAAATATGCTGCCATATGGCGTTGTTTCCGGTTGAAGGGTAAAAGCGGTGTTATAATTTATCTTGAAACATACTGCCATTAGATTTATTAGACCTACTCTACGAGGAAGGAAAGGGTCTATCAGTTTAAATGGATGCCAGTGGATGCTTTGTAGCGAGTTAGGATTTGCAATAAAGGACTATTTACATATGACATACAATGATGTACTCACAATAATTCTCACATTAGTTTGTGACCTGTGGTTTGCTCAGCTTTTTTGTTCGAATTCATGACAAAGCCTGCATAGATATATCGTGGAAGATATTGGGAATTTAACTTAATTTGAAGGGAAAAAAATCAGCACCACTATCAACAGCAAGACAATAGCATAAATTGTTCACTTCAATTTATTAATCAATTGCTTTTTCTGACTTCAATTAGCGAGTACAGGCATGAGATAAACTAAGGTGGTTTAATACAATACCCAAACAATAAAATAAAAATAAATAGAAAACGTTCAAGAAAACGCGCATTGGTTACTAAACTTAACGATAATCTACTTTAACAAAAATCGAAACACATGTATGAATTAATGTTTACACACATGTTAACTTCAACACATTAAAACAATGCATGGTTTATGTTGGGATTAATTCAGTCTGTCGAAATGGTTCAGGGAAACGGAGTGATCAATAAGCCGTTGAGATGCCAGGAAGTCAGCAAAAGACTTTCCTGTTTCGCGTTTATTTCCAAATAAACAATAATACCCGCATTATGTTTATTTCTCCTTTGCCAAGCTTCTGCGTATTGTCAGTATCACTCTTCTATCGATCGATGAAACGAAAATCAAAGTACATTAATGGCTTTATAATGGTGGGATAAACCGGTTGGATACTATTTCTAATGTTAGTTGTCGCAATCGCAAGGAAAGGATTTATAAGTGTTCATAAAGCGTACTATAGAGACTAATTTCTTGGAATATTTGTAGCACGGCCATTATGCCTTACATGCAAAATTCTAACCAAATTAAACAGTGCATTTCATTCAATTTCAGCTTCTGCAAAACTGTGAACTAAAACGCAAATTGAAAGCATTGTTCCATTTTAGGAGCTGTAATTAGTGCTTATATTATTACTGCGTTACATCTGCAAATTTTCTAGAAACTTTCATGTGCGCAGTTTCGTACAAAGTTAATTAGCTTTATTTATGGAATGCACATTTCTATGGATGAAGTGACAATTTCCTTGCAATCAAAGCAATATGTAAGAAACATGATTTAGGACCAAGCTTCATATTCTTAGAGTGAATATCTGCACTTTTACCGAAATTGTACTGCTTCGCTAGTTGATTTTCAGCTTTTGATATGCGACTGTATGTTGAATTGACCGTACTGAACTGAACGGATTATTTGCTACAAAACCGTTTGTCAGTTTTTGAGAGATTTACTATGTTAGAATTTCTTCAAAATTCATAGACATTGATTGAATTACAGATCATTCCTTATGGACCGAAATTAAACCTACCAGTAACGTGAGTCATAAATGTTTAGATGATCAAAAGTGTGAGGATGTTATGGATACAGAACAGAATATTCAGCCTAACGGATCTTTGACAGATATGAATGTTTTAAGTGAAAACATAAAGTCGGCGCTCGAACCTGTTACGATTCTTATATTTGTAGAAACATCGGTCGGCATCTTGGCCAACATATTTATTCTCCTCGTGTATTGGCTAAAGTATCCGAAGTGTGGTTTCCGTGTTTTTGTCCTTTTACTTGCTGCCTATGATTTTATCAGCTGTTTTACGACTCTCCCATTGGAAGCAGTTTCTCAGCTTCATTGGTACAACATGTTGACCCAGTGGGAATGCAAGGCAAAATGTTTCTTTAATGTCTTTACCACCTTGGGCTCAGGGCAGACATTGTTCTTGATCGCTTTGGACCGTTATCGAAAAATATGTGGCTCTTTTAACCAGCAGGTGCGCACCTCATGCAAAATCAAGCAGTGTTTATGCACAGTGATAATTTCATTCGTTTCGTCATTTCCGGTTCTTTTCATATGGGAACGGAAATTAAAATTGATAACCTATAAAGGACGATCAGTGGAGGTTCTAGTCTGTGATGAAATGTCATCAGAAACGTGGCTTCCTTTCCTGTACTTGTTGTGTACCTTTCTTATTCCGATCGGGATGCTCATGCTTACATCTATGTTGATGAATATTTTGGTGTTAAGAAAGGTTTTCTGCAATTTCGACGGAAGGATCGCAGCTTCAACGTCTTTTACGTTAAAAAGACAGAGAGTAAACGTTAAGACTTGTAACAATGGTCGAACTAGTAAGAATTCCAGGTGTTCAGAAGAAACGCATGTACCAGAAGACTGTTCTGATGTATTCCGTCGTAATGGCCCAAACCAAATGTACCAAAGTCTTGAAGAAAGGCACTTTTTAAAGAAAGATTGTGCTGAAAAATGGAGACAATGTTCAGATATCGATGACGACTTTGAATGTAGCTTACGAAATATAAAGCTAGGAAGGAAAACTAACAGTGAATTAATGACAAAAAGCTGTACGTTAAATCCTCTTAGCGTTGAATTTGAAATCTGTTTGGAAAGTAGCTCCCAGAATTCAACAGACAGAAAAGGCAAAGTTCATGACCAAACAGCGGTCGGCGAATCGATGGAAATTCACGGAAAAACTGAAGAACTGGGAACGGGTGGAGTTAGTCACAAGTTTTCCCTCGATCAAAAAGCTGAAATAGTTACTGATATTTCCCTCGACATCACCTTAGATTCTTCTTCGCAAGACAGTTCTGTTGTGGAGGACGCAACATTTGCCAAAGCAAGGAGAAAGACACTGATAATGTTCACCTTGACATCTCTTTTCGTATTTACACTTATTATCTACGTGGTATTACTGTCAACTATAGCCAAAACGGATGGATTTCTCCTTGACCTTGATTCCACAGAAACATTACTCGTGTTTTTCTTCTTTAGGCTTTACTTTTTGAACAGCATTGTGAACGTTGTTCTATACGGATTCTTAGATCCTAGATTTAAATCAGGTATAAAATCTCTATTTTATGATTTTAAAAGATTACTAGCCATATGCAAATAGATTTAAAATAGAAAAGAGAGAGAGAGAGTGTGTGTGTGTGTGTGTGTGTGTGTGTGTAGCTGCGTAGAAACATAGTCGTCATGATTTTAGCAGATGGTGTAGCCAGGAATATGAGCGCGGTGGAATGTGCATCTCTGTTCATTGGTAAACCAAAACAATTCACGTTCGGTTGCTCAACACTGAAAGTTAAATATATCGATAGATCGAGAGAGAGAGAGAGAGAGAGAGAGAGAGAGAGCACTATAATAATTCATCCTTTAAGCTATAATTAAAATTACTGGTATCAAGTTGTGAGCGTGTACGTAGAAACTTTTACGAGATTTATACTTAATTTAAATCACACAACTTATTATAAATACATGTTTTTTCATGACTCATCGCTGTTGTTAAAGATTGAAAGGGATATACTCATTTGGAAAAGAGGAGACTTGCTACTTTCGGATCTGCCTGCCGGACATAACTTTCTGATTCGGTGTACCTGTAACTTTTATATAGTTCCCTGTTCAAATGTTAAACCCCAAGAATGTAAGTTATTTCAAATAAAGTTTCAAAAAGTGAATAAATAAAGATTTGTGTACTTTTTATCATTGTAATTTATCGACTATATATTTTATCACAGAAATTAACTTTTTAATCAAAGCAAAAAAACCGAGTTAAGAAAAATAATTGCCAACTCTACAACAAACGACACATTTTTAGGAAAACTGCTTGCTTAAATACAGTAATAAAATTTGCTAAGCTGCAATTCTAACGCTCAATACAATCAGCATGATGGTTAAAAACGATGGCAAAATCAGGGATTGATTAGTTTTGATTGCTAACCGGGACTGAGTGACAACAAAGAAATTTAGGTGCAGATTCTGTGATTGAACTAGACTCCAAGCTTTCCAAGGACAAATATTCACGTTTTGAATGCAGATATGAACAAAATAAAATTAAAAAAACCGAAAATCCATAAAAGTAAACTCAAAGTCATTAATATAGTTTGTTTAAAGATTGTATGCTCTGAAACCTGTCAGATGTGACCACTCGGAGATTTGTCAAGAAACCACCCCGACACTGTTTACTGTATCAATCTGCGCGAGAAATATGTTAAAGAAAATAATTTTCGTTTGCAAATAGTCATTAATTCAATGAAATGCATAATATGAAGCATTAGTTGCACGAGCTATATTTGTTAAAATTCGATGCTTTAAACTTGTTTTGCCTTAATTGTTATATGATAAAAGGAAACTCTTGGTACTATTTTAGCAAATATAAAGACACGTTAATTTGAAACATTTTGCATTATCGCTCATGGTTTCGCCACTCCTGACAATAAATTTCTTTTCCACTTCACTCATGAAATATTTCGTTTCATCCACTCACAAAACGTAGCTATTTAATACGTTTTATGTTTCCGTCAAATAATGATATTTAAAAACATTCCGCACATTAAAGAATAAAAAGATATGGAGATAGTAGGTCTTTCTGCCTAGAGCCTCAAAAACATTGAAACATTTAGCTATAAAGTCATTTTAATACGCTCCGTAAGATACTTCTGTTGGCCATACATCATGATGCTAATTTGTAAATAATGATATAGGGCGCCAGTTTTGTGAATATTGTTTTATTTTCTCTACCTTAGGTATACAAGTTATAGTTGCATGTCGCAAAGGATCACGTGGCGATCAAGTGTCACTTGCTTCGTTAATAGTGTCACGGATTTGTATAAATCCTTTTATTTATTAAATACATGAACTCGGGTTTCGTCTTCTGTGTACAACGATACCCGAGGGTGATTTATGTATATTGTACAATATTTAGAAACAGTGAGTTCTGTTCATCCTATGCCGTACGTGCAAAGTGCTTTCGAAGGGAAAATCCTAATGCTTCCAGCGCACAGACGATGTATGGCGGCATCGTCTGTGTATAAATGCCTCACCGTAAGACTAAATCAACACATTATGGACGTCTTGTCAGTGAGCGGTCTACTGGTTCTGCTCACTCGAAGACAGCAATGCATACAAATTGGATCGTATGAACGACAACAAAAGGCATTATCTTGTATATCAGCATTCACGCATGCAACAAATCTAAATTACAAATAATCATCGACATAAAACATACATTGCTGTAGATAGGGATTTTTGTTCACTGATTCATTAAAAAAAGTTTATTTAAGAGCTACCCAGCGTTTATCTGCGCCAAGCTAAAATGGCTACTGAATATGCAAGAAACATAAATGGAGAAGCCTTCTTGGTACAATCCTTCAAGACGGAATAAGAAGACGTAGAGCAAGGAAGGCTATTTAAGGCATATTTAGGCCCTTGGGCCCAGGCCATCGACATGTCATAAATCCCGGCCCAAGACAGGCCAAACACCATCACAATTTTTGCCGCTCTAGCGGCCAGAGGCATAAACACACAAACAGTAGCTACCTTATATCACCTAGGAAGGGGCTTTTACCTCCTCTATCCTAAGAAAAAGGAGTTTTTACCCCCAAAGGGAATATCATGCTTTGCGACAAGGTGGTTAGGGTGACCACCACCCCACCCCACCCCCATAACAATGCTGATAGTTAGGAAATGTGCGGACATCGATTTCTCCAAATTCCCCAAGGAAATGTCCATGGAAATTTTCAAGGAGGGTTTCCAAAAAAGGACGGGGATTAAAGTACATAGTGTCCGCCGGGACACTTACAAAGCAATGCCGGGTTTATGCACTGGTAAAATAATCGTCAAGATTGACTTTAATGACGTTCCAAAGGTACCAGAAATTTGCAAAATCTATGACCTGCCGGTGCGAATCTGGAACTATAATTGCTACATAACGAGATCATGTGGCAGTTGTGGTACAATAGGCCATGACAGATAGAAATGCAAAAACCCATCCAAAAATCAAAATGAACAACAAGAAATAGATTCGGACACAGAACCAGACCCACTAACAGAATTTCAAACATATGCTCAAGCTGCTGCTGCAGCCCTATCACTAACAACACCAACACCAACACTAACAACACCAACACTAACAACACCAACATTAACAACACCAACACTAACAACACCATCACTAACAACACCAGCACTAACAACACAAATACCCACACGAGAATCACAAACACCACAAACATCGCAAACATCACAAGAATTAACACCTCCACCCATTTCGAAACTCACATCACAACGAACAGACACACCACTACAAGAACAAACCTCACCCACTAGTGACATGGAAACAAATACAACTTTGGACGGAACTCCAGAAAAAAACTAGAAACAGTCACACAAAAAACCAAAAGAAAAGCAAACTCTCCCAAACAAAACGACAAAAAAAAAGATGAACAAAATAAAAAACAGGCACACTAAACATAGCATCTATTAAAAATAAAAACTAAAGAAATGAAAAGTAAACCCCAACTGATACCTCTAATGGTAGACAACAATAATGCAGCACCACAAGCAACACAAAACCCCCTAACACAACACACAGAAGAAACGGATCACATATATACAGCAAAGAGCAAACTGGACAATTTTAAAAAAAAAAAACATCAAGCCCCCCGAAAAACAAAATACCCCCGATGTACCGGTGAAATAAATCCCAAAAATGAAGAAACCAGAAGAAATTTGACCTCAAAACAATCCAAAAAATTTAAACACACTCCCCAACAATGACAATGTAAAAATAAACTTTACTTTAAATAGCACAAACCAGAAAAACAAACATAATCATTAAAAACAACCGCTTTCACTTTGAAATGGAAAAACATGACAGAATTAAATTAATGTCAATGGACTAGATTTTTTAGAAAAGCCAAATATCTATTTAAGTTAGCTAAAACATACGATATCATTTGTATACAAGAAATACGCAATATCCAACAGAAAGTAATAAATTTTGTGGAAGACCAATTAAACGCGATTTTCGTAACACAGAAAGATTAAATCAACCCTGAATCAAGAGTGGGGATTATACTTAATAATATAACACTGCATATTGATTGGAAAAATCTTCCCATACCACCCGAATTAAAGGGAAGAATGATACACATATATACAAATAAAACACATATCATAAACGCTTATGTCCCAGCAAGAAGGAACAAAAGAATACCCTTTCTTTACAGACTCTCGGACTATCTACAACCGTATAACCTATACAATTTAATTATAATAGATTGTAACTCGTGCACTAATGAAATTGATAAAAGAAATGGAATTTCCAAATGCGAAAAAGACACAGCTCTAATATCATTAGAAGGTTTCATAAAAACAATAAATTAATAAATACCTTTAGACAACTTAACCCAACTAAAAAAGAACTAGAACACACTGCCTCAAGAATTGACCAATCCTACACCAGTAATAAACTCAAAAATATTATCATTAATAGTGCAACTTTACAGGGAAAATAGCTGACCACAAAGCTATAATGCTAGAAATTAAAACAATAGAATCAGTAAGATGGGGTAAAACACACTGGAAACAATAGAATCAATAAGATGGGGTAAAACACACTGGAAACAATAGAATCAATAAGATGGGATAAAACACACTGGAAACAATAGAATCAATAAGATGGGGTAAAACACACTGGAAACAATAGAATCAATAAGATGGGGTAAAACACACTGGAAACAATAGAATCAGTAAGATGGGGTAAAACACACTGGAAACAATAGAATCAATAAGATGGGGTAAAACACACTGGAAACAATAGAATCAGTAAGATGGGGTAAAACACACTGGAAACAATAGAGTCAATAAGATGGGGTAAAACACACTGGAAACAATAGAATCAATCAGATGGGATAAAACACACTGGAAACTTTATAACTCAATTTTAAACCTCCCTGAATATCAAAAAGAAATAGAACTTCTGATTCCATTACAAAATTTTAACGTATATTATTTATGGGATCCAATTAAAAAGAAAAATTCAAAAATATTCTAGAATACAAACCGACACCAATAAATTTATAGAAAATGAATGTCAAAAAATAAAAAACAATCCCACAAATGACACAGAACTAAAAAACAAAGCACAAAAGACACTAGACGAAATAGATGAGATAAAAATAAAGGAGAGCAAATTAAGCCAGGATTATTTCAAGTTATATACAACATAGGGAAGATAATTTATAAAAGAAGAAATTAGAAGGCTTGAGAAAAAAACTAAAAATGAATAACGGCATAGTAGAAGAAAACAGGCAAGATTTTTATGAAAAACTATACACCTCACAAAACGTCTCTGAGGAGACTATCTCTAACTACACAAAAGACCTACCCTTCCCAACAATCAAGGAAACGGAAACAAATATATGTGATGAAATGACCCCTGAGAATGAAATATCTATAGCAATCCAACAATTAACCAAAAATAAATCACCAGGCCTTGACGGTTTAACAGCGGAATTGTATCAGAAATTTAAAGGACCTTTAACACCTTTCCGAAAATCATTATATAACAATACATTTCAAATACAAAAAATGACGGATAGCATGAAAACTGGTTTAATTACGCTAATCTAATAAAATGAAGGTGATGTAACCGAATTCAAAAATTCGTTACTAAACTCTAGACTATAAAAATTTTGAGTAAAATCCTTACCAACATATTAAAATTAACTTTTGGAAATATCATCAGTAACAACCAAACATGTGGGGAAGAAGGAAGAAATATAAGAAACAACATGTTATAAATTAAGACAATAATAGAATATATGGGGTCCAACATTTAACAACATGTTATCAATTAAGACAATAATAGAATATATGGGGTCCAACATTTTACATAGTGGTTTAGTTCTATTCGATCAGAAGAAAGCTTTTGATCGAATAGAAATAAAATTTATTTTACACATTCTCATCAAATTTGGTTTTGGACCCAATTTTCAATAACGGGTTAAGAGACTTTATAAAAACATCCAATCAATAGCCCAAACAAATAGAGCCAAGACCCAGCCCCTTCCGATTAACGGGTCCGTTAGACAGGGTTGTCACATATCAATGTTCCTGTACGTACTGGGAATATAGACCCTAAATATAGCAATACAAAATGACCCAAACATACATGGAATAAAAGTACCGAATTTCAAAGAATAATGCGAAACTTTTCGGCACGCAGATGATTGTTCAAACTTTATCACAACACACAAATCTTATTATCACCTAACAAAACAATTAAACCTTTTCGGCTTTGCATCCGGCTCGCAACTAAACCAAGAAAAAACAGAAATACTTTTGATAGAAATTGATAACGCAACCACCCTCCCCCTCCCACCCACCCCCCCCCCCCCAAAAAAAATGTAAAAGTCCTAGGAATTTATCTAGGAGAAAACAGTAAAAGTTTAAACCTCAAACAGATAAAAGATGACATTTAAAATCACACAGCAGCGTGGAATACCAGAGACCTAAACCTATTTTGTTAAAAAGGCAAATTGCCAAAACGTACCTTTTTCACTCCATAGCGACATAATTGATTTTAAATTTCATTAAATTGAATCATTAATTTTAAATTTCATTTGGAATGGGAAAGTATGTAAAATATCTAAATTTACACTACAAAAAGATAAAGAACAGGGAGGAATGAATATTTCGAATCTAAAACTTAAACAAACCTCTAACTCTATTGACAGATTTAAAAAGCTAACCCCAGAACCAGAATATTCCAGGCATGGAATCTACTTATATTGGTTTGGATTCATGATGTCAAATAAACAAAAAATTCACAAAAATAATAAACTAATCAAGATAATTAAACCACCGGTAGTAGCCTATAAACAAAATGAAGCACTAAAAGAATTTAGAGATAACAAAAAATGTGGATACCAAGAATAAAGACGAGATATATGATGTAATAAGAGACCAAACATTACCGCCTAATAAAATCGAAACTCTAAAGCCACTTCACAATTGGAAAAACATCTGGAAAAATGACAAAAATCAAAGGATAAAAAACCCAAAATATTTGAATACCTACATGATGTATGGACAGGGGAAAAAGCATTCCAAAGGAAAATAATAAGAAACAATCTTCCCTGTCCAATATGCAAAACATTATTTGACAATAATGGCACATAATCCTACACTGTGAAAAACTTAAGCACCAAAGAGATGAAATTGTTCAAAAAATCATAAATAAATTAGGATATTTCCGTAAGTCCAACTTATTGTACACCAACTTAATAAATGATAACTTATACAAAGATGTAATTGAATTTATAATGATAGCAATATAAACCAGACGTCAAAAATATATGGATAGCAGAAATTTAATCAACTGGCAAAGCCATCTATGGATGTGCTACCTAAAAGAACTCCAGAAACCGCGTAAATTTAACCTCCTATCCCTTGACAGCTAATTCAGTGATCCATGTTTTCAATCACGTCCGCGTGATTAACAATTTCAATTCTCTCATGGGAAAGCCAACATGTGAGCTATCCATAAGAAACTGATGGAGTGAGAATTATTTATTAAAATACTAAATCAACAAAACCAAAAAACTACAGCAATAATTATTTTATACACAAAAACAAATAGGGCCCTCCGGATGACCAAGCCATCTAAGGATAGGCACTATAAAGAGAGGCCATTCAGGAGAGCTTTGTGAGTGGCAAATTGGAAATCTTACATCCTTTCGGATAATATAAAGATATTGCAATAATTATCGCGTACACTCAATTTAACACAAACACATTTCTCCTCAGTCAACGGTATTAACCATAACTCTACAAAGAACATTTGATAAAATCCTGATTGCAAAAGAAACTGAATCAGAGAACTCATAAATTCTCTCCTAAGTTATCGATTCACTTATAATGTTTGAAGGGCGTAATAACTAGTCCAACACGAAGATGAAACCGAGAAAAGTAGATCCGATACAAATAAAACTCACTCCACTATGGATCATCTTATTCAAAATTTGATAAGGGGTCTCAAGTTTGACACCCGACTTAAAAAAGTATCAATCAATGCTCTACGCCTACCATCCATGGAAGCATCTATAAACGCGCAATCAAGCTATGACCAATGATAAATAAATGCATCTTGAAGCAAACACTAACAAAACTGACCAAAAGAATTTGACGTGTAACTGATCCATGCATTGTTTTCCATTACTTCCGTGTGATGGAAAATTTCAATCACTCCGGTGGTGCGGAGGGACTTCAAGCTATAATTTGACATGACTACCAATTTCAATCCTCTTTCCGGCGCCAAGACGCAACAATATAATAAATGAGTACAAATGAACAATATTCTATGGCATATAGTTTAGCTATCACCATCCGAACTGGTGCCAAATGTCATGCTCAGCATTCTTTTGGACCCCACCAGCAAGGACGAGAGGGGGATCCGGATGTCTGGGCAGCCCAGGATCTCCATACTCCACGCCCAGGCTTGCGCAATGGAGAGGTCACTCTAGTCTCGCTACTGAGTGAGGAAACAACACGGAAGCTGGCAGTTTACGGGTTATAAGTCTCACCCGATTGGCATAGGGAAGGGGCGCCACGAGTCAGCTTCGACGGTGGGAGGCATCATTGTGTCCCACTGGCCGACTACCGCCCGCTCAAGCCGGGCAGCCCCCGGTCAGTAAGGTGTTGACCCGCCATCGTCTGCCTGATCCAGTGGGTGTATGGACTTTAGTGTGTTGCTCAGCATGACAAGCAGACGGTAATTCCACACCAGACAAAAGAAACAAGAAACCAATAAAGAAGACTCCAGCTCCTCGATTCGCACATGCATCTCTGACGGTGAAAACCAGGCTTTCCTCTGGCGACTCCCTCAGAGAGGAAAACTACACCTTCTTCTGGAAGGGTCGAGAACCTGAGGATCACCGCCAGCACGGAGTGGGCTTTGCCGTCAAAAACAACCTCTTGGCCTCGGTTGAGCCTCCCACAGGAGGCACTGAGCGTATCTTGTACATCTGCCTCAACACTGCTGAGGGTCCTGTCAACATCCTCAGTGTCTACGCCCCCACCCTCACGTCATCAGAAGACACAAAGGATCAGTTTTATGGGCAACTGGACGAACAGGTCAAAGGATGCCCCAAAGACGAACCACTATTCCTCCGTGGCGACTTTAATGCCAGAGTAGGTACGGACCACGAGTCATGGCCTACCTGTCTCAGACACCATGACACTGGAAAAAACAACGAAAACAGTCAGATACTGCTGGAGCTGTGCACCTACCTAGACCTGTGCGTCACAAACACCTTCTTCAAGTGTAAGCCACAACACAAAGTGTCATGGAAACACCCCAGATCTCATCGCTAACACCAGCTCGACTTGGTCATCACCAGGCGCTCGGCCCTTAACAATGTCCTCTCCACCAGCACCTAACACAGCAGACTGAGACTCCGACCACACCCTCGTGAGCAGCAGGGTGCGCACACAGCCACACACACTACACCGCTCAAAACCAAAGGGACTCCCTCGCATAAACACTGCGCAGATGTCGGTCCCCTACAAGGTGGAGGAGTGTGCGTCCGCCCTGGACCAGGCTCTTCAGGACCTGCCAGAGCACGATGCCACAGCCAAGTGGAACGCCATGAAGGGCACCATCTACAGCACAGCCATGTCCACGTTTGGCAAGAAGAAACGACACAGCCAGGACTGGTTCAATGCACATCTATCAAGGATGGAACCAATAATCGAAGACAAACGAAAATCCTTCATAGCTTACAAAAAATACCCTAACGAACGGACGCTTACTGTTCTCAGAAGTGCCCGAAGCAACACCCAACGCAACGCTAGACAGTGCACGAACGAATACTGGCAACAACTGTGTGAAGGAATCAAGCGCAGTGCCACGTCCGGAAACATCCAAGTGGCATCAAGAAGGTTCTAGGCCCTACAGTGAAATCTCTGACGGGAGAGAAGATCACTGACCGTGAGCAACAGCTGGCCAGGAGGGTGGAGCACTACTCAGAGCAATACTCCCGAGAAACGTTAGTCACGATGACGCGATTGTGACCTTTACAAAAACAAGGGCGACCGCAGTGACTGTAATAATTACAGAGGGATCTCGCTCCTAAGCATCGTTGGCAAAGCGTATGCCCGTATCATACTCAACAGGCTTCAGCTGCTGACGGACCGTGTGTACCCGGAATCCCAGTGCGGTTTCAGAGCAGGCAGGATGACGACAGACATGATCCTCTCCCTACGACAACTCCAAGAGAAGAGCAGAGAGCAAGGTCAACCACTCTACATGATGTTCATCGACCTCAACAAGACCTTTAGCCTGGTCAGCAGGAAGAGCCTTTTTGAACTTCACAGTAAGATTGGTTGCCCCCCAAAACTCCGCAGCAAGATAATATCTTTCCATTCCGATATGAAGGGAACAGTCCTGTGTGATGGATCCTCCTCAGCCTCCTTCCCAATCAACAGCGGCGTGAAGCATGGCAGCGTGCTGGCGCCAACCCTTTTCGGGATCTTCTTCTCCCTGGTCCTGTCCTACGCCTTCGACTCTCCACTGATGGTGTATATCCACACACCAGGTCCGACGAGAGACTGTTCAACCTACACTAAAATGAATATGATTTGGAATGAACACGGACTAGGATTCAAGACAACGGATACAGGAATTATTATTCTGATGCTCATTCTTGTGGGGTGGTTGTTGTTGTAGTTGTAGGATTTAACGTCATTTTTCAGCACACGATAGGCTATACATAGCGGCCAGTATTAATGGTGGAGGAAGAACCCGGGAAATTCCCGGAAAAAACCACCGACCCTCGAGAAGCTACTTGCAAAGTTTCTCACATACCCACATTGGCCGGATCCGAGACTCTTGTGGGGTGGAGTCTTGCGACAATTCTCGTGATTGATTAACGTCTCGCGATTATTATTGAGATAGACACTACTTAACCTTGAACGGTACGTAGAATGAATTTCAATATTTAAACAGTATATTACAATTTATATATGAATACAACTCGATATAAATATAGAAATAGGAAACAACTCGGAATAAACATGGACTAGAATTCATGATAAAGGATAAATGACGTTTCATATTTCTAAGGAAATAAATGTAAAGGTATACTACTATGGAAATGACTCTGAATGTACAGGGCTATGATTCAATAACAGGTTACAAGATGTAGAAATGAATAACTAATCGAGGGATACAACTCGATAACAAAACTAACAATATAAAAGTATGTATACAATAATTATACTATAATACTATAAATGAATATAAGTTGAGGATACGAATCTTAAACACAATTAACAATATAGTCTGATGTATACAGTAAGTATGTCATACTACTAGAAATGAATACAAGGTGATGATACAACTCGGAAATACAATTAACAATATATTCTGATGTATACAATAAGTATACTATACTACTAGAAATGAATACGAGTTGAGGATACAACTCGAAAACAGATAACAATATAATCTGATGTATACAATAAGTATACTATACTACTAGAAATGAATACGAGTTGAGGATACAACTCGAAAACAGATAACAATATAATCTGATGTATACAATAAGTATACTGTACTACTAGAAATGAATACGAGTTGAGGATACAACTCGAAAACAGATAACAATATAATCTGATGTATACAATAAGTATACTATACTACTAGAAATGAATACGAGTTGGGGATACAACTCGAAAACAGATAACAATATAATCTGATGTATACAATAAGTATACTATACTACTAGAAATGAATACGAGTTGAGGATACAACTCGAAAACAGATAACAATATAATCTGATGTATACAATAAGTATACTATACTACTAGAAATGAATACGAGTTGAGGATACAACTCGAAAACAGATAACAATATAATCTGATGTATACAATAAGTATACTATACTACTAGAAATGAATACGAGTTGAGGATACAACTCGAAAACAGATAACAATATAATCTGATGTATACAATAAGTATACTGTACTACTAGAAATGAATACGAGTTGAGGATACAACTCGAAAACAGATAACAATATAATCTGATGTATACAATAAGTATACTGTACTACTAGAAATGAATACGAGTTGAGGATACAACTCGAAAACAGATAACAATATAATCTGATGTATACAATAAGTATACTGTACTACTAGAAATGAATACGAGTTGGGGATACAACTCGAAAACAGATAACAATATAATCTGATGTATACAATAAGTATACTATACTACTAGAAATGAATACGAGTTGGGGATACAACTCGAAAACAGATAACAATATAATCTGATGTATACAATAAGTATACTATACTACTAGAAATGAATACGAGTTGAGGATACAACTCGAAAACAGATAACAATATATTCTGATGTATACAATAAGTATACTATACTACTAGAAATGAATACGAGTTGAGGATACAACTCGAAAACAGATAACAATATAATCTGATGTATACAATAAGTATACTATACTACTAGAAATGAATACGAGTTGAGGATACAACTCGAAAACAGATAACAATATAATCTGATGTATACAATAAGTATACTGTACTACTAGAAATGAATACGAGTTGAGGATACAACTCGAAAACAGATAACAATATAATCTGATGTATACAATAAGTATACTATACTACTAGAAATGAATACGAGTTGAGGATACAACTCGAAAACACAATTAACAATATATTCTGATGTATATGACAAGAGTCAGATAACGGAACGCAAAAATTCTTAATGGACGAACAGACAGACTTTCAAGCTTCTCTACTTCTTTACTAATTACTGAACTACAATTTTTCTAATCTATTTGCAAACATGCAAACACCATACAAAATAATTACTTCAAGATATCTTATTTTAGCATTAAAATTATGTCAAAATTTCTTAAATGTTCTCAACAAAAAAGATCTGCTACCAAATTACAATAACTTGTAACTTGAATTTAACAAATGGAATACACCATAAAGAGGCAATTTGCCAGAATTTTCACTAATTTTATACTAACCACAAACACACAAACAACAAACAAACTTATACACAAGAAACATTACTTACTTATTTGTACTTAAGAAATGCTTTCAAAAATGAAACAAACTATCGCGGAATGCTATGACTTGAAATTCATGAATATATTTAACCATGCACTATCAATGATATAACTTTAACGTCTTGAATTAATATCTGTATCTATTTAGCCATGTACTCTCAATGTTATAGTTTGAACTTCTTGAATTGATACTTATATATATTTATTTATTATCGATGCTATAACTAGAACTTTAACTTCTTGAATTAACATTTATATATAATTACCAATGTTATAATTTGAAACTTCTTGAATTATTAATGGACATCAAACTTGCAGCACATGTGCTATTAGCATGACCTGCTACTAGCTCATGCAGGACGCACGTGTTGCACGTGCATTAACTAATCAACGCTCAAGCTGAACGCGTGCGCTATGCAATCCCTTGTGACCATAATATGAACTCAGTTGAGTATTTCCTTAATTCCCTTTATACAAACAAATACATATACTTATTACTCCTGTACTTACACTAAACTGCTTCATAAAAATTAAATTTAATATAGCTAGATAATAACTTTTAATTTTTTAATTTTTACAAGCCAGTCCGAACAGAAATACAAGGGATAACATACAGAACAATATAGTAGAAATCACATAGCAATCACCGGACAATATTGATCCCTGGCACGGATCACTTATGTAAATAACTCTAAGACCAGTCAAGGTCAAGGAGTTACGGAGGTGTATAAACCCTAGAACAAAATTTAATAAAATCAAAATTTATAAAAATAGTTATACAATAAAAGACATATGGGAGAAAACTACAAAAACATATAAAAACCTTATACTGTCTGCGGCGGTTCGAGTCTAAGATTCAGCCAATGTGGGTATGTGAGAAAGCTTGCCAGTAGCTTCTCGTGGGTCGGTGGTTCTTTCCGGGGTTTTCCTGGGTTCTTCCTCCACCATTAATACTGGCCGCCATGTATAGCCTATCGTGTGCTGAAAAATGGCGTTAAACCCAACAACAGTAACAGTAACAGTAAAAACCTTATAATTTTAGACACAAGGGTGTCTCTTCTTGTATGTAAATCTGGGAGGGACCACATCAATAAACTTTAAGGACTTGCACATCCTCAGATTTAGACGTATGTGAGTTATTTCTTGTGTATAACTATTGTAGTACCACGTTTGTTTTACTTTCTATGTAGCTTCGGCTTACGTAGTATAATGCAAATATTTTCTATTCTTGTTTGTTGTTGTTGTTGTTGTAGGGTTTAACGCCATTTTTCAGCACAAGATAGGCTATACATGGCGGCCAGTATTAATGGTGGAGGAAGAATCCAGGAAAACCCCGGAAAGAACCACCGACCCACATTCTTGTTTGTGACTTAGCAAGATATTTATATTAGCAATATAAAGTTGCATTTTTAAGAAACGTTTAGTACCTTAGGATTCTTATCGGACAATGGTTCACTTCTGAACCTGTTTATTGTTTTGTAATTATGTAATCTGTGTAACTTACCGTATATGACGTCATTACGTTTATCTTATATGCCCGTGTCATGCATAGTACACGGTGTTAGACGTATTTTCAGCTGACTGGAGTTGACGTGGTACCAGCTGTAGAGCTAAGCACAGAAGTTGACCATAGCAGCTGTAAAGCTGAACCATAGCAGACGTAGAGCTGAGTTAACAGTGTTGCTGGTCTAGTAGCAGGTGATCGGGTGTTGCTGGCCCATTGATGGGCGATGATTGCTTGATTGACCAAGGAAATGAATGGTGGTCGGTGACTACCTGGAATACTGACTGCTTGATTGACCTGTGTGTCTGGTAGATAAGTGTGCTGGTGACGGAGTGTGTAACTCTAATTTTTGGGGAGTTTGTAATACCCAATGTTTTGGGATTGTATATATATATATATATATATATATATATATATATATATATATATATATATATATATATATATATATATATATATATATATATATATATATATATATATATATATATATATATATATATATATATATATATATATATATATATATATATATATATATATATATCTGGTATATCTGTCCCTTTTGTTTTCATCATTTTACTATTTGAGTAAAATACCTCATTTTTTTCACTATTTGAGTGAATACATTTTACTATAGGAGTAAAGTACCATTTTTACTATTCGAATAAAACACATAATTTTTTTAGTCGTGTGAAATCACTGTGAATCATTCAATTTTGTCCTCGTACCGAGTAAGGTCGTTGTATTTTCATTTGTTGCATTATTAGGTTCGTGAGGATTATGTTAATTGATCCAATATTTGGATCCTATACACGCACGTATTAATCAAAATTCTTTTCTCATTCATTCTCGTGGGTCGGTGGTTCTTTCTGGAGTTTCCGCCGTGTATAACATATTTTGTGCTGAAAAATGGCGTTAAACCCTATAACAACAACAACAACAACAAACTTTTCTCTTTCAAGTCATTCATTATTAAACGTTGTATTTGTATGACGATCAAAAGTGTTCTGTTGTAAATCCGGAATCCAATCCAGTTATGTTGTTACAAGTAGCTCTGAGGACGAATTCCCAATATCAATCCAAAATATGGTTAAAAATTCTGCTCTGAAACAAATTGATTCAGTCATTTTATATTTTACATTTTTTAGAGAATCTAAACCCTCCATCTGGGTAACTTTCAAAAAATTTTCATATAACTTTCTTTTATTTGGTCTAGACTCTTTGTACTGTTTTCACAAAGTTGATGTTTTTAATACTTTTTTTCTACCAGCAAAATGTGAAATTAGTTGAACGGTACAATACGTTTTACACTGCATATTAAAGCGATAGTAGTAGAGTGGGTTTCTCCAGGGACAATGGGGACTTAGGGTTAAATTTGGGTGTTTGTACCCTAGGGACAAGGGGGAATTTATCATTGAAAGACAGTCTATGGATAATGGGAATTTAACATAAGAAATGTAAAGCAACAATGTACTGGGACTGCCTAGGAAAGTGAATTGAAGAGAGGTGACGTCACGATACTGGACACATTATGCAAGTGCCTGACCTAAATCGGGCGGATCAGTGAGGAACAGTGTTGCAAGGGGCTGACCTGAATGCGCGTTGCTATAGGTGTTTGTGTGTGATTAGGATTTTTAACGTATCTTTTAATAATTTTTCAGTCATATCGCTATGATGTCTGCAGTGTGGCAGTTTATAGTGATGTTTATCCTGACACCAGGTCAACCAGTCCTAACACTAACCTCTTACTGCTGAGCGCCAAGCAAAGCAGCTGTAATTACCATTTTTGTAAGTCTTTGGTATGACTCGGCCAGGTTTGAACCCACGACCTCCCGCTTCCGAGGTGGACGCTCTAACCACTAGGCCACCGGAGCGATCACGTTACTATAGGAACAATGGACAAATACAATAGAGACATAGACAGGATTAGAGACATGGTTAAAGACATAGACAGAGACATAGACATAACATAGATTTATATACATAAATCTATCAAACAAATAACGATACAACCGACAAAAAATAGTTAGGCAAGAGAGAATATATATCTTTTCCAGAGATATGAGTGGCCCTGAAAAGGGCCTTTGGGTTTCTTCTTCTACTGTCTGTCTTCTCCTTTTCCACCAGTTCCTTATCTTTCTTTACTACATTTGTTTTCTTCTCATTCTTTTCCTCCTCCTCTTCCGCTTGCTCCTCTTCCTCTTTTTTCTTTTTTCATTTTCTTCCTCTTTTATTATTTTTTCATTATATCTTCTCATCTGTTATTTTTCCTCTTGACCCTCCTTTCTTTTTTCCTGTTTGAGTTCCTGTAGTTTTTCTTTTGCTTTCCTCAACTTGTTGATTTCCAAGTTGACTCTGTGGGGGCTATAAGAACCATATTCCAACCTGACTATCTCCACCACCATCCCCAAATCATCCAGTACACCTTGCAACTTCTGTAAATTCTCTAGGATGACGCTACACTTTATATACCTCAAACACGGACGTGAAGAAAACATCACTTCTTACCAACTATACATATCACATCCCAAACAATCAAGAAATAATAGCGCTGACCTAAAATATTTTTATACAAACCAACACACTAATAAAACCACTATACTTTCTATCAGCACGTAGTGGAGAAGGAAGCAAGCGAGTTAGTGTTTATAGTCACACTACTCTAGTTTCACACAAAACAAACACGCATTAGTGTAGGGACAAGGGTTTTGTTAAGGGAAAGACACACATACTGCCAACAGACACTAATAGCATTGGCAACTTGATCAGTATCTTTTCTAGAAATCTGGTTAGCCCTAAGAAGGGCTGGGTTTTCTTTAGTACTCCTAATGCATCTGGTTAATGATTACATCTCCCAGGTCGGGCCCCACACACACAACGCAGACTCCATTCTTGCTCCAAATGTATGCTTGTGGTTGGGAGTGCGGAGTCAGCTTAATTGGCTTCACTATTCCATTCCTCAGTTTGTGAACACTTTTCTCCTTTGTCTATTCCAGACCCCTGGATGTTGAGGTCTCTGGGGATCCTTCTCTTGCCGCAGCTGTCTCTCCAACTCTTCAGCGGCTCTCGATGGTGATTGGCTTTGTAGAGGTGACGGTGTCCTCACTGCAGGCTTTACCTCACATGTTTGACTAAGAATGAGGTGAAGCAAGATCGGCCTTCTCTTTTCCTCCTCTTTTATTTTTTTCTCCTTCTCCTCCTCTTTTATTCTTGCTTCTTCCTGCATCACCTCCATGGCCAACTCGTCTAGAAGGCGAAAGGCATGCTTCAGATGCATCAGGTGTTATATCAATTTGGAAATCATACTCATTTCCTTCTATCTTTACTAGCCAACGATGTCTAATCAGACTGACGAACGATACGATTTATGTCTGAACCACAGACCTGAAGGAAACACCCCGTTACACAAACAATAACAATACCCACACCACAACCAAAATATGCACCGGACCCAAAAGAAACACTCACTTCCACTTTTTACCTACAAACACTTTTTTACCATCCATACATGCAACCTTAAAACACACACACAATAACTTACAAGCCAGGGAAACGAAGTGTTTATAGCATACTTGTATTGCATAACTTACAAACACTCACAGACCAACACAAAAATACAAATTTGGCAATAGAGTAGTATGTCTTTTCTAGATTTAAGGGGCAACCCTGAAAAGAGCTGTTTTGTTTAGGAAGAGTTTTAGCAATCTTTCTTAACACCTGGGATATCGTCGACGTTTCGCTGCAGGATTTCCCACGGGATATGGCCTGCTTCTACGGAAGGAGAACTCCTTGGTGTCCACAGGGCAGTCGACAAACCCTCTTTCTGGCTCCTGATGTTGTTGTTGTTGCTGCTGCTGCTGTTGCTGCTGCTTCTGAAGTTTGTACTTCTCTGCTCTGTCGAATCTTCTTCCTTTTCAATTTCTTCTCTAAAGGTCTCTTATATGAGATCTTGTGCCGCTTTTAACATCCTGATATTTTCTATCTCTTCAGGCTTTGGCATCAGGTTTTGCCTGACACGATGTAAATGGACGTGGGCTTCGTTAAGTGTAGCTGGTTTTGAAGATATCTTCACAAGCTGACGAGTCAACAATGGATGGCCAGACTGTAGACCTTAACACCTTATATCTCAAGCGCGGACGCGATAGAAAGCATCCCTAAGGTTTTTTGGTAGGAACGCTAAGCTCATCTAATGTAGAAGGATAGAGAGAAGTCAAAGAGCATATATATTGATAAAAATATTTAAAACAAACCACGGACACCCTTTTATTTCAAATAATTTTTTTTTACAAGGATGACAACGTTGTGAAGTCAGGTTAGACTTCCACTGATTTAGGTCATTGGCCACTGATGTACACTACGTTTCGAAGCTATAGACAAGAGATATCCATAATGGTCACAAAACCAACTATCTATCTTATGATCATTTCTAGAAGAGTCACGATCAAAATAAGTCACTAAATGTTCTACGGGATATCGAAGACTGCGTTGATGAAGAAAATACACACAATATTGTCCATACGCCATGGAATCTGTGCTTTGTAATTTCACATTTTTTAATCGTATCATCTATGCATTTCTTCTCAAAAAGTCGATGATGTCATCTTCCAAATGATGTAATCCATACGAATCAAAATATTCCACATGGCCATCATCGGGAAAGTAAACTGCTACCCAGTGGAATGACTGTAGTCCGTGTTGATGAGATAAGCTTGATGGTCTTTAGGTTCGCGATGAGGAAGTTGATCTTTAGCGCACACGACAGGATTCCAAGAAGGGGTGTACGAACTATTTTTCAAAAGTTAATAAAATTCCCAGGTATCCATATTTTTTCTTTCTTGTTTTTCTTGTTTCGACTGTCCTTAAAGCCCACATTGTGAGGATCGTCAGCTGCTGTTAGGACTGTGTCGTTAAACGTGTCCTCGCCTGCTGTATCAGGTTTCCATAAAACGCAAGCACCTAGATGAGTGTTATTGGCATCTTTTCTATACGTCAAGTGAATTTCGACGTACGCTTGGTAAGGGCAACTATCCACGGTGCTACTGACTAGTTTGTTATTCCAGTACAAATCCACTTCGCTGAACAAGGAATGCATGAAATGATATTGTTAACGAAAGCTACCCTAGCATCGGCTCCCGGAGTGGTGTCTTCCGTCTTGATCACTTTGACTTTCAGGTACAAGTAACTGTTATTCAGATCGATGTAATCTTCGGGCTGTCCTTTGAATTCAAATTCAACGGAGGCTGAGGTCGTCAAAGAGGAGATGTGATGTAATTCTTCCCATTGGGATTCTTGCATTGTCGACATAGTGGGTGGCATGGGAAACAGATCGAGTTCTGACTTGCAACAGGCGCAAGACTCTCGGTGCATCATTTTTATGTTTAATAATCAAAAATATCTTATTCTCTGACAATTTCTTCTATTTTTTGTCTTTCTAGCTCTGTGTGCGTGAAATCCTATGGAGGGGTGTCTTCGTCGCCTCTTTCTGCCTTGTTCTTGCTATGGCGTCAGAGAAACAGAAATACCTGACTGGGCAGTTTCCAGTGCATTTGTAGGAGTTTGTCGTCGACCCAAAATGTCTTTTCCAGCTTAAAGCAAGACAAAGTTATTTGGTCTCAAGACGGTTTCTTTGGGGTTTTATTTGTCGATGATGACATTTTGGAGAAATTCTTTTCCGTGCGTCAAAGCGGCATCTTTCAAGACGTGCAATCCTCGTATCACCATCGATTTCAAAACGGGGGTTACCGAAAGAAACGCGGATTCAGCATATTTCCTAAACCATGCCCTCGCTGTTGAGCGACTCCTTGGTACACAGGATACATTACAAGTTGTTAGAGAATCGTTTTCGAAGATGTAAAAATGGAATTTTACTGTGACTTTCCCTTTGGAGAATGGAATATTTTGTCCCAGATCTCCTTTTATGCCAATGTTGACACTGTCAATGTACGATTCACCGACGGGTAAATAGTGAGGATGTACAAATTCGCGGTGAACATGATAGGTGTTTCCACCTTCCTCGTCATTCGTCTTGGCAGAATCCGCTTTGAAAGGAATGACTCGCACTAACGGTGCGAGTGTGTGTCCCACGACGTCGTACTACACCACATCAGAATACACAAAGATCAAATTTAATCCTTGGTTCAGTTCTACAGGGTGACGAAAAACTTCGAAAAATTCAAGTTGTTGGTGATGGGAGGCATGAGTGGACCCTTGATCATCTTGAGGTCTCGACCCAAAATCTAAAACAAGTCAGGACAAAATGTAATGGACAACGTTTTGGCATCCGATAATTTCATCAGCAGGCGATGAGCCACTTTGTGGTACTCGATCGTGACACTTTGTTTCGTTTTGTCCAAGGATTTGCCAAACAACGCATTGGATTTGGAAGGAATTGTATTCACGAGATGTTGTTCGTTAAAATAATAGCCTGCAGGAATTTTCATCAGATAGGTATACCGTGAAGTATCGGGTGACACTGGCCGTTCTATAGAGGAATCTACAGTTTCGTTTTCAATCAAGCATATTGATTTCGAGTGAGGTTTTTTATTTGTGTAGGGTGAATCATTTCGACTAAAGTCACTTCCCAACGGGCAAGAAGGTTCAATTGGATAGCCTGAAGTAATTTGGCCGTGAAACAGCACAAAGTATTGTCAGGAAACACATCCATGGAACTGTCACTGGGTAAAGGTAAGTAAAATTGGTTATTCATAATTCCAGAGTTCTGCCATCCTCGTAGTCAGAGGAGTGTCAAAAAGAGGGTTATTGTTGTTTTTGTGGTGACTGTTGGGAGATTGAATGCCGTTGGTCGCAAGACTTCCGTTGTTACCATTAGATTATTTCAGGGAAAGATTGGGTAAAAGGTAACCGATGCAACTGCTCAGTAAAATGGTCGACAATTATTTGCCTCTTTTTTGCAAACTCAAGTTGGCATTGGCAGCACAGATGACACAATGCACCACAAAGATTTGGCAGGAAAAGACGATTTGCTTTTTAGCGACACGTTCACCATACCATACCCACAATGGTTGCTTTTGTTGGTCACTGTTGTGGTTGAGCTGTATTGAAGGACATGATGGTCACTTCTTTTATAGTCAATGACTTGAGAAACGCCGATCCAAGAATCAAAACTGGGAGGATATCCTTTCCAACGTACTTTGACTTCTTTGACACGTCGTTTTCCCACTTTACGGGTTCTTTGATCTAGAATGCTTTCGGAAACTGCGTCTTCTTTTTCGATCACTCGTTGTAACTCGGGCAGTAAAACGTTCCTTTTAACACTGCTACGTTCATGTCTTCCAATTCATAGACGGCAGGATGACGGCTAACACTCGTCCAGTGACATGACACATTTCGGTGGTCCCGTTGGGTCAGTAATCTTTGTCGAAAGTGCGTTTGGTTTTATCAATTCTCATCCAGTCTCCCGTCGTCAACACTCCACCAAACAGGCTCTCAAAGACGGTCACTTCGTTGTCGGGTACCACTTCTTTGGCGGGGGGGGGGCGGGGGCACATCCGATGCTCCGATGATAAGATTGGTTGTACGTTTGGACCAGGTGCGATACGACTTTGATGTACGTATGAGTCTGTTGATGCGTAAAATATTTCTATATGGCTTTTTTCGTAGTACTTTGAAAACGTTCTACGATGCTGGGTTTGGTTTCGGAATTCTCGGTGGTGATAAAATGAATTTCTCGTTTCTTTAATTCTTTTTGTAAAGATTGGTTCAGAAACTGGGTGCCTTTGTCGGTTTTCCAAAAGGGTGACGACCGCTTTGTCTCAACACCAGTTTTAGGGCTGGTATTAACTCAGTACACGACCCAAGCAAATTTGGAAAAGATGCCGATGACACAAAACAAATATTTGCAGCCACGATTGAAGGTGGACAAATGAGAGACATCGGCTAAATCGGCTTGCCATTGATGATCAATGCCCTCCACTTGGGTACGATTTCTGGAAAAGTTTCGTAGAATGGGTTTGTGTAAGGCGTATGTGGCTTGTTCGATGTACGTGAGGTAAATGGACACTTTTAAGTCGAGTTTTTGAAGCACAATACAATTTCTGAACTCCTCCGTATCCCGAGGATGGGATGGCTCGTAATAAAAGCTGACAAACAAAATCTACATCAGGACTCTCTCTCTCTTTAATAACTCACCCACTCTTCACTGATTCTACTCTGGCTGGGGTGAGGTGGTGGTTTGGAAACGGCTTTACGTGTCCGACGTGCCACGGAAGTAGAAGTATAAGTTAGAGGTGGTGGTAATAGGATGGCTTTTGTCTTGCTTTCTTTTTCATTTCTGGTTTCCCTTCTTTATTTTACACTTCTGCCGAAGGAGGTGTGGACATCGTCTTTTTAACCATAGCTTTGAGTTATTTTCGTTGCGGTTTGTGGGAAAGGGTCAATAAGGATGGTGCAATTTTATTAAGGATGGGAGCCGCTAACGGTATTTGAGAAACTTCTCGTCCCCCTTCTTCCTCAGGCATCCGTTGGGCTACGTCGGTCTTAGTCACTGGGGGTAGTTGTGATGATGGACTTTCATCAGAGTCTTAAAATCTTTCAGAGTCAGACGAGCAGTTTCGTCTAAATTTTCTGGTGAAAAAGTCTCTACAATTCTTGACCGTACCGTTGCAATTTTTCCGTTTCTGACAAATCGTTGCGATCCATCAATGATTGCAATTCGTGTTGAGACTTGGACATATCGGTCAAATGTGGATTGGGATGTAAATGCGGGATGCGATGTTCCTGCCAGCGATGGATGGAATTTGTAAGCAATAAAGTCAGTTTTCTTACTTTCATCAGATTCCAACGGTTACGTCTGAGTTCTTTTTACCCCGGAAGTCACTTTAAACTTCTAGATCATTTTTATCTTTGACCCATCATTTGTGAAGTAGATCCCGTCATGAGTCCTGTAATGATTGTTGCCAATGTTTCTTTCCAAAGGGTGTTAACAACAGGTGTACAAATCCCCCGCGTTGTACTAACATCATTTTCTTTTGACAGATAGGTATTTTCTGTTTGACCATTTGGTGAAGAACGTCTCGATGCTTGGCTAAGCATTGTTTCTCATGCGGAGACAAAGGTATCGTTTCTATCAAGCCATTCAGGCAACATTCACACACGGTATCGACGACGTCTTTCAAGGATGTTTGAATGAGTTGTTTTCGCATGGGTGGAGGGGCTTTGGACAGAACTGACAACACGTCCCAATGTTTCGCTAAACGAGGAGGTAGTCCTTTCCTTTTCTTACATTTTGGGGTAGAAGAGGGATGGCTTCTGTGGGTGACATCTTTGTTCCGGAGCACACACAAAATATACTGACGTCGATGACTTGGCACACGTCTCTTTTTATCTTATTTTTTAAAGTAGTATTTTTAGTAAGTGGTAGGGTTTGTGACCAGCCTGTCTGGCAACCTCTTTAATTATCGCATCATTGCCCCCCCCCCCCAAATCCTCCCCTTTCGTTGCTTATCTTTTTCTTTGGTCGATTGGATCTTTTCTTGGGTAGACGTCGAGGCTTGGAGAAGCGTTTTTTTTTTTTCGGATGCGGGTCAAACAACGTGAGTGTCCTCTGTTTTCTTTTTACTTTTTGGACAAGAGAACGATTGTAGTGGTGGTGTGCACTTCTTGTAGGTGACATCTTTTTGCGTTCAGGAGCACAAAATTACTGATACCCATCGTTTGTCCCAGGTCTTTTTTATAGTGGTGGAATGCGTCGCCACTGATTGTCGGTCCGTAGTATCATTTTCATGGCAACGGACTAAATCAGGACATATCTTGCTTGAATAAATCCAGTAAATTCTTTAACATTCCCTATCTCTTTTGGACTTCGATTTTGGTGGAGGGTACTTTGTTAGCACCTGCAACAGCAGCCAAAGAGTAGGAGGGTGTCATCTATGGAGGAGAAATTCCTTGAGACACGGGTTTCCTTTTTTTTCTTAAATTAGGAAAGACGTGAGTCAAATTGGGTCTGGCTGGCATCACACAGCAACGGAGAAGTGGAAGAACGTTTAGGCTACAGGAGACGCGGTCACCGTCATTGCAGGTCGTTGACTGGGGGTGTAAGATTATGCCTGGTCGCAGTGTCTCTCTTGCGGGAAGAAGCTTATTAATGGATTTTTTCTTGGAACTTTACTTTTTTCTGGGGACTTTTCTCTTCCTGGGGCTGTGACCGGGTCTTGAAACCACTGATCTTTATCTTCTGGCTATGTTACGGTTGGGGTTTTTTTATTCTTGAGGATGAATATTTTGGGGCTTTGGGTTCACATTTTAAGAGGGAACGAATGATGACACATCCCTGAGAACCGCTAGCTTCAAGTTTCAAATTAATTGTTTTTGGGTTGAGTGTCGATGCGGGGATCTGTCAGTTGCGTCAAGGCTACTTTGTTTCTGTCAAAAAAGCGTTTGGTTTGATGAGGGGTTTGAATGACTCCTTGAAGTAATTGACGTGTTTTCACCGTACACCATCCTAAGACTTCTCTGAGACTAGCTTCTAAGACACCATCATGTATTTGTGGATTTTTTTCGCGACTTATGCCGTACAAGGCACGAATTAATTAGACGGGAAGATGAGACTGAAGGGACGTCATGTTGATGATGTGTGAGACAGATCAAAAGTGTCCAAGGTTTTTATATATTTTGTTTAAGTCTACCGGGACGTAACAGATGGGTACGAAATCACAAATAATCGGGCGTAGTGGGTTTTAAATCCACGAGTAAATACGGGTGGCATCGTCGTATGTGTGAGTCAGCTAAGGAGTTCCTAATTGTATGGCTTAGACTTGCACTTGCAATTTATATTAAGGGTTTTTAAACAAGACCACATAATGAGCATTGAGACTGATGGTGCGATGGGCTTTACTTTGCAGAAACAAACTGTGGGTGATGTAAATGACACTGGCATTACGATGATGCCCTTTGCGAGTAAACTACAGTGTTATTACTTCTTCGTCTTCTCCTAACATGTCGTCGAAGATGACCAGATGAGTTTGAATGGGGTCAGACACGATCCCGTCGTCTTCGCGAGGAATTCTTTCCACAAATACGACGGAATCGCCTTGACTTTTTCGCAGTAAACTGTACGCCGATCGCCACTCTTTGTGACTCCACACGATGCGTTGAGGTGGACGATCGATCAAATAATTTTTATGTTCGATCAAACATTTGACAATTTCGGTTTAGCCTGAACCGCTCGGTCTAGCAATTACCATATTTTGGGGATGCCGATGATACAATGCCTCCCAACCAGCACGATCTAACTTTTCGTTGATTACTTTGAAAGTGGAGAACGAGGTAGCAGAGACAGCTGAGAAGCGAACACAGACAAGACGAGAATTTTTATACTTTTTCAGGACACGTTTATTCAAACATTTTCAAATTGAACATGAAGTACAAAAATACATAAAAGCCAAATGATTAAGTACAGCAATACAATACACTTCGAAACAATCAAAGTGGAATCTAATCAAGTGACTATACAACACATTTTGTGACGAAGGTGTGGTGTCCTAGGGATACTGGGTAATATTCTTAAAGTCTATACAGTTCGCACAGTCACATACGTGTCCTCCATGAATGGCTTTTCGGGGGTATCTATGTCAATGATGGTCCTGTCCTGAATGGAGTTGTTTTCCTAGGTGTCAAGTTTTCTGGCACTGCTATTAAACGGGTTTAAAATGTACTTTTTTCACTGAACGTTTGAAGTCATTAACACAAATCTTTTGCGTATTCAGACACTTATTTTGTCCAAGCCTTGCAACCAAACGTTTCCAGTCATGTAAATCTTGCCAATGAGGGTGTAAGTAACAAGCTATACACACATCTTCGTAAGCATCCTTACTGACTAGAAGTTGACGAATTTTTTCTCCCTGAGAGGCAAACAAATATCGAGATGAAAGCGCGAGGCTTTAAACATAATGAGTCTCTAGTGTACATTTAAAGGTACCACCCTCGTGTTTTTGTGATAGGTACAGATGTTAAAGACCCCACAAAAGGAATCGGCTGGTAAACGAAATCCCAGAAAGGAAGTCACTAAGACACACATCACACAACGACCTCAATTCAATAAACACAGTTCTCGTAAGAAGTGTTGGTAATTCTCTACAGTCTGAATAGTGTCATTGACTTCCTCACAGGAAATTTGTTGCATCACGACTGATAAAGATCGTGGCATGGTAGCAAGTTTTCTACCCTCTTTTGATGAAGGTAATAAATTTACTTTTCGAACAGAAGCGGTTTTATATCAGTACCGCACCAATATTGTTTGGTCACTAGCTCACATACCACACGTCACACAGAAGTTTCATCTTGAACCAAGATTTGTTCATGTAAAAGATTTTGGTAATCCTCTGTCTCTTCCTCTGAAATTTGGTGTACTATGGTCACCTTGTAAATCGAATGAGTAGCATCCAAAGCTTTCTGAATCTCATGTGATTCATCAACGTGTGACCATTGGAACACTTTGAAATGAATCAATCGTCTTATGCCATTCAGGTACCAGTGGCTCCAACATCGGTGACGTAAAGGATGCAAATGTTCTTTGAGTTTCCCTTGTATTTTGACAAAGTCTTGGTGAAAGCGTTCTCTCAGCTCCAGAGTTAGATTCTGAATGTACTCTTCTAAACTATGCATTCGCAGCAATGTATTTCTTTTTCCAGTGGTAACAAAAGTACTTTTTGCAAAGAACTGATCATACTCCAGTGGCGAATCCAACTTGTTTAGTCACTAGGTCACACACCACACACCGTACAGAATTATCATCTACAGACAATATTTGTTGTTGTAAAAGATTTAAGTAATTCTGTAAGTCTTCGTCCGGAATTCGTTGTAGTTTGGCCACAATGTAAGTAGATGAGCAACAACCTAAGTGTTCTGGCCCTTGGGTAGTTTATCAATGTCTGACCATTGGAACGCTTTCAAATGAATCAGTCTTCTTGTAGCTTTAAGGTACCAGTGGTTAAACTATTGGTGACGTAAAGGATGTAGTTGTTCTTTGCGTTTCACTTGTATTTTGATGAATTATCGATAAATGCGTTATCTCAACACCACAGGCAAACCACAAATGTTCTCTTGTAAGATATCCATGAAGATATTACTTCGGTCCCACTAAAGGTAGGAAGTGGCAGTGCGGAGACCATTGATCATGTTCCTGGTAAGCTGAATCTTTCTGCTCCCACTCGTGAAGTGACATACTGCAACTGAAACGCCTTACGTCATCACCTTCGCCCAAGTAGACAAATACGGTTCTGGCTAATTCTTTGGGGGTAGGTCCTCTCAGATATTTAGGCCACTTTCATTGGAAGGTTTGAAATCGGCTTTCAAAGTTGCAGTATTCAGACAAGCGCACAGGGAACGAATATTCATATTTCACCTGTTCATTTCGATGAGGGTACGGTGAAACCCGAATTTTCTCAGGCATGGATGACATCTGTAGGATGGTAGCCGCATGGTTTCACGTCGAGGATGAAAACCAGTAAAGAGTCCACGATAACGAGTGCCATTGCCTAAAAATTCTTGACACGCACATAATCACTTCCCTACGTAGGTGTTGTAGTAGTAGTCATAGCGAAGTTCCCATAATGTTGTGCTGAATCGCTCAGATCACAGCATACGGCATCCCTGCAATAGCAAGAAATAGCATCGCACTCTACTTGAGACTGAATGAACTTGAATTGTATCTGTCTGGAAGGATTCATGTTTCTCGCTTAGCATTGGTAGTAACAATGAACTATCGGTCTTGGACGTTTTAGTTTTTATATGCTGACCAATATCAGCATGTCCGTAAGGTAATGTGAAGTGATTGGAAAACCGCACTCGCTTCTGAAACACGATTTCATACATTTTTTCCAAAGGTCTTCTGACAGTTTGGTGCGTGGGCAAACGTGCAATCTTGTGAGGCTTGTAGGTGGTGGCTTTAAAGTCTTGATCTTATCCAGCTTGCAAGGTTTCTTTCAGAACGCCAAAGTTCACCACTTGACTGGTGCGATGACTTAGTTTCAATCCTTTCACTTTGCAATTGGTGTTCACTTCTACTCGTTGGTCCGGGTATTCGTAAAGTAATTGTCAGGACCACCGCTAGCAAAACTTAGAATATTGTCGTCGAGGTGCTCGTATGTCCAGGCTCCTAAACGGTCTCCTTCGATGTCAGGGTGACGGTGACCCAGGCGATCGATGTAGATGCAACTGTCTGTATTAATATACAGCACACGATCTCCTAACTGGTGCAATGCTTCGTACAATTTTAAGCTAGCATGGGCTATCACGTAGGCTGCAATGATGACATTTTCAAATTCGTCGGCCTGTAGACAGCCCAGTTCTTTTTCGCAATTGACCAGGGATCAGTTCTTCACGAAGGACGTCCACGTGTTTCATGTTTTTGGTTTTGTCATGATTTATCTGGAAGTAGCGGCAAGGTTCTGTCAAATACTCCGTCTTGGGTAAACACGGTCATTGTGCCATTTTTCCCTACAAGCAATTCAACATCACTTTGGCAAAGGATCGCCTTCCTTAGTTTTTTTTATGTGATCTAATGCGATGCCTTCCTAATCAAAGTATTTCTTTTTGAATTTATTTTGGTTCTCGGGGGTTTCAGATCAGGAAGGATAGCCGCTGATTTCTTGTTTCAGTTTCAAAAAGGCATCCACGTAGTTTGCGAAAATGCCTTTTTTATTCTCGTCAACCTTGTGGTACTGTTCTGTCTTGTGAAACTGGTAAATTTCGTACACTTCTCACAACTGGTATCCCAGGCCCAGAGCTTTAAACAATTTCATGCTGACCCACGTTCCTGTCAAGGCACGTTCTTCCTGGGTGTGATGACAAGGTTGGTCTTGGTTGCACGTTTCGTCACTAGGACGGCACGAGCGAAACATCAGTTTTCCTTGGTAATGGTAAGTTAACACGGGATAGTTCAAGTCGGTGGGACGCAAAACTTTGAACTTGATTAATCCTTGGTTTTGTCCAATGTTGTCCACGTCAATGTGTTTCGTCAGCAATTGTGGTTGCCCTGCAGGAAAGTGACAAGTTTTGCACACGTAGAAACACAGTGAACACAACTCCAGGTATTTGATTTCTTCTCCTTCGGCCTCATCGGCGTGGTACAGCAAACAGGTGGCATTCGTCCATCCTCCATACAAAGTGTCCCGCTTGTTCAGATAGTATTCCAGCTTGTAATTTCCATGATGCGCTTAAATTCGGGATCGGTTTTCAAACGGTGATCGTACTCGTCTTCCCACATTTCCACGACTTGGTATCATTGTTGTTCTAACTTTAAGCACCGCTGACAATGGCCTTGTACAAGTCTTGCATAATACGTTGTAAAAACTCAGTTTTAGTGTCACGTTGAGGGTAGCAGATCTGACATCCGTGAAATAAGCAACTGCTAAATTCGTACACGATCTTGGGGTTTTCTAAGTCCCAGCCATCCACCGAATAATTTCCAATAGTATTTTCGCTTCCTCCATTTCTGGCATGTTCGATCCATTTGTTTTCCTTGTTGCACAAGTAATGTAGCCAGCGTAGGGCTTTGACCGAGTATTGACGTTTGACAAACTTGTTTGTTTGAGGGCGAATGATAGCCAGACTCTTCTCGGACATGAATCTTTTGTGGTACACTAATAAACTCGCTTTGGCAATGCTCCATGTCTTTTCTTCCAAGGATTGATCCCTCCGTGTTCCATGAACAGTTCTGGAAATTTTTCACAGTAACACCGTAAAATGTCCACGTCGGATCGACAATACTATATCATTTGTTCCTAAAAGTCGATGGGGTCAGAGGCGTGAGTTTGGTACCAAGCGTAGAAAGCTTCTCGTTGTTTGATGCGCATGTTGTCGGGATCGTAGTAGTCATCCTCATGTAAATGTGACAGAACGGCGCGTTGATTGGCTTCGTTATTGAAAAAGTGCGAAAACAGACTTTGGAGTTTCTGTCATTATAAATCTTTTAGGCATCCGGCTCAAAGACATGGCCAAGTAACTCATCGAAACTTTAAACTCCACTTGTTCCACTTGCATGGATATGATTTTGGCTTCGTTCAAAGTCACTTTAGGGCGTTCGGTACATGTTACGTATAGTATCTGAGACAAAATTGTCCATCGCATTCCAAGAAATTGTGAGCCATCACCCTCGCATAGCGATGACAATCTCCGTAACGTTCGATGTCCTCTTCACTCCATATCTTGTCGATGGGGTCTCAGATCCATTAGGCGAAACCAGTCACCGTGTTTGGTTCTCGAAAGATTTTTTCATGTCCTCCAGGAATCTTGTTACAGTGAGGGCAATGGCTACGGATCGGTTTCTGGATGCACTTTTCGCACGCTCGATGAGCCAGGCATAAATTAGGAATGTGAATGTCGGTCTCTTGCTTGCATTCGAAATCGGAAAAAAATTGAAATTGCCTTTCTTCTGGTCATTTTCTTCCTCCTCCTCCTCTTTCCGTTGGGGTTGGTATTATTTAATGTAGCATTCGTGTTCCAAGTTCACGATTTGGTGACAAGTGTGATATCCTTTCTTTCTGGGACAAATGTATACCTTGGCATTATTGTTAGGTATAACGTGTCCACAAGTAGGGCACAATCTCATGAGTTCAGATGTTGTTGGTAACATGTAGGGATGACAAACGTTCGCTGACAAGCTGTGCAATGCACTCGTTTTTTGTCCTTCGTCAAGACAGGGTTTAGGGAGCTAACATCCTGGACATTTCGATCCACAATGTTTGTGCTGCTCTTGATTGTTATATCCATAGTCACATTTTTCACATTAATACCGTATTCCAGGAATCCGAAGATACTGGTAATCGCATCGAAATGATTATCGTGATGATAGACGTTAATGTATTTTCCGTCTTTGAAATCTTTGCCTCGAAACAACAGTTTTCCACGCACTTTTTGAGGGTGCACTTGCACTGTGTAGCGTGCAGCTAAGACGCCTAGCAGTTTTTGCATTTTAGGAATGGCACAGGATGTGTCTTTAGATAGGCCGGCTTGCTGAAACAGGAGTTCTTCTCTTCGTTGTTTGGCTCGGTTTGATTTTCGAATTTTTCCCAGGCTCTTTTCCATTCGACCGTTCTTATCGGCATACATATGTCCCACCCGATAGCCTGGGCTAAACACATCTTGTCCTGAGAGGTTTTAATTAGGACAAGGCTCATTTTGGTGCAACGAAGGTCGTCCTCCATTTACACATTTTTGCGTCCGGTCCCCTTAGTAAGAGAAACGTGCGCCATGTACTTTGTCGCTTTTTCATCGGTGGGGTTAAACATGTTGTTGGACTGCTGTACGTGTTAAATCTTGTGGATGACTATGGAAGGTGTCAATTCTGATGAATGGCTAAACTCGATCGAAACAGGGGACTTCGTGATAAATTGAAAGTGTCAAACGATCGTCTTCATTGGCTCGACTTTGCCGTTTCAGTGTGGTTAACAAAGAATCCCACAAATCAGTGATGAACCCCTCTGTTTTCTATAGCGGTACGTCAGACTTGAAATCTTCAAATTTCACCCTGTAGGTGTAGGCCGTGGTTCTAAATTTTCTAGAGGAGCGTTTATCCGTTTCTCGAATGTGGTAGTAGTTTTTAGGTGGTACTGGTGGTGGACTTTGGTTCGACGTAGAATCTCTGGGTCTGGATTCTGGCTCACTCATGTCATCTTCAAAATCGCTCGAATGGATTTGAGCCATGACTTCAGCTACTGTGCGAGGCGATAGGTCACGTTTCTGTCTCTTACTTTCTTCTTCTCTTTTCCCCACAAATTGGTGCGATCATTTCATCTTCATTTCAAAATGTCAAATGGCTACATTTTTAACGCCAGGGTCCCCTATATATAAATGTAAGGTCAGTGTCTTCTCTATATAAAGGGTCAGTGTCCTCCCTCAAAGTATTCATTTCACGCGCAATCTTACCAGAATGAGGGAAGAGCCAACATAGATCGAACTTCTGATGAAAGCTTTGCAAGAGAAAGAACATTGGTCTTCAGACTGCCCTAAGATAAAAGATAACCGATCAAAAACACAAGAGGAGAAGGAGGAGAGGGGCGCAGAACATGATGAAGATGTATCCTCCGAAAAGGAAGAACCCAGGCCCGTCAGGAAAAGAAGACGAGAAGAAAGTGAGAAAAAAGAGGAGGGGAAGGAGGGAAATTAAAATATTCAAAACGGACAGAGTGAAAAAAGGAAGAAGCTAATGAACTTTTGAAATTGATGTGTTGTGAAATTTGATTGTAATTTGTACAAGAGAATATACCAGAAAGAAAAACGTAAGTGTCTATTGGTTTTGATTTTTATAATAATAAGGACCAACACTCACACACGTACATCATGGGGAAAAGTGATTTGAGTTTTATTTGATTTTGGCAAACGCTGAGTAGTTACTTTTCGAGAGAGGTTGGTGGCACTGAAAAGGACCGTTGGGTGATTGTTTATTGAACAAACAAACTCAGGAATGGGAGGTAATGAGCTTTAACTGCTTTTTTTCTTTGCCAGGCCAAGGCGTACTTCTTGACCTTGCTACTGTCGATGATTTGGTAGAGATCACTAGTGTTGGTATCTCAGGCGTAGTGGGGGTGTGGACGGAGTTGGAGTGTTTGGCCACGGATGGTCTTTTGCTTTTCTCTTTGGTCGTATGACAGCAGTCTGATACATTTGTGTCAGACTCTTTGACTCTGCCAAAATGCCTAAGAGTACAGTGACCGTTTGACTTTCACTTTCCTCATTCTCTCCTAGACTTTGTTTCTTCTCTGCTTCTTCTTCTTCCTGTCGTTTTCTTCTTGTCTCTTCTTCTTCTCGCTGTTGATGTTGAATGAGAAAGGCTTGCTCAGCTTCTTTCTGCTGTTGCAAACATTTCTTGAGTTCTTCTTTCTGCCTCTGTTTAAAATCCTCGACGTACGGTAAGGAAGGAGAAATCGGAGAAGATGCTGATACCGGAACGAATTCATGATAATAGAGAAAATCCACTAGATCCCAATTAAAATCATTCTCTCTGGAAGTAAGATTATGGTTGTTTTAGCAGCCGTGGCTATGCCATCACTCCTTGTCTCTACGTCCTGTACACCCCAATTCATCATCTTCGTAGTTTCCGTCAAGTTCTAACAATGTTACATTGATTCACTGCGTACAGACGCTAGCGCACCGATATAGGGACTGTGACGTCACAGTCAACTCTTTCGGATTGGAAGACAAACTCAGCACTGTGACTGAACTTTGTAACGCATGTTGGGATTGATGAAAGAACTCAATCTGTTTCGATCCGCTCTTCCACCAAAAATAACCGTGATTCACCAGTAGTAAGGGGGGTAGGATTAGCCTCAATGGGAATTAGCATTAAAAACACCCTTGGGTCAGATTAGCCTCAATGGAAATTTAACATGGAGAAAAATCGTGGGTAGGATTAGCCTCAAGGGAAATTAACATGGAGAAAATTGTGGGTCAGATTAGCCTCAAGGGTAATTTAACATGAAGAAAAATCGTGGGTCAGATTAGCCTCAAGGGAAATTTAACATGGGAATAAATTGTGGGTTAATATACGTACAAGGGAAATTAAAATGGGATTTTTTTTATTTTTTTTAAAAAAAAAGGGTAGGCAATTGAAAGGCTATCTCTTTTCGAGATATATGGCTGGCCCTGAAAAGGGCCTTTGGTTTATGTTAATATGCCCTTAACATAAAGGGCATTTGCGACATCTTCTTGTCCTCAAACTTCGTCTTACAGCAGGGCCATACATCAGAGTCCTCTTGAGGCAACCTTGTCTCTCTATATAAACTCTTCTTATCCACAGGCTGCTGCTGGTCCTGTGGACAACGGTCCACTTGGATCGGACATACATGAGCATGTCCGTCCTGAACATCATTGTTGACACAAGGGTTGAAGATTCAACGTCGGTCCACATGTTGAGGCTCCGAGAATAGGTGAATCAATGCAGTGAACTGCGCTTATTTATAGGGACAGAAAGGATTGAAACGGATTGAGTTCATTCACCAATCCGAACACGCGTTACAGAATTCAGTCAGCCCGCATCCAATCCGAAGAGAGCAGTCTGTGACGTCACGTAGTCAATATAGATTCGCTAGCGCTTGTGTGCAGTCAATCTATGCGACAGTGATTCAACATGACGGAAACTCAGAAAACGATCCAATGGGGTGCACCAGCAGGGGAGACCGCCCAAGGGAACCCGGACTTACTTTCAGAAGAGGTGAATTGGGATTTTGTGGATTTTCTCTCCTCGCAAGAATTTGTTCCGGAACCTGTGTTACCTTCTTCAATACCTCAAGTGGAGAATTTTAGACAGAGACAGAAAGAAGAATTGGAGAAATTTATACAACGACAAAAGGAAGCCGAACAAGTTTTTCTCCTACAGCAACAGCAGCAAGAAGAAGAGGTAAGAAAAAAACAACAGCAGCAACAGCAAGAAGAAGTAGCAGCAAAGAAACAAGAGGGTGAAAATCAAACGGTCACGGTACTGTTGGACATTTTAGCGGAGTTAAGAAGTCTGAAACAAATGTATCAGACTTCTTTATCACGACCGAAGAGAATACGACCTTGCCGAGCTAAACACGTTAACCCTGTGACTAAGCCTACCGTACCACCCTTAGTGATTTCAACCCAATCATCAACATTACGCAGTTCAGAAGTAGGCCTTGGCCGTGGCAAAGGCATAAGGCAGTTAAAGTTAATTGGTTAAACTCACCCCTGCACCGAAATAAAAAAGGCCCTTTTCAGGGACAGCCACATTTCTCGAAAAGATATACAATTTCAAATTGCCAATAACTCAAAAAAATATTCAACAGCCCATTTTACCCTTATAGTACGTGTCTGTGTATGAGTGCGTGAGTGTACGTTCTTATTTTAAAATCATAACTCAAAGACACTTACCTTTTTATACCTACTTTATTCTTTTCTCCATTGTTACAATCCAATTCACAATTCATAACACAACACTTTAATTAAAAGTTCATTGACTTCTTCTTTTCTCCTTCTTTAGTTTCTCTGTTTTTTCAATTTCTTCACCGTCATTCCCTCTTCTTTCTTCTCATTTTCTTCCCTTCTTCTTTTCTTCTCGTGTTTCTTTGCCTCATTTAAATAGAATTGTCTTTTTTCTTCCTCTTCTTCCTCTGAAGAATCCCTCTCTTTCTTTGAAGAATCCTTCTCTTCTTCTGAAGAATTCCTCTTTTCTTCTGACTCCTCTTGTTTCTTTTTTGGGCAATCTGGAGACCAATGTCCTTTTTCTTTACAATGATAACAGGTATCTTGACTTTTGTCTTTTTTATCCCCTGTTTTTTTTCTTTTTTGACGGTCTGGACATTCTGAAGACCAATGCCCTTTCTTCTGACAGATATAGCAAGTATCCTGACTTTTATCTCGAAAGGAAGGAGAGTAGTCCGTAGGCTGGTCTGAAGAGAATTTTCTAATGACCCCTCGCAAAGCTCTGACGAAACGTTCGATTTGGTTAGTCTCTTCCATCGTTGTGCTCGGCTTGAGAGTGAAATGAATAGTGAAAGAACAAGACACACACCCTTTTATATACGCTAGTCTGCCATGACTATAAATTAGTCTATGGTGTTTGAACTTGAGTCATTTGACGTTTTTCACTCAAGATGAAACGATCCCATTCATTTGAGAGGAAAGAAAAAGAAAGTAAGAGGCAGAAACGTGATCTATCGCCTCGTACCAGGGCTGAAATCTTGGCACAAATTCATGCCAGTGATTTTGAAGAGGACATGAGTGAACCAGAATCCGAACCCTCTAAACCAAGTTCGTCACCCTTACTCAACCCTGAAAAATACTATTCCATTCGAGAGACGGAAAAGCGCTCCTCTAGAAAATTTAGAACCACGGCTTACACCTACACGGTGAAGTTTAAAGATTTCAAGGCCGACGTACCCTTGGAGAAAGCAGAAGTGTTTATCACCGAGATGTGGGATTCTTTGCTCACTTCACTCAAGCGACAATGTCAACCCAAAGAAGACGATCGCTTGACACTATCGATAGATCACGACGGTTTGAAATCCCCTGTTTGGATCGAGTTTAGCAGACCCGCAGAACTACCCCCTTCCAAAATCATGGACAAGATTCAACACGTACAACAATCCAATGACCAGTTTGACATCACCGATGGTAAAGCCACACTGAAAATGGCTCACGTCTCTCTTCCTCAAGGGACTGGACAACGCAATAAGGTGTTATTGGTGAACGAACTTCGCAGTACCAAAAAGAGCCTCGTCCAAATTCACAACCCTCAAGACCAGATGTGTTTAGCCCGTGCCATCGTGGTGGGACGAACCTATGCCAACAAGAACGACACGGTAGAATGGAAAAGAGCCTGGAAAACTATTCGACAATCGGACCGAGCCAAACAACGAAACGAAGCAGAACTCCTGTTGCAACAAGCTGGCCTGTCCAAAGATGCACCCTGTGGCATTCCTGAAATGCAAAAATTGCAAGATGTCCTAGCTCCACGCTACACCTTGAAAGTGCACCCTCAAGAAGTGCGCGGACCTCTGTTGTTTCGAGGGCAAGACTTTAAGGACGGAAAATACATTCACCTTTATCATCACGATGAACATTTCGATACCATTACCAGTATCACTGGATTCGTGGGATATGTTTATTATTGTGAGAAATGTGACCGTGGTTATAATAATCGAGAGCAACACAAACATTGTGGATCGAAATGCCGAGGATGTTTGGCCTCTCCACCCTGTCTGAGCGAAGAACCAGTGCCTTGTTCCACTTGTCTGCGCACGTTTGTCAGCCCTACCTGTTACCAACAACATCTGAAAACGCAAGGTTCACAGAAGAAATGTGCTTGTCAACTCCTGAGATTGTGCCCTACGTGTGAACAAGTCATACGTACCAATAATACCAAGGCACACGTATGTTCAGGAAAGAAAAAATGTCACATTTGTCACCACATCGTGGACTTGGAACACCAATGTTACGTGCAAAAATACCAACCCCCACCAGAGAAAGAGGACGGTCACAAGAAGAAAGGCAATTTCATCTTTTTCGATTTCGAATGCATGCAAGAGACTGGCATTCACATTCCTAATTTCTGCGTGGCTCATCGAGCGTGCGAGAAGTGCATTCAAGAACCTATCTTCAGTCATTGCCCTCACTGCAGCAAGATTCCCGGAGGGCGTGAAAAAATCTTTCGGGGGCCGAACACGTTAGCCGATTTTGCCCGATGGGTCTTAGACCCCGTCGACAAGACGTGGAGCCAAGAGGACATCGAACGTTACGGAGATTGTCATCGTCATGCCACGGTGATGGCTCACAATTTCTCCGGATACGATGGACAGTTTCTTTTGAGGTACTATACTGAACAAGGCACCGAGCGTCCTAAAGTGACTTTGAACGGAGCCAAAATCATTTTCATGCAAGTGGGACAAGTACAGTTTAAAGATTCGATGAGCTACTTGGCCATGCCTTTGAGTCGAATGCCTAAAACGTTTGGAATGACAGAAATGGCTAAAGGGTACTTTCCACACTTTTTCAATACGGAAGCCAATCAACACGCCGTTCTACCCCATTTACCTGAGGCTCACTATTACGACCCCGACAACATGCGTACCGAACAACGAGAAGCTTTCTACGCTTGGTACCAGGCTCACGCCTCGGACCCTTTCGACTTTCAGGAAGAAATGCTAAAGTATTGTCGTTCCGACGTGGACATTTTACGGCGTTGCTGTGGAAAATTTCGAGAACTGTTCATGGAACACGGAGGGGTCGATCCTTTGAAAGAAGCTTGCACCATTGCCAAAGCGTGTTCCTTAGTGTACCGCCAACGATTCATGCCTGAAAAGACCGTGGCTGTCATCAGTCCTCAAACGACCCACTATGTCAAACGTCAATACTCGGTCAAAGCCCTACGTTGGTTACATTACTTGTGCGACAAGGAAGACAAGTGGATTCAGCATGCCCGCAACGGAGGGGGCGAAAAGACCATCGGAACGTATTCGGTGGATGGCTGGGACTTAGAAAACCCCAAGATCGTGTACGAGTTTAACGGTTGCTTATTTCACGGATGTCCCGTCTGTTACCCTGACCGTGACACTAAAAATCAGTTTTTACAACGGACCATGGAAGACCTGTACCAGGACACTTGTCAGCGGCGCCTAAAGTTAGAACAGCAAGGATACCAAGTAGTGGAAATGTGGGAACACGAATACGATCACCGTTTGAAAATCGATCCCGAGTTTAAACGTGCCGTGGAAAGTTACAAGCTGATGGACCCCCCTAAACCCGAGGGATAGTTTGTACAGAGGAAGGACCAATGCCACCTGTTTGCTGTACCAAGCCGACGAAGAGAAAGGAGAAGAAATCAAATACTTGGACGTGTGTTCGCTGTATCCCTACGTGTGCAAATATTGTCGCTTTCCTGTAGGGCACCCGCAATTGCTGACGGAACACATCGACCTGAAAAACATTCGACAATACGAAGGCTTGATCAAGTGTAAAGTTTTGCCTCCCACGAACCTATACCATCCCGTCTTACCTCACCATTGTCAAGGCAAACTGATGTTTCCCTTGTGCCGTACTTGTGCCGAAACGTGCAACCAGGACCAACCTTGCCATCACAGCCAGGAAGAACGGGCCTTGACGGGAACCTGGGTCAGCGTAGAATTGTTCAAAGCTCTGGACATGGGATACCAACTGTTAGAAGTGTACGAAATTTGCCACTTTCCCAAGACACAACAATACCGCAAGGGTGACCCTACCCAGAAAGGCATTTTCGCCGACTACGTGGATGCCTTTTTGAAACTGAAACAAGAAGCCAGCTGCTATCCGTCCTGGTGTCACACTCCCGAAGACCAAATAAAATTCAAAGAGAAATACTACGAACAAGAAGGCATCACTTTAGACCACATCGAGAAAAACGAAGGTAGGCGATCGTTTGCCAAAGTGATGTTAAATTGCTTGTGGGGTAAAATGGCACAACGACCGTGTTTACCCAAGACGGAATATTTGACAGAACCTTCCCGCTACTTCCAAATGATTCACGACAAAACCAAATACATGAAACACGTGGACGTCGTTCGTGAGGATTTGATCTTGGTCAATTACGAAGATCTGGACTTTGTACAAGACGACCCTTTTGGAAATGTCATCATTGCGGCTTACGTGACAGCTCATGCTCGCTTAAAATTGTACGAAGCTTTAGAACTGTTAGGGGAACGCGTCCTGTACTTTGACACGGACAGTTGCATTTACATCCATCACCCGATTCAACAGCACCCTAACATCGAAGGAGACCGTTTAGGAGCCTGGACAGACGAGCATCCCGACGACAAGATTCTAAGTTTCGTCAGTGGCGGTCCCAAAAATTACGGCTACGAATACCGTGACAAACAAGGAGAAGTGCACACGACGTGCAAAGTGAAAGGACTGACTCTGAATCATCGTACCAGTCGAGTGGTCAACTTTGGGGTATTGAAAGAAGCCTTGCAATCGGGAGAGGATGGAGACTTTAAAGTGACCACTCACCAACCGAACAAGATTGTACGTTTACCCACTCACCACATCGTCAGTCGACCCTTGGAAAAAGTCTATCAAATTGTATACCAGAAGCGAGTTCGACTTCCCAATCACTTTACGTTACCGTACGGTCACGTCGGTATTGGTCTGTATATAAAAAAAGGAACCCTAGGCAAGATCGATAGTTCATTGTGACTACCAAGACCGAGCGAACAAGATGAATACTTTGAAAGAGACATCGTTCCAGTTTGGGGATTGTAAAAAAGTTGTATCTTCCTCTAGTGTGACTAATATTGGATGGATAAGACCCATGCATTGCGACGGAAAATTTCCGGAAGGAAACTGCGATTGTCCATGTGGTTACCATTGTAATTGCGTAACGGAGTTTGCAGATGAGTGCGATTGTGAGTCTTGCGATGGATACGATGCTGTACCTTGTGACCTGAGCGATGCCGTAAAGCATCATGGGAACTTTAGTGTCCCTACCCCTATCATGGAAAGTAATGCTGTGCGTGTCAAACCTGTGGGATGCGAAAGCGATGCTGCTCGTCCTCTTGGACATTTTACTGGGTTTCGTTTTAAAGGGGAATGTTCACCTTCACGTTTACCTCCCTACGGATGTGATCCAGCCCTGAACAAACTCCTGCCCATGTCACTCAACCCTCATCGAAACGAACCTGTGAAAGACGAATATTCGTTTCCTGTGCGTTTGTCGGAATACTGCGACTTTGAAAATCGTCTTCAATCGTTCAAAGGAAAATGGCCAAAGTATCTGGGAGGACCGACCCCTGAAGAATTAGCCAGAGCTAGATTTTTCTACTTGGGCGAAGGAGATAAAGTCAAGTGCTTCAGTTGCGGTGTGTCACTTCACCACTGGGAACCGCAAGATTCGGCCTACGTAGAACATGCTCGATGGTCACCGAATTGTCATTACTTACCCTTAGTGGGACCGAGACATTGAAGTAACTTCTTACCATAATAATCTGTTCATGGATACTTTACAAGAGAACATTCGTGCTTTGCCTGTGGAGTTGAGAGAAAGGATTTACCGAGAGCTGGTTAAAATACAAGTCAAACGTAAAGAACAATTGCATCCGTTACGTCACCGGTGTTTGAACCACTGGTACCTGAAGGCTATACAAGGAGTGATTCAATTGAAAGTGTTTCATCGGACAGACATTGATCAACGATCCTCTAGTTTTAAAAAGGATTGGTTTGGTATGGACGATTCTACCTACATCATTGTAAACGTACTGCATCGAATTCCAGAGGAAGAGTTAACGAATTACCAACATCTTGAACACAATGTCAGCTTGGTGAAAGAGGAAACTTCTGAACGAATTGTAATGTGTAGATTAGTGACTCAACGATTTAAATTCGACACTGAAGTAAAACCATGTTTGTGCAAACAGTACATTTCTTGTGTCAGACCAAAGAGGATTTAGTATGACCTATTCATGGATACTTTGCTAGAGAACATTCGTGCTTTGCCTGTGGAGTTGAGAGAACGCATTTACCGAGAACTGATCAAAATACAAGTGAAACGCAAACTCAAAGTGATTCGTCCGTTTTTAAATTATGCTCTGTTCCAAAGTACAAGAAGATTGATTATGAGTGGATATTACATTAGGCACAAAGGTAAACGAGGCTATTGGTCACCACCCAACGATTCCAAAAAACAGTGTATATAATTATGGATACTTTACAAGAGAACATTCGTGCTTTGCCTGTGGAGTTGAGAGAAAGGATTTACCGAGAGCTGGTCAAAATACAAGTGAAACGTAAAGAACAATTGCATCCGTTACGTCACCAGATCTTTAACCACTGGTACCTGAATGGTATAAGAGAACTGATTCGTCAGAAATTCTTTCAATGGTCAGACATTGTTCAACACTTTGAGGTCGCTAATGATCGACATGTTCATAATTATGGTTACTTCGAGATTCACCTACAGCAATACATTGAGGAAGACAAGTTAAAGGATTACCAACATTTGTTACGTGGAATCTACTTAGCGGAAGAGGAAACTTCTAAACGATCTCTGACGTTTCGGTTACAGTATGCAAGATTTAGATTCCCTACTGGAGAACGAAGATCTCTGGCTAGAAAGTACGTGTATTGCATCCAAAAACAAAGAGAATATAAAAACAGGCTGCCATGCCACGGTTTATGTCACATGTCATCCAACAGATTCCGTGGAATTCCATATTCAAACCGTGGATCATTACCATCAATTATTACAAGAATTTTATCCATTCAATTTGGGACGACAAGTGGTGTGTGTCTTAGTGACTTGTTTTCTGGGATTTCGTTTACCAGCCGATTCTTTGTGGACCCTTTACGATCAGTACTTACCACCTCCATGGCCTCAAATGGTCACGAAAAACTCCTTTTGCTCAAAGCCTTGCGTTTTCATCTGGATACTTCTCGACCTCAACAGGAAAAAAAGATTCGTCAACTTTTAGCTACCCAAGACGTGTATGACGATGTGTGTGTAGCTTGTGACTTACATCCCCATTGGACAGATGTCCGTGCCTGGAAAGAATGGGGTTTTGAGGCTTGGACCCAAGAAGTGGCCCAGTATGCACGAGAATTGTTCAAGGAAAAAAGTTACTTTTCAACCCGTGTTAGTGACGGTGCCAGAAGAACCCGTCACCCAAGACAGGACTGTCGTGGACAGGCCTGAAAGACCCTTTCGGGAGTACACTTGTGTGACCTTACCCCCTACTATAGAACTGGTTAGAACATTACCCAAAACATGTTGTACAGACACTTGTTTTTATTCCACGTTCATCGTTATCATGTGCCTTTTATCCTTGTACTTAAGCCTTTCGCTTTTATGTATTTTTGTCTTTCGTATTCATGTTTGATAAAAAAACATTCAATAAACGTGTTCTGAAAAAGTATATAAACTCTTGTCTTGTTCGTTTAAGTGTCACAAGTGACATTTCTCACACCATGGCTACCTCTGCTGTCTCTGCTCCCTCTTCCTCTACTGTCAAAGTCATCGACGAACACTTAGATCGTGCCAGTTGGGAGGCTTTGTATCTTCGCCATCCCTTTAACATGCTCATTGCTGGACCTAGCGGTTCAGGCAAAACCGAATTCGTCAAACGTTTGATCGAACATAAACATCATTTGATCGATCGGCCACCTCAACGGATCGTGTGGTGTTACAAAGAGTGGCAATCGGCGTACAGCCTCTTGCGAGAAAGTCAAGGCGATTCCATTGTGTTTGTGGAAGGCATTCCTAAAGAAGACGACGGCATCGTCTCTGACTCCCGTCAAACCCATTTGGTCATTTTCGACGACATGTTAGGAGAAGACGAAGAAGAAATTAAACTGTGGTTCACGCGCAAAGGGCATCACCGTAATGCCAGTGTCGTTTACATCACCCAAAATTTGTTTCAACAAAGTAAAGCCCATCATACCATCAGTCTCAATGCGCATTACGTAGTCTTGTTTAAAAGCCCTCGAGATAAATCGCAAGTGCAAGTCTTAGCCAAACAGTTAGGGACACCTTGGCTGACTCAGGCGTACGACGATGCCACTCAAATGCCACACGCCTATTTACTCGTCGATTTGAAACCTACGACTCCCGAGGATTTGCGATTTCGTACCCACTTGTTTCACCACTGGTGCCAAGACGGAGGGCCTGTCCTGTACACGTCTCCGTCCTCGACTTCATTTCACTCCCCATGAAAAAAATCTATAAAAACCTCGGACCCTTTTTCGTCTGTCTCACACAGTGCGAACATGACGTCCCTTCAGTCGCATCTTCCCGTCAAATTGATTCGTGCCTTGTATGGCATCAGTCGAGAAAAAGATCCACAAACACGAGCTCGTGTCTTAGAAGCTAGTCTCAAAGAAGTCTTACGATGGTTCACGGTGACGGCACATCAATTACTCCAAGGAATCATTCAGATTCCTCATCAAACCCAACGCTTTTTCGATCGAAACAAATCGCTTTGGTCAAACTGGCCGATCCCCGCATCGATACTCAAACCAAAAAACAAATCATTTTGAAACCTGGAGGGAGCGGTACTCTAGGAGGGGTCATCATTCGCTCACTCTTAAGATGGGATCCTAATGCCCCCAAAGTTATCCCCAAGACAAAAGTCCAACGAAGCCCCAAGAAGAAAAAGAAAAAGACCAGGTCCCCAAGAAGAATAACTTCTCCAGTGGCAGGACCCTCCTCTTACCAGACACCACCACCCCGGAAAAAGAAAAGAAGCCCCCAGAAAAAGAAACAGAGAAAAAGTCCTCAGAAAAAGAAAAGTCCACAGAAGAAAACTAGTCGCAAGAGAGGCACTTCGGCCAGGACGCAACCTTACACTCGCAAACAACGACCTGCCACAGCGGTGACTGCGTCTCCGGCAGCCTCACGTTTATCCACTCCTCCGTTGATGTCACCAGGAACTGAAGAGTACTTGGAGACGTTGATCACACCAAGAACTTCTCCGTTGATGACCCCCAAAAGAACTTCCCCAGTGGCAGGACCTTCCAATTTAGTGGCAGTGGCTGCTGCTCACAAAGTACCTTCTCCCAAAATCAAAGTCCATGAAAGATCGGGTATGTTACAAAGTTTACTGGATTTGTCCAAGCAAGAACTGGCTCGATTTAGTCCGTTGCGTACCCCTGCACGACGTGTCATGCCTGTCCTCAAACTGATACGCCGTAAAGACAATCAATGGCGACGCGTTCCAGTATAAAAAAGGCCTGTGACCGAGTAGGGTATCAGTGTTTTTAGGTGCTCCTAAAGACTCAAAGATGTCACCCTCCAGAAAACCCCAAGGAAAGAAAAGGAAAGGACTGCCACCACGTTTAGCCAAACATGGGGACCTGTTATCTGTCCTGTCCAAAGCTTCTCCACCCCTACGAAAAAAACTCATTCAAACGGCCTCCAAAGAGGTCATCGATACCGTGTGCGAATGTTGTTTGAACGTTTTGAAAGGCACGATCCCTTTGTCCAAACACCAGAAACAATGCTTAGGCAAACATCGTCACGTTCTTCGGAAAATGGTTCAAAAGAAAATTCCCATTCGTCAAAAAAAGAAGATGTTGGTCCAACGTGGAGGTATTTTACCTCTCTTGTTAGGCCCAATACTGAAAGGAGTCTTGGGAACCATGTTGGGAGGACTGGTGGGAGCAAGATAAAAAGGCCCTCGGAAGTCCCAAGATCTCAGAATTCACCCCTGACAACCCCATGGAAGGACGAAAACTAGCTTTAGTGCCTTACAAACGATGGATGGAATACCATCGGTGGCAAGAACAACGCACCCCGCATTTACCTCCCAATCCCCATTTGAGCGAGATGTCCCAGTTACAACACGAATTGCAATCCTTGATGGATCGCCAAGATTTGTCCGAAACAGAAAAATCGCAAAAGTACGGTCAACTCTTGCAAAGACTGCAACTCTTTCACCAGAAAGCTCTAGACGAAACAGCTTTACCCACTCTAAAAGATTTTAAGACCTTGATGAAAAGTCCAGCACCATCACCAGTACCAGTACCAGTACTACCAGTACCCGTGACCAAGACAGAAAAAGGAGAAGAAGAAGAAGAAGGGTTTCAAACTCCACCAGAAAAAGTACGCAAGTTAACAACACCACCTACCTCCAGAATTGGATGGATTAAAAAGATGATGGCCACCCCTTCTTCCTCACAAGAGAAAAAGAAAGTGAAGACAGAAGTGAAGACAGAAGTGAAACAAGAACCGATATCCCCCGCTCAGACATCCTTCTCCTCTTCGACACCTATTGCCGGCCGCACACGCAAAGCATTGCAATCCAAGAAAGTACCCCAAGAGAAAAAGAGTTTCATCCTCCAAGAGTGGGTGTCTTATTAACACACCAACCAACACAAAAAAAATGGAAAAAGTCTTAGCCAGCATTTACTACGATCCCTCCCATCCTGCAGGTTACGCAGGAGTTCAAAAATTGTATCGTGCTGCCAAAACGCGACTGAAAAGTCTCCGTTTACCTCAAGTGCAACGATGGTTACAAGAACAAGCTACCTACACTTTACACAAACCCATTCGACGCAAGTTTGCCAGAAGTCGCACCCGAGTGGAAGGCATCGATCATCAATGGCAAGCCGATTTAGCCGATGTCTCTCATTTGGCCAGCTACAATCGTGGCTACAAATATTTGTTTTGTGTCATCGACGTCTTTTCCAAATTTGCCTGGGTCGTGCCCTTGACTTCCAAATCGAGCAGCGAGTTAGTGCGAGCCTTACAACGGGTGTTGAAACAAAGCGGTCGTCACCCTCTTCGATGGCAAACGGACAAAGGTACCGAATTTCTGAACCAAGCTTTCCAAAAAGAATTAAAGAAACGTGACATTCATTTTTTTACCACCAAGAATCCCGAAACCAAAGCCAGCATCGTGGAACGTTTTCAACGCACTTTGAAAGAACGCATGTGGAAATATTTTACGCATCACCACACTCTGAAGTACATCGACATCTTACCGCACCTGGTGCAAGCGTACAACCAATCTTACCATCGAAGCATCGGACGTGCCCCGCAAGAGGTGACTCCCGACAACGAAGTGCTGGTGTTTGAGCGCCTGTTTGGTACGTCCCCGACGAGGGTTGTCCCCAAGAAAAGTGGAGAGTTGGCCGTAGGAGATTGGGTGCGCATTGGCAAAACCAAACGCACTTTCGACAAAGGTTACTTACCTAACTGGACGACCGAATTGTTTCGCGTCACTGGACGAGTGCATGGCCGTCATCCTGCCGTCTATAAATTGGAAGACATGAACGGAGAAGTGCTCAAAGGAACGTTTTATTTGCCCGAGTTACAACGTGTCACCAAAAAAGAAGACGACGTGTACGACATCGAAAGCATTCTCGAACGCAGAACCCGTAAAGTGGGCAAACGACGTGTCAAAGAAGTCAAAGTACGTTGGAAAGGATATCCACCCAGTTTCGATTCTTGGATCGACGCTTCGCAAGTCATCGACTATAAAAAGAAGAAGTGACCATCATGCCCTTTCACACAGCAGACGCAGCTACGTCGACCAGTCCTTCTTCCCCTAGTTCTTCTGTGCAAGATTTACAAAAACAACCCTTGTGGGTGTGGTGTGGAGAACGTGTGCCTAAAACGCAAATCGTCTTTTTCTGCCAAATCTTCGTGGTGTATTGTGTCATCGGGGCAGCCATCGCCAATCTGAGTTTGCAACAAGGAGACAAACAATTGTGGACCATTTTATTGAGCAGTTGCATCGGTTACCTGCTTCCCAATCCCTCCCTGAAATTCTCCTCGAACGGGAACCTTGTGTCCAGTGCCAGTGCCAGTCACCACTCCAACAACAACAACAACCACAACCAGAACCCCATTTTGGGCGGAGACACACCTCTGACATCCACTAACCCCTCGGACAGCCACAGAACTCTGGAATTATGAGTCACCAAAACCAATTTTACTTAACCTTACCCAGTGACAGTTCCATGGAGGTGTTTCCCAACAACACGTTGTGCTGTTACACGGCCAAATTACCTCAAGCCATCCCCTTAGATCACGAAGCCCATTGGGAAGTGGCTTTAGTGGAAATGATTCACCCGACCCAAGTCCTCAATGTCATTCCCCAGCAAAATTGTTTTCATGTGGAAGTTCATGACTCACATTTGCAACAAGAGTTGGATAAGATTGGCACATATACCAATAAAATCTATAATGAGAAAACTAAAACGTGGACCTACAACGTGCTGATTCCCGCAGGCTATTATTTCAGCGGTCAACATTTGGTCAGCACCATAGCTACCAGGTTTAATAGCGTGTTCCATAAAGCTTTGCTGAATACCCAAAAAAGTGTCACCCTGGAGTACCACAAAATAGCTCGTCGCTTTCTGATGAAATTTTCTGAGGGGTCCAAAAAATTCATGTCTTTCTTATTTTGTCCTGAATTGTTTGACATATTGGGCGGTGACACGGAGATGAGGAAGAAAGGAGAACAAACCCCCCCCCCCCGAATTACCAATCATTTCTGACAACGATTCTTTTGCCAAGTATTTTCGTACCCCGGTAGAACTGAACCAAGGACTGAATTTGATCTTTGTGTATTCCGATGTGGTGGAGTACAACGTGGTGGGACACACCTCCGTGCCGTTACTGCGTGTCATTCCTTTCAAAGTGGATTCTGCCACGAACGCTGACGAGGAAGGTGGAAACACTTATCACGTCCACCGCGAATTTGTCCATCCTCACTATTTGCCGGTCAGCAAGTCGTATTTGGACACGATCAACATTACTATAAAAGGAGATTTGGGACAAAATATTCCATTCACCAAAGGAAAAGTCACGGTGAAACTCCATTTTCGAAAACGGTTCTCTCACGACTCGTAAGTAAGTAAGTCATGTATCCAGTGTACCGAGGGGTTGCACGACAGCGAGGACACGGTTTAGGAGACATGTTAAAATCGGCCTTTCGTTCGGTGGCCCCGGTGTTGAAACCGATGGTGACACGCGGATTGCACGCTTTGAAAGATGCGGCACTGACGCAAGGCAAAGAATTTCTCCAAAATGTCATCATCGACAAACAAAACCCTAAAGAAGCCTTCATGAGGGCAGGCAAAAATGTCTTGCTGCAAACGGGCAAAGACATTTTAGGCCGACGAGACACACCTATAAATGCCCTGCACGCTACCGAGTCTGGCATTCAGCAAGGACAAGGCAGAAAGACACGACGACGAAGAAAACACCCTTTCACCAGACTTCAAGCGAGAAAGGCCAAGAAAAGAAGAACCGTTCGAGACTTAGACGTTTTCGATTATTGAGAAAGAACAGAACAAAAATGATGCACCGAGAGTCTTGCGCTTGTTCCAAGACGGAACTGGATCTGTTTGCCATGTCCCCTACCATGATGACGATGCAAGAATCTCAGTGGGTGGAATTTCATCCCGTCTCCTCATTGACCGATTCCGCTCCCATCGAGTTTGAAATCAAAGGACAGCCCGAAGATTACATCGATCTGAATAGCAGTTACTTGTACTTGAAAGTCCAAGTTCTAGAAAAAGATGATAGTTGAGTAGATGACGCTGACGAAATAGCTCCCGTCAACAATTTCATGCATTCCTTGTTCAGCTCAGTGGATTTGTACTTGAATAACAAACTAGTCAGCAGCAGCATGGATACTTACCCTTACCGTGCCTACCTGGAAAATCTCTTGACGTACGGAACAGATGCCAAGGATAGTCATCTCAATGCCTGTGTGCTGTGGGTAACTGACACAGCGGGCAAGTTCGACACATTGGATGGAACCAATTCCGGCTTTGAGGCAAGAGAAGACAAAATCGTAAATAAGAAGAGTTTACAACTGATGGATCGTTTGCATTTGGACATGTGGTTGCAAGAGAAATATTTGCTGAACGGAGTCAATGTCCGCTTGAGACTGAATCGCAGCAGTGCCGCTTTTCATTTGCAGGCTGCTGATCCTGCTAAGGCTCCTAAAAGCATAATCCATGAGGCCAAACTCTACGTACGACGCGTAGAAGTGTTACCCAAAGTGGGTAACGACATCAGTCAAACGTTGAGCAGAACGACTGCCAAGTATACCATACGACGTGTGGAAGTGAAAACGTTCACCATTCCTGCTGGACAGCATTCCATGATCGAAGATCATCTGTTTCAAGGACAGTTACCCAAGCGTTTAATCCTTGGTATGGTCCTGAATTCAGCCTTCAACAGAGCCTTCAAAGAAAATCCTTTCAACTTTCAACACTTCAACGTGAAGAAAATCGAAGTCAGTCGTGATGGCAAGACCTTGTGTACCCGACCTTTCGAACCTGACTTTGATCCCAAAAAAATGAATTACTTGAGATCGTACTTGTCCCTGTACGAAGCCACCGGTCAGTTAGGAACCAACACCAGTCACGGCATTGAGTACGAGGATTATGCAGGAGGCTATGCTTTGTGGGCTTTCGATTTCACTCCAGACCAAGGCAGCGACGAGGGACATTTCCACCCTATAAAATCCGGCCAGATTCGTGTGGAACTTCAGTTTGCAAAAGAACTACCAGCAACAGTGAACGTCATCCTGTATGCCGAATTCGATAATACCATAGAAATCAACAGTTTGAGAGAAGTCATTCTAGATTATTAGAAGCCATGGAAGACTGTTATCCCTCTTTACCTAGTGGAGAAACTTTGGAGATGGAATGTGAGGAGACCGTAGAAAAAGAAGAAGAAGTGATCATGATGAAATCGAGATGGCCAGAACAAGAAGCCCATTTAGTCTCCTGTTTTGCCAAACACTTGGTCGACAAAATGACGGAATTGATCAAGAAAAATTGCTATGGATGTCAAAACGATCATCCCAGTCAAATTCAACACGATAAATGCCTGATGTTAAGTCAAGAAGAAAAATTGGACGAGTATCTGGACGAAGCTTGGAGTCTCATCTCGAACAAAGACGTGTTGCACCAGTGGTATAAAGACTTGCGTGAACATTCTTGTCCACCATTAACCACTCAAGAGATCCATCGTATCGAAGCTCTCCTGAATCAGAGTGAGGAAACAGAACGAATAACCGTTTATTCGTCAGACATTTTCAAGCAAAAAGTCAGGATCGAATTGATGACTTATTATTACCTGTGAAGAAGAAGAAAACAACACAAATGGATACCTGGGAACTTTATTACTTTTTGAACCACAGTTCGTATACGGCTTCTTGGAATCCTGTCGTCTGTGCTAAAGATGAACTCCCTCATCGCAAACCTAAAGACCATCAAGCTTACGTGATCAACACGGACGACAGTCATCTCCCAGGAACCCACTGGGTAGCCGTCTACTTTCCTCAAGAAGGATGTGTGGAATATTTCGATTCGTATGGATTGCCCCCTTTGGAAGACGATATCATCGACTTTATGAGAAGAAATGCTCAAACCACCCGATTCAATAATGTGAAATTACAAGGCACAGATTCCTTGGTGTGTGGACAGTACTGTGTGTATTTTCTGCATCATCGCAGCCTGGGCTATTTCTTAGAACATTTAGTGACTCATTTCGATCCTCGTTCTTCTGCTAGAAACGATGTGAAAGTAGATCGATGGTTTTGTGACCATTATGCTTATCTTTTGTCTCAAGCTAGGAAACGTAGTGTCCATCAATGGCCTAATGATTTCCAACAGTGGAAATCACAATTTCATTCACCAATTTGTCAGCCCTGTTCAAAGTAGATTGTCTATTGAGAAAAAAATGTTTGTGATTTGAAAAAAAAATTGTTTGATGTTATAGTGTTGGATTATTGTTAAAAAATGTTAGAGTTGTTGTTTAGTGTTAAGTGATTTTTGAATAAAAAATGTTGTGTTTTGAAAAAATGTCTTTGTCTTTTGTTTAGCTAGAAGAATGTTGGATTGATGCTCTTTGATTTCTTACTATCCCTCTCATGACACTCACTAAACGTTGCGGCTCGAAAACCGTGTGGGGGATGTTTTCCTTCACGTCCGCGCTTTGACTTTAAGAACCGGGGTTGTTTCCAGTCTAACCATCCATTGTCGACTCATCCTCCTACGAAGATGTGTTCCAAACTAGCTAAGCTCAACGAAGCCTACGTGAATTTGCATAGGGTCAGACACAGTCTGATACCGAAGCCAGAAGAAATAGAGAATGTGAGAATGTTAAAAATCACTGAAGACCTGATAGAAGAGCTCTTCAGAGAAGAAATGAACAGGGAAAAAGAAGAATGGACAGAGAAGTACAGACTTCAGAGACAGCAGCAACAACAGCAACAGCAGCAGCAGCAGCAACCTGAACCTGACAGAGGCTTTGTCGATTGTCGTATCGACACCAAAGAGTTCTTCTTCTCTTTCCGAAGAAGCAGACCTATCGCCAGAAAGTCTATCCTCAGAGGACATCGCATTCTTAGAAACTAAAAAAGAATGCCATAGCAAAACAAAAAAACAGCCCTTTTCAGGGCTACCCAATACTCTAGAAAAGAAATAACGATCGATTTGCCAATGTGTGTAGGTAGAGTAGTGTGAAAATAAACACTAACTCTTTATTAAAAAAATGTGAGGGTATGTGTTTGTGTGTTTGTGTGTTTGTGTTTGTAAGTGATAAAGTAGGTTGGTGTGGATAGTAGATTAAAATGATGTTTGTTTTTTTGGGGGGGCTGTTTGAGGTGTATATTTGGGGTTAGATTGGATTGCTTTGCGTATGTGGATAGTCTATTGAAGTGATTTATAAAAAAATTTACAATAGTGATGGGTAGCATAAAAAAGTGAGTGAGTGTTTCTTTTAGGTCTGCGCGTTGTTGTTGTTGTTGTTTTTTGGTCATGATCTAGGTAAGATCAATTTTATGTTATTAGGGGATGTTTTCCATCACGTCCGCGCTTTCACTATAAATTGAAACTCGCTGGGCAGTCTAGCTACCCTTGTTGATTGATCAACACAACCAGAAGAATGAATAGCAGAATAGTGAAACTGTTAGAACTCCAGATGCACCTGGAATATGCCAGGCGCATAGTAAACGAACTATCAGCGGAGGCTATAGTAGAAGAAGCAAGAGTAAAGAAGGAAGAGGAGGAGAGAAGAGAGAGGGAAGAAGAGGAAAAGAAAAGAGAAGAGAGGATGTCGTTCAATATTCCCGAGACAGAGGATTGGGGTGTTGAAGCGAATCATCCTCCCTCTGCGCTCCCCAGAAGAAAGGTGAAAGAAGACTGGGGAAGAAGATGCGTGTGTGGCGCCAGGCCAGGAAGGTGCAACCATTAGATAGGTGCATCAGGAGTTCAAAAAAAACCAACAGCCCTTTTCAGGGCTACCCCAATACTCTAGAAAAGAAATAACGATCGATTTGCCAATGTGTGTAGGTAGAGTAGTGTAAATATAAACACTAACTCTTTATTAATAGTGGAAGTGAATGTGTTTGTGTGTTTGTGTTTGTAAATGCTGAAGTAAGTTTGTGTGAATAGTAGATTATGGGTTTATTTATTGATTCTTAGCGTATGTAGAGAGTATAGTTAGGGTTATAGTATATGAAATGAGAAAGTAGGGGGATGTTTTCCTTCACGTCCGCGCGTTGTTGGGTCATGATCTAGGTAAGATCAATTTTATGTTTTAGGGGGATGTTTTCCTTCACGTACGCGCTTTCAGTATAAAACTAACAGTGTTGGCCATTGAAACCCATTCTACGGAATAAGCAAACAAGAAGATGCCAGCAGCTTCAGCTTTATACAACGATCTTATGGGAAGTTGGTATTGGATGGTAGATGGATTGAGTGTAGTAGAAAGGGTTGAACAGGAATGGAGGTATGCAGTGACAAAAGACTTCGTCTCAAGACAAGTAACCAGCCTCCACTTATCCGTAAATATTGTAAAAGAAATGATAGAGGATGAGGAGAAGAGAATCAGAGGTTTAATTAACCCACCGTATGTCAAAGTGGGTAAGTTAAAAGAAGCGATAGATCATGTGACGAGTGCAAGGTGCTTTCTAGAAGACATTGTAGAATGGACAGATTGGTGTTTCGCGAAGTGGGGGTTAGAAAAACTTAAGAAAGCTGAAGAACTAATGAGGAATGTGCTGACCGAAGAGGTCAAGAAGATCAAAGAAAAGTGGTCAAAGGAAAGAAAAGAAGAAGAAAATAGAAAAAAAAGGATGAATTCGAAAAACTGAACACAAACTGGATGAAAATCCAAGAGAAGTTCCGGGCCATGGGCCACCCGGACTGGTTGCTGGAAACAGAAAAGAAAAAGAAGAAAGGAATGATGGACAAAATAAGAGGATGGTGGAAGAAGTTAAGAAGTTAAAAGAAGAAGAAGAAAAACCCAAAGGCCCTTTTCAGGGCCAGCCATATATCTCGAAAAGAGATAGCCTTTCAATTGCCTACCCTTTTTTTTTTTTTTAAAAAAAAAATCCCATGTTAATTTCCCTTGTACGTATATTAACCCACAATTTATTCCCATGTTAAATTTCCCTTGAGGCTAATCTGACCCACGATTTTTCTTCATGTTAAATTACCCTTGAGGCTAATCTGACCCACAATTTTCTCCATGTTAATTTCCCTTGAGGCTAATCCTACCCACGATTTTTCTCCATGTTAAATTTCCATTGAGGCTAATCTGACCCAAGGGTGTTTTTAATGCTAATTCCCATTGAGGCTAATCCTACCCCCCTTACTACTTTCACCTCATTCCATTCACCTGTTCTCGTCACAAGATGTGGACTAACGTAGAATCGTCTACCTTCACATTGTCGATGCTGTTCAACCCGGACTATCGCATTCATGTCAAATCATCATGGTCTATCACCCGGATCACCGATACGGCTCTTTGGAAACGAAGGATCTGTGTGAGAAGCAAGGCTGTCTGATGCTAGTCTTAATCTACGGTCTGGAAGTCAGGCGAAGTATGAGGAAGAGAAGAAGATCCGTGCAATGCACTCTATGTTAACTCAATGGTGTTAGAAAAGTAAAAAGGCCACTCACATCTCTAGAAAAAAATGACTATTTTCTCTTGCCTAATCTTTTTTACTCGGTTGTATAGCTATTTGTTTGATAGATTTGTGTAGATAAATCTATGTATGTCTATGTCTCTGTCTATGTCTCTATGTCTATGTCTCTATGTCTATGTCTCTATGTCTATGTCTCTAACTATGTCTCTATGTCTATGTCTCTATGTCTATGTCTCTATGTCTATGTCTCTATGTCTATGTCTCTATGTCTATGTCTCTAACTATGTCTCTATGTCTATGTCTCTATTGTATTTGTCCCTTGTTCCTTTAGTAACGCATATTCGGGTCAGGCACTGAATCACTATTCCTAACTGATCCGCCCGATTGAGGTCAGCCACTTGCAACATTGTTGCCATTGTTTCCTCAGTGTCCATTACCATTACGTCATCCCTCTCCAATTCCCCATTGTCCCATGACAGTCCCAATACATTGTCGCTATACATTGCCTGTGTTAAATTTACATTGTCCCTCGACAGTCCCACAATGATAAATTCACCTTTGTCCCTAGGGTACAAACACCCAAAGTTAACATTAAGTCCCCATTATCCCTAGAGTATCCCGTTCTACTCCGAGCGATTCCTTCTGTATTCTACGCTAGTGAGTTAAGTGACATTACACAATAAACATCATACAAACAGAATTTCGCTTATGTAAACAAATTATTCCACGCTTTACGTCTTATGTTGAAAATATATTAGTGTTGGGAACGTCGTGAACTATGAAGTCAGGGGACGTAAGCTTTACCCAGCCCGCATACAATGCAAGGCAAAGAATGACTAATGCAGCTTCATGTTCTATAATAATTATTGCCTTTAAATTGACAACAACAAAAAAAAAACGGTGATTTGGTATTCAGGGTCCATCATTCAATATTATGCGTTTGCTGCAAAACGTGTTCGCCATTAACTAGAATATAGTGTTTTTACTAACTTTTAAATATATTATGGCTATCTTGGGTTCATTCTCAATTGAAACCTTTACAACAGATTTTACAGGACAGAAATTCGAGAACTGTATGAAATTGGTAACCTCTGCATGAGTATAATAATATTATGTGTAATATTATATCTGGAGTGTATAACTTTACGTATGTCATTTTCTATATAGAGTGTTGCTTGATTTATTTAAAGCAAAGCCATCGTAACTGTGTATTTTTAAAGTTATGTCTTTAATTTCAGTTCGAATCTCACACCCCAGCGATGTAATAATCTAGCATAGCAACGGAGTGACACCTCTGTAAGAGAGGCCAGAATGGTCTATCCCATCTTCTATCTGAGAGTTTGATACAATTGCATAGGAACCAGCGAGAAATCCGAATATTTACATCATGTAAGCATAGTAAACAGCGGCAATCCTCCATAATAAGTGGTCACAAAGAAACTTTTCGCGTAATAATAGGTGGAATTTATCATAATAGTACTAAGTCTGATAAATCAGCCGGCAAAAAGTGCATTGATGTCTTGGGATTTGGGATTTGATCTTAAGTATTCATGATCTATTGCTATTCTTGCAGACACACTTGACCTTAACACATCAATGCACATACCAACCGTTAGACAGTTACCGGTATTTCTCGAAGCTCTTAACTTACGGTTGATTTAAGAGCTGTTAGGCGATATATACAGCATATTTGGCATCAAATTTGACGTTTAAAAATGTGTAAATTTAAGTGAAATAAATGAACCATATTGCACATTGCCGTTGCAAATTATCTCTCTACAGCGGCGGATAATCAGATCTTCCGTCAATATCGATTGACCAATCAGATGCGACCTCCGCTCATTCGCAAGTATTTGATTATTTTGGTCGTGTGTTTCAAAAGATTGTGGATCTGTCGCGTGATAAATATCTCATCTAGACTATTATCACCAACACTTAAAAATATTATAGTGACACTGATCTCGTAAAAATGCCTCGAAGCACCCAACTTTACTTGTTTAGAAAGTTTATTTTCACTACAATAAAAATGAATGTGTTGCGTACTTGACATTATTATATTTGTTGCTAACATGGACTTACTGCATAAAATAGTTTATTTTTGCAAGGTTAAAATCGATATTTTATGAAAAAAAATAGTGACAAGAGCGAGCGCTATAAAGTCCATGAAAAAAAAAAATACAGCTACAAACAAAAACCCAAAGCATGAAGCAAGATGAAAATGATTTAATATTCTTAAAACTAAACCGTTATTGTTATGGAATATGCGGGGTTTATTATTAGCTGAAATGTTTCAACATTATATAATAATAACCTTTTTCATTGTGTATCGTGGTATATATACTCAATGACTGATAAATAAAAAATACAATATTCAACCTGACTAGATAAGCACTACAAACATAGCAGTTTGAAGATGTGGATCAAAAAATTAATACGGTACCGAGAGACAAGCAAATCCCAAAAATGTTTATGTTATTTGCTAAGCAATATAAATGTGCATAATTTTTCTATTTCCAATGTCCAACAGTATTTCGTTTCAACCAGTGTCCATATACATTTCTTACCTTACACTTTTCACCATTTCTCTTTAGTAATGTTTATGTGCTTCACTTCTTATGTGTAGTACAGTTAATCTTCACACAGAAAAATGTTCTATTTAACCCTCAACTTTTAATATATATATATATATATATATATATATATATATATATATATATATATATATATATATATATATATATATGCCCGTTACCCAGTCTGTTCGTATGAACATACCAGTGACTTGAGTCCTTGCCGAAAACGTGGGTCCAAAATGCCGTACAGAATGGGATTGATGACACTATTGACGAAATAGAGACGGAGAAAAAAGAAGAAGAACACTTTCTGAGTATCTGATAAGTTCTGTAGGAATGTTCCCTCGCCTGCTATTAAAGAGATAAGAATTACATATAAGATCGTCGTTACTACAAAAACTGACGTGAGAGTCAACATGATTATTGTTTTCTTCCGGACACGACTTTGAAAAAAACTTGTATCGTTCATTGCTGAAAGTGAACTGCTAGAAACATTTCTTGAAGAGGATGAAAGGGAGTTAATGCTAGCTCTCTGGGGCCGAGCAGCACGTTTTCCTAACAGGTCGTTTGCCCTGCATGATGTTTTTTGCTCCTTTTGTAACTGGGTATAATTCTTCAAACAAGCATTGTTTATTTCAACCTGTTTTCTAACGTCACACCCAAATATTGTGTTACAATTATTAGAGAAGCGGTTGCTTCTTATTTTAAAGCTTTCTCGCGTCTCTGTTTTTGAAGTCTGGTACACGTCTTTAGACTCTTTTGCAGAGACGATGTTTCCGTATGAATAAAATTCAGAATATTCCTCGAAACTGTCAGTGATGGTATTTCCAGATATTGTGCTTATTGTCGCCTCACCTCCTCCTTGTTCTATGTATCGTTGCTCGTGTGTAGCAGAGCTTTCCTTTTTTTCTGTAAGTAATGAGTTAGATCTGTTCCGCATCCAAGCGCCAGACTCGTGTTTTGTATTCTCCCGGCTCGTGTAACACGTTTCTTCAATGTTTTGCACGGGCTGCAAGTTACAGAAAACTTTCCTCACAACCAGAATGTTGAACGTTGCAGCAGCTAGCATCAGTATACCAACAGGCACGGAATACGTAATTATGATGTAAATTAGCGGGTAGAGAGTGTTCTCATATTGATCACTCTTCTCGCATATAGACACCTCAATTTTGACTCCTTTATAATAAATGGTGTACGTTTGCTTTCCCCACAAAAAGGCTATGGGTAAAGCGGCTATACTAGCGAATAAAAGGGCGCAAATGCCAGACTTGCGAGCTAGAGATACTGAAATCTGGCTCCTTAGGGGTCGGCATACCTTTCTGTAGCGGTCCAAAGCTATAAGGAATAGGATTTCCCCTGATCCCCACGCAGTGAAGATATTGAAGTAAGATTTAAGTTTACATATCCACTCAAGCTCCAAGGTGTACCAGTTGATTTGGACGTATATTTCAGCGGGGAGCGTGGTCAGGCAGCTGGTCAGGTCGATACAGGCCAAAAACAAGACAAAGTAACGGAAGTTAGATTTGGAATACTTGCATAAGTAAATGTATAAAATAAGTATGTTCCCCACAAGACCGACACACGCTTCGACTGCTATGAAAATTGTTAGTGGCATCAAAGCAGACATCAGACTGGCATCAAGATCCTCATTGGTGAGGCTTTCTTCAGTGATGGTAACGCTGCCTTCTAATGGTAGTATACTGAGATTTAACAGACTTGTTGGACTTGTGGTGACGTCCATAGTAAAGTTTTTGCCTGGGTCTTGCAGGATGCTGCTGCTAGGGGTGGAAAACGCCGCCATTCCGACTTCAATACTTTTTATATTCTGGAAATTTAAAAGTTATTGGCTTCTCGAAATAAGAACAACTCTTAGTTATCCAGGTAGTTAATTAAGGTCTATTCCTTGGAATACATTTATTCCACTCGATCTCGTCCTTAAGACCTGACGCAGGGAATTCTCACGAACGTTTCTCTTAACTGGAGGCAATGGAAGAAGAAGATTAAACAATCCAGATGCTTTTACATTGATAGCTTCCTGTTAGAGAACATGGACAACATTTTCGACGGAATAGTTAATCTTAAGTTTCCTTGTAATTTTTTCTGTTCACATACACTGATTCCTGATTGTATGTTTGAGGAAAAATAATAGTTCTGTCAGATGTTTCGAAAACACGGGTCTAGAAATTTTACTATAAAAAATATCTTACGCATTCCCTAACTTCCGCTTCTTGTAGCAGACTCCATCCTCAGAATAGCTTAGAATCGTATTTTTCAATTTAAATTATTTATGTGCCAGTTGTTTTATTCGTCGATTACTGAAATAGTCAAAAACATGTATCAATAAATATTTTCCTTCAATATTTTTTATCGTTATATATTCAAATATAATCTTCGAAAAAGTATTGAAAGTTGCTAAAGAAAAAATATTGTATTGAGAAACGGAATAATTATGATCTCAGATTTCACGTTCTCTACTTCCATGCCTGGTTTGAATCTATTTTTCTTATAACAATACTTGCAATTTTCACAGAATCGTAAATGCACATCGTCATATTTTTAAATCTGCAGTGAACACAATATTTACAGAAAATCTCAAATATTCCAAATCTGTAGACTTACTATCCAAATAGCACTGACAGGCACAAATTAGTTTTATCATCTCCTGGATGGTAAATGTTTTTTGTGGTTGGTGTTGTCTGTTTTCCGAGCATTCGACGTCATATCCAATAACAGAGTACAAAACATGCCTTGATAAATCAATGTTATACCACTGCGAAAACACATAATTTTTGTTCTCTCCAGATTCAACTTTTCGATTCTTGTAGATGAGCCACAAACAATTTAAAACGCCAGCCAATAATCGTTTAGATCTCTTTTCACGTCCGCTTGTGTCGTAACAAGGGAGTAAATGCTGCCGATCATGTTGACACAATGCTTACCAGAGAAATAAAGTTTGCATCTGGTTTCCTAGAGTTTTACCTGAGTACCGTATGGCACAGGACGTAACACTCTTATGCCTTTTCAGATTACAACTTATTCATTTAAAAAAGGAAATACGGATTTAAAAAACAATTGTTAAAAAATATATTAGAGGAATCGGCTAGTACAAAATGTAGACGAATACAAGCAGGGAATAAAATCATCGATACAGTGATAATATTAGATTAGAATTAGGTGGGGTTATAAAGGCAACGGTAAAAATCGATATAAGGTCTTATAAAATATGGCACGCTTTGTTCAGTTTCAATTTGATGAATGATCATGCCTTTCCTAGCATTTATAGGCTCGAATGAATTGTAGTAATTGTTCTTAATATTTTGACAATTATTCAACTCTCTCTCTGCATACCTGTCCATATATTTCATGATGGGTGTATATTTGTTCATGTAAATGTATATGTATATACATTAAACAATAAACAAGGATAAGTGTTATTTGTGTTTAAGTATCATTTTTATTGATTTGTTAGATTTTAGTGATTATTTGTATCGGAAGTCGGTGTTGGAAAGATATTTTTCAAACGAATAATCATAGAAGCAGACGTCATAATTTATAGCATTTGCAAGACTTTAAGGTAACATGGATAAATCGACACCCCATAATTTTTTAACAAAAGGAATTTACGAGATATTCTAACGTGCAAGTGTTTAGTAAATGGAGATGTAAATAATTAATTTTGATAGGTGTTTGGGTCGTGTTTTGTAGTGTATGGCGTGAAGTACCAAACTTCGGCATGGAAGGACTTATTGATAGGTTGTACAAATGTAAAGCAAGAAATATCATGCAAGTGTGAGATTAGAGCATCGTGATGTGTGGTCATATTTTGTACTATTTCCGCGTTTATGAATCCTTTAGTGGTCTAGAGATCCTTGGAAATAGGAGAAACATTGACCTTAATCCAGATTCACAATACTTATTGCTTGATTCGAATAGGAGAAACATTGACCTTAATCCAGATTCACAATGCTTGTTTTTTTTTTTTTTATTCGATCAGTAGTGAGACTTCGAGCAGGTGTGAAAGGGGAATTTAAAACAATACTAGTCTTCGTGAGCTTCCGGCGACTAATAAGTTTTTAGTTAAATAAATCTCACGGACAGAACCCGGTCTTAGACCGATAGGACCGATTTGGCCCATTTGGGCCCAGCGCTTATTATAGGGAGAAATCAATTTGAAAGTGACAGAAGAAAATTTTAAGTTTTGTATCCTCGTTGCCGTTTTTATTTATTGAAATCGGTAGGGGGTTACAAAAAAAAATAAAAAATAAAAAATAAAAAAAAGGGAAAGTGTGCGAATACTACAGTCGCGGAATACGCTGTCGCAACAGATTGGTACTTCACGCTATGCACAATAAAACACGATTTAATTACCTATTACAAAGAATTATTTCTAATTCAAGTTACATACGACTACATGCGTTTTCGGAAGCTCCCCACGACGAGTAATATGTTCATTCCCATAATGGAATCTGAGTTTAAAATCGTCGAGAAAAGCTTTAAGGACGATGTTTATTTCGCAATTTTGGGTAGTGCTGACCGGACCCTGCTTTGCTCTTCTCCCAGCTCAAGCGCGCATCCTTGAGGGCGCGTCGGTGAGGTGAGCCACTTGTAAGCGTTGGCATCTCTTAGAAGCATCAGGCGCTCGTGGCATTTTTGTTCGCTTGTCGCGGACGTTGGGACGGGGTGCCCCTATAACGGGATTCGCAAACCATAGTATGAGGCTGGTAAAGCCTGCGCCATCGCCGTCCAGACTCCAGGTTTCCCGTGGGCTGAAGCATTTCTACCTTAGAACGGAGGGTTAATGTTTCCGCACGGGCATATTTTTGTCGCCGTACGGCGAAAACGCAAGTAAAAGATGTAACCTTGAAACGATCATTGATTTCGTGGCAATATGTAACCAAGAAACATTCATTGACTGTATGGAAACATCAAACACATTCCTCTATATTGTTAGAAAACAATTTTTAGATTGGTCAATTGGTAAATTCTCAACGGATTGTGTGTGTCACTGTGTGTGTCAGTGTGCGTGTGTATGTGTGTGTGTGTGTGGGGGGGATTTCCTTACTTTTCAAATGAAATCGAAAAACGAAAGTTTTGAAGGTAATCTCTCGTCGCACAAAATACAAATCACTGTGAGGATGTCATTTGTTGAATTGTCGGTATATATGAACACACACACACATCTATATATATATATATATATATATATATATATATATATATATATATATATATATATATATATATATATATATATATATATATGCACGTATGTATGTGTGCGAGTGAAAATCCATTACGAAAAAGTGTACTTAGATGTAGTCTTAAGTGGATTCGATAATCTGTACATTGAAGCTTGGGAATTTCCCTTTGAAGTATAGAGATGAAAAACAGTGGTATTTTAGGTTGAAAAACTAATGCGTCATTATCATGTTGTCCATCAATAGAAATGGTCAGTCTTTGAGATGTTTAAATAGGGATTAGAAAACCTGTAAAGCGTGTATTCTATTTTGAATAATTGAAAAGCGTGTATTCTATATTGAATAATTGAAAGGCGTGTATTCTATATTGAAAGTATTGGATTTGTGAACAAATGCTATTACGTACTTAAGGCCAATAAAACATCAACAATAATAGCACAAAAAAATCCCTTTGTTCAATTAACATAGAAAGGTTAAATGATAGCGTTAGGTTTGATTATTCGATATTATATTATAAACTAGTGTTTATAACTGTAGAAGTTGGATCGAGTTTCAACTTGGATCCTGATTTTCTATTGCATCATGGCCTGTGGTGTTTGTTGTAATGAGCAGTAGACCCAGATACCCCAGGGTATTGTGTGACAGGTGTGTCTGCGGCTGTGCTACTTGCAGTTGGTTGTGAGCTATATGGTACAATTTCTTGGTCTTACAGAACTAAATAACACAGTTAAAAGAAACTCTTATTTACACCAATATAGCGTGCTGACCTCATTAGTCTACACCAACATAGCGTGCTGATCTCATTAGCCAGAGAATCCTCGTTATTGACGTGTATAACAGGTCATTTAACAAATCATGTATGAGATATACTATTAAGATGAATTCCAAACATTTTGTTTTCGTTTTCTTTCTTCTTAAAATAAGCCATCTAATTCCTTTTTCACTGCAACCAACCACAAGTATAAACAAAGAAATAAGATTCAAAGATAGGCCCATCACAAAATAGATATTACCTTTTCGATATTGTTGTCTATATCTATGTTCTATATTGCTGTCTATAACTATTTTCTATTGTTGTTTATGTCAATTTTCTATCTTGTTGTTTATGTCTATTTTATATTGTTGTTTATGCATATTTTCTACACTATGGTTTATGTCTATTTCTGCTATTGTTGTTTATGACTATTTTCTGTACTATGGTTTATGTCTCTCTTCTATATTGTTGTTTATGTCTATTTTCTATATTGTTGTCTACTGATTTGTTTTCACTTCCAACGAAATGTAAAGAACGAGACAAATAATTTGGAAGGCCTTCGCATGAAAATGACATTATTCAACTAGTTTCATAAATCTTGATTTAAAATTAGCAAAAATGGAGGATGGTATTCATCACACGCAAAGAAAAAATTATTTTACTTGAGGAAACTGAAGAATATTGAAGTGAAATGACTTTAAAATGCATTTCAATGCCTCGTTCGCACCTTTGCTTTGCATGAAGTCGTGGTATCATTAGTGACTTTCAATAGGAATTGAATAGTGTTGGTTCGTGCACGTGTATTACGATCTTACATTATTTGCTCGTGTTGCGACCCTATGGTCTTAAGGTTAGTACAGAAAAGAGCGAAAACTGGCAAGTTTGGTATTATTTAACAAATAATTTATTTACCTAGAATACAAACTGAAAAAAATCAAATTAACATACAATATGGTGAATGAAATCCTAAGTGATCCTAAAGGTTCCATCACAAGTTCAGAAACATCAAGTATTCCAAATGAGTTACAATAGTGTTGCGTCAGTCGTAGTTTGTATACGATCATTGAAGGATAAATTGCGCGGTCAGTCGCTCAGGTACATGCCATCGAATAATTCATGCACGAGTGAGCGTGATATACGTTTGTGCTTTTACGGCCGAAGGGTACTAATCGTGGACAGATTCCCGTTTCTTCGTTCTGCGACAGTGTTACCGGCGCGAAGTGAACCCGACGATCTGCTATCGGAATCAGTTCGTCACGACACACCATCGTTACATTGCTTACAGAAACAGGTTGCGTGGGCGATTTGATTGCATGAGTGGGCCACTGGTGGCCATTTTATTTCTTTGCTGGATCATCGGCATGTTTCAGCACACTTCTAGGTTTCTTCACTCGGGATACCTTGTTTCTACTTTTCATCCCAACTATGTCACAAATCGAAGGATAGATAAATGTTTCTAAACCCCTTTGTGTCGACGCGGCAGAACACCATTATCATGTAGTCATTGTCTCGAATCACTTTCTGAGTAACGTAGATCACGTGGACATCTTATAATGTATATGAGTGAATATGTATGCGAGTTTTCTGTTTTCCTAGCATCACGTCACCGTATACTACTATGTTGTTCATCGACCCTTTGATGTCGTTGATGGATTGCTCTTTATCGATATCAGCGATGAATTCAACGAATTGTGTCTCATCGGCTTTATCGCGGACCTGACTGAAGTTTTTCAATAAGTCGTACCACTGTTGATCATTCTCAGACGGTGCGATCATGTATAATTTTTCCCACGTGGACCATTGCTTGATGAGATTTAACAAAAGATGTATTTGTCCCTATCCTGATGGACCGTTGATGATCTCGCAGGTACAAATGGGAAATGTCTGATAATGTTTCTATGGCGTTGGATCTTTGCACGCAGAGAAATCAATTATATTGAGAGGCTTAATTGGTAGTTAAATAACCATGAGTTAATATTGTGATCAATGTAAAACTTACACGAAAACCATCGATGAAATTCCAGTATCAATTGACTATGTAAACAAGCACCTTCAGGGATGCGTTCCCTCTGTGGCGAAGACATACAAAAAATGATTTGTTCTGAAATCGCCAGCCATTCGTATGCTTGATTCACTAGTGACTCGTCACAGTGGTAAGACCGCCGCAGAGTTGGGTAAGTTGCTGAGGACACCATGGGCCATTTATCTGTGAGAAGCATCTTCCTGGATAACGTTACATGATACGTGATTGGACATCAAACTGAACGAGAATGATCAACCGCCCGACGGTGGAACGCCTATTAATCAGATTGATCATCATATTGCCGACACAATCTTGGCTATAAATAGCCTAAATCACTTCCGGACAGACATGCCACTGACGTAAAACTCATCCACGAGCTAAATCAAGGATCCTACCGTGTTCCAACGGATTGACCGGTGGATTATTAATACCACCATGAAGGGCAAAGGTTTTGTTTAGCGGTAATTTGACTATGAGCGTTCGGCAAATTAGCAAGTGCCGATAAAGAAACTGCTCGAGCGTGGTTGTCGCAACAAGTTTTGTGGCAAATTTATTTACCAACACCTATCAAAATTCCACGACGATGATTTAAAATTAGAAACCACAACGAGGTTTATCAGGCTGATATACTGTTTATGTCACAAAACCTAATATGCAGACGACAATACAAGTACGTGTTAACAGTTGTTGACATCGCCAGCCAACACAAATAAAGCTGCACGGTTGACGTCCAAAGATTTGATCGGCGTTGCATTTGCATTCAAATACATATACGGGTTTTTATTTTTTGTCCTCATTTGTGGCCTTTCCATCCGCTCTTGCCTCTACTCCCATAACAATTTAGCCCATAAGTGACCGTTGCCTGTTGTCATTTTTAAGTTTGTCCACGAGGTGCAAGAATGCCTAAACACACGTGATGTGAGTGGGCCAGTCATGGGGGGGGGGGGGTATTCTCGTACGGATGGAAGTGCCTCAAAGGGTTTCCAAAAAGATAAAAACCAGCCTTTGATTTTGCTTGATTTCAATTTCGGGGATATTTAATTTTCTGTGCAAGTTACCAAAGCTACATTGAACAAATTAGAAACACTTTATTCAAGTAGTCATTTATGACAAAGGCTTTAATTCGCTGCAATTATCTAACGATGGACAATCCTGACGAACCCAAAATGATTTGCTGCTAGTGAGTCAAATGAAAGAATCATAATCAGTATCATACCATGTATGGATAAATAATCTTGCACGGTTACTTTACGGACACAGGAAGAACAAGGGGAAAATATCCATGCAGATGTTGCATGCATGTAGTTTACACTCAACCACTTTTCATGAGTCACGAATTTTAATGCTATGGTACCTGTGAAAAACCACAGCTAATTATTATGCCAGAGCCTGGTAAAAACGCTGTCAAATTTACTGCAATAAAGCGAAAGATGAAAGTCCCGTCTACCCGGAATTCGAAAGCTGAATGTTTCAATGGACAGCTCTGTTAACAAAAACACAAATATATCTGATATATATTAAACTTTGCAAATCGCTGTAGCAGTTTGATGTGATGGGGAAGAAAAACAGAGCAGCCAGTCCTTTACCAAGCCCAGAGCGTTCTCTAAACACAGTTGAGGTCTTTTCCATAGTGATCGAAGTTACAGCAAAATGTATTCGACAGCAGCTTTACTCACCAGCACGCACAATTATGACTGGTGATACTATTCGAGCATTCTTCAGTAACTCATTGCTGCATTAGTGAAAAAGCTTTCACTGAAGAGCAAAGCTTGTCCAACGATAACGAGCAAAGCCAGTCCAACGAGGAATTAAAAGATCGGGATCCAAAGTTTCTGATCACTGTGAGATCACTGGTGCGTACATTGGTGTTGCACACAACGCATGTAATTTGCAGTTTAGAATTTACCTCAGCAAAACAAAAATCCCTGTAATGCTTCATAACCTACGTGTGCATGATGGCCACTTACTAATACAGGCATAAAAATCATCGATAAGCGTGATCACCAGCAACATGGAAAACAATAAATGACGTTCCGGCTGTGACAACTGTAGTTCATAATTCGATAAGTTTATGAATTCGTCCGTGGTCAAGTTAGCAAACAATCTGACGGCCGAGAAAATAATTGCAGTTCATTGATTCGATAAGTTTATGATTTAGTCCTTAGACAAATTGGCAAACAATATGATGCCGGAGAACTTTAAAATGTACTCGTCGATACTATCCAACCAGTATAGACCTGCACACAGGACACATATGATCGGATTAAACGACACATTGCACAGGTGTATAAAGCGATTGTCCCGGGTTGTTACCATGCGATGGATACTTCCCGTTGGAATCACCACTTACAAATTTTATCATCGTGCTGTTGTGAACCAATTTACAATAGTTACTTGTGAACGGGTCAAAGTAAATCCTGGTGGCAGTTCCGTATCTGCTGGAACAACATTAAATTTCTCTCAGCAGCAGACAGGGTGAACAAACCACTTGCTTTAAAGTCCATTTGTAAAACCTCATGCGAAGAAAAAAAGATATAAATAAGGTAAATAACCTCTAACTTAACCGAGAGTTTCTCTAATTGGGTTATTTTGTCTTTGTCTTTGTTTTTATCGAAATTTGTGTTTACCTGTCGGGACATTTATTTGTGGTCGCACCCTCTCTGTTGTTGTAATTAAATTATTATTATATCAGTCTCTCAACCAAATAGTTTATCTAGACCTATACGATATCACGATCGAGGATCATGTAAATTTTATGTTATAAATTCGTGTGGAGTAGATTGTGCTTTTGAAAAGAAGTTTTTGAACATAATCATGTCGATATCCCCACTACGCCAAGTCTGATGAATATTTCGCAGAGTATGTGTATCAACTCCATTAAAACAACTAAAATATTGTAGTTATCTCTGATCATTTTAGGTATTTGTAACACTGAGTAACACAAATGACATCCGTGTTTTAATGTCTGCCTCGAGAAAATATTCTAGCTGGATTTGATTGTTTGTTCAGCATTACGTTGTCATACACGACTAAATTATTAATAAATCCATCGAAGCCATCAACGGATGGGACTTAGTCAATATCGGTGACAAAATCAATAATATCATTACCGTCTTCGTCCAACAATTTTGCATTTTCATTAAAATCTTTAAGTACATCGTAAAATATCTGATCATCAACTGACGGAGCTACTAAATAAAACTTATCCCATTTGAGCCATCTCATTATCAGATTAAGTAATAACTGCGTTTTACCAGACCCAGATGGACCTATGATAATTGCTCTGATAGAATTAGGTAGCGCTAGATGATGCTTGCCTGGCTCTTGCTTTCGTGTCGCTGGGAAATCAATGCCATCCGTGTTATACAAATATAATAAATAATATGGATTTATATTGTGTTCGACGTAGAGCATCCGCCCCGACCAGTGGATTAACAACAACAATAACAACAAATAAAAAGCGTGCACTTACAGGCAAATGTGTGAAATGTGGCACAAAGAAATATAAATGTATTTCTTCTCGTATGAAGCCAGGTGGTGATATCGCTACTTCATTAGGAAAATTACCAGGAACTACATGGGCTAAATACCCAGGAGGAAAAACATCTTCCAGTATATAATTAATGTGGTCCTGGAACTCGAATTGATACCCGACTTGACGAGCGAGATCAACGAAGACCTGGAGAATACCCAATAAATATGATTGATCAAGCATGTCACGTTCATGATGTAGTTTATCAAAAAAAATCCAGATCTGCAACAACGACATATTGCAGATGTGAAGTTAATTCATTTGTTAAATTCCATATTAAATTAAATCTTTCAGAGAATCATTAGCTAATTCGTCTGTAAGATCTGCGATGAGGCAGCAAATGTTACAGGTTCTGTTGCTGCAAATTGGTTGGTTAGCACGACAGGCAATATGGCAAAATTATATACCATCACCAAAAAAATTCCTCATGCACATTTTGATATCAGCACTCCTAATGAAGTTCATAAAGCAGATATTTTATTTTTTTTACCACACGATACCATCAAAACTGGCAGACGTCAATCACATACATACAAATACGCGTTAACTGTCGTTGACTTTGCAAGTAGATATAAGGAAGGAGAGCCATTATTAACTAAAACAGCAACTGAAGTTGCATATGCTTTTGAACGAATTTATCAACAAGGACCCTTGCGATGGCCACAGGTGCTACAAGTTGATTCTGGCAAGGAGGTTTTTGGTGCAGTATCATCTCTGATGAAAAGAAACATAACGTCAAAATTAGACGAGGACATGCCGCAGTTCATCGTGATCAGGCAATTGTTCAACAATTTAATCGAACACTTGCTGAGCGGTTATTTGGATATCAATATACAAAGGAAATGATTCGGAAAGAAATGAGATCTCGCGAATGGGTCTCAGGATTACCAAGTGTTATTGCTGCATTAAATAATGAAATTACTCGTGCAACTTCTATGAAAACCGTTAATGCGATTGCATAATAAAACCACATACCAATACAACGACATGACTTTTCAAAACAACCAGTATTAGGTAATGTGACTGTAAGATATTTATATGAACATGGTGAACTTGAAGTTGGTAAAAATAAGCGACTGATCATATTTGGAGTATTACGACACATTCAATTTCTAGTGTGTTAAGATCCACGGGTAGACCTGTAATCTACAGATTAGATTCAACTGCTCCTCAACGTGGATTTGTGCGTGAACATTTGTGAAACAAAGTATATACTGTTAGCTACATTTAATGACGCTGACCTGAAAATGACTGTGCTACAGATAGGATAAAATTTTCAATGCTGTGTGAAATGAACAATATAATAGGAAACACTGCTCCATGCATATAGACTATAGACCTATACACTTCATATCCTCCCAACTCTCTTAACAACTACGGAAAACTTAGTAACAGCCAGAAAAGTGTTATAGAAAACATTTTTTTCCCTAATTTTGTTAAGCATTTCCATTGTGCCCCGGTTGAATAAAAAATATACCTACACTATTTAATGACAAATAATACTCTTACCAGCCAGAAGGAATCATTTATCCGTCAGCACATAATTCCATAAGCAAATTTCACTGTAACACTTGCCATATTTATAGGACAGAAAAATAAATCTTCAAAGAATCCGTGAACTTGAAAGTTTAGCACATGGTTATCCGCTAGAGCCCGTTTTTGAAGGGTCTATTAATATACACAGAGGTAATTTTACAGTCATTATTAAGGACAACACAAGTATACCACGCAAAGTTTCACCTCCTCCAAAGAAAAGGATAGTTATATACGATAGTGACACAGATCTCTAATTACCCATGAATAATTAAAGAAAGATGTTGTTCTTCTTTACAGCTTGTACCAAGTATAACTACAGTAGAGCTGAGTAGACACTATCGTTTTAATATTTACAATATAACGTTTCAAAATTGGAACTGATGAAAATAATGTAATAAATATTAATTATTTATTGTCAATTTCATATAACATGCATATATTAAATGTGATAATACCTCATTATTCTTTGCTTACGCGTATAAACTGTGCACTTCGAACGCAACGGTCACACCACAGCCCTCATTAAAATATTTATATTAATGCGCTGCATGTAAACATTGGACGTGAACACTAGTGCAGAATTCATTTTACTTTAAAGGAAAATATTGGGTGAGAAAAATAATGTACGTTGGGGAGACACATAATATAAACCCTTGACTGGGATTTCCTTGTCTCGGCCCAAACCCCAACATAGATTCTATATAACACATACGACATACAAACACAAACAACTATCCTTGGCATCCGTCCGTCTATGGGAGACGATGGCGTAGCTCCAAAGTACGCTTTTGCTTATCCTTCTTTTTAGCTCTCTTTTCAGCTTGTTTTATTCTTCTCTTTTCCTCTGCGTTTTGAACTCCCTGCCTGACAGCTAGACGTCAGCCGGAACAGTTGTTTGCACAGCTCTCCCAGTCGTTGACATTGATGTTTGCTGTCCTCATATCCTTCTTGCAAACATCTTTGTAGCGCAGATGTGGTCGTCCAGTTGGTCGTGCACCTTCTGCTAACTCCCCATATAACAGGTCCTTGGGAATGCGACCTGGGTCCATTCTCTTGACATGGCCGAGCCAGCGAAGGCGCCTCTCGCTGAGTATGGAGAACATGCTGTTCATGTTGGCGCGTTCTAGAACCTCTGTGTTGGGTACTTTGTCCTGCCACTGGATGTGCAGAATGCGCCGCAGACATCTCAGGTGGAAGCTGTTGAGTTTCCTCTCGTGTCTTGCATAGGTGGTCCATGTTTCGCTGCTCTAGAGAAGTGAGCTGAGCACGCAGGCTTGGTAGACACGCAGTTTGGTCTTCTCTGTGAGGTTGGGGTTGTTCCAGACCCTCTGGTTAAGTCTGACCATCACTGCTCTGCCTTGGCAATCCTGCTGCCCACCTCAGAGTCAATGGAGAGTGAGCTGGAGATGTTAGACCCGAGGTATGTGAAGTTCTCGACAACTTCCAAATTGTACCCATCGATGAAGACAGAGGGAGGGGAGTCTGTGTCCTGTGCCATGACATTCGTTTTCTTCAAACTGATGGTCAGTCCAAATTCCTTACATGCATGGGAGAGGCAGCATACCAGCTGCTGAAGTCCATCTTCCGTGTGTGATGTCAAGGCTGCATCGTCGGCAAAGAGCAATTCACGGATGAGTACCTCTGTGACTTTAGTCTTAGCATGGAGACAGGCGATGTTGAACAGCTTGCCGTCAGCCCTGGTATGGATGTACACTCCCTCGCTGCAGTCCTTGAATGCGTACTGGAGAAGCATGGAGAAGAAGATGGCAAAGAGTGTCGGTGCAAGGACACAGCCTTGTTTGACTCCGCTAATGACTGGGAATGCTTCAGATGTTGCGCCATTGAAGCACACTGTGCTGTGCATGTTCTCGTGGAACGACATAATGACAGCAAGCAGACGTGGGGGGCAGCCGATCTTCTGCAGGACTCTGAAGAGTCCACTCCGACTAACCATGTCAAACGCCTTCGTCAGGTCTATGAAGGCAATGTAGAGGGGCATCTGCTGCTCGCGACACTTCTCCTGCAGCTGACGTAGTGAGAAGATCATGTCTACAGTTGACCTGCCGGCTCGAAATCCACACTGGGACTCTGGGTAGACGCGGGAGGCTAGGATCTGCAAGCGCGCCAAGGCAACACGGGCGAAAGCCTTTCCGACGATGGTGAGGAGGGAGATGCCCCGACTTCTGACTTCTGGTCCATAGATAAGGACTCTCTTCAAATAGCCTTGTCTCTCCACATAAATTACAATTTTCCAAACGTTCGTATAGGTGATCCTGATAATTGCCCATGATGATTTGACATACATGGGTAAGTCCGTACGGAACAGCATCGACGATACGAGAGTAGATGATTCAACATTAGTCAACTTCTTGTGACGAGAACAGATGAGGGGAATGCAGTGAACTGCGGATAGTTATAGTGGAAGAGCGGATCGAAACGGATTGAGTATCTTCACCAATCCTAACTCACGTTACAAAATTCAGTCATAGTGCGGAGTCTGTCTTCCAATCCGAAGAGAGCTGACTGTGACGTAATATTCCTATATATGTTCGCTAGCGTCTGTACGCAGTGAATCCATGCGCCAGAATTTTTTTAAACATGACGGGAACTAAGAAGAAGCTGAATTGTGGTGCACCAGCCGTGGAGACGAGAAGCGATGGTATAGCAGCGGCTACGAAAGTCAACCCACTCCTATTTCCAGAAGAGACTGATTTTAATTGGGATTTAGTCGATTTTCTTTCTTCTTCGCAAGAATTTATTCCGGTAACAGTACCTTCGCCACCTTCTTCTTCTTTACCACACATCGAGGATTTTAAACAGAGACAGAAAGAAAAACTGGAGAAATTTTTAACAACAGCAGAAAGAAGCAGAATAAGCTTTTCTCCTTCAACAGCAACAGCAAGAAGAAACAAGAAGGAAACGCCAGGAAGAAGAAGAAGCAGCAGAGAATAAACAAGGTCTAAGAGAGAAGGAGGACAGTGAAAGTCAAACGGTAACGGTACTCTTAGACATTTTGGCAGAGTTAAGGAGTCTGAAACAAATGTATTAGACTTTTTTAATACGACCTAAGACAAAAAGACCTTCCCGAGCCAAACAATCCAGCCCTGTTACTATTCCGCGATTCCACCCCTAGCGATTTTCACCAAATCGTCATCGAATTGAGCCAGTCCAGAAGTAGGCCTTGGCTGTGGTAAAGGCTTAAAGCAGTTACAGCTGCTTAAGTCACGTTCATGAGTGGTTTTTTATTTAATTTTTGAAAAGGGATATTATTTCAATTGCCAAAATCAATTCCAGTGTAGTCATTTGACGCTTTGCAGTCAAAATGAAACGATCGCATCATGTCACGTAGAAAGGAAACGAAAGTAAGAGTCAGAAACGTGACTTCCAGTCTCGCACAGTAGCTGAAGTCTTGGCACAAATTCATGCCAGTGATTTTGAAGATGACATGAGTGAGCCAGAATCCAGACCCAGAGAGTCTACAGCCAACCATAGTTCACCACCATTAGTAAATCCTGTAAAGCATTACCACATTCGAGAGACGGAAAAGCGCTCCTCTAGAAAAGTTAGAACTACGGCTTACACGTATACGTATAAGTTTAAAGATTTCAAGTCTGACGAACCATTGGAGAAAGCAAAGGGGTTTATCACCAAGGTGTGGGATTCTTTGTTAACCACACTGAAACGACAATGTCAAGCGAAAGGAAACGATCGTTTGAGACTTTCCATTCATCACAAGAGTTTGAAGTCTCCCGTTCGGATCGAGTTTAGCAGCGAAGCAGAACCGACACCTTCCAAAGTCATCGACAAGATTCAACTCGTACAACAACCCAACGACAGGTTTCACATCACTGATGGAAAAGCCACACTGTTCATGACCCACGTATCTCTTCGCCAAGGGACAGGACGCAAAAAGGTGTTATTGCTGAACAACCTTCGTAGCATAAAGCGTAGCCTTGTCCAAATTAACAACCCTCTAGACCACATGTGTTTAGCCCGTACCATCGTGGTGGGACGAACGTATGCCAACAGGAATGACACGGCAGAATAGAAATGAGATTGGAAAACTATGCAACAATCGGACCGAGTCAAACAACAAAGTGAAGCAGAATTCTTTTTATAGCAAGCGGGGCCATCCAAAGACACACCCTATGGCATTCCTGAAATGCAAAAATTGCAAGACGTCTTGGCTTCACGCTACACCTTGAATGTGCACCCTCAAGAAGTGTGCAGACCTCTGTTGTTTTGAGGCAACGATTTCAAAGACGGAAAATACACGTCTATCATCACGATGAACATTTCAATACCATCACCAGTATCGCCCCATTCTTGGGATACAGTTATTCATGTGAGAAATGTGAAAATGGTTATAACAATTGAGAGCAACAAAAGCATAGTGGATCGAAATTTGAGGGATGTTTGGCCTCTCAACTCTGTCTGGTCGAATGACAATCACGAGTGCATTGCCCTGCTTGTCAGTGCACTTTTATCAGCCCTGCTTGTTACCAACAACATCTGAAGACGAAAGGTTCACAGCAGAAAAGTGCTTGTCACCTGCTGAGAGTGTGTCCTACTTGTGGACAAGGCATACGAACGAAGAGTGCCAAGTTACACGTTTGCCGAGGAAAGAAACGATGTCATATTTTTGCCCAATTGTGGACTTGGAACACGAATGCTACATTCAAAAATAACATTCCAAACATGAAGAAGAAAATGACCAGAAGAAATGGAGTTTCATCTTTTTCGATTTCGAATGCATGCAAGAGACTGACCTTAACATTCATAATTTCTGCGTGGGTCATCGAGCGGGCGAGAAGTGCATCCAAGAGCATATCTTTAGTGATTGCCCTCACTGCATCAAGAATCCCGGAGGACGTGAAAACATATTTCGGGGACCGAACACGCTAGTCGATTTCGCCCAGTGGATCTTAGACCCCATCGACGAGACGTGGAGCCAAAAGGACATCGAACGTTACGGAGATTCTCATCGCCATGCCACGGTGATGGCTCACAATTTCTCGTGATACGATTCCAATTTCTTTTGAGATACTATACGGAGCAAAACAACGAACGTCCTAAAGTGGCTTTGAACGGAGCCAAAAGTATTTCCATGCATGAGGGTCAAGTACAGTCTAAAGATTCGATGAGTTAATTGACCATGCCATTGAGTTGAATGACTAAAACGTTTGGAATGAGAGAAATGGCCAAAGGCATTTTCCGCACTTTTTCAATACCGAAGCCAATCAATACACCGTTCTACCCAATTTGCCTGAGGCTCGCTACTACGAACCCGACAACATGCGTACCGAACAAATAGAAGCTTTCTACGTTTGGTACAAGACTCATGCCTCGGACCCCTTCGACTTTCAGGAACAAACGCTATAGTATTGTCGTTCTAACGTGGACATTTTGCGACGTTGCTTTGGACAATTTCCAGAACTGTTGATGGAACATGGAGGGATCGATCCTTTGAAAGAAGCATGCACCATCGCCAAAGCGTGTTCCTTAGTATACTGCCAACGATTCATGCCCGAAAACATGCTGGCTGTCATCGGCCCTCAAACGAACAACTTTGTCAGACGCCAATACTCGGTCAAAGCCCTACGCTGGCTATATTACTTGTGCGACAAGGAAGACAAATGGATTCAACATCTCCGCAACGGAGGAGGCAAAAAGATCAGCGGAACGTATTCGGTGGATGACTGAGACTTAGAAAACCCCAATATCGTGTACGAGTTTAACAGTTGCTTATTTCACGGATGTCCCCTCTGCTACTCTGAACGTGACGAAGGAAGGCATCGTTTGCCAAAGTGATGTTCAATTGCTTGTAGGGAAAGACGGCAAAACGACCGTGTTTCCCCAAGACAGAATATTTAACAGAACCTTCCCGTTACTTTCAGATGATTCACGACAAAACTAAGTAAATGAAACAGGTGGACTTCCTTCGTGAGGATTTGTTGTTGTTGTTGTTGTTGTAGGGTTTAACGCCATTTTTCAGCACACGATACGGCTATACATGGCGGCCAGTATTAATGGTGTAGGAATAACCCGTGAAATGCCCGGAAAGAACCACCGACCTTCGAGAAGCTACTGGCAAGCTTTCTCACATACCCACATTGGCCGAATCCGAGCCTCGAACCCATGCAGACAGAGGTAAGATGGCAGTGATCCGTAACGGAGAGCGCTTTAGACCACTCGGCCACTAGAGGCCCCCGTGAGGATTTTATTCTTGTCAATTAAGAAGAAGAACTGGACTTTGTAGAAGTCGACGAATTTGGAAATATCATCATTGCCGCCAAGGTGACAGACCATGCTCGCCTAAAATTGTACAAAGCTTTAGAACTGTTACGTGATCGCGTACTGTATTTTGATACGGACAGTTGCATCTACATCGATCACCTGGGTCAACGTCACTCTGACATCGATGTAGACCATTTAGGAGCCTAGGCAGACGAACTCCCCGACGACAAGATTCTAAGTTTTGCTAGTGGCGGTCCTAAAAATTACGGCTACGAATACCGGGACAAACAAGGAGAAGTGCACACGGAGTGTAAAGTGAAAGTAATTGACTCTCAATTATCTCAACAGTCGAGTGGTGAACTTTGGCGTATTGAAAAAAGCCTCTAGTCTAGACAGGATGGAAACTTTAAAGTGACCACCTACGAACCACACAAGATTGTCCGTTTACCCATTAACCAAATCGCCAGTCGACCCTTGGAAAACCTGTATCAAATTGTTTACCAGAAGCGAGTGCGGCTTCCCAACCACTTTAAATAACCGTACTGTCACGCCGATATTGGACAGCATATGAAAAAGAGACAACGTCCTAGACCGATAGTTCATTGTCATTACCAAGACCAAGCGAGAAAGATGAATCCTTTTAAAAAGACATCATTCAAGTTTCGGGATTCTCAAGTGTAGTGCGATGCTGTGCCTTGCGAACAGAGCGATACCGTACGTTGTGACCTCAGAGATTCAGTACCACATCATGGGAACTTTGCTACAACTACTACTTTCTACCAATGACCTAAATATCTGGGAGGACCTACAGGAGATGAATTCGCCAGAGTCGGAGTTTTCTACTTGGGCAAAGGGGATAAAGTCAAGTGCTTCAGTTGTGGTGTCACTTCACTAGTGGGAGCAGAAAGATTCGGCTTACCTGGAACATGCTTGATGATCTCCGGATTGTCACTACCTACCTTTAGTGGGACCCAAGTCATTGAAGTCGGATCATGTAACTGAAGTGGCATACCATGTCGTTTAAGAAACCAGCTTGGCTATTAGTCAAACGTTGGACAATACCTAGACAAGTATTTAAACCCCATTTTAAAATTAATATTCAGAGAGTACCATACGTATTGCAAGAGAAGATCTACAAGGAAGTTTGGCAGGGACTTGCCAGAGCAAAATCTCATTTGGTGACTGTAGAACTTTTGTGTCAAGAAATTCACAAGAGGAAAGTGAAACAAGTCAACAAACGCGTCAGATTTATCTGGATCAAGTCTGCGTTCTTCCGATTATTCCGCTTAAGACCGTTTGCATCAGAAGATTTTATTGACATTCTTGAGCGTTACCCTGAATGGGTAGTGGTCAGAAATTATTCACTATGTTCATTACTTTCGCTCTAGGAGAAGATTTTAAATTATATAATTCTGACTAACATGAGAGAATATTCGTGGTTTTCCTGGTCAAAATACAAGTGAAACGCAAAGAACAATTGCATCCGTTACGTTACCGGTGTTTAAACCACTGGTACCTGAATGGTATAAGAGGACTGATTCAGATGAAAGTGTTTCAGTGGTCAGACATTGATCAATTACCCATTGACATGAAGGATTGGTTTGTTAAAGCTGATTCTATTTGCGAATTCTAGAAGAGCTAGAGGGTTACACAAATCTTTCACACAACGTAAATTTAGTTCAAGAGGCAACCTCTGAACGCAGTGTGGCGTGCAAGTTAGTGACTAAACTATTTAGATTCGCCACTGGATCATCTCTGATCATACGATCATATGTGTGCAGAAAGTGCACTTATTACCTACGACAAAAGAGGGGATATAAACATGCTATACTATGCCACGATCTCTATCACTCGTGATACAACAGATTCCGTGTGTGGAAATCAATGACACTATCCAGAATGTTAAGGATTACCAACACTTTTTATGAGAACTGTCTCCATTGAATTGGGGTCGACGTGTGGCGTGTGTCTTAGTGACTTGCTTTCTGGGATTTCATTTACCAGCCGATTCCTTGTGGACTCTTTGCGAACAGTACTTGCCACCAAATAAAGCATGAAAGTGACCCCTTTAAATGTCCACGAGAGACTTATTTTGTTAAAAGCCTTGCCTTTTTATCTGGATACTTCTCGACCTCTGCGGGAAAAAAGATTCGTCAACTTTTAGGCACTGAAGATGTGTATGACGATGTGTGTGTAGCTTGTGAATTGCACCCTCAATGGACTGATGTACGTGACTGGAAAAATTGGGGTTTCGAGGCATGGACTAAAGAAGTGGTCAATTATGCCTAAGAGTTGGGATCATCAATTCAAACGTCCAGTGAAAAAAGGTAACTTTTAAACCTTTGTTAGTGACAGTGCTAGAAGACGAACCCGTCACCGAGGACAACCACTCCCTTCAGGACAGAACTGTCATAGACATTCCCGAAAGACCATGCCTGGAGGACACCTGTGTGACATTACCCAATGTAGAGACCTTAAGAACATTACACACTGTTCCTAAACACCTTGGTTACCAAAATCATGTTGTACGGAGACTTTTTTATATTTCATTTTGATCGTTTTTATGTGTTTCTTATTGATCTAATTAACCATTCGGCTTTTAAGTGTTTTTGTCTGCGTGCTGTTTCATTTTAACTTGCAATAAAGTGTCCTGAAAAAACTAACAAATACTCTTGTCTTGTCTGTTTTCGTGTCAAAAGTGGCATTTCCTGCTCTATGTCTACCTCTACTGTCTCTACTCCCTCTTCCTTCACTTTAAAAGTCATCATTGAACACTTAGATCGGGCCAGTTGGTAATCCTTGTATCTTCGCCATCCCGTTAACATGTTAATTGCCGGACCTTGTGGTTCAGGCAAAACTGAATTTGTCAAGCGTTTGATCTGACATAAACATCATTTGATCGATCGTCCACTACAACGAATTGTGTGGTGTTACAAAGTGTGGCAATCGGCGTAAGCCTCCTGCGAGAAAGTCAAGGCGATTCCATCGTGTTTGTGGAGGGCATTTCTTTCGAAGACGACGGTATCGTGTCTGGTCCCGGTCAAACCCATCTGGTCATTTTCAACGACGTGTTAGCAAAAGACGAAGAAGAAATTAAACTGTGGTTTACGCGCCAAGGGCATCATCATAATGCCATTGTCATTTACAATACCCACAAACATTTCCAACAAAGTAATGCCCATCACACCATCAGTCTCAATGTTCATTACGTGGTCTTGTTTAAAAGCCCTAGAGATAAATCGCATGCGCAAGTCTTAACCAAACAGTTTGAAGCGTCTTGGCTGACTCGTGCGTACGACGATGCCACTCAAACCCCACACGCCCATTTACTCTTGGATTTAAAACCCACCGCCTCCGATTATTTACGATTTCGTACCCATCTGTTTCACCACTGGTGCCAAGACGGAAGGCCTATCGTGTACACGTCCTCGTCGTCGACTTAACAATAAAGTCTATTAAAAAAACTCGGACACTTTGGGTCTGTCTAACACAGCGTATCTTGAGTCTCATTTTTCCGTCAAAATGATTTTTGCCTTGTATCGCATCAGTCACGAAAAAATCCACAAATGGATGCTCGTGTCTTAGAAGCCAGTCTCAAATTAGTGTTAGGATTGTTTACGGTGACATCACGTCAATTGCTTCAAGGCATCATTCACATTCCTCATCAAACCAAACGCTTTTTTGAGAGAAACAAAGTAGCGATGTGATGTGATTTTTTATTTTTAACGTAGCTTTAAAAAAATTTCAGTTATATCGTTACGATGTCTGCAATATGGCAGTTTATAGTGATGTCTAGCACTGGAGCATCATGCCGCAGACATGTAGCATGACGTCCCACCCAGTCACATTATCCTGACACCAGGCCGATCAGTCCTAACACTAACCTCTTAATGCTGAACACCAAGCGAGGCAGCTGTTAGTACCATTTTTGTAAGTCTCTGGTATGACTCGGTCGGGGATCAAACCCACGACCTCCCGCACCCGAGGTGGACGCTCTAACCACTAGGCTACCGATACGGTAACAAAGTAGCCTTGACGCAACTGGCCGATCGACACTCATAGCAAAAAGCAAATCATTTTGAAACCTGGAGGTAGCGGTTCTCTAGTAGGGGTCATCATTCGCTTAAATGGGATCCTAATGTCCCCAAAATTCAACCCAAGAAAAAACAAACCTCCCAAAAGAGCCAAACAAGCCCCAAAGAAGAAAAGGAGTAACGGTGTCAAGACCAAGTAACACCCACAGAAAAAGAAAATCCCTCACAAAAAGAAAAGAAAAGTCCCCAGAAAAAGAAAAGCCGCCAGAAAACAGCTTCTACCTGCATGAGACACACTTCGGCCAGAACGCAACCTTACATTCGCAAACCACAACCTGCACCGACAGTGACTGCATCTCCAGTATCCTCAAGTTCTTACACTTCTCCGTTGCTGGTGATGCCAGCCAAAGCTAATTTGACACCCGTTCTTCTTCAGTTGATGAAACAATGGAAACCCACGTCTCCAGGAACTTCTTCAGCGGTGCCATCCTCCTCATCTTTAACGACAATGGCAGCTGCTCACAAAGGACCTGCTCCCAAAATCAAAGTCCAAGATAGATCGAGCATGTTACAGAGTTTACTGGATTTTTCCAAGCAAGACCTGTCCCGATTTAGTCCGTTGCGAACCCCTCCACGACGTGTGATGCCTGTCATCAAGTTGATACGACGTAAAGACAATCAGTGGCGACGCGTTCCAGTATAAAAAAGATCCGAGGAAAAGAATGAGAATCGGTGTTTTTGTACTCCTGAACACCCAAGGATATCACCCTCCAGAAGCCATCCCTCTTCTAACCCCAAAGGAAAGAAAAGGAAAGGACTGCCTCGTTTAGTCAAATATGGGGAGATGTCCGTCCTGTCCAAAGTTTCTCCCCCATGCGAAAAAGCTCATTCCAACCGCCTCCAAAGACGCAATCGATACCGTGTGCGAATGTTGTTTTAACGTCTTGAAAGGCATGATACCTTTGTCTAAACACCAGATGAACCTATAGAATCAATGCCAAGTAGAAAACGGTCATTAATGCATACATCAAAACAAACATTTAATGAAGAAGTTCGCCAGTGGACTGCAGATACTCCTTCCTTGCAAGCCTTATAATATAACTCGAATGTAAAGATTTATTGATCAAAGAACCATCAAACGACATTAACAGAAATAGTTTTGGTCATGTGGATATAAAAAAACATTACTGGCGCTAAAATAGCCTTTGATACGGTGTTTAATTATTATAATGATATACCTGATTTGATAAAAGTGAAACAAGGTGATGAAGCAGTTTAAGCGATTTACAGAGACAGATATCGGATGGGGATGAATGGACTTGATGAATATATTCATGATGTATACGTCGATGATGAGTTCTAAAACAATCGAGAAGGTACGTGTACTACGTGAAATACATGCATCAGTGCAACACGTGGCTGTTAATACAGTCCAGCGCGTTATTTGGATGATCACCATCTCATCCACGAGACCAGAATTCAGTGTGACGTTTTCTGCACCTTTGGCTGCTGAGAATCGCGCACAGTTGAGATTGCACTTCTATCATTTTGAGTGCATTACAACTGGCTTAACATCCAATCCCATCCGTTGGTCGTCTGCCACAAATGACTTGTTTGAGTTTTCAGCAGACACTAGCGCGAACTAGCATACATTTGAACGTTCGTCTAGCGTGTATGACATATGATCGATCAATTAAGTAATTAGACAAAAAATCGCATTAACAACTACCAAAGACTCTAGTATTTATATATATACATACTCGAGCCAACACATTCAGTTCTGTCATTGTAATATAATCTATAAGGTATGTGGTTGATATTGCACGGTCGTCAATAAGATCAATTTTAGATTTTAGGTTGGCCTGGCAACATTCCAGATGTTTACGATTTTTATGCCTGGGAATTCATGTCGCGCCTGACATTGTGAGAATTTCTTCATCGACACAAGTCAATTTAAATTATGATGCCACCAGTGGTAGTTATGAAAGCAGGTCTGAAACTACAGGCGTATTTGTTCATATGAATATATTATTGGGTTTTTACCAACCGTGGAACCGAGTGATTTGATACTGATTACGCCTTCAGCAGCTGCGTATCTTCCATGCCATAAGAATCGACTGACACATAGTCATTGTCCCTTGTCGATTAAACGGTCATGTCGTTGATCTGCGCTACGAAACATTGATGATGCAACTGTACATTAGAGATTGACCTGACATTTAATAATAACAACTCATTCGCGTAGTTAATGCGAGAAATCCCGTATACATGATATATTACGGAACTGGACTCAGTGACGTTGTTCGTGGATTATTTGCGAATGCATCAAAATTACTCACCGCCTTAACATCACGGTTGGCACCCATCGCTAAGCAATTTGCAATGCGAGTTGTACAAAGTGTTGTTCGATTAAAACAACTGGGTTTGCAGGCTGCTCAGTCGCTTCCATATCGATTACGGCGAATAATAACACGAACACAATCAGCAAAATCAGTTAGGCCATCATCGACCGAATCAAAGCCACCTACAGTTAGTAAAATCGTTAACAAAGCCTGGCAATAGGGAATGGTAAAGCCGTCACGCAGTGGTATTAAAGAAAATCAATAATGTACAGTTTTGCAATGGCTCAGTTCAAACATGTCTTTGATCCAACATTTCACAGAGAGCGCTTGTGTTAGTGGGTCGAAGCAAGAGAGATTTTCATTATCACTCACATCTAGTCAGGTACCTCAATCAATTAATATAAGAATTGCAAGTGCAAGACACATCTAGGTTTATCATTCCATGTGATGCATTTTTGAAAGTTGAGGGAAAATTGATACTGATTACCTAACTAATGCCCATGTGAGATTCGTTTACAATAGTATTATGGCGTTGTTCAACAGTACACGTTACTTCAACGATTGAAAGGAAATCTAATCCATTTAGGACAACGCTGACATGGCCACAACAATTATTGACCTTGCCAGATATAGCGATGATTACGTGAGAGCAGCTGGATCATCAATGACGTTTGTCAAAAATGTAACTAATAATGCAAATCATAGACCGCTTAAATTTCAGCAAATTGTGCGGGAGTTGTTTACGCACCCACCTCCTGCTGGTATGGATCCCAGACCTAGTTTTGAGTGGTTCCAACCCACATTTCAATCTTGAATTTGCACAGAGTCGATCAAAAATCATTTGTGATTCACTGAGATTTTCGTGTTCCGTTTCCTTCAATCACATCTTTGGGGTTTGCAGAGATGTAATCAAGGTTATTTTTGGAGATAAACACAGAGTCACTTTGTTTCGTAAGGACAACTCCAACAATGCGAATTGGCGTGTAAGAGGTGCTGCTGATAAAGTTGCATTAAAAACGTTAACATTGTGCATGTCTGTGAAATTTTGCTTGATTTTGCAGAAGCCGATCCTTACATTACATGTGCGTATCACAATATGTGGTCGTGTATAGACTAGCATCAAGACATCGACAAAGGTCTGCAGATTTCCCAACATGACATTCGTACGTTGTACCCAATTCATTACTTTTTAATGAAGCATCTAGACTTGTTCAGACAGTTCGTCGTTGATGTATATTTTTATGTACACGTAGCTCCCGCTGGTACAAATTATGGATGTTATGTTCTGATACTTTCTGACAAATAATGTTGTTGGTCGAACGTCGTTGATCGTTCAACCTATGGAAAATTCATAATTAAACCTTTTACATATTTCAAGTATAATGTCCAGTCACAAAGTTATTGTTGGCCTTACTAAAAATCAACTTATGAAATAAAAAATGCAAGAAAAAAACATTTGTGGGTCACACTAAAACTTTATCCGGCAAAATTAATTGGAAATGCCCCTTGTGGTTGAACTAAACACGAATCGCTCAGCTTAATGCAGCCAAACACAAAAACACCTCAGTAACATTAAAACTGTTCAAGTCAGAGGTGACACAAATGCAAAAGACTGGTAGAATATTTCCATTCCTTGTTGAGATCCCGGCATTGTTGACATCAGCGGGTTCAGCGGTTGAAATGCTGGGGCGTTAGGGACGGTCGTTACTACATCAGGAATGACGCTGCAAAAGATGGTCGGTGGACGCATAGCGTCTTGCAGCTGTATATAAAAGGAAGAGGCCTTCTACTACAAGGCACGGGTCGTTGAATACCTTCAAGAACAGGTCTTTGATTACCGGTCAAAGAAGATCACGCCATTGGCCCGTCCATTGACCAATCTAGATTTACTCGCGATGGCAAACGCAACCATACAATATCGCGGTATTTTTATGTGAGATGAACTTGTGAAAATGGTACCAAGCACACGTGAAGCTGACATCGTTAGTAGGCCCTGGTACTCACTGGGTCTCATACGCGGTGGCACCTCAACATAGCTTGTATTTTGACTTGTATGGACTGGAAGCGTCAGCTGAAGTTGTTAATTATTTTTCCTGGGGCACTAATGCCATACACTGTGAACGAAAACCGTTTTATTCAAATTTACCAACACAAATTCAGTTGGATGGTCAAATATAAGGTTATAATGTCATTGAAGCGTTACGTGCACTGGAGCGCTTACCAGCCTCGCAAGCACTTATTGGTTTCAAGTTAAAGTACATGTTATATTATACAACAATGTCCAGTAACATTTACAGACGTTTATCTGATATCAGCACGGTGCTGATGTGGACCTGAGCCGAGTTGCTACCAAGGCGGATTTGACTGAGTTTACTAGTCGTGTTGTTGTTGGTATCTATCCAGGTGACCATGTAATTTTTGAAGATCAAACTGGCGAACTAAAAACGTCAAACGTAGACATTCAATGTATTATTGTCAAGTTGAAAGGCGACTTTGTGGTAAATAACCTAGCTGAGTTAACTAATAACGGTGGAATCAAAGACAACGGCGTGTCGGTTGCGTTTATCAAAGACTATGTCGATATTGGAAATAGTGGGATTAAATAATACGTGGATCAGCAGATCGCTAAGGTGGCCGCAACACCACGTGTAGTAACTTCCTGGAGCGTAATTTCAGGAATAAAAATGAAAGGAGAGGAAAAAACTAACTTCAGAACGTTAGCAAGTGAACAACTTATTTTAACCTCTCTTGTTGAAAAGGTCTTGAGACCTAAATGTCACATCTTAAAGGTGCATCAGTCTGGATCATACATGTTTATCGTAACTGGAAGTAAAGGTTCGTGGGGTCGGATGGGAATGTTCATAAATGATAAAAGGTATATTGGTGCTTATTTTGTACAGCTAATATCACGTATCGAGAAGGCGGACTATAAAGCATCATCGTTAGTTTCCGCAGATGAAATTCAGTTCGATACACTCAACGTTTATTCTGACGGGTGCTTAACTGTCTTTGTTGATTGTGTTTAAGATTAAATTTTGTCATTATTATAAACATAATGGAATCTGACAGCGGCAATGAAGTTGTGGAATTCACCACAGGCGGGGTACTGGACCAGCTGGCAGCGGATGTTAACATTGCTAACAATTTTGCTCCACTTCTCGAGGAATATCTGCTTCGAAACGGTGTTACCAAACCCTCATATGAACTGTTGTATAACTTTAAGGTCAAGTAGAAATTGCCATTTAAAATCACCCTGATTTAACACTACCAGCTCAAAATCAATTTTGGAATCTTCGCACGTGTACAAGAAAATGCTCAAGCTTTGACTGCAGCACGATAGGTAAGAACACTCCTACAATAATGAAGTGGCGTTCACCGATGTATCCACGCCAGTTACATTTAACAACCAATATTTTACACTAGCATTGACTCAGTTGAGACAGAAAGGATCTGGTATCTAATTCGAAATAAACACATTTGTTTGGGTAACAGTTATAGGGCAAAGACAATCGTTATATGTAGGAAGTTCTACTGTAATCGATGTGCTTTTCAAAGAAAAGGGCGTTGGATTCCCAGAAAGCACAATCGCCGGAGATTTAAGTGTTCCCGAGGCAGAGTTTTTTGTTATATAACTGCATAACAATTTTACCGGTATTAAAGGGTCATTGGCTAGAAGTGCGTGTTAGTATTTCGCCTGCGCGTGATCATGAGACCGAACAAGGTCTGCCTGTCGTGTAATTAAAATAATAATAATAATAATAATAATAATAATATGGGTTTTGTATAACGCCTAATCTTTAGAAGCTCTAAGCGCTTTACAACATTCGACAACACCTAAAAAAGAAAAAAAAATTACAAAACATAATGATATGATTTAAAAATAAAACAAACACAATGAAATTAGAAAAGGAAACATTATTAGGTCTTTAAGTTTGTTCTTGCAGTCGAAATAGGCACGTTTTAAGAGCGCTCTTGAATGAGATCACTGTGTCTTTGTGTCTAAGTTCAGTGGGCAATTCGTTCTACTTTGCTAGGCCCTGGTATGCAAAATAACGTTGTCCATATGACTTCATTTTCATAGTGGGGGTAATGAGAATACGAGTGTCAGTAGAGGAGTTTAAGTATCTTGCTGGTGTTGTTGTTGTTGTTGTTGTAGGGTTTAACGCCATTTTCAGCACATGATAGGCTGTACATGGCGGCCAGTATTAATGGTGGAGGTAGAACCCGGAAAAACCCGGAAAGAACCACCGACCCACGAGAAGCTACCGGCAAGCTTTCTCACATATCCACATTAGCCGAATCCGAGACTCGAACTCACGCAGACAGAGGTGAGATGGCAGTGATCCGTAACGGAGAGCGCTTTAGACCACTCGGCCACTCGGGGCCCCTTTTGCTGGTGTGTACACATGGGTGAGGTCGGATAGGTATGTTGGACTGGAATCCGTTAGTGAAACGTAGCACAGAGAACAAATGCTTGTTTGATTCTGGATCGAATAGCCAGTGTATGCTACAGAGCAGGAGGAGGTGTGCTCTGATCGTGGTACTCTAAGTATGATACGAGCAGCTGTGCATTTAACTTTTTGAAGTTTATGGAGTAGATATTGAGACGAACCAGACAGAATTAAGTTACAATAGTCCAGTCTTGAAATTACTAAGGAACACGCAAGTGTTTTAGTTGCGTCAACTGAAACATTATTGCGAATGGAGCTGATGCGACTCAGCTCAAGATATGCAGCCTTGCATATGTTCATGACATGTTGGTGCAATGACAGAGTACTGTCGAGAGTAACGCACAGCTTTCGTACTAATTGTGTGAACTTATGTTGGTGTTGCTGATATTTATTGTTTGAGGTAATGGAAGTGAATGAGATAGTCTTTATGTTGCAATGAGAATGGCTTAAGTTTTATCATCATTGATCTGCAGATCACATCTAAAATGTCCCTCTCTACACCTTGGATGGTAGCATCAACTTCAGTTGGGTGGCTAGACTTGTAGATTTGGTTGTCATCAGCTACAATGGGTGAGGCACTGGATGATGATCTATGATACTTGAGAGCGGCTGGGTGTATATAATGAAGAGAATAGGTCCAAAAACAGATCCCTGTGAAATACCAAAACAGATGAACTGGGATGGAGTTTATTCCTTTTACCGACACAATTTGTGTCCTGTTGACCAAGTAGGATTTAAACCATAGTAAGGCTGTATCATGAATGACAAATACGTGCTGGAGACGGTGAAGTAATATATCATGGTATATTGTGTCGAATGCTGCTGACAAGTCAATTAGGGTGAGGACAGTAATCTTTCCGCTATTCAAAGCAGAGAGAATGTCATTAAGAAAAGTAGTTTTAGTACTGTGGCAAGGGTGATATGCAGACTGTACATTGCTAAAAAGGCTGTTTGAATTCAGATGAGATACAAATTGGGATATAACAACTTTTTCTAAGATTTTTTACATGAATGGGAGATTAGAAACTGGGCGGTAGTTCTTTGAATCGTTATGGTCGAGTGTTGGTTTCTTCAGCAATGGTAATGGTAATGACGAGTCAGTGGAAATTGTGTTATCAAGCTTATCTCTAATGGTTTGTACTTTGTCACGGAAGAAATTTGCAAACAGGTCCGGAAGGTCCACTGGAGAGAAGGTAGTTGGAAGTGGTGTAATTTGTTCCTTGACATTAGCGTGTTAGTAATCTCGAATAGCGCTTTGCAGCGGGAACGTTTGGTGATCTTAGTACTATTGTGGGCTTATTTCGCTGCATGGACTATGTTTGTGACATTCTTCTTAGCGGCTTCGTAGATTTGCTTATGAATAGTGAGTCTGGTGGAAAGCCAAAGCCTCTCAGCTTTACGGAGATCTCTTTTAGCAGTGCGAAGCTGGTCCCTAACAAAGCTAAACCACGGAAACACGTTTGAATTGATACTCTGCGCTCGGTTGCTGGTGCATGTTTGTCAAGCAATGAACGCAGGCGGTTATCAAATCGTTCTGCTGTAGGAGGTAACACAGTTTTTAGGTTTGCTTAGATGTCATGCATTAGTTGGGTTCTATTTATCATAAGGAGGTTTCTCTTAGTAACAAAAACAAAATGTAGGGTTAAGGACTTATATGTCAAGATGGCATATAATTCAGAGGTGATCTGATGAAAGTTCGTGAGACACCATGGAGGACCGTAGAATATTGTCATCAGGTCTATGAAGAATCCAGTCTAAAATGTGACCATGTTTATTGGTGAGTTGATTAACTGACTGTTTGAGGTTGAAAACATTAATGGGATCTATGAGTTTTGATGTGTTTGGGTTTCCAGGACAGGCAAAGTGAAAGTTGAAATCTCCAAGAATAATCAGGTTGCCAACTACGAAATTTCCTTACTCCAGGAGATTCGGAAACTGCTCCAAAAAGAGAGATTCAGTCAGCTTGTTCTTTTCTACTAAGAGGAGGGCATTAGAGGCAGAAAATATGGACTGACCTTTGCTTCAGTGCGAATTTGTCTTTCACTAGTTCAATCGATGTGTGGTCGACAATGAAGGTTGTAGTGTGGTTAAAATATTTGATCATGGAGTTCTTTGCGATGACAGCAATTCCACCTCCGCGAGAGTGGCATGGGAACTACTTGATGGAGTAACCGGTGGGTTACGCGATTGTATTATTAATAGAACTATGACAGACCATCAGTCTTACCGACGTGGAAAAAAAATAATCGAAGCGGAATAACAGCTGCGAGATAAAATTACCAAAGAGAACCACTCTAGTCGTGCAATACAAACGCGGGTGTCTGATAGTAGATGCTATCGTGATCTTACTTTAGCAGCAACTGTCGATCTTGGTGTGTCTGGAATCACAACCACAACATCCATCATAGGTGCACCAACTGGTATTATTTTTCGGAATTGTATTGATAGCAACCTGTGTCTCTTGTGGAGGCCATTGCATTCACGAATACGCGTCTCTCCTGACCTGCTTGCGGACATACAAAGCAGTATGAATACTGTTACGAATCTTTGATCACAAACTAATTAACAGAAAGCAAAACCAACAAGTTTTGTAAAACTTAACAAAAACTTTAGTTATCAAAGTCGTAAATGAAAATGTGAGAGGAACTTACAGTATTAAGATGTGAATCCAAAGGTCTATGAAAGTCCGGTTTCATTGATTTAGAATGAAACGTTCTGTATAAATTTCAAAACAGGAAATGTACTGCTTCGACAAGAATCATGGAATCACGTATACGATCGGTCCCTGTATTCACTAAACTACTCAGCCTGAGTGCAAACTTAAACTCAACATGTTGTATTTTATCATGAACCAATACATTTACATTTAAGACATTTGCATGATGATATTTATTAAGTTCATAAATGTTACTAAAATTAGATCTGTTCTGAAACTTACGTTGATCATCCTAAGTCCAATGAATTTTGCTTTTTAAATTCAGAGTGTGTTATCAAGTTGAGGAGTTCCCTGAACATTTGGCGTGTCTTGTAAGACTAATATTATTGTTTGTTATAGTCCTAACCGAGTAACATGAGTTTAATGTTACAGTATGTGCTGTCTTAAAACCGAGTAACATGAGTTTAATGTTACAGTATGTGCTGTCTTAAAACCGAGTAACATGAGTTTAATGTTACAATTTGTTAAAGTCATGACACCAAGTAATATAAGATCAATGCTACATTCTGTACAGACCGCTCCGGTAGTCTAGTGGTTAGAGCGTTCGCCTCAAATTATTCAGAACTCGACTACACGCCAGTAGGGTGACACCAAAAGTGCAGAGTTAACAGAAGTAGAATAGCACCATTTGTGTTGTTGTAGTTATTATTGATAAAACTATGTGCACTCAACTACATCCTAAAACCTTGGTCCCGCCACATGTAAACATCAAGATTGGTTTGATGAGAAACGAAGATGCCAGACTTCTAAATAATAACAGTTACAGAAGGACTGCTTGGAAGACAGCACTATATCATCTAAGAAGGCAGCAACATCAAGAAGAATGTCCAATGCAAATTCAGATAGTCGCAAGACTCATAGCTATGCAATAAAGCATATAAAATTCAGTCATATGAAGACGTGTGACATGAAGGACTTCTATGATGATTTGAAGACAATCAACTGGCCTTATTCAGCACGAAAATCTCCAATACTGAGTATAAAGGCAATCTACTGGCCATATTAAGAAGGAACGTCTCCAATACTGAGTATAAAGATAATCTACTGGCCATATTAAGCAGGAACGTTTCCAATACTGAGTATAAAGACAATCTACTGGCCATATTAAGAAGGAACGTCTCCAATACTGAGTATAAAGATAATCTACTGGCCATATTAAGAAGGAACGTCTCCAATACTGAGTATAAAGATAATCTACTGGCCATATTAAGCAGGAACGTTTCCAATACTGAGTATAAAGACAATCTACTGGCCATATTAAGAAGGAACGTCTCCAATACTGAGTATAAAGACAATCTACTGGCCATATTAAGAAGGATCATCTCCAGTACTGAGTATAAAGATAATCTACTGGCCATATTAAGCAGGAACGTCTCCAATACTGAATATAAAGACAATCTACTGGCCATATTAAGCAGGAACGTATCCAATACTGAGTATAAAGACAATCTACTGGCCGTATTAAGCAGGAACATCTCCAATACTGAGCATAAAGATAATCTACTGGCCATATTAAACAGGAACGTATCCAATACTGAGTATAAAGACAATCTACTGGCCGTATTAAGCAGGAACATCTCCAATACTGAGTATAAAGACAATCTACTGGCCATATTAAGCAGGAACATCTCCAATACTGAGTATAAAGACAATCTACTGGCCATATTAAGCAGGAACGTCTCCAATACTGAGCATAAAGACAATCTACTGGCCATATTAAACAGCAACGTATCCAATACTGAGTATAAAGACAATCTACTGGCCGTATTAAGCAGGAACATCTCCAATACTGAGTATAAAGACAATCTACTGGCCATATTAAGCAGGAACGTCTCCAATACTGAGTATAAAGATAATCTACTGGCCATATTAAGCAGGAACGTCTCCAATACTGAGTATAAAGACAATCTACTGGCCATATTAAGCAGGAACATCTCCAATACTGAGTATAAAGACAATCTACTGGCCATATTAAGCAGGAACGTCTCCAATACTGAGTATAAAGAAAATCTACTGGCCATATTAAGCAGGAACGTCTCCAATACTGAGTATAAAGACAATCTACTGGCCATATTAAGCAGGAACGTCTCCAATACTGAGCATAAAGACAATCTACTGGCCATATTAAACAGGAACGTCTCCAATACTGAATATAAAGAAAATCTACTGGCCATATTAAGCAGGAACGTCTCCAATACTGAGTATAAAGACAATCTACTGGCCATATTAAGCAGGAACGTCTCCAATACTGCGTATAAAGATAATCTACTGGCCATATTAAGCAGGAACATCTCCAGCACTGAACATGAAGATAATCTACTGGCCATATTCATCAGGAACATCTCCAGTACTGAGTGTTGACAGTGCCACGCTGCTCATTGACACTGGCCATATTCAGCAGGAACATCTCCAGTACTGAGTATAAAGACAATCTACCGGCCATATTAAGCAGGAACGTCTCCAATACTGAGCATAAAGACAATCTACTGGCCATATTAAGCAGGAACGTCTCCAATACTGAATATAAAGACAATCTACTGGCCATATTAAGCAGGAACATCTCCAATACTGATTATAAAGATAATCTGCTGGCCATATTAAGCAGGAACATCTCCAATACCGAGTATAAAGACAATCTTATGGCCATATTAAGCAGGAACATCTCCAATACTGAGTATAAAGACAATCTACTGGCCATATTAAGCAGGAACATCTCCAATACTGAGCATAAAGACAATCTACTGGCCATATTAAACAGGAACGTATCCAATACTGAGTATAAAGACAATCTACTGGCCGTATTAAGCAGGAACATCTCCAATACTGAGTATAAAGACAATCTACTGGCCATATTAAGCAGGAACGTCTCCAATACTGAGTATAAAGACAATCTACTGGCCATATTAAGCAGGAACGTCTCCAATACTGCGTATAAAGATAATCTACTGGCCATATTAAGCAGGAACATCTCCAATACTGAGTATAAAGACAATCTACTGGCCATATTAAGCAGGAACATCTCCAATACTGAATATAAAGAAAATCTACTGGCCATATTAAGCAGGAACGTCTCCAATACTGAATATAAAGAAAATCTACTGGCCATATTAAGCAGGAACGTCTCCAATACTGAATATAAAGAAAATCTACTGGCCATATTAAGCAGGAACGTCTCCAATACTGCGTATAAAGATAATCTACTGGCCATATTAAGCAGGAACGTCTCCAATACTGAGCATGAAGACAATCTACTGGCCATATTAAGTAGGAACATCTCCAATACTGAGCAAAAAGACAATCTACTGGCCATATTAAGCAGGAACATCTCCAGCACTGAACATGAAGATAATCTACTGGCCATATTCATCAGGAACATCTCCAGTACTGAGTGTTGACAGTGCCACGCTGCTCATTGACACTGGCCATATTCAGCAGGAACATCTCCAGTACTGAGCATAAAGACAATCTACCGGCCATATTAAGCAGGAACGTCTCCAATACTGAGCATAAAGACAATCTACTGGCCATATTAAGCAGGAACGTCTCCAATACTGAGTATAAAGACAATCTACTGGCCATATTAAGCAGGAACATCTCCAATACTGATTATAAAGATAATCTGCTGGCCATATTAAGCAGGAACATCTCCAATACCGAGTATAAAGACAATCTTATGGCCATATTAAGCAGGAACATCTCCAGTACAGAACATGAAGACAATCTACTGGCCATATTCATCAGGAACATCTCCGGTACTGAGTGTTGACAGTGCCACGCTGCTCACTGACACTGGCCATATTCAGCAGGAATATCTCCAGTACTGAGTATAAAGACAATCTACTGGCCATATTAAGCAGGAACGTCTCCAGTACTGAGCATAAAGACAATCTACTGGCCATATTAAGCAGGAACGTCTCCAATACTGAGTATGAACACAATCCACTGGCCATATTAAGCAGGAACGTCTCCAATACTGAGTATAAAGACAATCTACTGGCCATATTAAGCAGGAACATCTCCAATACTGAGTATGAAGACAATCTAGTGGCCATATTCAGCAGGAACATCTCAAATACTGAGCATAAAGACAATCTACTGGCCATATTAAGCAGGAACATCTCCAGCACTGAGTGTTGACAGTGCCACGCTGCTCACTGACACTGGCCATATTCAGCAGGAACATCTCCAATACTGAGTATGAAGACAATCTACTGACCATATTAAGCAGGAACATCTCCAATACTAATGATAAAGACAATCTACTGCCCATATTAAGCAGGAACATCTCCAATACTGATTATAAAGACAATCTACTGGCCATATTAAGCAGGAACATCTCCAATACTGAGAATGAAGACAATCTACTGGCCATATTAAGAAGGAACATCGCCAATACTGAGTATGAAGACAATCAACTGGCCATATTAAGCAGGAACATCTCCAATACTGAGTATGAAGACAATCTACTGGCCATATTCAGCAGGAACATCTCCAATACTGATTATAAAGACAATCTACTGGCCATATTAAGCAGCAACATCTCCATTACTGAGTGTTGACAGTGCCGCGCTGCTCACTGACACTGGCCATATTCAGCAGGAACATCTCCAGTACTGAGTATGAAGTCAATCTACTGGCCATATTCATCAGGAACATCTCCAGTACTGATCATGAAGACAATCTACTGGCCATATTCATCAGGAACGTCTCCAGTACTGAGTGTTGACAGTGCCACGGTGCTCACTGACACTGGCCATATTCATCAGGAACATCTCCAGTACTGAGCATGAAGACAATCTACTGGCCATATTAAGCAGGAACATCTGCAATACTGATTATAAAGACAATCTACTGGCCATATTAAGCAGGAACATCTCCAATACTGATTATAAAGACAATCTACTGGCCATATTAAGCAGGAACATCTCCAATACTGATTATAAAGACAATCTACTGGCCATATTAAGCAGGAACATCTGCAGTACTGCATATAAAGACAATCTACTGGCCATATTAAGCAGGAACATCTCCAGTACTGAGTATAAAGACAATCTACTGGCCACATTAAGCAGGAACGTCTCCAATACTGAGCATAAAGACAATCTACTGGCCATATTAAGCAGGAACGTCTCCAATACTGAGTATAAAGACAATCTACTGGCCATATTAAGCAGGAACATCTCCAATACTGATTATAAAGACAATCTGCTGGCCATATTAAGCAGGAACATCTCCAATACCGAGTATAAAGACAATCTTATGGCCATATTAAGCAGGAACATCTCCAGTACTGAACATGAAGACAATCTACTGGCCATATTCATCAGGAACATCTCCGGTACTGAGTGTTGACAGTGCCACGCTGCTCACTGACACTGGCCATATTCAGCAGGAACATCTCCAGTACTGAGTATAAAGACAATCTACTGGCCATATTAAGCAGGAACATCTCCAGTACTGAGTATAAAGACAATCTACTGGCCATATTAAGCAGGAACATCTCCAATACTGAGTATGAAGACAATCCACTGGCCATATTAAGCAGGAACGTATCCAATACTGTGTATGAACACAATCCACTGGCCATATTAAGCAGGAACGTCTCCAATACTGAGTATGAAGACAATCTACTGGCCATATTAAGCAGGAACATCTCCAATACTGAGTATGAAGACAATCTACTGGCCATATTAAGCAGGAACATCTCCAATACTGAGTATGAAGACAATCAACTGGCCATATTAAGCAGGAACATCTCCAATACTGAGTATGAAGACAATCTACTGGCCATATTCAGCAGGAACATCTCCAATACTGATTATAAAGACAATCTACTGGCCATATTAAGTAGGAGCATCTCCAGTACTGAGTATGAAGACAATCTACTGGCCATATTAAGCAGGAACGTCTCCAATACGGAGTATGAAGACAATCTACTGGCCATATTAAGCAGGAACATCTCCAGTACTGAGTGTTGACAGTGCCGCGCTGCTCACTGACACTGGCCATATTCAGCAGGAACATCTCCAGTACTGAGTATGAAGTCAATCTACTGGCCATATTCATCAGGAACATCTCCAGTACTGATCATGAAGACAATCTACTGGCCATATTCATCAGGAACGTCTCCAGTACTGAGTGTTGACAGTGCCACGCTGCTCACTGACACTGGCCATATTCAGCAGGAACATCTCCAGTACTGAGTATGAAGTCAATCTGCTGGCCATATTCATCAGGAACATCTCCAGTACTGAGCTTGAAGACAATCTACTGGCCATATTAAGCAGGAACATCTCCGGTACTGAGTATGAAGACAATCTACTGGCCATATTAAGCAGGAACATCTCCAGTACTGCGTATAAAGACAATCTACTGGCCATATTAAGCAGGAACATCTTCAATACTGAGTATGAAGACAATCTACTGGCTATATTCAGCAGGAACATCTCCAGTACTGAGTATAAAGACAATCTACTGGCCATATTAAGCAGGAACGTCTCCAATACTGAGCATAAAGACAATCTACTGGCCATATTAAGCAGGAACGTCTCCAATACTGAGTATAAAGACAATCTACTGGCCATATTAAGCAGGAACGTCTCCAATACTGATTATAAAGACAATCTGCTGTCCATATTAAGCAGGAACATCTCCAATACCGAGTATAAAGACAATCTTATGGCCATATTAAGCAGGAACATCTCCAGTACTGCACATGAAGACAATCTACTGGCCATATTCATCAGGAACATCTCCGGTACTGAGTGTTGATAGTGCCACGCTGCTCACTGACACTGGCCATATTCAGCAGGAGCATCTCCAGTACTGAGTATACAGACAATCTACTGGCCATATTAAGCAGGAACATCTCCAGTACGGAGTATAAAGACAATCTACTGGCCATATTAAGCAGGAACGTCTCCAATACTGTGTATGAACACAATCCACTGGCCATATTAAGCAGGAACGTCTCCAATACTGAGTATGAAGACAATCTACTGGCCATATTAAGCAGGAACATCTCCAACACTGAGTATGAAGACAATCTAGTGGCCATATTCAGCAGGAACATCTCCAATACTGAGCATAAACACAATCTACTGGCCATATTAAGCAGGAACATCTCAAGCACTGAGTGTTGACAGTGCCACGCTGCTCACTGACACTGGACATATTCAGCAGCAACATCTCCAATACTGAGTATGAAGACAATCTACTTGCCATATTAAGCAGGAACATCTCCAGTACTAATTATAAAGACAATCTACTGGCCATATTAAGCAGGAACATCTCCAATACTGATTATAAAGACAATCTACTGGCCATATTAAGCAGCAACATCTCCAATACTGAGTATGAAGACAATCCACTGGCCATATTAAGCAGGAACATCTCCAATACTGGGTATGAAGACAATCTACTGGCCATATTCAGCACGAACATCTCCAATACTGATTATAAAGACAATCTGCTGGCCATATTAAGCAGGAACATCTCCAACACTGAGTATGAAGACAATCTACTGGCCATATTAAGCAGGAACATCTCCAATACTGAGTATGAAGACAATCAACTGGCCATATTAAGCAGGAACATCTCCAATACTGGGTATGAAGACAATCTACTGGCCATATTCAGCAGGAACATCTCCAATACTGATTATAAAGACAATCTACTCGCCATATTAAGCAGGAACATCTCCAGTACTGAGTATGAAGACAATCTACAGGCCATATTAAACAGGAACGTCTCCAATACTGAGGATGAAGACAATCTACTGGCCATATTAAGCAGGAACATCTCCGGTACTGAGTGTTGACAGTGCCGCTCTGCGCACTGACACTGGCCATATTCAGCAGGAACATCTCCAGTACTGAGTATGAAGTCAATATACTGGCCATATTCATCAGGAACATCTCCAGTACTGAGCATGAAGACAATCGACTGGCCATATTAAGCAGGAGCATCTGCAATACTGATTATAAAGACAATCTACTGGCCATATTAAGCAGGAACATCTCCAGTACTGAATATGAAGACAATCTACTGGACATATTAAGCAGGAACATCTCCAGTACTGATTATAAAGACAATCTACTGGCCATATTAAGCAGGAACATCTCCATTACTGATTATAAAGACAATCTACTGGCCATAATAAGCAGGAACATCTCCGGTACTGAGTAGGAAGACAATCTACAGGCCATATTAAGCAGGAAGATCTCCAGTACTGAGTATAAAGACAATCTATTGGCCATATTAAGCAGAAACATCTTCAATACTGAGTATGAAGACAATCTACTGGCTATATTCAGCAGGAACATCTCCAGTACTGAGTATAAAGACAATCTACTGGCCATATTAAGCAGGAACGTCTCCAATACTGAGTATAAAGACAATCTACTGGCCATATTAAGCAGGAACGTCTCCAATACTGATTATAAAGACAATCTGCTGGCCATATTAAGCAGGAACATCTCCAATACCGAGTATAAAGACAATCTTATGGCCATATTAAGCAGGAACATCTCCAGTACTGCACATGAAGACAATCTACTGGCCATATTCATCAGGAACATCTCCGGTACTGAGTGTTGATAGTGCCACGCTGCTCACTGACACTGGCCATATTCAGCAGGAGCATCTCCAGTACTGAGTATACAGACAATCTACTGGCCATATTAAGCAGGAACATCTCCAGTACGGAGTATAAAGACAATCTACTGGCCATATTAAGCAGGAACGTCTCCAATACTGTGCATGAACACAATCCACTGGCCATATTAAGCAGGAACGTCTCCAATACTGAGTATGAAGACAATCTACTGGCCATATTAAGCAGGAACATCTCCAATACTGAGTATGAAGACAATCTAGTGGCCATATTCAGCAGGAACATCTCCAATACTGAGCATAAACACAATCTACTGGCCATATTAAGCAGGAACATCTCAAGCATTGAGTGTTGACAGTGCCACGCTGCTCACTGACACTGGACATATTCAGCAGCAACATCTCCAATACTGAGTATGAAGACAATCTACTGGCCATATTAAGCAGGAACATCTCCAGTACTAATTATAAAGACAATCTACTGGCCATATTAAGCAGGAACATCTCCAATACTGATTATAAAGACAATCTACTGGCCATATTAAGCAGCAACATCTCCAATACTGAGTATGAAGACAATCAACTGGCCATATTAAGCAGGAACATCTCCAATACTGGGTATGAAGACAATCTACTGGCCATATTCAGCACGAACATCTCCAATACTGATTATAAAGACAATCTGCTGGCCATATTAAGCAGGAACATCTCCAACACTGAGTATGAAGACAATCTACTGGCCATATTAAGCAGGAACATCTCCAATACTGAGTATGAAGACAATCAACTGGCCATATTAAGCAGGAACATCTCCAATACTGGGTATGAAGACAATCTACTGGCCATATTCAGCAGGAACATCTCCAATACTGATTATAATGAGAATCTACTCGCCATATTAAGCAGGAACATCTCCAGTACTGAGTATTGAGACAATCTACAGGCCATATTAAACAGGAACGTCTCCAATACTGAGGATGAAGACAATCTACTGGCCATATTAAGCAGGAACATCTCCAGTACTGAGTGTTGACAGTGCCGCTCTGCGCACTGACACTGGCCATATTCAGCAGGAACATCTCCAGTACTGAGTATGAAGTCAATATACTGGCCATATTCATCAGGAACATCTCCAGTACTGAGCATGAAGACAATCGACTGGCCATATTAAGCAGGAGCATCTGCAATACTGATTATAAAGACAATCTACTGGCCATATTAAGCAGGAACATCTCCAGTACTGAGTATGAAGACAATCTACTGGACATATTAAGCAGGAACATCTCCAATACTGATTATAAAGACAATCTACTGGCCATATTAAGCAGGAACATCTCCATTACTGATTATAAAGACAATCTACTCGCCATATTAAGCAGGAACATCTCCGGTACTGAGTAGGAAGACAATCTACAGGCCATATTAAGCAGGAAGATCTCCAGTACTGAGTATAAAGACAATCTATTGGCCATATTAAGCAGAAACATCTTCAATACTGAGTATGAAGACAATCTACTGGCTATATTCAGCAGGAACATCTCCAGTACTGAGTATAAAGACAATCTACTGGCCATATTAAGCAGGAACATCTCCAGTACTGAGTGTTGACAGTGCCACGCTGCTCACTGACACTGTCCATATTCAGCAGGAACATCTCCAGTACTGAGCATGAAGACAATCTTCTGGCGATATTAAGCAGGAACATCTCCAGTACTGGGTATAAAGACAATCTACTGGCCATATTAAGCAGGAACATCTCCAATACTGAGTATGAAGACAATCTACTGGCCATAATCAGCAGGAACATCTCCAATACTGAGCATAAAGACAATCTACTGGCCATATTAAACAGGAACATCTCTAATACTGAGTATAAAGACAATCTACTGGCCATATTAAGCAGGAACATCTCCAATACTGAGGATGAAGACAATATACTGCCATATTAAGCAGGAACATCTCCAGTACTGATTATAAAGACAATCTACTGGCCATATTAAGCAGGAACATCTCCAATACCGAGTATAAAGACAATCTTATGGCCATATTAAGCAGGAACATCTGCGGTACTGAGTATGAAGACAATCTACTGGCCATATTAAGCAGGAACATCTCCAGTACTGCGTATAAAGACAATCTACTGGCCATGTTAAGCAGGAACATCTTCAATACTGAGTATGAAGACAATCTACTGGCTTTATTCAGCAGGAACATCTCCAGTACTGAGTATAAAGACAATCTACTGGCCATATTAAGCAGGAACGTCTCCAATACTGAGCATAAAGACAATCTACTGGCCATATTAAGCAGGAACGTCTCCAATACTGAGTATAAAGACAATCTACTGGCCATATTAAGCAGGAACATCTCCAATACTGATTATAAAGTCAATCTGCTGGCCATATTAAGCAGGAACATCTCCAGTACCGAGTATAAAGACAATCTTATGGCCATATTAAGCAGGAACATCTCCAGTACTGAACATGAAGACAATCTACTGGCCATATTCATCAGGAACATCTCCGGCACTGAGTGTTGACAGTGCCACGCTGCTCACTGACACTGGCCATATTCAGCAGGAACATCTCCAGTACTGAGTATAAAGACAATCTACTGGCCATATTAAGCAGGAACATCTCCAATACTGTGTATGAACACAATACACTGGCCATATTAAGCAGGAACGTCTCCAATACTGAGTATGAAGACAATCTGCTGGCCATATTAAGCAGGAACATCTCCAATACTGAGTATGAAGACAATCTAGTGGCCATATTCAGCAGGAACATCTCCAATACTGAGCATAAAGACAATCTACTGGCCATATTAAGCAGGAACATCTCCAGCACTGAGTGTTGACAGTGCCACGCTGCTCACTGACACTGGCCATATTCAGCAGCAACATCTCCAATACTGAGTATGAAGACAATCTCCTGGCCATATTAAGCAGGAACATCTCCAATACTGATTATAAAGACAATCTACTGGCCATATTAAGCAGGAACATCTCCAATACTGAGTATGAAGACAATCTACTGGCCATATTAAGCAGGAACATCTCCAATGCTGAGTATGAAGACAATCAACTGGCCATATTAAGCAGGAATATCTCCAATACTGAGTATGAAGACAATCTACTGGCCATATTCAGCAGGAACATCTCCAATACTGATTATAAAGACAATCTACTGGCCATATTAAGCAGGAACATCTCCAGTACTGAGTATGAAGACAATCTACTGGCCATATTCAGCAGGAACATCTCCAATACTGAGTATGAAGACAATCTACTGGCCATATTAAGCAGGAACGTCTCCAATACTGAGTATGAAGACAATCTACTGGCCATATTAAGCAGGAACATCTCCAGTACTGAGTGTTGACAGTGCCGCGCTGCGCACTGACACTGGCCATATTCAGCAGGAACATCTCCAGTACTGAGTATGAAGTCAATCTACTGGCCATATTTATCAGGAACATCTCCAGTACTGAGCATGAAGACAATCTACTGGCCATATTCATCAGGAACGTCTCCAGTACTGAGTGTTGACATTGCCACGCTGCTCACTGACACTGGCCATATTCAGCAGGAACATCTCCAGTACTGAGTATAAAGACAATCTTATGGCCATATTAAGCAGGAACATCTCCAGTACAGAACATGAAGACAATCTACTGGCCATATTCATCAGGAACATCTCCGGTACTGAGTGTTGACAGTGCCACGCTGCTCACTGACACTGGCCATATTCAGCAGGAACATCTCCAGTACTGAGTATAAAGACAATCTACTGGCCATATTAAGCAGGAACATCTCCAATACTAATTATGAAGACAATCTACTGGCCATATTAAGCAGGAATATCTCCAATACTGATTATAAAGACAGTTTACTCGCCATATTAAGCAGGAACATCTCCAATACTGAGTATGAAGACAATCTACTGGCCATATTAAGCAGGAACATCTCCAATACTGAGTATGAAGACAATCAACTGGCCATATTAAGCAGGAACATCTCCAATACTGAGTATGAAGACAATCTACTGGCCATATTCAGCAGGAACATCTCCAATACTGAGTATGAAGACAATCTACTGGCCATATTAAGCAGGAACATCTCCAGTACTGAGTACGAAGACAATCTACTGGCCATATTAAGCAGGAACGTCTCCAATACTGAGTATGAAGACAATCTACTGGCCATATTAAGGAGGAACATCTCCAGTACTGAGTGTTGACAGTGCCACGCTGCTCACTGACGCTGGCCATATTCAGCAGGAACATCTCCAGTACTGAGTATGAAGTCAATCTACTGGCCATATTCATCAGGAACATCTCCAGTACTGAGCATGAAGACAATCTACTGGCCATATTAAGCAGGAACATCTCCAGTACTGAGTATGAAGACAATCTACTGGTCATATTAAGCAGGAACATCTCCAATACTGATTATAAAGACAATCTACTGGCCATATTAAGCAGGAACATCTCCAATACTGAGTATGAAGACAATCTACTGGCCATATTCAGCAGGAACATCTCCAGTACTCAGTGTTGACAGTGCCACGCTGCTCACTGACACTGGCCATATTCAGCAGGATCATCTCCAGTACTGAGCATGAAGACAGTCTACTGGCCATATTAAGCAGGAACATCTCCAGTACTGGGTATAAAGACAATCTACTGGCCATATTAAGCAGGAACATCTCCAATACTGAGTATGAAGGCAATCTACTGGCCATATTCAGCAGGAACATCTCCAATACTGAGCATAAAGACAATCTACTGGCCATATTAAGCTGGAACATCTCGAATACTGAGTATAAAGACAATCTACTGGCCATATTAAGCAGGAACATCTCCAATACTGAGTATGAAGACAATCTACTGGCCATATTCATCAGGAACATCTCAAGTACTAAGCATGAAGACAATCTACTGGCCATATTCATCAGGAACATCTCCAGTACTGAGCATGAAGACAATCTACTGGCCATATTCAGCAGGAACATCTCCAGTACTGAGTATAAAGACAATCTACTGACCATGTTAAGCAGGAACATCTCCAATACTGAGTATGAAGACAATCTACTGACCATATTAAGCAGGAACATCTCCAATACTGAGTATGAAGACAATCTACTGGCCATATTAAGCAGGAACATCTCCAATACTGAGTATAAAGACAATCTACTGGCCATATTCAGCAGGAACAACTCCAATACTGAGTATAAAGACAATCTACTGGCCGTATTAAGCAGGAACATCTCGAATACTCAGTATGAAGACAATCTACTGGCCATATTCATCAGGAACATCTCCAGCACTGAGTATAAAGACAATCTACTGGCCATATTCAGCAGGAACATCTCCAGTACTCAGTGTTGACAGTGCCACGCTGCTCACTGACACTGGCCATATTCAGCAGGTTCATCTCCAGTACTGAGCATGAAGACAGTCTACTGGCCATATTAAGCAGGAACATCTCCAGTACTGAGTATAAAGACAATCTACTGGCCATATTAAGCAGGAACATCTCCAATACTGAGTATGAAGACAATCTACTGGCCATATTCAGCAGGAACATCTCCAATACTGAGCATAAAGACAATCTACTGGCCATATTAAGCTGGAACATCTCGAATACTGAGTATAAAGACAATCTACTGGCCATATTAAGCAGGAACATCTCCAATACTGAGTATGAAGACAATCTACTGGCCATATTCATCAGGAACATCTCCAGTACTAAGCATGAAGACAATCTACTGGCCATATTCATCAGGAACATCTCCAGTACTGAGCATGAAGACAATCTACTGGCCATATTCAGCAGGAACATCTCCAGTACTGAGTATAAAGACAATCTACTGACCATGTTAAGCAGGAACATCTCCAATACTGAGTATGAAGACAATCTACTGACCATATTAAGCAGGAACATCTCCAATACTGAGTATGAAGACAATCTACTGGCCATATTAAGCAGGAACATCTCCAATACTGAGGATAAAGACAATCTACTGGCCATATTCAGCAGGAACAACTCCAATACTGAGTATAAAGACAATCTACTGGCCGTATTAAGCAGGAACATCTCGAATACTCAGTATGAAGACAATCTACTGGCCATATTCATCAGGAACATCTCCAGTACTGAGTATAAAGACAATCTACTGGCCATATTCAGCAGGAACATCTCCAGTACTCAGTGTTGACAGTGCCACGCTGCTCACTGACACTGGCCATATTCAGCTGGAACATCTCCAGTACTGAGTGTGAAGTCAATCTACTGGCCATATTCATCAGGAACATCTCCAGTACTGAGCATGAAGACAATCTACTGGCCATATTAAGCAGGAACATCTCCAATGCTAATTATAAAGACAATCTACTGGCCATATTAAGCAGGAACATCTCCAATACTGAGTGTGAAGTCAATCTACTGGCCATATTCATCTGGAACATCTCCAGTACTGAGCATGAAGACAATCTACTGGCCATATTTATCAGGAACGTCTCCAGTACTGAGTGTTGACAGTGCCACGCTGCTCACTGACACCGACCATATTCAGCAGGAACATCTCCAGTACTGAGTATGAGGATAATCTACTGGCCATATTTATCAGGAACATCTCCAGTATTGAGTGTTGACACTGCCACGCTGCTCACTGACAAAGAAAATATTAAATGGGCAAAACGTTTCAGCAGCATCTGCAATCAACAGACCTCTATCAGTGAAGAGGCAACACGTGGAAAACAACATAACACATTTTGATCTTTCGATGCTGTCTGCAACCGTGAAAGGAATTGGCCTGCTGTCAAATGGCAAAACACTTTGAGCAGATACTATACTAGCAGAAGTTACAAAGCCGGAGGCTCACACAGGGCACAGAAACCTACTGAACTCTTCAAGTCAATGTGGACTCCGCGAACTATATCGTCGGAGTACAAAGATGCAGCCATCTTTTAATTGTATAAGTGGAAAAGAAACAGAAAATTCTGCGACAGCCGTTTGGGCCATCTCCTTGCTGAATCGCCTTGTACATCATATCGATCAACGGCTGGTGCCAGAGATTCAGTATGGCTTCATGAATGGAATAGGGACCATGGACATGGCCATTGCAGCTGGTCAAATCTAGAAAGGAATGCCAGAAACAGAACTCAGACCTGTACCTAACAAAGGCCTTTGACACGGTCAGACGTGGCGGCCTTTTGAAATTCATGGTAAAATTGTGTTGCCTAGAGGAAATCGGCATATGGTTAGAAAGTTCCATAATGGCAGGTTAGCTCATGTCGTGGATGATGGAGAGTCATCTGAACAATTCCCAGTCACAATGGAATCAAGTAGGGATGTCTGTTGTCCCCAACCCTCATCAGCATGATATTCTCTGCCATACTTACTGATGCCTTCTGTGACCATGACACAAGGATCAACATTAGATACAGGACTGATGGCAAGTTCTTTAATCTGAGGAAATTACAAGTATGGCCATTGGCAGACTACATGCAAATATGTGGGAGCTCAGGGGGATCAGTCCACAAAACAAATTAAGGTCTACGAAGCAATTGTGTTGCCCACCCTGCTATAAGATTGCAAAACCTGGACAGTGTACATACGTCATGACAAGAGTATTTTTCTTAATTGGTTGCCTGAGGAAACTGATAAGAATAACCTTGGCAGGACATGGTCCCAGGCATTGAGGTTCTCGCACGAGAATGTATTACAAGCATCCACACTCTGTTCATGAAATCACAGCTGAGATGGGCAGGCCGCTTCACCAAGATGTCAGACGCGCGATTACTTAAGCTATTATATGGATAGTTGACGGAGAAAAAGCGAAGTCATCCATGAGACACTTCAGCATTGCCCCTGGTTGTTGGGAACATCGCTCACAGGATCGCTCCACCTGGTGGAGTTTCATCCATACTGGAGCTGCAGACTTTGAACAGAAGAGAACTTCAGCGGCGGTGCAGAAACGCGAGCAGTGGAAACATTAGAACCTGCAGCGTGATCTCCATTGATCAAGCAGTGAAAACATAAGAACCTGCAGCGTGACCTCCATTGATCAAGCAGTGGAAACATTAGAACCTGCAGCGTGATCTCCATTGATCAAGCAGTGGAAACATAAGAACCTGCAGCGTGACCTCCATTGATCAAGCAGTGGAAACAATAGAACCTGCAGCGTGACCTCCACTGATCAAGCAGTGGAAACATTAGAACCTGCAGCGTGACCTCCATTGATCAAGTAGTGGAAGCATTAGAACCTGCAGCGTGATCTCCATTGATCAAGCAGTGGAAACATAAGAACCTGCAGCGTGACCTCCATTGATCAAGCAGTCGAAACAATAGAACCTGCAGCGTGACCTCCACTGATCAAGCAGTGGAAACATAAGAACCTGCAGCGTGACCTCCATTGATCAAGCAGTCGAAACAATAGAACCTGCAGCGTGATCTCCACTGATCAAGCAGTGGAAACATAAGAACCTGCAGCGTGACCTCCATTGATCAAGCAGTGGAAACAATAGAACCTGCAGCGTGACCTCCACTGATCAAGCAGTGGAAACATTAGAACCTGCAGCGTGACCTCCACTGATCAAGCAGTGGAAACATTAGAACCTGCAGCTTGACCTCCATTTATCAAGCAAACCCAGGACGCATCTTCTGTGGAGTGGGCTACAGATAGTTCAGACTACACACTGGCTTGATCAGACATTCACATATTCACAGAAACCAAACCAGCTAGTAATGTCATGGCAATCTTCAATCTCGAAGGACGAACAACAACATTATTGATGAATATGTTTGTAGTGATAATGATGGCACAGATTAACAAAAGCATTTATTTAAGCCACAAAAACTAGAAGAAATGTTTCACATGTACGATTTTAAGTATAGTAAAACCAGTTATAACAGCAAATCAGTAAGACAATTGCGATGTAAAATAATTACCTTTATAAGACAACTATTTTTGTGAAACACCCACCTTTACCAGACAACCACCTTTGTAAAACACTAATCTCTCTACACATCAACACTTGCAGTACCACTACCTCTGTAAGACATTTACCTCTGTAAGACATTTACCTCTGTAAGACAGCAGTAATTGCAATACAGAATCCCCTGTAAGTCAGTCAATTGTGTAAAACATGCACCTTTAAAAAGTAATACCCTCTGTAAAATAGGACTTTTTAAGAAATTCATTTTTGTAAAACAGTAAAATATATCAGAATGCATGATTTTTCACGATTTAACATTACGTTCCATGTAAGATTTATATCCAGATAACAGATACAAACCTCCATATAAAAGACCCCTTTTACATTACGGTCATTTATAGCCTGTCTCAAAAGCTGTCTCTCTATGCTCGACTAAGTGATAGGGAAAACCTTCCTGCGAGGCCAGTTACCTATTTAGTCTAATATATTTGCTTATTAATACATTTTGGAGACAAATGAAAATGCATAAACCATTATTTTGAAGCATTTTCAACTGCAACTCTACTTTTACTCTAAAATCCTAATACTTCAGCCTATTTTCTAAAATTATTGACTATCTTTTTAATATATACTTGACCGAAATCTAACTTTTTGTCATTTTCAGCCAATTTATAATTTGTAGTGTTTAAATCTTACGTAGTGTAAAAAACTAAGTTTAATATAAAATGGTGTTTTTTACAGATCTTGTCATAAAAAGGAGGGAAGTTTATAAGCGATATATCTGATAATGTTAACTTTAGTACAATTTGAAAACTTTAAAACAAAATTTAATATTTAAAAGGAAAATCTGTTATTTTACCATGGATTATGTAGTAGCATTTTAATAGTTATCAGGATCATACAAAATCAGTTCGTTCCAATTCAAATAATTCACCAGTGTATACCGACAAATATTATGATATTATAATAAAGTATAAAGGGATGTAAAGTTATGTGTATCACTCTTGATAATCTAGAACATAAATCAAGACAAAAATAGGAATTGCTGTATGTTTGTTTTCTTTCTAAATCGTAACCCTCAGATACGGAAAATGAGTTTCCAAATTTTACTAAAAAACTCTGGAGATTCTAAAATACGATTTTAGCGCAGAATACTTCACGGTAAGGTTATTTAAGCACGATAGGTCTAATCCAAAATAATCTATGTAGGTTTTGTAATGAAAAAGAAGAAACCATTAACCATTTAGCTTTGGGAATGTATTCAGTCCTTTATGATATTAAATTCAGGAAGTCATTCTTGGTGACACATCAAAAACTCATATGCTCTAATCTGTAATCTATTGCAAATATACTGCCAGTAAGACAACAAGATGAATTTTCAAGACTTAATTGAAATTAAACAAATGTATTACATTTCTGATTTCTATATCACAAAAGAAACAATTCTACGAGAAATAATATAGAACCAGTAGACACATTTTCTGCACGATAAAATAAATCATTGGAACAGCTACTCTCTCCATTAATATTCGCCAGGCTAAACATTTTGTACAAGAAGAAAAAAAATGAAGAATTTCTTTCACATTTTTTCGTAGCGTAATGCCTTCCTGGACCAAAGTTTGTTTGGCGTAAAAATACAAAAAGATAAAAGAAGAAAAATACAGCCTCCTCTAATTAGTCTTCCAACTAGAAGAAACAAAAACGAAATTGTAAAGAAATATTAACAAAAATATCGCATGAAGGTTGCAGGACTCGTTATAACAATTAACTGAGTAAACATTTAAAGTTTCCATAAGAAACTATCAAGAATTTGTATTAATTTGACTAATGGAAAATAACAGCTACGAAAATTAGACATTTGGTTTCAGTAAAAGTCAAGCTAGATTTATCGATTAAACTTGTAAACGGAAGAAGATCGAGTATGCCAATGTCGTTATTTAGACTGGTATCATAGAACATCTGTAAAACAAATCATAATGAAAAACTTACATCGAAAGAAAAGTTGAAGAACTGCTTGATATACTACATAGATGCTTTGCAAAAAGATAAAGATTTCTTTTGTTATGTACATTTAATTTTTATCGTGTGCTTGACTTTGCCCATGATTGAGAGATATGAGTTTTGGCATGTACCTGCCTTTTTGCCAAGTTTGCAAGTTTTCAATAGGTTGTATCGAAAGGCTTTTACTGATATTTGAAATGAAGGTCAAGTATATTTGGACACTTATCATGTTCTGGAAGCAAACTTCTGACCCACATCCCGGTCCTTGTATTGTGTGTTAGGTTTTTAAATAAGGCTGTTGTCAACAAAATTAGTGTTTCCTTCTTTGGAATTAGTTGTTGTTGTTGGGTTTAACGCCATTTTTCAGCACACAATAGGCTATTCATGGCGGCCAGTATTAATGGCGGAGGAAGAACCCTGGAAAACCCCGGGAAGAACCACCGACCCACGAGAAGCTACTGACAAGCTTTCTCACATACCCACATTGGCCGAATCCTGGACTCGAACCCACGCAGACAGAGGTGAGATGGCAGTGATCAGTAACGGATAGCGCTTTAGACCACTTGACCACTCGGGGCCCCTTTGGAATTAGTTACTATTGTGTTCGGATATAATATGTGAGAAATCATGCATTTCAAAATGATTATTTGGAATTACAAAGTGCTCATTGACATTTTGGCCTTAAACACTATTTTGGGATTAGTATGAATTCATCAAAAACATTTTGGATTATATCACCATGATATATCAAGACTATTGGTACATCAGCACATTCAAAACTTGGAATTCATTCGGAATATTCTTTACTTTTAGACTTATCATAAACATTTCTGATTGTTTGGGATTTAATTCGCAACACTAAATATTCCTTTTAAATTTTCACTTTCTAATCTCGAAAAATAAATTGTTTGTTGAATTTGACAAAACACTTTGCATTTGGCTCAGGCTCAGGCCCAGGCTTTTCAGAACAGATATTTATCGATATATAAACGTGGATTCATGTGAAATAATCAATATTACTGAACTACCACAAATCTTTACATTATTCAACACTTGTCGGATCAGGAATTAGTTTAGACAGTTAAAACAAATATGTAAAATATGTTACGGAACATATCGAACTAAATTCTCTTGGCGATCTTCAAAGAATGATACTTTACTATGATGTGATAGTTTTGAGGAATTTGCATCTGCATGTATGAATTATAAACTCGAACTTGCACATAACTTTAGTGCAGCAGCACTAGTTTATAGTGTAAGTTTAAAATACGTAAGGTAAAAGAAGAAATGCTAATCAATTATATATTTATGATTGGATCTGTAATTAATGTGTGTATATATATATATATATATATATATATATATATATATATATATATATATATATATATATATATATATATATATATATATATATATATATATATATATATAAGAAAATCATTGAGTCTTATAACCTGAGTAAAGATAGAGAGAGCACATGACCTCAGGACTTCTTCGCACAAGTCATTAGTACTGGAGAATAAGATACATCAAAGTAATGTCACATAATGTACCTAATCATTGTAATAATCTCACATAATGTACCTAATCATTGTAATAATCTCACATAATGTACCTAATCATTGTAATAATCTCACATAATGTACCTAATCATTGTAATAATCTCACATAATGTACCTAATCATTGTAATCAATGGGCCATGCGCCAATCAATCCCCTTTAGAAACTTTAAATTAGCCCACAAAAAATATTCGAAACAAAACTTAATATATTGGAGTGATCACAGTTCATCTGGCGGAAGTCTAGATGTAGATTTAGATGTATCAATATATTGGCATGACTACTTTGTACATTATCCTTTGGCAACAGAAAATTAATTCCCAGTGAGGATGATTTATCTCCAGTACAAAAAAACTAATATCAGTCATCAAAATGGTTCAAAACCTTCACAGCCTAAATTATTATGTACGTAAAAAAAGATCGACAAAGATACAGTAACCACGTTCATAATTTAAAGATGCACCTTCATTTACGATTCAAACTTTAAACAAATATACATATAGTAGTTTATTCAAATCAGAGCCTCTGCTATTTCAATTAATGAATAATTACTTCTTTAGAGGACAGATGAAAAATTTAGAAAAGCGAACTAATGTGATTAATGTGAAAATATATACCAACTAAAATAAATAATTTCAACTTTCAGAAGGACAGTTCATTTGCAAGACCTCTCTCTCTCTTATATATATATGTGTGTGTGTGTGGTAAAATTACAAGAAAATACAGTTAGCTGAATTAAAATTATGATGGCTTTACAGTGCTAAAAATTATCAAGTTGCTTAGTTATGATTTTTACTACAACAAGCCGATTAGCCAATGCAGTGATTCTTATGCCTCCATGGTCTTAAACGAAATAACAGAAAAGAGCGAAAACCAAAATTTTGTAAACTTTAACGAATAATTTATTTCCCTTGAATACATCAACATTTAAAAAGAACTTACGTCATTATGAATTAAATCTAAAAATAATAGTCCTAAACATTCTAACACAAGTCCAAATGTATTAAGTTCCAATTGGTTTCCAGTGGTATTCCAAATAAATTCAAATGCTGAATGTGTTGATGTGCCTGTAGTCTCGTTTATGCTAATGTGCCAATGGCCTGGGTGTGGTGATGTTTTAACAGTTTTTTGATGTATCACAATAATATATTCCAAAATGTTTTGCCTGAATCCACCACAATTCCAAATGAATGTTTCTGTCCAAGAATATTATTGAGCACATTGTAATTCCAATGAAGAATAATTTAAATAAATGAATCCAACCAAATAAAAAACTGAACATAACAATAAGACTGATTCAGACCTTAATGCAAGAATGAGTAATTCTAAAGTATACAAGATTATATACCTCTACTTGCCTTGGTGCCAAATATCATTTCCTGAAAATACTTTGTTGCTTAATGGAATTTTTCATTTTAGAAATTTCTAAGGCCAGAATCTGGGCTGTATCTCTATCTCAAATTCAACTAAACATGTTTACATTACATGGCTGAACACAACACGTAATCATTAAGAAAATTCAACAAATAATACAAATTAAGTAAACATAACAGTGACAAACTGAAATTTAATGACTGATATGGAGTATCTTTGAAAAAGTGTTGAACGGATGACTTCTACAATGATATGAAAGAAAATATACAAATTGTACAACATAAGTGATTACAACAAATGATAATATTTAAGGAAAATCATTAGCTAACAAGAAAGTTGAATGCACACCTATACAATGTAATTTAAGTCTATGTTCAACCCTATGAAGTCTAATAATAATGTACTTTATGTCTATGTTCAACCCAAGGAAGTCTAATAATAATGTACTTTATGTCTATGTTCAACCCTATGAAGTCTAATAATAATGTACTTTATGTCTATGTTCAACCCTAGGAAGTCTAATAATAATGTACTTTATGTCTATGTTAAACCCTATGAAGTCTAATAATAATGTACTTTATGTCTATGTTCAACCCTAGGAAGTCTAATAATAATGTACTTTATGTCTATGTTCAACCCTACAAAGTCTAATAATAATAATATACCTTATGTCTATGTTCAACCCTATGAAGTCTAATAACAATGTACTTTATGTCTATGTTCAACCCTAGGGAGTCTAATAATAATGTAATTTATGTCTATGTTCAACCCTATGAAGTCTAATAATAATGTACTTTATGTCTATGTTCAACCCTAGGAAGTCTAATAATAATGTACTTTATGTCTATGTTCAACCCAAGGAAGTCTAATAATAATGTATTTTATGTCTATGTTCAACCCTAGGAAGTCTAATAATAATGTACTTTATGTCTATGTTCAACCCTACAAAGTCTAATAATAATGTACTTTATGTCTATGTTCAACCCAAGGAAGTCTAATAATAATGTACTTTATGTCTATGTTCAACCCTAGGAAGTCTAATAATAATGTACTTTATGTCTATGTTCAACCCTATGAAGTCTAATAATAATGTACTTTATGTCTATGTACTTTATGTTAAACCCTATGAAGTCTAATGATAATGTACTTTATGTCTATCTTCAACCCTAGGAAGTCTAATAATAATGTACTTTATGTCTATGTTCAACCCTATGAAGTCTAATAATAATGTACTTTATGTCTATGTTCAACCCTACAAAGTCTAATAATAATAATATACCTTATGTCTATGTTCAACCCTATGAAGTCTAATAACAATGTACTTTATGTCTATGTTCAACCCTAGGGAGTCTAATAATAATGTACTTTATGTCTATGTTCAACCCTAGGAAGTCTAATAATAATGTACTTTATGTCTATGTTCAACCCTATGAAGTCTAATAACAATGTACTTTATGTATATGTTCAACCCTATGAAGCCTAATAATAAAGTACTTTATGTCTATGTTCAACCCTAGGAAGTCTAATAATAATGTACTTTATGTCTATGTTCAACCCTATGAAGTCTAATAACAATGTACTTTATGTATATGTTCAACCCTATGAAGCCTAATAATAAAGTACTTTATGTCTATGTTCAACCCTAGGAAGTCTAATAATAATGTACTTTATGTCTATGTTCAACCCTATGAAGCCTAATAATAAAGTACTTTATGTCTATGTTCAACCCTAGGAAGTCTAATAATAATGTACTTTATGTCTATGTTCAACCCTATGAAGTCTAATAATAATGTACTTTATGTCTATGTTCAACCCTACAAAGTCTAATAATAATAATATACCTTATGTCTATGTTCAACCCTATGAAGCCTAATAATAAAGTACTTTATGTCTATGTTCAACCCTATGAAGTCTAATAATAATGTACTTTATGTCTATGTTCAACCCTAGGAAGTCTAATAATAATGTACTTTATGTCTATGTTCAACCCTAGGAAGTCTAATAATAATGTACTTTATGTCTATGTTCAACCCTATGAAGTCTAATAACAATGTACTTTATGTCTATGTTCAACCCTATGAAGCCTAATAATAAAGTACTTTATGTCTATGTTCAACCCTAGGAAGTCTAATAATAATGTACTTTATGTCTATGTTCAACCCTAGGAAGTCTAATAATAATGTACTTTATGTCTATGTTCAACCCTACAAAGTCTAATAATAATAATATACCTTATGTCTATGTTCAACCCTATGAAGTCTAATAACAATGTACTTTATGTCTATGTTCAACCCTAGGGAGTCTAATAATAATGTACTTTATGTCTATGTTCAACCCTATGAAGTCTAATAACAATGTACTTTATGTATATGTTCAACCCTATGAAGCCTAATAATAAAGTACTTTATGTCTATGTTCAACCCTAGGAAGTCTAATAATAATGTACTTTATGTCTATGTTCAACCCTATGAAGTCTAATAATAATGTACTTTATGTCTATGTTCAACCCTACAAAGTCTAATAATAATAACATACCTTATGTCTATGTTCAACCCTATGAAGCCTAATAATAAAGTACTTTATGTCTATGTTCAACCCTAGGAAGTCTAATAATAATGTACTTTATGTCTATGTTCAACCCTATGAAGTCTAATAATAATGTACTTTATGTCTATGTTCAACCCTAGGAAGTCTAATAATAATGTACTTTATGTCTATGTTCAACCCTAGGAAGTCTAATAATAATGTACTTTATGTCTATGTTCAACCCTAGGAAGTCTAATAATAATGTACTTTATGTCTATGTTCAACCCTACAAAGTCTAATAATAATAATATACCTTATGTCTATGTTCAACCCTATGAAGTCTAATAACAATGTACTTTATGTCTATGTTCAACCGTAGGAAGTCTCATAATAATGTACTTTATGTCTATGTTCAACCCTAGGAAGTCTAATAATAATGTACTTTATGTCTATGTTCAACCCTAGGAAGTCTAATAATAATGTACTTTATGTCTATGTTCAACCCTAGGAAGTCTAATAATAATGTACTTTATGTCTATGTTCAACCCTAGGAAGTCTAATAATAATGTACTTTATGTCTATGTTCAACCCTAGGAAGTCTAATAATAATGTACTTTATGTCTATGTTCAACCCTATGAAGTCTAATAACAATGTACTTTATGTCTATGTTCAACCCTATGAAGCCTAATAATAAAGTACTTTATGTCTATGTTCAACCCTAGGAAGTCTAATAATAATGTACTTTATGTCTATGTTCAACCCTAGGAAGTCTAATAATAATGTACTTTATGTCTATGTTCAACCCTACAAAGTCTAATAATAATAATATACCTTATGTCTATGTTCAACCCTATGAAGTCTAATAACAATGTACTTTATGTCTATGTTCAACCCTAGGGAGTCTAATAATAATGTACTTTATGTCTATGTTCAACCCTATGAAGTCTAATAACAATGTACTTTATGTATATGTTCAACCCTATGAAGCCTAATAATAAAGTACTTTATGTCTATGTTCAACCCTAGGAAGTCTAATAATAATGTACTTTATGTCTATGTTCAACCCTATGAAGTCTAATAATAATGTACTTTATGTCTATGTTCAACCCTACAAAGTCTAATAATAATAACATACCTTATGTCTATGTTCAACCCTATGAAGCCTAATAATAAAGTACTTTATGTCTATGTTCAACCCTAGGAAGTCTAATAATAATGTACTTTATGTCTATGTTCAACCCTATGAAGTCTAATAATAATGTACTTTATGTCTATGTTCAACCCTAGGAAGTCTAATAATAATGTACTTTATGTCTATGTTCAACCCTAGGAAGTCTAATAATAATGTACTTTATGTCTATGTTCAACCCTAGGAAGTCTAATAATAATGTACTTTATGTCTATGTTCAACCCTACAAAGTCTAATAATAATAATATACCTTATGTCTATGTTCAACCCTATGAAGTCTAATAACAATGTACTTTATGTCTATGTTCAACCGTAGGAAGTCTCATAATAATGTACTTTATGTCTATGTTCAACCCTAGGAAGTCTAATAATAATGTACTTTATGTCTATGTTCAACCCTAGGAAGTCTAATAATAATGTACTTTATGTCTATGTTCAACCCTAGGAAGTCTAATAATAATGTACTTTATGTCTATGTTCAACCCTAGGAAGTCTAATAATAATGTACTTTATGTCTATGTTCAACCCTAGGAAGTCTAATAATAATGTACTTTATGTCTATGTTCAACCCTATGAAGTCTAATAACAATGTACTTTATGTCTATGTTCAACCCTATGAAGCCTAATAATAAAGTACTTTATGTCTATGTTCAACCCTAGGAAGTCTAATAATAATGTACTTTATGTCTATGTTCAACCCTAGGAAGTCTAATAATAATGTACTTTATGTCTATGTTCAACCCTACAAAGTCTAATAATAATAATATACCTTATGTCTATGTTCAACCCTATGAAGTCTAATAACAATGTACTTTATGTCTATGTTCAACCCTAGGGAGTCTAATAATAATGTACTTTATGTCTATGTTCAACCCTATGAAGTCTAATAACAATGTACTTTATGTATATGTTCAACCCTATGAAGCCTAATAATAAAGTACTTTATGTCTATGTTCAACCCTAGGAAGTCTAATAATAATGTACTTTATGTCTATGTTCAACCCTATGAAGTCTAATAATAATGTACTTTATGTCTATGTTCAACCCTACAAAGTCTAATAATAATAACATACCTTATGTCTATGTTCAACCCTATGAAGCCTAATAATAAAGTACTTTATGTCTATGTTCAACCCTAGGAAGTCTAATAATAATGTACTTTATGTCTATGTTCAACCCTATGAAGTCTAATAATAATGTACTTTATGTCTATGTTCAACCCTAGGAAGTCTAATAATAATGTACTTTATGTTTATGTTCAACCCTAGGAAGTCTAATAATAATGTACTTTATGTCTATGTTCAACCCTAGGAAGTCTAATAATAATGTACTTTATGTCTATGTTCAACCCTACAAAGTCTAATAATAATAATATACCTTATGTCTATGTTCAACCCTATGAAGTCTAATAACAATGTACTTTATGTCTATGTTCAACCGTAGGAAGTCTCATAATAATGTACTTTATGTCTATGTTCAACCCTAGGAAGTCTAATAATAATGTACTTTATGTCTATGTTCAACCCTAGGAAGTCTAATAATAATGTACTTTATGTCTATGTTCAACCCTAGGAAGTCTAATAATAATGTACTTTATGTCTATGTTCAACCCTACAAAGTCTAATAATAATAATATACCTTATGTCTATGTTCAACCCTATGAAGTCTAATAACAATGTACTTTATGTCTATGTTCAACCCTAGGGAGTCTAATAATAATGTAATTTATGTCTATGTTCAACCCTATGAAGTCTAATAATAATGTACTTTATGTCTATGTTCAACCCTAGGAAGTCTAATAATAATGTACTTTATGTCTATGTTCAACCCAAGGAAGTCTAATAATAATGTAATTTATGTCTATGTTCAACCCTAGGAAGTCTAATAATAATGTACTTTATGTCTATGTTCAACCCTAGGAAGTCTAATAATAATGTACTTTATGTCTATGTTCAACCCTAGGAAGTCTAATAATAATGTACTTTATGTCTATGTTCAACCCTATGAAGTCTAATAATAATGTACTTTATATATATGTTCAACCCTAGGAAGTCTAATAATAATGTACTTTATGTATATGTTCAACCCTAGGAAGTCTAATAATAATGTACTTTATGTCTATGTTCAACCCTACAAAGTCTAATAATAATAATATACCTTATGTCTATGTTCAACCCTATGAAGTCTAATAACAATGTACTTTATGTCTATGTTCAACCCTAGGGAGTCTAATAATAATGTAATTTATGTCTATGTTCAACCCTATGAAGTCTAATAATAATGTACTTTATGTCTATGTTCAACCCTAGGAAGTCTAATAATAATGTACTTTATGTCTATGTTCAACCCTATAAGTCTAATAACAATGTACTTTATGTCTATATTCAACCCTATGAAGTCTAATAATAATGTACTTTATGTCTATGTTCAACCCTAGGAAGTCTAATAATAATGTACTTTATGTCTATGTTCAACCCTATGAAGTCTAATAACAATGTACTTTATGTATATGTTCAACCCTATGAAGCCTAATAATAAAGTACTTTATGTCTATGTTCAACCCTAGGAAGTCTAATAATAATGTACTTTATGTCTATGTTCAACCCTATGAAGTCTGATAATAATGTACTTTATGTCTATGTTCAACCCTACAAAGTCTAATAATAATAATATACCTTATGTCTATGTTCGACCCTATGAAGCCTAATAATAAAGTACTTTATGTCTATGTTCAACCCTAGGAAGTCTAATAATAATGTACTTTATGTCTATGTTCAACCCTAGGAAGTCTAATAATAATGTACTTTATGTCTATGTTCAACCCTAGGAAGTCTAATAATAATGTACTTTATGTCTATGTTCAACCCTATGAAGTCTAATAACAATGTACTTTATGTCTATGTTCAACCCTATGAAGCCTAATAATAAAGTACTTTATGTCTATGTTCAACCCTATGAAGTCTAATAATAATGTACTTTATGTCTATGTTCAACCCTACAAAGTCTAATAATAATAATATACCTTATGTCTATGTTCAACCCTATGAAGCCTAATAATAAAGTACTTTATGTCTATGTTCAACCCTAGGAAGTCTAATAATAATGTACTTTATGTCTATGTTCAACCCTACAAAGTCTAATAATAATAATATACCTTATGTCTATGTTCAACCCTACAAAGTCTAATAATAATAATATACCTTATGTCTATGTTCAACCCTATGAAGTCTAATAACAATGTACTTTATGTCTATGTTCAACCCTAGGGAGTCTAATAATAATGTACTTTATGTCTATGTTCAACCCTATGAAGTCTAATAACAATGTACTTTATGTATATGTTCAACCCTATGAAGCCTAATAATAAAGTACTTTATGTCTATGTTCAACCCTAGGAAGTCTAATAATAATGTACTTTATGTCTATGTTCAACCCTATGAAGTCTAATAATAATGTACTTTATGTCTATGTTCAACCCTACAAAGTCTAATAATAATAACATACCTTATGTCTATGTTCAACCCTATGAAGCCTAATAATAAAGTACTTTATGTCTATGTTCAACCCTAGGAAGTCTAATAATAATGTACTTTATGTCTATGTTCAACCCTATGAAGTCTAATAATAATGTACTTTATGTCTATGTTCAACCCTAGGAAGTCTAATAATAATGTACTTTATGTCTATGTTCAACCCTAGGAAGTCTAATAATAATGTACTTTATGTCTATGTTCAACCCTAGGAAGTCTAATAATAATGTACTTTATGTCTATGTTCAACCCTACAAAGTCTAATAATAATAATATACCTTATGTCTATGTTCAACCCTATGAAGTCTAATAACAATGTACTTTATGTCTATGTTCAACCGTAGGAAGTCTCATAATAATGTACTTTATGTCTATGTTCAACCCTAGGAAGTCTAATAATAATGTACTTTATGTCTATGTTCAACCCTAGGAAGTCTAATAATAATGTACTTTATGTCTATGTTCAACCCTAGGAAGTCTAATAATAATGTACTTTATGTCTATGTTCAACCCTAGGAAGTCTAATAATAATGTACTTTATGTCTATGTTCAACCCTAGGAAGTCTAATAATAATGTACTTTATGTCTATGTTCAACCCTATGAAGTCTAATAACAATGTACTTTATGTCTATGTTCAACCCTATGAAGCCTAATAATAAAGTACTTTATGTCTATGTTCAACCCTAGGAAGTCTAATAATAATGTACTTTATGTCTATGTTCAACCCTAGGAAGTCTAATAATAATGTACTTTATGTCTATGTTCAACCCTACAAAGTCTAATAATAATAATATACCTTATGTCTATGTTCAACCCTATGAAGTCTAATAACAATGTACTTTATGTCTATGTTCAACCCTAGGGAGTCTAATAATAATGTACTTTATGTCTATGTTCAACCCTATGAAGTCTAATAACAATGTACTTTATGTATATGTTCAACCCTATGAAGCCTAATAATAAAGTACTTTATGTCTATGTTCAACCCTAGGAAGTCTAATAATAATGTACTTTATGTCTATGTTCAACCCTATGAAGTCTAATAATAATGTACTTTATGTCTATGTTCAACCCTACAAAGTCTAATAATAATAACATACCTTATGTCTATGTTCAACCCTATGAAGCCTAATAATAAAGTACTTTATGTCTATGTTCAACCCTAGGAAGTCTAATAATAATGTACTTTATGTCTATGTTCAACCCTATGAAGTCTAATAATAATGTACTTTATGTCTATGTTCAACCCTAGGAAGTCTAATAATAATGTACTTTATGTTTATGTTCAACCCTAGGAAGTCTAATAATAATGTACTTTATGTCTATGTTCAACCCTAGGAAGTCTAATAATAATGTACTTTATGTCTATGTTCAACCCTATGAAGTCTGATAATAATGTACTTTATGTCTATGTTCAACCCTACAAAGTCTAATAATAATAATATACCTTATGTCTATGTTCGACCCTATGAAGCCTAATAATAAAGTACTTTATGTCTATGTTCAACCCTAGGAAGTCTAATAATAATGTACTTTATGTCTATGTTCAACCCTAGGAAGTCTAATAATAATGTACTTTATGTCTATGTTCAACCCTAGGAAGTCTAATAATAATGTACTTTATGTCTATGTTCAACCCTATGAAGTCTAATAACAATGTACTTTATGTCTATGTTCAACCCTATGAAGCCTAATAATAAAGTACTTTATGTCTATGTTCAACCCTATGAAGTCTAATAATAATGTACTTTATGTCTATGTTCAACCCTACAAAGTCTAATAATAATAATATACCTTATGTCTATGTTCAACCCTATGAAGCCTAATAATAAAGTACTTTATGTCTATGTTCAACCCTAGGAAGTCTAATAATAATGTACTTTATGTCTATGTTCAACCCTACAAAGTCTAATAATAATAATATACCTTATGTCTATGTTCAACCCTACAAAGTCTAATAATAATAATATACCTTATGTCTATGTTCAACCCTATGAAGTCTAATAACAATGTACTTTATGTCTATGTTCAACCCTAGGGAGTCTAATAATAATGTACTTTATGTCTATGTTCAACCGTAGGAAGTCTAATAATAATGTACTTTATGTCTATGTTCAACCCTAGGAAGTCTAATAATAATGTACTTTATGTCTATGTTCAACCCTAGGAAGTCTAATAATAATGTACTTTATGTCTATGTTCAACCCTAGGAAGTCTAATAATAATGTACTTTATGTCTATGTTCAACCCTAGGAAGTCTAATAATAATGTACTTTATGTCTATGTTCAACCCTAGGAAGTCTAATAATAATGTACTTTATGTCTATGTTCAACCCTAGGGAGTCTAATAATAATGTAATTTATGTCTATGTTCAACCCTATGAAGTCTAATAATAATATACTTTATGTATATGTTCAACCCTATGAAGTCTAATAATAATGTACTTTATGTCTATGTTCAACCCTAGGAAGTCTAATAATAATGTACTTTATGTCTATGTTCAACCCTATAAGTCTAATAACAATGTACTTTATGTCTATATTCAACCCTAGGAAGTCTAATAATAATGAATTTTATGTCTATGTTCAACCCTAGGAAGTCTAATAATAATGTACTTTATGTCTATGTTCAACCCTAGGAAGTCTAATAATAATGTACTTTATGTCTATGTTCAACCCTACAAAGTCTAATAATAATAATATACCTTATGTCTATGTTCAACCCTATGAAGTCTAATAACAATGTACTTTATGTCTATGTTCAACCCTAGGGAGTCTAATAATAATGTAATTTATGTCTATGTTCAACCCTAGGAAGTCTAATAATAATGTACTTTATGTATATGTTCAACCCTATGAAGTCTAATAATAATGTACTTTATGTCTATGTTCAACCCTAGGAAGTCTAATAATAATGTACTTTATGTCTATGTTCAACCCTATAAGTCTAATAACAATGTACTTTATGTCTATATTCAACCCTAGGAAGTCTAATAATAATGAACTTTATGTCTATGTTCAACCCTAGGAAGTATAGCTAGTTCATCTTCACCTTGTAATTAAATAGATATTTCGTCCTTATTACCTCAACTTTTTAATGTAAAATTTATGTGAGTAGAGTAATCATTTTTTTAATTTAAGGTTTTGGATAAAAACATTGGACCATTAACATGATCGCTTTAGTAAAATGGTTTTGATTTTTAACACTAAATGTTAGAAGTTGATTAAAAACACTTATGGTAGAATGTTTTTTTTTTAAAGTCAAATTTGAAAAAGTCAGCTAATTATTTGGGAAAATAGGGCAACAAGTTAAGATTTTAGGATAAAGTAGAATGTGAGTCCAAAAGTGCTTTAAAATGTTTTCATGCATAATAGAAAGTTTGAAAATTGATCACAAACACAAAACTGGTAATAAGTGAAGAATTTAGTTAAGTGTACTGGCAGGATATTTTCCCTACTAACCTAACCCCTCCCCATTAGCAATTTTTCAGTGCTCTTGCTGAAAGATCTTGTTATTTCATATGTAATAGAATCAATATGGCTGTAACTCGCTCTGCACATGCATAGTTAGAAAATTGATTTGTATCACTCAGTCATAATGCAAATGCCTTTAAACAGTTTCTTTTCTAGTCACTAAATTTTTAAAGCCCAAAATGAAAATGCTAAATAGCTCTAAAACTGCATGTAAAACAGATTATTCTATGAAGAGTAGTCAGTAGTGTAGCAAGAAATTCTGCACCAACATAATTATGGATTAGCATCCCAATAAAGGTGTTTGATAGGAATTTTGGGCCTCAATCGCCGCCGCCACAATTGCAGAGGTTTGCTTGGATGGACGCTGTGCAACTTTAATGATGGCAATTCCCAAACTTATACCTTCTGTGCTTATCATATAAATGATACAAAGCGTTTACAATTTAGCCAGAGTTTCTGAAAATGGTTGATCAGGTGATTGCTGTAATTATTACATCAAACAATTTACACCTTTCATACCACTCAGTTAATATGTTGCACCTTGCTTAGAGAAAAACAAAACAAAAAGGGACCTTAATAACAATATTATTTTAGAGTACTTAATAACAAAATTGTTTTAGAGTACTTAATAACAGCATTGTTTCAGATACTGATTAGAAAAGCAAGTCAAACCCCACAGTTAAAGGGAAATAAATCATATAGCAATGGTAAAATCTTTAACATCGAGTTCTTTCCCTTATATTAATATTTTGGACAAATTGACTGCCATTCCACTACAACACTGCTCTCTCTCTTGTATTGAAATGTTAACTTGCATCAAATTATGTTGTGAAAGACATGATCACTTGCCATAGCCATCTGCATATTGCACAGAGTAATTCATACACTAATATGATGCACACTAAAGAGTGTCCAATTTATCTACACATTTAGAAACAAATTTTTATTTTTATTTTAAGGGTAGGCACTTTGAATGCATTAAATATTATGCAGTTTGTTACAAACCAAATTAATATCCAACACTGATTGGTGCAGTAATTTTCTTAGCTTTTTTTTAAAGGCTAATCTTAAAACCCCGTTTCACCATGACAAATAAATCAGTAACCAGGACATCAAACTCCTGTTTGCATGCAATGCCTTTTATTCATGTATTCCACTTTTGCAAAGAGAAATAAATTGGTTTTCAGAAATTCAGCTATGCTGATTTAATAATTTCAAATAATGGAACATCTTACCGTTACCATTCCCTAAGGCATAGACCTTGACACTTCTTAACTCAAAACAGCTTCACAGGTAATCTTGGTGCAAAAATCTGAGCTGGATTCAATGCTCTCCATTTAAAAAAATTCTAGAGTTTAAAGTAAAGCTTGTGGTCTGAAAATTTTACATTTTACCAATTCCTTTTAATATAATGGAAGTAGATATGTAAAGCATTTTTTTAACTTATACTTGAATGCCAGACTTCAATGATACAGATACAAACCAAGCCTTGTACATGGTTTCAATGTTGTGAAGTTCTGAAATTTTGTGCTCCAAATGTTTGTGGTGAAAAGGAATGGTATTGTGTAGGAAGACCTTGACATCTTCATAAACAAATGCTTTAAAAATTTATCTCATTTTCAACTCGTGTGGTGGGGGACCCTGAGTGGCTGAGTGGTCTAAAGCGCTCACCAATGTGGATCATTGCCATATCACCTCTGTCTGCGTGGGTTCGAGTCTCGGGTTTGTCCATTGTGGGTATGTGAAAAAGCTTGCCAGTAGCTTCTTGTGGGTCAGTGTATTTTTTACCAGGTTCTTTCTCCACCATTAATACTGGCCAATATTGCCTATGGTGCTGAAAAATGGCATTAAACCCTACAACTCATGTGGCTGAAGACCATATTTCCTTATAACTAGGTCCTGCATCCATCAACTATTCTTCACCATTTTCCATTTTCAGCTTGTCATAAAAAAAAAACTACTATGCCAATTTTCACCAGTGTTTTTAAAGTGTGTTCCAGATGAACTGCATCACCAAAATAGTGTCCATAGTGGTTCTCCTTGGAATGGTGTTGGTGTTGTGGGATTTAACGCCATTTTTCAGCACACGATAGGCTATGCATGGCGGCCAGTATTAATGGTGGAGGAAGAACCCGGGAAAACCCCGGGAAGAACCACCAACTCATGAGAAGCTACTGGCAAGCTTTCTCACATACCCACTTTGCCCGAATCTTAATACTCGAACCCATGCAGACAAGTTAGATGGCAGTGATCCGTAACGGAGAGCACTTTAGACCACTCGGGGCACCTCCTCGGAATGGTGTGGCTTCCTTATCGATCCGAGTAGAAACCTACTGGTATATTTCTTTTCTCCGCTAGCATGGCTAATAAAATTTTGAATAAACTTGCTTTAGATGTTAATAAGGATCCAAGGTAGTCTCCTTGGTAACAGTGTTTTTTTTCTTATAGCTGCAATGTGTAGGAAATATTTTTAAACTTTTTCTCCTGGCCTGAATCACTAAACATCTCAATGTTTTCCTAAAACTGTTCTTAATGCTTGGTTGTTTACAGATTTTGCACAGAATATTCTCCAGTTGTCATGGATTTAAAATACAGTCATAAAATCTCTCATTTTCCTTACACAAGTTATAACCCCGATGAAATCGATTTTGCATCCTTTACACAAGTTATAACCCCCCAGGAAATCGATTTTGCATCCTTTACACAAGTCATAACCCCCAGGAATTCTATTTTGCATCCTTTACACAAGTTATAACCCCCAGAAATTCTATTTTGCATCCTTTACATAAGTTATAACCCCCACGAAATTGATTTTGCATCCTTTACACAAGTTATAACCTCCAGGAAATTGATTTTGCATCCTTTACACTAGTTATAACCCCCAGGAAATCGATTTTGCGTCCTTTACACAAGTTATAACCCCCAGGAATTCTATTTTGCATCCTTTACACAAGTTATAACCCCAGGAATTCTATTTTGCATCCTTTACACAAGTTATAACCCCCAGGAATTCTATTTCGCATCCTTTACACAAGTTATAACCCCCAGGAATTCTATTTTGCATCCTTTACACAAGTTATAACTCCCAGGAAATTGATTTTGTATCCTTTACACATACTGCTGAGAACAATACGGACACTAAAGCATCAGAAGCAAGATTATGTAAAAGCTAAATTTCTGCTTACAACAACAGAACTGAGGTAATTTTGATCAAACCTGAATGATGCTCAACTCCCCCCCCCCCGAGTTACCGTATATAATCACTTACAAGTCATGTTAAACAGCAAACAAGAACCATGCTGTTCTATCATTACATAATGCACATGCAGATAAGGGTCTGTTATTTGTTCTACTAACAAACTGCACTCATATGTCAGTACATTATGCAACAGCAGATCTGGGTCTGTGCAGTCTGCAGTTGTACTCAATGATATATACATCACTAAGTATAGGGGTGGCCTCCCAAGCAAGGTTGCAACTTCCACATTAACTAGAGATGAATAATCATATTCACTCCATCAAAATGTTCAATTTTCAATCAGCCTTGATAGCAATATTAGATTAAAATTTGTACTTCTTGTATCAAGTCTTTCAAGTTTGTACAAAGGTTATTGAGAGGACATACAAATAGCTGCTGCTACTACACATGTACTCTACACTGCATGTAATTTTCCAAGATGCCCGGCCAAGTGTGAAAAGACATAGATTTAGCATTTTACATCAACACATGTAGGTTATTTTATACAACCCAAGCTCATACTCTTGCCAGATTCAAACCCACAACCTATTCAGCCAGGAATCAAACACACTAACCACTGTGACACTTTGGCGCCTTGTGACAAGAAGCACTAACAAACTGACCAAAAATAACTTCATTTCATTTAGCATCTGGTCTCTGTTTTGAAACTGTGCGTGCAAATTGTTTTTTCAACTTTGGGCAAAGGTAATAGTACAAATAATATTCTAGAACTGTATTATTAATCAATTTCTCACTTTTCCCCTTCTCTTGGAAATTATAACAAAATGGAAGCCCTCATTAATAAGGAAAAGTGATGAGAAGCATAATTGCTTGGTTGAGAAGACGCATTCATTCATGCTGTTGATATGCAAAACGTCCAGCTCATGCCAATACTAGATCATAGGAATTTTCAAATTTGCATAGCACTGCTGCATGACATGCTTATATTTGTAATTAATGGCATGTATGGGCAGAGATGGGTTGGCATTAAAATTTATCAGCCGAGAATTTTCAAAATGCTGGCCTTGATATGGTAATATCAACAAAGCATAACCAAACTGGCCGCATGAACTACAATATTCAAAAAAACCTTCATCTCCAGTCTTCAACAATAGTTGGGAATCATCCTGGGCTTCCCCAATGTAGCAAATTGCGATTTCTTTCCTTATTGGACACAAAATATACCATCTGGCGATGTTTGGGTGACAACCTTTATGGCTGTTTAATTTGTACATGTACACACAATCGTGGATTTGGATTGGAGACATAAGTACTAATTATCCCATCTTTTTCAATTTTCATTGCCTATTACATTAATAGACTTGGAAAAATATTCACTACTTGTTCTGGCAACATTTTGTGAAAATTGGCAACAAAATATTGAGGTTAGCAATTTATTTGGCGACGTTTTAAAAGCCAGGACCATCCCTGATAGTAATAGCTGGTTTTATCTTAAGTTGAATATTTTGAAGTCAGTACATGTTGGTGCAATCATGTATACATTATAACTGATTTCAGTATATAATTGTAACACAGATGCTGCCCCCATCACTAGCATAAAAGTAAACCATCTCAAAATGCTTCAAAGTCGAGATGTAAGGCAATGTGATCCAGTACTGAATGCATAGAGAAATGACCATTTTCCACTAATACCTGCATAGATGCCACCAATGAACTCCCTGCTACAATGGAATATTCAGGTGTTTACAGGTGGAGTCAGGTCCAAGTTACATAGTGGTGTGGGATTTTAGATGTTAATTTTACAACCCACCTGCAGCATGTACTGGTGGTATAAGTTAAGAATAAAATTTTCCTGACAAAGGGACTGCAAACCAATACACCAATGGCAAAGGCGTTAAGTAGTATGTAATTATGGGCATAGTGAAAGCCTGTTGTACCTTATGTTCTTCATCCTACTTTCACGGCATATTATATACAAATACAAGTTAGGACCCACAATTTGTGTGTATATATATATATATATATATATATATATATATATATATATATATATATATATATAAATACACACGAATAGTACCTTAAATGGGAAGAATTGTCCAAATAAAATATTTTCATCTTATACAATGTGTTATGCCATGACAACAGGTCAATTGTTCTAAATAGGTACAAGTATCCTCATGGAGGTTGATCTGCGATGAGTCAGAGCCTCATATGGCGAGTCCTGCACAATCTGCCACTTCACAGCATGGAAATCATAAATGAAAACTGTAATGGTTAAACTTTATTTGTGGTGTAAATAATAATAATAGAAGAGTCTTTTAACAGAATTTTAATGCTCGGAAAATAGATAACAAACATGATAAATGATGAAACATGGTTAACATAAAACAAATCAATTATTGAATGAAATAAATCCATATAACACATGATCTCTCCTGTTCTTGCACATGATTTAAATTTAACGCAGGCAAAAAAAATAAGCATCATCTAAGCTTTTGGGATTACAAGAGTAATAGAAATTGAAAAACTGACTTAAAATGAAGGAAGTCAAAAGGAATCTTTTTTACCAAAGCTTTAATTTCCACCTAAGCTATAATGGAGGGTAAGCAGGGCTTGAGATATAAAGTTTACTACAATGTTAGATTATGATATACTTAAGACCTATTGAAGCATCAGAACTAATATGATGTAATGTTACTCACAAAATAGCAATCTGAAATATATAAAATTCCTCTATTTTTCTGTACATTTTGTTGTATATATCTCTAATCTTCAAATATACATATATGTACCCATTTACAATTACAATAACCATTTATACACACCGTTTACACATACATTTGAAGTTACCTTACTCAAACACAAGTATTCCATAGAAAATAAAGGCTTACGAGAAAGTAATTTACCACAAAGTACAGTCAAGATACAAAATGCCTGAAATTTGCATACACTTACTTGTACATATCGTATGTTAAAGTTACAATGGCATATATTTTGGCATTTTACAAATGTGCCTTTCTTATCCACACATTTGTCTAAAACTGAAAAGTACATACATTTTAATATGGTATATGTACTTAATACTTTTGCTAAACAACATGGAAGTGAATAATCATTGATACTTTGGAAATCAACAACCAATGCTAGTGTCCTATTTGCAACAAATATATTTTTGGCTACATGTCTTTAGATAAGGAAATATGAAAACACAAAAGGCTAGAATTTTCTTAAGAAATGCAAAACATCAAGTGAGACCATTGTTTCAAAGAGCATGTGAGAAAATCTAGCCTCTACAACTATTGATGAAAAATACAGACAGCTTAACTACACAGCTCAGCGGATAATCAATTGAACAAATTATTTGTTTACTTACATTGGTCCTGAGGTAAAAGCTCCTTTTTTTGAAGAAAAACAAATGACATGACTACCTATGTACAAAAATGACTTGAGACAGTGAAAACACCAAAATAGATGCCAACAGAGGCCGAAAGCTCAATGCAAATTTTGGCCAGCATCCTACTTTTCCATGACATGAAAAATGAAAAGAAAAAAGTTACAAAATTCTGACACTGACACATAATAAAGCAATTTTTGAGATCAATTGGAAACAGACAAAGTTGTAATAAAAAAGTTAAAACAGCCGTTGTATTGATGTACTTAACAGCTGAAAATCGGACCGCAACACCAGTAATTTTGTGCTGTCACTATTTCATCGGAAAGTACTTACATATACGGACCATATAAACAAGAATCTGTGCAAGCAAATATTGCCACTAATGCACCAATTTACATAAAAGTCATTAAGAACATTTACTCAAAAATATACTCCTTTTTAAAGGGATGGATGACACTGTGCATACCTATGGATTCTGCAAATTTGGGGTGTGGTGGCAGTTCAGTCAATTTTCAAAATGAAACCTCCCCACGTTTCAAGATGTCACTATTGCTGGCAAACTGATGTATCACCAACAATTAACATCACCTCTATGGAATACCATCACAGTGTCACTATCACTGCATCACTTTTCATCTAATGTACCACTATTGCAGCAGTGTTCTGCCTGATTAACACCAGTTACAAACATCAGCTCTATGGAATACCATGATAGTGTCACTATCACTGCATCTGTTAGCATGGTTTGCCATTAGAGTCCTTTGTTATACCTGGTAGAAACAGTATAAATCATTGTCACAGTCATCAATTACATCACATCCCGTTATGTCTTGGAGTCTGTCAGCAGCACCTATTCAATATGCATGACAATGTCCAAGAAAGTGCCACAAAGGAAGCGTCACTCTTATCCATTCCCGGGAATTGTCTTGTGCATTTGTGTCACATTAAAATGAGAACATCACGGAAGAGTCAGCAGTTTTTGTTGTTGTTGTTATTTATAACAATGACAACGGTCTATTCATCAGCAGAACTCCAATCGGTAGTCTCTCATGATCTCTTTGAAGACTAGAAGCATTCATGAAAATTGTGTTACAAATCCAATTATTACTGAGTGGTATATCATCAAGGATGCTGATGTATTTGAGTTGATTGCAAAATCCATATGAAAATGATTGCTAAATAAAATCCATTCCTAGTTAAACCTATTAAATCTATTAGAAACTCCTTAAGTTTTAAACTGAACACTAAAATAGTTTCTTAATGGCTACTGATTGCTACTATCGCAATTCATCCAAGTCCTGAATATCACCATATCTTTTCATCCTTTCAATGTGAATCTATGATTATGGACTCTTTTCTTCTCAAGCAACACAATGTAAAAATACCAGAGCATTCAAAGCAGCATTTCTATCCTTCAATATATTTTAATCTATTTGATATTCTTCTCTGTTCTATTCTGATTAGCTTCTCATTAAGTAGGCAATATAGCACAACTTAGAACTAGGGATGCGTTTGCACACACCAGCAAGAAAGCTGTGGGGAAAGCCATTAAAGAAATTCACGGAGGAGATTCTTCTGGTAATTTTGTCCCCATATGTGTTGATACTGCAATGTATTTTATGATCTTTGAACAAGTCATGGTTTTCTATAACAACAGTTGTGCTTTTAAGGCTGTGTCATGACTAGCCATCTCTGCAAGACAGCATACTAAATCCTTCTACATGGCACAAGGTGTTCAATCATCATCGTCATCTGGGTCAAATTCATTTAGGACAGCACATGCATCCTTCACAGCATGGTAGATTATATTCTTAACCTGTCCAAAAAACAAAATCATTCAATAAATGCAGTGTAAAACATCAATTTAGTAAAGAAAAGGTAGAACATTTAAAGCGTATAGTGTAGATATTACACAAGTATTATTAACCATGCATTCAGATTAAAAAATGCACCATGTACATGATGTAAAAGATAAAGTTTAAATGTATGGCGAAAGAAAACAAGAAATCTGCAATTGCATTTACCATGAACATGTTGATATGGCACAGCAGTAGATAAATCAACACACACACACACACACAAAAACAAACACACACACAAAAAACCCAGATACACACTTAATGCAATATGAACAAAATTAAAGTTTTGTATCAATCCTCCTAGACGATTCTGAGTAGTGACAACAAACTTTAGCTAAAAGCATAAGCTCTTCTGGTCTATGACTAGTAAATACTGTTATATTAACCTGTAGCTTATCCTCATGATTGCTGTGTGTATCAGACAGGTGCCTGAATTCCTGTGTCAGTTGGAAGCAGTGATTCAGGTGTTCAGGGGACACAAAATCTTCAGCCACTTTAATACAGCTGTTGAGGTTGCGAACCTGATGTGGTGCCCCTGCTGGAATGAAGATTGCATCACCCATACACTGTATGATGGTATAACCCAATACATTGTACTCTTTGTATAATCGTTCTCTCAGGTCCACATCCAGATACCAGCTCTGGTCATGGATTGGATCATGATGATCCTCAATCACTTCTCCACGTTCCTTGGCAACCTGAAATAATAAATGAAAAATTGCTGGTCTTGGTGGAAAAATAAACTTCAATCTACCAGGCCGATGCATTCTTGGAAGCTGATCTGCTTGAGATTTTAGGGGTCAAAGTCAAAAATTAATTACTACTTAACAAGACGGCAATAAGGCCTTCAAAATTATAAATTTCTTAGAAATCTTTCATTAAATGGATCTCCTTAATGTCCAATTGACCAATATTGACAAGGCAGAATATGCTCGAGAAATGTAATGTAGGGGAGACAACCCAGTGAAACTTCATCTCCTGATAATATACATTGTTACTTCATTTAAAACAAAAATATTTTGATACACAACCAGCTTTTTTCAAATGTTTTAATTTTGTAACTGGGTTGTCTCCCCTACGTTACAAATAGCTTAAATGTGTGAAGTGTGTACATTAACAACTGAAAAAGGAATCAAAATATTTCATTAAGTTTTAGGCATTTAAAATGTGTCTGTCCTTAAGCTTTGCAAACCAATTCATTCAAGTGCACTATTTTGTGATGTTAAAACAAGGGGCTGATGCTATACTGGCTAAAAATAATTTCCTGGTTAAAATAAAACTATTTCTTCTTTACAACAGTAATTCAGAAAGCATGCGTTTCAAGTTTCATTAAATTGTGAAATGTGGTCTCAAGAGATGTAACAAGGTTCACCAATCAGATGCAAGATCACCTCATTAATATGCACTGAACTGACTCATTACCAAATCTGTCATATTTTGATTATATAAACCCATATTCAAAGTTTGAAACTGAACCAGAAATATGGACTCTACAGAGTGGTAACAAGTTATTGTTGACAGACAGATGACACATGACTAATGAGGCATGGCACAGAACAGAGGCTGGGCCATACCATAAGCACTTTGTCTCGTGGCCAGGTAGGCCAACAAGTCTCTTGAATGGACTGATACTCTACTGGCTATAAAGATATCTGATATTGGATGTAAGATTGGCACCATTTTCAATTAGGACAGGGGGCATCGAGTGGCTGAGTAGTCTAAAATGCTCTCTGTTACGGATCACTGCCATCTCACCTCTGTCTGTGTGGGTTCGAGTCGAGGATTCGGCCAATGTGGGTATGTGAGAAAGCTTGCCAGTAGCTTCTCATGGGTCAGTGGTTCTTCCCGGGGTTTTCCAGTACCACTGCCGCCATGCATAGCCTATCTTGTGCTGAAAAATGGCGTTAAAACCAACAAAAACAACAACAACAATTAGGACAAGCAAGACATCGATAAAAATCTTGTGGTGGAAAAGCCATGTTGATATTGCCAAGCAGCATGATCTTCATTTAAAACCAACTAGAACATAGAATGAATGTGTGCATATAGTTTCATGGCAATTCTCCAAGTAGTTTACGAGGATTAGTCATAACAAAAGTATGCTGACAGACATATGGATGGACAATGGATGATGAAAAACAGACCATACTGAACGCTTTTCTGGTCTATGACCTACCAGTAGAGCTAAAAGCTACATATTTTATAAGCAAATATTGTACAACAGGACAAGGGTGCTAATCCCTAATCTGGATATTAGGAAATACGGACTTAAAATCATGCAATTCCCCACTGTGGATTTCAAAATGAATAATCTGACTTGTTAGTCCAACAGAGGCTGCTTGCGGGATGATTCAATAACCTGTCAGACAACTTGTTGCTGTTGCCTAATTGGCTGCATACAAGTTACAAATAACAACTGCTACTTTGCATGTATTCATGCACAGTTAAAAAAGAGAATGGATACATCAATCATTTTTAAAATTATAAATATTCCTTTATTTTATTAACAGAGGCAAAAGTGAATTATAAGAATTTACCAGTTCAAATTTTTCAAGGCCTTTTTTCAGTTTATACTAAAGTGAATTTAAATAAACAATCCTTAAATGAACTACACAAATTTTCTTTAGGGTTATAATTGTAAACTGTAGAGTTTTCCATTCATATTTTTACAGCTTTTAGATAAACTGAATTCCCTTTTCTAATCAATCATGTATTTGATCCATGTTCAAGTACCTTATTGAGGAAATCTCGAATCTTGTCTGCATCAACTGCATCAAAGATTTGCCACAATGCCCCGGGTACCTCGTTAACCTCCCTGATTCGTCTTTTTGTAATGCTGTCACATCCTGCCTCATCAATGGCCTTTATGGCAGCCTCTATATGCTGCTGTTTTCCGCCATTGTCATCAGGGATGCCTATATATACCATCACATTCACTGCATCAGACACGTCAAGATGCAGGTTGGTGGTGCCTTCTTGGGGAAAATCAGCTGAACCTAGTCATATAAAATATAAAACCAATGTTTAATAAGGGCATTAGAACCAAAGTCGATTTTCTCAGCAAAGATGATAAAGCTAACATGAATTATTTTTTGGGGAAGGGGTTTGGTTTTAATAGAACTTTTCACACATTTTAGCTACATCATGCTGTGGAAATAGGTGCTAAGTGCCTTTCCTAAGGCCACACAGAGGTGAACAACCTGAGCTGGCCAGGATGGGCATTAAACCCCTGACCCTTGGATTACGAGCCTGAAGCTCAACCTATTGAACTACCACAGTCCCAATATCTAGCCTTAGCATTTATAGTTGAATTCAGAGTTTTATTACATATGGTAGCTTAACTTACAAAGCAAACCTAAAAAATCTCTAACATTATGTCATTAAAGGTTAATCCAAAATCTAACTTGGTGGAACACCAATTCTATCAACTAAGCCTATAATTAAAGGAACTCTACATTGTGTTTGTGAGGCAATAATGACCCCAAAACATTTCTTTTAATTATGTTCTTGATAATGGCAATTCTTTTGCATGTAATTAAGAGTTAAAAAAATGTCTGACTGCTAGACACTCAAATCATTTTGAAACCCTGTTCATACCTTCATATCACAACCCATGATTGGTATGTTCATAACAAAACATTCCATCACATTCTGATACTTTTAAACCTCTGGCTTTAACTATAAAGAAGTTCTTTACAAGCAGCAAGATGGGGTGAGAGGGCCAATAACTCTTACCATAGGCATTGTACATCTTTGGTCCTAAATCAGGCCTGACAAGGAAGTCTGGGAGACGAGAGGCAAGGTTGAAGCACCCATTTCGATGTGTATACTCAGGAAGGGGCAGTCCATGCATGAGATCACTAAAATGACTGGGCAAAATGTCACTGAAGTCATCACCAGGTGGCCAATCTTTCAGTTTCAACAACATAGGATTATTCTGTTCATCAACAAGACGCTCTGCAGGGAAATGAAACAATATAGTTTAAATATATGATCACCAAAACAGCAGAATAACTTTTTCAAGAAATGAGGATACGGAGTGGAGTGGAGTGTATGAAGTGGAGTTAAAGGATTTTCAAAGGAAATATATCTGCTTAAATGCAGCTGTTTTTATAGTTCTTGCCAGCAAATTATTCTAGTTGTCTAAAAAAACATGGGTCAAAACAAATTCAGATTTACAGTATTAATGCTGGTCATCTTATGAGAAAAACTATTTAATATAACGAGAACAAAAGCATGTTTAAGTATGAGATTTCTTTGCTGCAGGCACAATCATCACTTGGTGATGGGGATAAGGAAGGTGAAGAGGTCTTCCAAATGACATCACAACATCTTCAATACCTGTATTGTATGAGATGACATGCCAGAGCCATTTTCACTTTCATGTGTCCATTCTTTGTGTAATTTTTGACAATAGAACAAGATATGCCATTTCCTGGTTACCTTCCATATCCTCGAAGCCATCCCAGAAATGCTTCATTGGTTGACCCACCACAAGACAGCCTGTACGACAGTTGATGAGATCATTCTCCATGCTACCAAAGTGTTTGGAGAAGAATCTGGGACTCCACAGGTCCTTACTCAGGTATTTATCACAACCAGAGGCAAGCACAGGCTGAAAAGCATAGTGATCTTCAGTAAGTAGTTCTAAACCCCAAGCTCAGATTTCAAAATAAAAACAAGTTTGGTAGACACTCAAATAGACTGTATTTAAAGTGCTTTAAAATATTAAATAAATATAAACTAAAAGTGTGCAGATATGCTCCTAATGCTTTGGAAATCATGTGCTAACTTTTTACAGCATAAGGCAATGATGAGCTTTCGCGGCATGTGGATAAAATTATATTCATGCTGCTCTTGGTACAAAAGGTAATGAACAGACCCTGTACTTCAAAATCCAAGTTAAAACCTCCGTCTTGGAGCACTAGACAGAGTGTACTATTTTTTGTCTTTCTCGACTCTGCTTATTACCTACCATACATACTCATATAATATCAAAGGGTTACACGAGAACTTACATTTTGAAATCTGAGGTTTATTTGGGTTTTTTTAAAGGTTACAACAAAAAAAAAACAACCTTTGAGGCTCAAGAACAAAGCAGTTTCAAGATTATCTCCAAGGTGAGGGTAACAAATTTTTTAAAAATTGATGAAATAAGCTAGTGAGTTTGTTTCTAAATAAAATGAAAATAAAGATTAAGTGAAAAGACCAGTCCTTAGCTCAGAGGTCATTAATACAAGATACACTGCTTTTGTGACCTTTTCCTTGCTAACGAACGTGACCTTTGAGCTGAGGACTGCTCTTTTTGGTGAGTCTTGTCGTGATATATACATTGGACAAAGTTCCATGAAAATCTCTCCAACTGTCACAATGTTATGGGCTGACAAGCAAATATTAACAGATGGATAAACTGTCAAACAAAATAGGAGTGCAAGCTTATATATACGAGTGCAAGTGTAAATCCTAAAAATTCAAGCCCGATAGCTATGGCAATGACAAGCTTCCATGCAAAATATCAAAATCTTTTAAATTTAATTTAAATTTTAAAAAAAATGATTTCACAACCTTTCCATTATCTCTGCCACTGACAAAATATTGATACTGTCCTAAGGTAATCTATAATCTCAATCTGAGGATAACTTTTTAGAATTTTTAGAATTTGGGATCTGGTCACCATGATTGGATGGGTATGGTTCTCAATACAGTATGAGGTTTATCTGAAGCATTTTTGGTCTTGGATATGGAATAAAATTTTGCCGTCTCTGTAAGACAGGTTGTCTCCCAATAGAAGTGGCCCAAATACTGGCCTAGTGTAGAATAACACAAGTGTTGATCTAAAATTACAACTATGGACAGCTAATGAAAACCTTTTAAAAAGATAAATTTGAAAGATGATTCAGACATCCAAGGAAGGAACTTGCTTGCCATCTCTGAGCCTGAGCTGGCTCTCTGGTGGAAACTGCGAATGTATGGATAGCAAATTTCATCATCATCATCTTTATTATTCCTCAACCTATTTTAAAAATTACCATTTACATGCAAATTACACCAGGAGCAATCTTGTGGTAGAACAACACTGACTTGCTCGAGGTTTACATACATATTAAAACAATGACTTGTCGGCAGTTTACCTATATATTACAATACCTGTTAGAGGTTAACCTAAATATTAAATACTTATTTGTTAGAGGTTTGCTTAGATATTAAAATACTGACTTGGGAAGATTTTAATTTAATTGTACACTACGGCATTAAGATGAATCATAAAATAAAACCCACCAAAAGTCACAACCAAACTTTCTGTCCCTTTTGCATTAAGTACACTATTATATGGTAAGGGCATTCATCAAAACATATGCATCATGGACAAGCAAGTATTTACAACACTCCCTCACCATAAGCCCCTTCATTACAACATTGAGCCTGTTAAGAAGCATGCACGGTCAATGACCCCATTTCATTAAGCAGAAGTAAAATTGCACATATCATGTACTTCATTATAAAGAGGCTTCCATATAAAGTGGACTACTCTTTGGTTTCTATGAATGGCATTATAATAAGGGAGTACTGTATCTTAAATTTGTATGCAAATAGCACAACGAACGACTTTGACCATATAAATACCTGATAAGCATTGCACCATGCACTTTCTTCCTGTAAATGGGAAGATATTAGTTTGCAATTTTTCTTTAAATTTTTTTTTTTTACCTGCCCCCTCTTCCACTGTTCCTGGAAGATTTTGAGATTTCCTTTGTGTCGAGGATCATGAAGCCGTAGTAATCTCCCATCACAAAGCCATGAATGCGGCACTTCTGGATAAAGTACACTAGTTTCTGTAAGGTTATGAATCAAAATGGGCATATCACGGACAAGCAGTCTGCTTGGTCCAAGGCGAGGGGTGTAATGCATTAGTTTCATTGGCTGATTTTCTGATGAAATAAACTCTGCCTCCTTTGGAAGTTGTTTTTCCACCACCGACTGAATGATATCGTCCAGTGTGTTACTGTTTTTGGATCTGGACTTTTTCGTACTTTCATTGTTCTTTACTTTTCCGGCAGTTTTTGTCAAGAGTTCTCGTAATGTGGAGCAGCTAGCAGGTTTTTTTTCCCCCTCATGGTCAGCAGCAATTGGGGATACTGGTTCAGTGATAGGGTTGTACGACTTTCCACCCTTCTCTCCTTCCTTTTTCTTGGAGAATGGAGATTCACTCCGCTCTCTGCTGTTTTCAGAGTCCATTGAGGCTACGTCTGCTAAAAGACTGAGTGGAGATGTATTGTCTGGGTTATATCCAGAAAGAGAACATTTAATATTGCCATTTTTACGCTTTGATTTGTCATCTGATACACCATTTACAAGTTTCTTGTTCTTGGATGGAGACAAATGTTTGATGGCTTGCTGAACCACACTCTGAAAATAAAAAGCATCAAAATTTTCATTTGGATTCTTTACTTTTCTTTCCAAGGTGTTACTACACAAATAATGACCTTTGTCCGAATCTGATAACTGTGGGCATGGTTAATTGCAATAACACACAAAGCTGATTATGATCCAAGAAAAAGTAGAAGTTCTGGCTGTTTACCTGACTAATGCCATTCTTGATGTAGCTTTGATTTCCACAAGGACATTTGGACATGATTCCCCACTTTGCTCTCATCTCGTGTACCATGCAGCCTACATCCCACAGAGCTGGAAGATAAATCACTGACTATCATTGGCATAACCTTATCTTAAAAAAATACCTTGATTAACGGTACAACTCAATTTGCTTGCTGAATGCACGTTTATAAGGGGGAAAAAAATGGCAGAATCATTTCAGTACTTCACTGTAGATAAACTGAAACAAAAATACAACAACTCTGTAAGCAAACATCTTTTTCCATGTAGGGATCTTAAAATTCAAATAACCCTTTGCAGAACATATTTTCCCTGAAAACTAATATGTGAAATTAAATACATAAAAAAGAAAACATATTTACTTATTAAATCAAGCAGAAAAATGCCATTTCAGGTTTCTGATTTGTTGAAATACTAACCTTCCATGATACACTAGTTTAATTCAAACTATTCATTTACAAAATATTTTTTTCCTTTCAAAATAATATATAATTTCACTCATATAACAGCATTTTATGCCACCCTATTTTCAAAAGTTAATAATTGACAATAAGCATGTGCACTTCCTTGAAAATAGATAATACTTAATGGTGGGCTATTCCCATCAAGTCTGACATTTTATTTGATCAGGGTTGTTCTAATAACACAATTTAGTTGTGATTGCTAGTATATTATTTTTCTTTTTAATTATGCCCTAGGCTCCACACAGTTTGATCTAAAGGTCTGACATGTCATGACCTTGTTGAGACATGTCAGGTCTTTGAAAGGAATGATGAGCTGTCACACCTCTTTCATCCTGAGATTTGTGGCTTTTTAGTGTGGTCTAAACATCTAAAAATTACATGAAGATTAAACAATTGCATAGCGTACAAAAAGGCACCTTATGTCCAATGTCAGACAATTTAGCAGTCATTTGAGATCCTCAATTATGCCCAGCAAATATAGCTGTCTTTGAGATCCTTTTCCATGCATCAATTTAATCCAAGTCAGATAGAGTGAATGCTTAGGTCTTTAAAATCTGGGGCAAGGCATTTACTTTCTCCATTTTACCCATTAACTGGACATCATTACAGACCAGGAATAATCTAAAACCTGCATTCTCGTGCCATTCTCTATCTCTACGTACCATCATTTGGAATAATCTGGGTCAGCATCAGCTTGTCTACATCATGGGGTTGCCGATTAGCACTGCACGTGAGCCACTCCTGTCTTTCCTCCAAAAATACCTCCTCCCTTGTGATGAACTTGTCACCATGCACTAATTTGGTTTCCACCTTGTAGCAGTCTAAACACACCACAAAACCACACTTGTGGCACACCCAGTGCATGTTGAACAGTGTGGTGTCACATACGTCGCACATCTCGCGTACACCTGTAACTGCACGTTTCCAGGCAATCTTGGCTGAAATGAGGACATTATGCAGAGTAGTACTTGCACACATTTTATACTTTATATGTAGCAGATATTTTCATCTCCCCTTTGTCTTAATTGCTTATCTTAAAAGAAATATGGAAATGTTAGCTTTCCTTTTCATGTTCTACTCGAACAACATTTGAACTTTGTAACAAAAACATTAACAGATGATATCAAATGGGAAATGAATCAATATTAAATTTATGAAACTTACTGAATAATGTTCAGCATTTGCAAGCCAAGGACTGCAAAATCTGGACATTATTCAAGTCGTTTCATATCTTTAATATTAAATCATTACCCTTCAAGAATCTGTTTACCAGTTTTTATTTGAATGGAAACAGGTGAGAGAGAAATAAGAAATAATTTATATTCTGCTTTTGATAGTGCACCTTTAATTAGTTGTGCATTAAAAGGTCCCAGATGCTAGTTGAATTAATAATGCACGATTCTAAACCAATAACATTTAGAAGTTGATTTAAAAAAAAAAAAAATTCATTGAGCAACTAACTGCCCTTCTATATCAATAAAACATTTGATAAACATCATTTTTTAACACAGATCACCAATGGAAATTCCTGTGTGATGTCCCTCAGATCAACTCATGTTAGGTTAGATAAGCCTTAAACACAGGTTTCAGTGAGAATGTTAATTATGTTTCCATATGAAGTGTGTCAGTTTCACTACTTAGCATTCCAGTTGTCGGATATTCATGGGAAGCAATGATTACAGAATGCAGAAATTCTATATCTAACTTTGTGTGTTTGTGACTGGAAATTTACAGTATTTGATTTGGAACAGTACAGAAGACATGGACTTAATTTACGAGATGGAATTGCATCACATAATAAGAAATGTCAGTTCATTAGAGCTATTATACCATGTAAAATGCTTTAATTGGACAACTTTCTGTCAGTTGGAAGACTGGTTCGTGTCCACATACTCCTCTCAACAGAAAACCATGTGTGTCATGGGGTGGATTCCACATTACAGGTATCCTGTCCCCCACACCTACTGACCATTACTGTTGTTTTATTTGTGGTAAACTGGCCATATTCTCTGACAGACATCAACCTTTTTCCCCAATGCACTTTGGGCAACTGATTTTTTTTAAAAATATGGCCACCAAAATGTTGACAGCAATACAAAAAAAGCAAAAAATTCCAGAAGGCAAGGTAAGGAAAATTCGCATCATTGCAGACAATCTGCAAAGATTATACTGCATAAGAATTTCATGGGTTCATCTGCACCAATCGGAATCCCAAAGTGAAAAGGTAACACATCATTTCAAAATCATTAAACTGCACACAATATATGTGAAGTTTACCGACTAGTGATAACTAGTTTAATGGTATTAGCCTCTGAAGTCATTGCATGAAATTTTGTGGCACTCTGTATTAAAACCCTGATTTCAACTATAAATTAAACAGTTTTTAGCAATATCGATGAAGCAAACATTTAATTCTATTGTTGATTATGGAAGGAAATAAAATCAATGAAAGTTTGGGGAGTCAATTGTAAACAGTCACTGCTGGATGCTTACCATCCTCTCCTGCCCATGACTTTGCCTCTTTCTCTTGTTCCACCAGTTCACAGAATTTGTCACCAACTCGTGACAGAATGAACTTTGCAGTCTTCAGGTCCAGTTTGGGATCCATGATGGGATAGTGGGGAATCCAAGGGTCAATATCATCCTTTTCCGCATCTGTTAGCTCTGAGAAACCATCAATAGTCAAAAATCCCCTTTGGCTGTACCGAAGTCTGCAATGACACAATGAGATGTTTAGTAACTGACTATGAAAACATAAATAAGTATGCAAACTGAGGACGCATCTCTCCATTAAATTGATATTAGTTGAAATATATTTACAAAACAACCTTTCAGATCTTACGATTTACATGGACAATCATTATTAATAAGAACAGTGTCAACCAGTGTTATCAGCCTATCTGGGAACAGTGACAACCAGTGTTATCAGCCTATCTGGGAACAGTGACAACCAGTGTTATCAGCCTATCTGGGAACAGTGACAACCAGTGTTATCAGCCTATCTGGAAACAGTGACAACTAGTGTTATCAGTCTATCTGGGAACAGTGACAACCAGTGTTATCAGCCTATCTGGGAAAATTGTGGACCAGTATTATCAGCTTTCTTGTGAAGACTAAACCAGACACTGGGTTGTCCTTGTTTCATTGACAATCTGTATATTTTGTTACTTTTTTCACCACTTTTTTCTTTACAAGGCAGAGAAAATACTGTCATCCTATCTTTATTCTATTACATGCATTGCTTCCATTGTGAAAATGAAAGTACTGTTGTATTGGATGTTAGGACTCCATTAAACTAAAATGGAAGTAAAAAGCATGGATTTCTTAATGACTCACAGTGTCAAGAGATCAGGATGTTGGTTTCTGTTTTGCTGGCAAAATGTGTACTGAGTTAACTTGCAGCTATCTTGTTCAGACCATCTGATAAGAAAGTTTGTATATACAGGAAATCGTTTATCTTTGTCACCATGAGCTGTAACATAAAGCCGACAATCTTAAGCCAAACCCAAACCCCAAAATACCATTGCTATCTAGTGTGAAGGACATGTTAGACACAAAAGGCCTACAGAAAAGACAGAAATATTATCTAAAAGTTCATACCATATAAAAGAAGATGAAGGAAACCTCTAAATAATTACTATGCAGAAAAGGACCGGTTCTTACACTGCCAACTCTAACAAGATGGGGTGGGGGGAATCTTCTTGGAGGGGGGGGGGACACCTGACCCTAATGGTCAATGTTAACTCCTTTTGGGATGAGATGACCTCTTTGTTCAATTGGTGCACTCTATAAGAGGGCCTTCCATAATGAGAAAGGCATATAATGTATGGCACCTTACATGAGATAATTGTTTATCAATGTCCTTTAGGCTAAATGAGCTCAAAGCTTTAAGACAAAGGATTCCCAAAGACAAATCTGTCTGTTGCACTGTTAATGAGGACTTAGTGAACTTGTTATATTTTGTTGATCTCACAATACAATGCACAGCTACCTGTAAAAAAAAAAATACAGTTATATTTATTTGATTCCAATGAATGGGAATAAAACAACAATAAAGAGAGATTGCTGTGTAGGTGGAATGTATTGCTTTAGATCACATGAACACTGGGGCCACATAGGGGTTATACAAAATAAGCTGACCATTGGAGTGACTGACTTTGTGCTGAACCTTTGGGAACATCCTAAGAGGTGGGAAGGCACAAGCAAACAGATGATCCCATTTCAAGAAGGTGTGTGTGTGTGTGTGTGTGTGTGGAAATCATCATAGCCCTAGCTCCATACTGTAGGGGCTTACATAAATGGTGCCCTAGCTCCATACTTTAGGGACTTACATAAATGGTGACCTAGCTCCATACTGTAGGGACTTACATAAATGGTGCGTGTGTGTGGAAATCAGCCTAGCCCTAGCTCCATACTGTAGGGGCTTACATAAATGGTGTGTGTGTGTGTGGAAATCAGCCTAGCCCTAGCTTCATACTGTAGGGGCTTACACAAATGGTGTGTGTGTGTGTGGAAATCAGCCTAGCCCTAGCTCCATACTGTAGGGGATTACATAAATGGTGTGTGTGTGTGTGTGGAAATCAGCCTAGCCCTAGCTCCATACTGTAGGAGCTTACATAAAGGTGTGTGTGTGTGTATGTGTGGAAATCAGCCTAGCCCTAGGTCCATACTGTAGGGGCTTATATAAAGGTGTGTGTGTGTGTGGAAATCAGCCTAGCCCTAGCTCCATACTGTAGGGGCTTACATAAATGGTGCCCTAGCTCCATACTGTAGGAGCTTACATAAATGGTGCCCTAACTCCATACTGTAGGGGCTTACATAAATGGTGCCCTAGCTCCATACTGTAGGAGCTTTTATCAATGGTGCCCAGTGATCAGGTGACTCAGATTTGTATGTAAAAAAAACTTCACTCTGCAGGGGACTAGATCCTGTCATCAAGAATGGACCCCAGGGACTGAAAGGGTGCTGCTGACTCACTTTCAGCCTGTACCAAGCTTGATCTGAGCTTTCACCTTACTGAAGGAAGACGGGCAAGAATCTGTTGGTCATAATGGGAAGAGAGGGTGATGCTTCTCTCTCTCTGCCCTCACAGAATAAGAAGGTGCTGCTCACCCTCCACCTTTTTACAACCTCCCCTGGAAGGGGGTTCACAAACCCAGAGCCCAGAGACTTGAGTAATCTTTCTCTTAGACCAAAGGGACACAGAGAAGAATGCCGAAAACTGCAGAAGACACAGAACCTTCTTGGTCACTTAACAGCAGCAAGTGATAAATTAAAGTGGTGTGCAACCGAATTTACCATGTATAATAATAGCAAAATTCATGATATTGGTAATGTAAATTAAACAATTTGTAATTAACATTAAAATTTTGCAGTGAACAACACTGCAAAATATGCAAGGATAGAGAAATAAAACAAAATAACTACCCTTAGCTAGAAATGTGCAACCCAACTTAATCAGTAATGCCCTTAGACCAGCAAGTTGTTCTCAGCCTTTTTTTTTGTCTGACTGGCGGTGGGGAAAAAAAAAGGTGGAGAACAAATTGCTGGTCTATAATGCCCTATGCAGGGGTAAAAAATAAAAACAAAATGCCAAGTTGTACAACATATATACAGATCAAATGCTAAAAACTGAGGACTTAAATTAAGAGATCAAACTTGATCAGGGGTAAGATCCAAATTAAGAGATCAAACTTGATCAGGGGTAAGATCCAAACTTTCATGATGAACATACACACAATAGAGACTGCCACTGTTGTGGGTTTAATGCTAACTTTCAGCACATGATAGTCAATATAGGGCGGTCAGTATAACTGATGGAGGAAGAACCTTGGAAAACCCATGAGAACCAATGACCCACAGGAAGAAAGCTTTCTCACAAACAAACACTGATCTAGCTTAAGACTTAAACCCCTGTGGACAGAGGTGAGATGACAGTGATTATAGCTTTGTGCTTTTGAAAACTAGGCCATCCAGGGACATGAGAAATAGTAACATTGCTTGTTGACCCACAAAGTGATGGCAAATATTCGAAATAAACAATGTGGACATCACATCATTTTGACTAAGAAAAGAATAAAGGGACAGTATGCTTGAGTAAAAATGTGCAGGGTGTCTCAGAGGCATCTAGTGCTCTGAAATCTTCTTGTTCACCCTAATGAAATGAGTGTGTGATTTGGATTTTTAACACAGCTTAAACAATTTCACTACAAAGTCTGCAGTTGGCAGTCTATAGTGATGTCTAGCACTGGGGCATCATGCCGCAGACATTTAGCATTATGTCCTACCCAGTCACATTATCCTGACACCAGGTCAACCAGTCCCAACACTAACCTCTTAATGCTGAGCGCCTAGCAAGACAGCTGTTAGTACCATTTGTAGAAGTCTTTGGTATGACTGCCGGTTTTGGAACTCACAACCCCCTGCATCCAAGTTGGATGCTCTAACCACTAGGCCATTGGAGCGGTCTTCTAATGGGATGATGAATTTCTGTCATAATGTCAGGGTATTTATTTTCCTCCCAGAAAAGTACTATGAAACAGCAACAGATATGGTATCACTGATATTAAAATATCAGTTGATTTTTCATTAATTGGTGCATTTCCACAAGTGCGCATCTAGAATATATACCCAGAGTTTCAGATAGGTTAAAACACCAGAAGACAACAAACTTTTAACACTGTAACATCCATGTAATTGCCTAAGAACATTTCTGACCAAAATGGGGAGTTTCACTGATACTCCGACTTTGATTTAAGCATTGTTCAATGCCACACTAACAAGTGTATTTAAGATACCAATGCGAGGATTCCACAACCACCCGTACACTGTACTCAACCCCCATCCATGGTTAATACATCAGGTGATATTATCTGTGTGGGTTTTTCTGCTTTAACATTTCAACATTAATTAGTACAGGAGTTACTAACCTAAATGTTCTGCTACATTTGCTAGTTCACCAATCCTCAACTTAGGCATTCCAAATGCTAACTGTTCCACCACATATCCAGTCTGTTTAGACTGGCTTCACCTCTGGAGTGTTTACATCCTGCATAGCTGTTTCTATCTAAAATCAATTTGGGCTGGAATCCAGGTTAGCACAAGGTTTTCAGCTTAAAAGAACTAATCAATTCATTCTTACCTCCAGTTGTTGGTATTGCTCCTAACCACAGGAGAACATATTTAATCAACAATATATATGCCTTTCAGATTACAATTCATTTTTGTGGCTTATGTTTGAAAACAAGGAGCCAGACTCATCCACATTCTGGTATCCCTAAAATTACAAATAAATTCCTGAAGCAAGATTTATAGAGTTTTTAATCAATGATATTCTGCAGGCAGGAATTTTAGTCTACATGTCCATTAACTCCAGCTTGTCAGGCCCTGAATTAATTCCAACCATAATTATACTCAATATACCAAGAAGATACCATTTCAAATAGCTTCCCCCCCCCAATTTAATCTGTACAAGCAATGGTTGTTTTCCCATATGAATCTGAAAAAGTCTTTTTTTTTCTTCTGCTTATCTCCTCTACAAACTGGTCATGCAATTTTCTTGGCAATGTTTAACTTTAACAATTCCCACTGAATCAGCCATATACCTTTCTAAATATTTCTACCTTTCTAAATATAACAATGAACCTGAGAAAAGAAGTCCCTCGGACCTTGCATTCTTTAGGAGGAAAAAGCTAGAGATTCGATAATAAAAATTTCAGTCATATCACATGTCTAGCACTGGGGTGTCATGAGCAGACATGTAATACGATGTCCCCCCCCCCCCGTCACATTATCCCAACACCAGGCCGAACAGTCCTAACACTAACCTCTAAATGCTGAGCAACAAGCAAGGCAGCTGTTAGTACCATTTTTATGTCTGGTTTGATTCAGCTGGGTTCAAACCCACGCCCTTCTGCATCTGAGGTGGATGCAGTCAGTTACTTTTCTCTTCACTCAATTTTCATTATAATTACAACTATTTTTACTATTAAAAGATTCACTCAAAGTAAATAAAGCAGATTATCATGTACTAAAATACTATCATAACCCTGTAGGAAAACATGAGGCATATTAGCTGTGAAATCAAGGATCTTGGCTTTTGATTAAAAAATACATCATAATGAAATATGAAGGCCTATTGATGGACAAGGACCTCAACCAAGTATTCTCAAGCTGTTCATGTACAGAAATATGGATGCCAAATTTGTTTTCATTTCTCATGATCCCCAAGGAAGCCATCCCACTTGAAATGTTTAGATGATCTGTTTAGTGATATCTATTCAAATTCATCTTTCCTATCTTCCGTTAGTGCAACAGCAATTTTCCAAGTCTGAACAACCTGTTCATTGCATGTCTGGGGCCATTTAGTATGAAACATGCCTATTGTCAGGCAGAAGGGGGACTAATTATCCAGTTAGAAAGCTTTTGAGAAAACCCTTTTCCCCCCTCAAAAGCACCTAGCTACCAGGTTATAATGGAATGGAGCAGCCTGTTGAACAAATGGTGTAGTGATCATGTGATAGGTTAATGGTCCTGTATGTATCTACATCATGGTTCACCAAGGAGTGTTACAAAATCTAACAACTTTCTTTGATATGCAATGCTAGTACAATGCAGCTAATTAAAAATAAACTGCTGATTAATTTTCTGACTGGAATATGGTAAACATGATTCTGCAATTTACAGGATGAGATAATATCGTTGTGGATGCCTGCCACTGTAGACAAGTTGTCATCTACAAACTGCTTGGGACCTTCACAATGGCATGTGAGCTCTTGCTGGGTTGATAAACAAAGCAAAGAATGGAATGCTCACAACTCTAATTGGAGGAGTGGTGGAGTCAGACATAAGGCATTTTATGTTCTGATCCTTTTTATGCAATAAAATGAGGTATGTTATCATGGGGGAAAATGGTGTGTTGATACTGACATTTGGGATAAGGAGCGATGACTTGTGCTCACAATTTCTTTGGACTAGATTTGCCCACAACTGCAGAAAGTCAAAACTGCCACATGTGCTTTATTAGCAAACAGATGTTATAATAAGAAAATAATGTGTTCTGGTTTTGAATCAATCTTTAAATCTCGTAAAAATAATTTATATCTGTACTAACTCAAACATCAGTTTACCTAGTACAAGGTCACACTGACCTTTTTTGTTTACCTCAACAATTTTTCACTAATGGGCATTGTATATATATTAGGTAGCACATCTGTACCCAAGGCCAAAAAACGGATTTGATAATGATTTTGTTTTCAGAGGTGTTTTCAATGAAAGTATTCTTAGATACAGTGACAAGTGTTAATACGTCATGTAATAATGGGTACTTATGGTCCAGAAACCATTTGTGTAATTTGTATTTATTATCTATTGATAATAAAGTCCTATACACCTGTATGGAGTAGAGATACTTCTCAATAGACAATCAATTCAAAGTGGATTATTCTGACAAGGCCTTTTATCAGCCTTATCTTTTCTTGGTGTAAATTCCATTTAACTTAGGCAGGAAACTAGATAACACTCTAGTAGGTCAAAGCTGATGACTAATTGTGGCTATAAAAGCCCAGAACATGCCTTTGATATCTCCTCTGCAGGTCTATATTACTTGGTTCATGTAAATTAGGTAAAAACAAAGACTAGAACTCAACTCTCTTCATGATGGTGAGAACAGTGGCATGCTACCATTGCCTACTTCAATCAACACCTCTATTTTGGGCAGGTGGGTGGGAGTTCAACTTTTTATGGAAGGTTGATTGAATAATAATAATTGCAGACTCAACAATAGTTGCAGTTAGAAGGTGAACATGTTCCAGTAAAGGAAGATTCATATGTGAATGGTCAGCAAGTCCAACAGAAAGAAATGAGAAACTTGGAGAGCTAGGACTCTGAAATGTGTGTAGCTTAACTTTCTTTGTACCAAAATTAGGGCTTTTTCCAGCTACCCCCCCCCCCGGCATGATTGGTGAGAGTGCTGTAAAATATGTTTCCACTGCATAAATATTTTTCATTGCAACTTGCATAGTAACTGATTTATTCAAGTTTTCTTTAATCCCTTAACAGTGCTAAGAGCTGGTAACTTGGCATGATGTATAAACAGGTCAATTGGAATGTTGTTTAACAATAATGTACCTAGAAGAGTGCTAATTGCTTGGATTGTACAGAGCAGTGGTTCTCAACTTATTAGAACTCCTTAACTTCAAAAATATTTTGCAGATACCCATGCTGGCCAGAAGGAGCAAGACATGCATGTGAAGCTTTGTGAATTCTTGGACCCCTTGGAATAACCCTGCAGACCCCTGGACCAAAGGTTGGGAACCACTGATATAAAGCACATGGTTTAAGAGGAGAGAAATCGACATGGTCTTGTTTGCAACCTTTTAAAATATTAATAACACTTTGTGAATTTAACTGCTCACCACATGCCACGGCCAATATACAATACAATCAACCAATCCCAATGGGGCTGTGCAAAGCATCTGAAGGCTTTTTTTAATTGATAGAATGAATGAAAGAATGATCTCAATGCTATAATTATACTTCACAAACTTCAGGTGTTCACACATCATATATTACAAATACAACTTAATATGCACAAATTTAAGGACAACAAAGACTTTATTCATGTAGTTTTCTCGATACCATCATAAGAAAGGCAAATCAATTTAGAAATGCTATTACTAACGTTCTATTATAAGAGGTTCAAAAGATTAAAAAAAGAGAGAACTGTATAAATACTGACTCATTCTGACAAATTCAAAATATGCACAAGCCTGATACCCAAGGTCAAATCTGTGTAATATTGGCTCTGAGGAACTCTTTTACTTGTCTTGGAATTTTATCCCATACAGACTCTGCCTCATAAATGACCTGACAGTCTTACTGAAAAAAACCCACCAACAACAAAAACATAACCTTATAATGGCATCCATTCCTTAATTTACGTTTTAGGTCTTGTAAGGGATATTTTAAACCACAAGAATGCAGGAAGAAAAGAATTATGCTGGATATAAAAAAAATACATCAAACAATATAATATGGGTATGCATTTAAAGGTAACATGGAGACAGCAGCTTAAATACAAAGTAGAAAGTAAAAGTGGAAATGTATTGATTAATCTGACCCTATTTAATGGCAGATATCAGCAGTGGTTTGGGGTGGAGAGTATATACAACAATGTCAGAAATATGGGGATTTTCATAATTTAGGGTTTTCTCAAACACCAGAAGAGGAATATTTTTTATTTAAGTACTTATTTTTTATATTAAAGCCAATATAAACCTTGACAGTTTTAAATTTTTTCTTTTTAGGTTAATCAATATTGGTATAATTAAAGTATAAAAATAAGCATCATGAAAAATAATAACTGCAAATTACTCAGTCATTTGTGTGCTAAAGTTCAACTCAAAAAGACAAACTGGTTTATTATTACATTCAAAGGGCAGACTGGTTCATATTACATTCACAGGGCAGACTGGCTTATTACTAAATTCAAAGGGCAGACTGGTTTATTATAACATTCAAAGTGTATTTAATGGAAATAATTGCACCCAGTGCCATAGCTGCTAACCAAGCCACTCTGCTATCTGGCAATCTACTAGCAAATTTTGGTTATAAACCCTATGCCAGACACAACTCTGAGGTCATGTCTTATGTTAAGAGCAGCAAATTAATTCCAAACACATGGGCCCATTACTCTGTTAACTTTCATCCCTTATTAAAGTCAATCTAATACATCTCTTGGAAGTAATTTTAAACAACACACAATTCTTTCAAAACAGTTTGTTAAGATGTGGTTTTTCAAAGTGTAAGGCCAATACTTAATTGGAGCAGTTCCAATGACAAATCTTCATTTTCAGATGTGTGTAGTTTTGCACACTGTAAAGATCTTCAATTCTGGAGGTAAGTAAATCTAGCCTGTAGTTCACAATCCCATAATGCCTAAAGAGAATTGATCGGTTTTTGAAAACACCTAACTTGTGGAGCTTGGAATAACTGCCATAATTTCCACTATGAACAATGAAAACATCTCAACAAGAATCACTTTATCTACAGCATTTCTGGTTAGCTTTTTTTTCCCACATCTATTTTTATAAATGACAATAGGACCATACTGCAGGAAATTGATCGGATGTGTTTCACTTGAATTAGCACTCAACTTGAATTAGGACTGCTCCATATCCCAACAGTGGGTATTGCTTCACACCTATGTAGCCGTGGGTGTAACTTGACACATTAAGTACTATTGTGTGTTGCATGTATGTAGCCCTGGGTGTAACTTGACACATTAAATTACTATCGTGTGTTGCATGTGTTTTTTGTTATGCTGTAACCAAGAGAAAACTGATTAAAACCCAGCCCTGCTGAACAAAAGTGATATAAAAGATGAATGTACACTATATTTACTTAGTACAAAAACTGCAAGCTTTACCTTGAGAGTTACGGTGCAGATATCTCAAGGTTCAAAGTTACTTAACAGCCCCTTAAAACTATTTCTTATTTTACCTGCAGTGTTGAAACCATATTCCGATATTCTGGAGTGACAAGATCCTCAAATTAGCCACTATGGCAGCCATATTGGATGCAAGATCGGCACCATTTTTATTCAGGACAAACAAAATATTACAATTAATATTCTGGTTTAAACCTCATGTCAACTACAATATTCTGGTTTAAACCTCATGTCAACTACAATATTCTGTTTTAAACCTCATGTCAATTACAATATTCTGTTTTAAACCGCATGTCAATTACAATATTTTTCGGACTGCTTCAATTTTCTTTAGTCAGACAAAATTTTGGTCTTCCATAAAAAAAAGCTGAAATTTTTTTAAAGGGGGTTTGTGGGTCCTCCCCATACGGGATATTGAGGGGAAGCGCCTCAATTCGAGGCCAAAAGCACATTTTACACTCATAAAAAAACTGCTCCTGGTGCAACTTATATCATAAAATAAGCACAAATAATCATTTGAAAAACTAATAAACTTACCAAAAATGTTCAACTTTACTTCAATAATTTCACAGTATTTATAGTCACATTTAATCTCCAATACTAATGAGGCTGAAGTTCTTTCATGTGCATATCAGTGTTCACATCGTAATTAAGTCACAATAATTTGTCAATTTTTGCAGCAAATATATTATACTTCTCTCTTTTCATAACAAATCTGTAAAATAAACACCCAAGTATATACAAATAATCCCGTACATTCACTTGTCTTTTTCACCAATGGACACAACCTGTTGATATGCCAGTCAAGCTCTTTTTGTGGCTTTGGCAAAGATTTCTTTAGCCTTCCTTTTTGTCACCTCTATTTTGGCTCAATGTGCAATTGTTTCTTTTCTTTCTCAATGAGAGTTTTTTTCCCTTCAAGCTGGTGCTTGTATTGGCGACATGCAGTGCATATATTCTGACAGAGGGCTACATCTGTTCTCTCATGCAAGAAATCTTTCTTCTTAATAGAAATTAATTGCCATATGCCATTTGAGCTTTTTTTTCTCCATATGCAGCTTCTTTTGTAGCTGCTGTTCCAAACTCTTCCACATGCCACAATCAGTTCATTAATGCAGAGGTCACAAAATGCTAGTCCTCTAGCATTCAGTTTTCTTATTAACTGACCAACTAAATTTCCGTCAACTTTTCACTCCAGCCATTCTCATTTCCATACGTTTTTTTAAACCTTTATCTAAACATTTTGTGTCATGGTCTCTCTCAACAACTTGGGACGCCATGTTTTGCCATCAGTTTCCATTACATGAAGATTCATTGGATGAATTTAATCCTTTGACCAATCAGAATACTCTTTATTAGAGTCATGTGCTAATATATGGAACGAATAATTTACAATGGTCATTTTGGAATGTGACCTAACAGACCATTTTTAAAAAAAAGAATCAGAAATGATATTTAAAAAAAAGACTATATCAAGTAAAATCCGATTCAAGTCAGGATAAAAGTGGAATTCTGCTTTAAAATGGAGAAAACTCGTGTCTGTTTAGTACAAACTAGACATCACAAGGGATATTCTGGTGAAAATCCAATTTTTTAATGACTTTCCATCTTGGAGGAGTAGAAACAAGATTTTCAAGACTGTGGCTGTGGTGTCCAAATAGGCAGATCGTAACAATTTTTATTTAAGATGAATACCAGTGAAAACCCTATGCCACTATAACTTTGTTCAGGAGGAGTAGCAATAACAATTTTTTTCAAGATGGCTGCTGAGGTGACTATGCTAAAAATAAAGCCAACACTGTTTTCTTTGGGAACAACTGGACATGTACGTCTTTTAACTAAAACCCTATGCTCATGTGACCATCCATTTGGGTGAAGTAGTGATAAGATTTTGAAGATGGCTGCTGTGGCAGCTGGCACTATTTTCATTTAGAACCAACAAGACATCATCAAGTCTTTTAGTGAAAATCTTATGCCGATATGACTATAGGGACAAGATTTTCAAAATGACCACTGTGCCAATATGATCATAGGGACAAGATTTTCAAAATGACCACTGTGCCGATATGACCATAGGGACAAGATTTTCAAAATGACCACTGTGGCAACCATAGTGGATGTCTGAGCAAAACCATTTTCATTCAGGACCGACCAGACAAGTTTTCATCCAGTAACATGCTGTTCCAAGAATTATACTGTGAGACCAGTTACTTTAAATATGGACAGTGTCATCTATCAACTGAAGTCAGATTACAAGTATGATTCTCTATAACACACAATATAAAGAAACAGCTTTGAAAATGGGTAGAAAGTCTGACGCATACGAAAGCAAACAAACTCAATATCTGCCAACCACATCACATACTGAACAGTAGTAAAGTGAGAATGTTGTTGCTTTTGTGGCTTCCTGCTATTTTTTAGCACATGCAAGGCTATGCATGGTGGCTTTTTTTTTTTTTTGAAGAACCTGGAAAACCCCTGTGAAAAACCACTGACCCATGTGAAGCTAGTGGAAAACTTTCTCAGATACCCCAAGATTTGAACCCACGTGGAAAAATCCTATGAATTTAATTATAAGTTTTGGGGGGTGGGGGTGATAGGGTTGAACAACTGCAAATGTATAGTAATAATCTACTAGATACCAATTTATACAACAATTGGGACCAAAACAGCCCCATACTTTATAAGAATTAATCACTGCTGTGTATAACAATTGGGACCAAAACAGCCCCATGCTTTATAAGAATTAATCACTGCTGTGTATAACAACTGGGACCAAAACAGCCCCATACTTTATAAGAATTAATCACTGCTGTGTACAACAACTGGGACCAAAACAGCCCCATGCTTTATAAGAATTAATCACTGCTGTGTATAACAATTGGGACCAAAACAGCCCCATACTTTATAAGAATTAATCACTGCTGTGTATAACAATTGGGAACAAAACAGCCCCATGCTTTATAAGAAATAATCACTGCTGTGTAAAAACATTTTAAAAAAATTGCAAGCTAAATGTTTCTGAAACTTGACTGAATTTTATCTCTTGGGCAGCTTTGTTTTATGTTTTGAGTAGTGTCAGGAAATAGCGGGCCATAAATGTGAAGATGTGAAGCAACTGTTTTAAATCTGACCTCGTCTTACTATTAAGCCCCTTATGGTGAATTTCCCCTGTATAATCCAGTTTACAAAAGTTAACATTACCTTCTAAAAGCATAAAATCGACAGAATATGTTTGGCAATTTCTTGCTGCGCTGAGTTGGTGTCATTTTGCACTCTCGACATTTCATCAGTTTTGGGGTTACTTCACTACAGGAGTCATCTTGCAGAAATGGCTCACCAGTTTTCTTCAGGTGGGCAACTGAAGCCTTGACCAGAGGTTTGCTGAAGGTCAAAGAACCTGCAGTAAAAAAGAAAAATGCTTAGTTTTTACGCCTTACATTACAACAAAAATCTTCCTTCAAAGTTGCATCAACACTAAAAAGTCATCATGAAAAAATTCACTTACATCACTTTCTTGACCAGTTTACTTTTATACTTTCAATTTGATGAACAGAAAAAGGATTCTTAGGATTTTAAACAAAAGGTCTGCAAAAAGTGCTAACGTGTACATTAGATTTCTTTTGAACAAAAATTCTTAATGCCAGCACTGATGCCACTGTAAGCAAGAGAAATGGATACCTATTCTCACTATCTGCTAAAAGACAAAACATTCAAAGGAACTCACTTGATTTGATTTCACCAGATCTAGCAGTTTCAGACACTTTAGTAGAGACCTGATCATCTTTGGAGTTGTTTGTGTCTTTGTCCTTGTTTTTCTTGTTCTTTTTCTTCTCCTTTCCAAAGGCGGAATAGTCTGTGTTCTTGTCAAATGTTGGACTAGAGTTGTCTCTGTGCTGCTTACCTTCCCCTTTATCTCTACTGCGGTCCTTGCGAATGTGGGCTAAAGGTGGAGGTGAGTATTCCTCCATTTCTTCTACCTGCTCCTCTTTCTCTTCATCCTCAAGGTTCTGAAAAAGGACGTGTAATTTTTTGGTGTTATCACACTGTGTCAAGATAGTAAATTTATAGAAGATGTGGCATAGAACTTTGACAATACGTACTCAAAAACAATGTATTAGTAACAAATTTGTATATGTTATGCCTGTGTCATTCTTCGGATTTACAGTTAGTGACATTCAGATCAGCCTCAATATATAAACTAATAGGCATGGGATTGTGAATTATTCTCCACCTTTTTCTTTGAAACTATCCATCTTCACCTCTACATTGCATAGAACTTCAAATGCTATGTAAATTTTTATGAAACCTATATTAATGACTCTAGCCTTCTACAACAGCAGGTAACTAGTACAGGATGTAGGCTGGACTCTTACTATTAAATTATTGGCTATATCATTAGACTGATGTAAGTTTATTAAACAGCGTGCTTACGATGTTTAACGTTAATCTTTAAAAAGAATTAAAGAAATTTTGATTTGGATTTGGTGAAATAAAGCCAAATTTTCAAATAGTTTGTTTGACCGTGCACTCGATGTAATTCTGCGGTTATAAGAATACTGGACAACAAATTCAAACTCTTACTTGATATATACGTTATTGCGGATTTCTGTTAAATTTTATTTTCAGCTAATGAAAACTAAAGTGCACATTTTACAACAGGCTAAGGCTATTTTATGATAAGTTTGATCCTAAACAACCAAATACAGTTATGTTGGCACCTGTTGACTCAGTTCCAGCACAGGCTGGTAGAGTTGGAGGTGACCACACCCATAAAATGTTCAATCTGTCTGACCCAGAGGCACTCAAATACATTTTCTGCCTACAGCCCCTGTAACTAGGTCACTGACTGGATCATATACTTTGCAATGGTCTCCCACATTGCACATGTTATAAAATTAAACAGGGCTTCTCCCTATCCCAATAAAATGGGAAATACTGCATTCTGAACTGAATTATCTCAGGAACCAAAACTGGGGCATTCATCAGTGTGTACTACACAATGAATTTACAAAATACTACCATAATTTCTACATGGCTCAGGAAGCATTTTTATTTTTATCCATCTGAATTGTTCACAGAAGGGAAATGTTAAAGAGAGAATGAAAGATGGCTTATTTACAAGTTTGGCTTGTAACTGTCTTGAAGATCAAGCGATCTTTGAGCTCCTTTTATTATCAATTATTTATATCTTAAGATGCAAGAAAAGTATGATACATCATCCTTCCTTTATAGTATATTAATGCAGGAAGGTAGGAAAATTCCCTTCCTACTTTTTGCTATTTAACTGAAGAAGGAGGGGGGAAATTATTCCCAGACTTTTTTTATGCATCTTTTTTTCTGTTTCACTTCCGCACCCCCCCCCCTCCCCCAGTATGCTTGCCAATTAACCAGTTGATACAGACCCCAGATGGCCTATGGATTGTACCATAGTAACACATAAAGATGTACCAAAACAAACTTTACCACAGACTTTGTCTGTCTGTAGCTAAAACCTGTTTTAAGGCAACCAAAATGTTCAGGAAGAAAAATACTACACTATTTTTAAAATCCACTTTTTGCATGTACATAATGTATTATTTCAGACTGGTGAAATAAGCCTCAGTTACCATAGCTACTAGAGACCTGTAAGGATGTCATGTAGAAAATACCAGCAGACTATAGATTTCCCCTGTTCCACTTTCTGACAGGAAGCAGCAGTACAAAACTCATCTTGTTTTGAGTAGAAGATGACTAGTTGTACGATTTTATAGACTGGTTCCTAAACCACATGACATGACATGCTTTGCAAGTTCATATTTGTGGTCCAGTCTAACAAACCACAACAGGAATAGCACTAGTTTGCAAGCTTTATAATGGACTCCTAACAAAGTGTTGCTTTTAGTTCATTCATTAAACTCGGCTTATTTAGGAAAGTTTATCTTTTATATAATAACAGACTTAGTACAATTAGATTGAAAAGTAAAGTGTAAACAGTAACAAGAATAAGGGCAACATTGTTTTGAAAGGGTTTTCTTACAGACAAATAGGGATTTTTTTTGTTGCTAAATGACTGATACAGACTTGCCAACCCTAACATGACCATCTCAGTTAGATAGCTGACAATTTCCTAAAGTTTGACCGGTTTTCAGTATGGTGTAACCAAACATGTACTGCTATTGTATGGCTGGAAAACATATTTAAAAAGTTTGGTATTCAAAACTGATGCAACAATGGTAAACATCATGTTCAACTGAAAAGTTTTTGTAGTACATGTTGACCTAATTATTTACTTAAAGCACAGCTGTAAAAAACACTTCAGTTCCAAACCATATGCAGTTCAATGGCTTGTTGCCATCTCTTAACTTGACATAATTCTTGCAATTTTTTTATTATTTTTTAACATTACAACAACAATCATATCTCCTGCCAGAATACAATACTCAAATCGATGTGATGTCAAATAAATGTAATTGCTGCCTTTCCTGCTTTTATTCACAAGAATCTGAATATTTATTTTTATTCTTCTGTTCTGATTATTAACAGTTTTTAAGAGGTTTCTTTTCCTCTTTGTTTTCAACAAGTACTGCTTGCTGCACTCCATATTTAAAATTTCTAAAATAAACAGTTTGATCATGCATACACCTTTCATGAAGAAAAAAAGAAAGAAAAAGAACAGAACTTCAACTTTTACCCTTCTGCTCATGCACAAGCCAAATAGCCAATGAAAAACAATGTTTCTAACATAACTAGGTATTCGGTTATTTGAAAATCGCCTGACCTGGAAGGTGATGCATTAGGATATATTCAGAAATAGCTTTCAAAATGTGTTTCCTACTCGAATTTCAGGCGATAATGACAAAAACCTCCAGGGGTTAATGTGTTAAAGCATTTAAGTACTACAGTAAAATTAGTCTAGTTGGCTGTCTAACTAATTCCACTAATTCTAATATGAAACCCAGATCCATATTAAATACAGACAAACTAATTGTCTGGATTTTACCATGGCAATCCTATTTCCATAGCTTTTGCTTTTATTCCAAAAGTTTGAACTGTAAGGGTCATTTTCGTAAAACCTGCAGCAAAATTGTATGGGTTGGCAGGTCTGCTAATATGCTAGCTCTAAGGCATACACAATATTGTACTTCATAAACATACCTGGATGAAATAAAACTTGTACAACATATCCTTAAACTCAATCTGATTGAAATCAGATCTCAACTGTCCTAGGTGAAGACCTGACAGCAACCGCTTAGGGGGTCATGTTTTGGTGGGCCTTTTAAATATGAAAATTGAAATGCGGCTTTCATAAATCTGAAAGTGAATCAAGTTGTTTGGCACACATTGATGCCCTTCAGCTATACTGCTCAGTCTCCCAAATGTGAAGATATATTATTTCACCTGATTGACTGATAAAATTCGTTGATTATGGTAACAACATTGGTCACCAGACCTCGACTTCTAAGCGGTCACTGCCAGATGTTAGTGTACGACGGTGGAGGTCTGATTTTAATCAGATTGTCCAACACTATAAGGTAAATTAACATAAAACTCTGTACTAAACTAATGTAAAATCTTGATATGCATACTTCTTGATCCTCAAAATATACACTGGAGTTGATGGCATATAGATTTTATACCCATGTGACCAATAATTAATCATGAATATACATTTCCTTTGTCGTTGAAGTTAGTGAAACATGCCACATGAAAACGTTGTCCTAAAGTCTCCTTTCCTTGGAAAACCAGACATTTAAACTGAAAAGGAAGGACAACAAAACTTCACAGCATATAATAAAACACTTGGCCAACTGATCATGAGAAAGTACTGGCTGACCCACTTAAGCATTAATTTTAACAGGCTTGGGTTTAACACTTGTACTGAATTGCATGCAACAAACTTAATCAACACCAGACCACATTGCATCCCAATCAAGTACATCGTAATTTTGATATCATATTACATACCGTGGAGTCATCATTATCCGTCTCTTTGTCCTTGAAACCTTTCTGGTTGTCCTTGTCTTTTGATTCTCTGGACCTTCTGTTGCTTTTCTTTCTGGTGCTGCTGTTGTTAGACGTTGCAGATTCCTCTGACTCAAATTTACTTCTCTTTGTACTTGCATTTCTCTCCTTTTTAGTTTTCCTCTTTTTTGCTTGATTTGCTCCTTCTTGTTGGACCTATTGACAAAGAAAAGCGGAGTGGAATTGGTACTTTTTCCTACCACACTAGACAAAATTTGTCATACTTTAACAGCCAAAAGAGTAGTATGGGTGCACTCCCATACTGTAACATCCGTCAACATACTCTACTTTAATAAAAAAGCAGTAGATAAGAACTGTCATATTGTAACATCTGTACACATACTGTTCAGCTGTAATAAACAGCATCAGTAGCCATGTACTATCATACTGGAACAACTGCTGACATACTTGTCCTACTGTAATAAATAGCAGTACACACCCACTATCATACTGGAACAACTGCTGACATACTTGTCCTACTGTAATAAATAGCAGTACACACCCACTATCATACTGGAACAACTGTTGACATACTTGTTCCACTGTAATAAATAGCAGTACACACCCACTATCATACTGGAACAACTGTTGACATACTTGTTCTACTGCAATAAATAGCAGTACACACCCACTATCATACTGGAACAACTGTTGACATACTTGTTCTAATGTAATAAATAGCAGTAAACACCCACTATCATACTGGAACAACTGTTGACATACTTGTTCTACTGTAATAAATAGCAGTACACACCCACTATCATACTGGAACAGGGGCCCCGAGTGGCCGAGTGGTCTAAAGCGCTCTTCGTTACGGATCACTGCCATCTCACCTCTGTCTGAGGCGGTTCGAGTCTAGGATTCAGCCAATGTGGGTATGTGAGAAAGCTTGCCAGTAGCTTCTCGTGGGTTGGTGGTTCTTTCCGGTGTTTTCCCGGGTTCTTCCTCCACCATTAATACTGGCCGTCATGTATAGCCTATCGTGTGCTGAAAAATGCCGTTAAACCCCACAACAACAACAACAACAACAACAACATACTGGAACAACTGTTGACATACTTGTTCTACTGTAATAAATAGCAGCACACATCCACTATCATACTGGAACAACTGTTGACATACTTGTTCTACTGTAATAAATAGCAGTACACACCCACTATCATACTGGAACAACTGTTGACATACTTGTTCTACTGTAATAAATAGCAGTACACACCCACTATCATACTGGAACAACTGTTGACATACTTGTTCTACTGTAATAAACAGCAGTAAACATCCACTGTCATACTGTAACAACTGTTGTCAAACTCGGCCTACAGTAATAAAAACAAACCCAGAGACATGTACTGTCATAATGCCATACATGTAACAGAAAAGGGGTAACACTGTTGCACTGTAATCCTAACAGCATTAGTGGTACACTGTCATTCTGAAATTAATGACAAGGCCATAGTGGTAGATAGTCCTACTCATATTGTAATAACTAAAAGCAATAATAATAGTACACCATCATAATGTACTAGCTGACATCATTAATAGTAGTCATACTGCAATAGCCAACAGCAATAACTGTACACTGTCTTAATGAAAGAACTAATAGCAAAAATAGTATTTGTACTATAATAGGTAACAGCAATAATAGTACACTCATAATGTAATAGCTAACAGCAATAATGGTACAATCATACTGTAATAACAGCAATAACAATACATTGTCATACTGTAATAGCTAACAGCAATAAAGGTAAAGTTATACTGTAATAGCTAACAGCAATAAAGGTAAAGTCATACTGTAATAGCTAACAACAATAAAGGTAAAGTCATACTGTAATAGCTAATAGCAATAAAGGTACAATCATACTGTAATAGCTAACAGCAATAATGGTACAATCATACTGTAATAACAGCAATAACAATACATTGTCATACTGTAATAGCTAACAGCAATAATGGTACAATCATACTGTAATAACAGCAATAACAATACATTGTCATACTGTAATAGCTAACAGCAATAATGGTACAATCATGCTGTAATAACAGCAATAACAATACATTGTCATACTATAATAGCTAACAGCAATAAAGGTAAAGTTATACTGTAATAGCTAACAGCAATAAAGGTAAAGTCATACTGTAATAGCTAACAACAATAAAGGTAAAGTCATACTGTAATAGCTAATAGCAATAAAGGTACAATCATACTGTAATAGCTAAAAGCAATAATGGTACAATCATACTGTAATAACAGCAATAACAATACATTGTCATACTGTAATAGCTAACAGCAATAACATTACTCTCATACTGTAATAGCTAATAACAATAATTGTACACTATCATAATGTAATAACAGAACATTATACCTAGCTACTTTGTTGTACTATAATAACTAACAAAACAAAAGGGGTACTTTGTCATTTGTAGTAAATAAACAACAGGGCATCAGAGGCCTAGACAGCATGGTTCACCCTTTTGGTAAACAATCCCATAATCTGAATGTTGCAATTAATTTATACTATTCCTGTTTTTCTTTTTTACAGTAAGAATCAAGGGGTTACTTACTCAAAGTAACATTCAGGAGCTGGTCACTACATGATGCTATAATCAAAGGATTTAAAGACCCAATGACCATTGTAGGTTCTAGATGAATGGCACAAACCCTTTCCTACTTGATGAATTTAATTACTGCCAAAGATTATAAAAAATTTCTGACAAATAATAGCCTGCCCATAAAAAAATTTCACTCTACTGTGTTATTGGGTGTGAATTTTTAAAAATATCGGGTTACAAACAAAACGAAATGACATGGATGTAATACCCTTGCTTGTGCTCAGATATGGCAAAGGAATCTGGCAGGAATTGCTCGCACCATTTCAACTTTAGTATACATTTATTGATGTGGTATACACGATGATCTTTAGTTCATATAAAATTTCCAACATTACTATTCCTGTTTTCTTTGTGTAAATAAAGAATATTGTACTATTCATTTATCAATGTTTTACAGAAAAAACACATAAAACAGGCCGTTTGTTGATTCCGGGCATATGGGTTCAATCTTTTGGTACTGTTCTGCTTTCTGCAATCTTAATCTGGCAAAGTACAAAAACAACTTAACACAAGTCATGAACAGATGTATTTCATCAGCAGGTATTTATCTTTGCATATACCTGCATATGCTACCATCCAAAATACAAGTCTTTTCAACAGTTTATGAAACGGTGTTAGGTCAAATGTAGATCTCTCTAAAATCAAGGTCAGCAAATAAAACCAAGAGAAGCCATTGAAAACAGTGAAAAATCTGTAGAATACAACAATGATGCAATTAAAAGACAAAGATAAATAATAAAGATAAGTAACAAAGATAAGTAATAAAGATAAGTGACAAAGATAAGTAATAAAGATAAGTAATAAAGTCCACAAAATTTTGCCAGAAAAAAGAAATAGTAACTAATCTCCTTATCAAAACCTTCCAAATCTGACTTTAATCCATGAATAATTCAAATTTTACTGAGTGGAAACAAATTTGCAAATGTGACTCTATGTGACTCCCCTCCAAGGTACATTGCCCCAATAATTTTACTAACAGGTACTGATATAAGCAAATTATGTAATGGCTAAGGTATTTTAAAGTCAGAAAGCAGATTCTGGCAACAAATTTATTTTCATAAATAATAAACCAGCTTATCATTTCAGGAAGCTTTCAACATAGGAGCAAATTCTTGGTCTTTATGATGCATCAAACAATTTCCTGATAGTAGTCAATGGCTGTACTCCAATACATTCCAAGCCTGGTAGATGTGAGGAACTGCCTGCCTACTGCACCTTTGAAAGCAAGTTACAGCCGGACTTAACTTTCTTTGATATGCATTGTGGGCAGCTGATGGCCCATAAAATGTAGGCATATAAACCTGCATGGTACAAAAGCTGAAGGCCCATAAAATGTAGGCATATAAGCCTGCATGGTACAAAAGCTGATGGCCCATAAAATGTAGGCATATAAGCCTGCATGGTGAAAAAAGCTGACGGCCCATAAAATGTAGGCATATAAGCCTGCATGGTGAAAAAGCTAAAGGCCCATAAAATGTAGGCATATAACCCTGCATGGTACAAAAGCTGAAGGCCCATAAAATGTAGGCATATAAGCCTGCATGGTGAAAAAGCTGAAGGCCCATAAAATGTCTACTAATGTTACTAATGAATTTAGGTATCACAGAGTTTTATAAAATACTGTGGGAAGATTATACCGTAGGCTATTCTGAGTGAAATGGCTGAATGGAGCTTTGTCTCAGATTTTATTTAAATGAAGATTACTGTTAATGAGGAGAATACTTGTAAGAACAAGGATTATTCTAACAACACAATTTTGGGGCCCCCATCCCAAGAAATGGGAATTTTTCATAGTGAAACAAGCAATTATGGGAATTTTTAGCACACACTTATTGGTCTAAACTCTTAACCTCGATGGTAATTCTTTTTTCGTATGTCAAGTTTTCAGGATTTTTTTTGTTTTAGTTGGTTGTATGTCACTTTAAACACATTACCGGCTTAATCATGTTCAGGAAATGGGTACTAAGCATTCTTCCTGTATTTTAAAGTTTAAGAATCTTTGTGGCATATTTCAAAGCACACACAAGTCAACAACTAAAATACCATTTAATACTATATTCAATTAATGTGTACAGTTACCTATCGTAACAGTAAACAGTTTCTTATTATGGATGAACTACACGTCATTTGAAAATGGGGAACTCGGGGTCTCGCCAGCTTTGACAGTGCATGTATGTTGGAGAATTCAGATACTTACTGGGTCCAAGCCAGAGGTGATTTGGGTGAAATAGTCACCTGGAATCTATCCTTTTACCTAAGTCCACCAAAAGGTTTTGCATTGAATTGATTGTATGTATGGCATTACTCCCATCCCCTTTTGTTTCAAAACAATGCACTGATAAATTAAAATGTTGACTTTTGTGTCAATTTTCCCCTTGAGAGACTAAGGTGGACAAATGAGAAATAAATTGTGTTCTAGTCAAATTTCGTGTTAATTTGAAAATCAAATACCTAAAATTGCATTGCTATCTTTGGATATACCACTTAATTTACACATGATCCTTGAAAAACAAGTAAAAATAAATTTAAAGTCTCAATTTGAGGCAAAGGATGTGTCCATGACTAGCAAGACTGATGATTGTATCCTTCATTTCATCATACTGACAGCAAAAAAGGGATTTTGTTGTGAAAGATATAGTCCAAGTTCCCTCTGACCCTTGCCACCCCATATCTGATATGTGGACATTGATATTGGGGTGTAGGGTCAGAGTCCACTCCCTATCGAAAAATTGGAATTTGCCAAAACCATTTGGTGTTGACAGGGTAGCCACTTACTAGGCAGCCTAGCAAACTTGAATAACCTTTCATCAAGATATACCTGCATGAAATCAATAGGAATAGGATTTATTTTCTCAAAAATCATGAGCATAGCATTCGTCAAAATAGGTACAAAAAAAGCAAGTTCAACTTCACCTTCTATTTGTATCAATGAATATTCTCGGGAACACTCTGAAGGGAACCTTTTTGGCTGATTAGCAGTCATCAAAGTGTCAATTACATGAAGTGTTCAGAATAATGCACCCATAGAAAGCCATCAATTCTATACCATAAATCAATGCTCTATTTCTCTACACACAAATCCATGCACACACACACTTGCATATACCGATAAATGCACACACTATCTACACACACACACACACACTTGCATATACTGATAAATGCACACACTATCTCCACAAACACACTTGCAAATACTGATAATGCACACGCTATCTCTACACACACTTGCATATACTGATAATGCACACACTATTTCCACATGCACACACACACACACACTTGCATATACTGATAAATGCACACACTATCTCCACAAACAAACACACTTGCAAATACTGATAATGCACACGCTATCTCTACACACACTTGCATATACTGATAATGCACACACTATTTCCACATGCACACACACACACACACTTGCATATACTGATAAATGCACACACTATCTCCACACACACACACACACACACTTGTGTATATTACATGATCATCTTTCACCCAGTTCAGTTTTAGAAGTTGTTTACAAGGTACCTTTTAAACTGGCAGATTAAGGTTATGTTAATTTACCTGACTGACATCTTTGTGATTTACATCTGAATAACATTACACAGCTGGCTTTGTACAAGGTCAAGGTATCATATTGTTATTTAGAGAAATTGCTGGCATCCGTCCAGGATATTTATGACCTTTCGTAATATAGTAGTAGTGACTGTAAAATTTTGTTCACTTGTTTATCCAGGTACAGAGCATTAACTACATGTTAGATTTGCACATAGGAATTGTAGTCACCCTGAGCCACATAGGAATTGTAGTCACATTGAGCCAAATAGGAATTGTAGTCACCCTGAGCCACATAAGAATTGTAGTCACCCTGAGCCACATAGGAATTGTAGTCACCCTGAGCCAAATAGGAATTGTAGTCACCCTGAGCCAAATAGGAATTGTAGTCACCCTGAGTCACATAGGAATTGTAGTCACCCCGAGCCAAACAGATGAACTTGTTATCCTCATAAACCTTACATAAACCTGTTTCTTGAAAGAGTAACAATAATCTTCTTTCTACCTTTGTTGGTTATGCTAATGATCACAATGAATATCAGATGAATCTTATTGGTTTCATAAAAAATGATCCTTTTTTGGGAGGACAAATTTTCACAGATAAACCATACAGTAGCAAGTTTTATATATAATACAATCATTTTAAATATTCTTATTAAAAAATGTGATACTTGCATTTTAACTTTTCAAGTGGAGGTTGTTTGCCATTTTCTTTCACTGAGTATTGTACTGCCAAGCGTAATGTCACTTAATAGGGTTACCACTTTGTTGGAGTTTTTGATGTCTTTAGATATTTATCAAATGATAAACACAGAGAAACTTGGTCAAACACAATACAGTAACATATGCAACTGTAAAGACTATATGATTGTTTTGTTTTTAAAACACAGTACAGTAACATCTGCAATTGTAAAGACTACAGTTGTTTTATTTTAAAACAATACAGTAACATCTGCAACTGTAAAGATTATATGATTGTTTTATTTTTAAAACACAGTACAGTAACATCTGCAATTGTAAAGACTATATGATTGTTTTGTTTTAAAACACGTCACAGTAACATCTGCAATTGTAAAGTCTCTCTAAGTTGCAAGTTTTACAGAAAACATCATATCATGTTTTCAGCCCTTTTGTTCTGGTTTGACTCCTTAAAATATTTCTATGCTTTCTTGAAGTGTTTGATTCTCATGATCTCTTGATATACCTGTGTAATTTAAATCATCAGGTCCACAGTACTCAAATGAAACATACCATCCATTTCAGTGTGTATTCATCTCTACTATAATGGGAGTGAGGGTGGAATACATAAATGAACATCAGCAACTTGTGATGACTGGATGGTGAGGTTCGTTGTTTAAAAACAATCCACAAATGACCCCATATAACCAAGTGAACTGGCACAGGAATAATAACCCAATACAAGTGTGAGGCATGCACAGGAATAATACAAGTAACCCAAAAGAAGTGTGATGCCTGCAAAGGAATAATACAAACTCAATACAAGTGAGGCCTGTACAGGAATAATAAAAATAACCCAAAAGGAGGGTGGCCTGCCCAGGAATAATACAGATAACCCAGTACAAGTGCATAGTTCTTAGCTGCATATTTGTCTCTCAAAGGTGAAACAAAAAGTATCAGCTGATGACGTCACAAAGATATCTGGTCTGCATTATATAATGTAGTGATATTTATGTGATCTGAATGATGCAGGCAAACCGTTGCTAACACATCCCTGAGTTTATTCTAACCTAATTAAACATAAACACCCCTCAAAATAATTATCATATGATCTAAACTGCACTGACTAAACCTTAATGAACTCACTTTGAAGGATGGATAATTTGAATCAAAACTGGGCATCAAGCTCATTTATCCAGGTTTCTGTGGCCCCCTGTAAAGGCTATTAATCAATTCTGCAGTGGTACTTGTTTGCACATTGTAAATAACCTACACTGCAGCCATGCTGTCTGAATTGGTAAGTATAATGCCCTTGGCAGTATTAGGCTATTATCAGGCATGACCTCTCCTCAGTGTATTCCCCCAGAGGTGAAAGATTGAGAGTAAAAAATACCCTGGGGGTTGTCCGACTGAGCAAAATACACACTTTTGTATGAAAAATGGGGGTCAAATTAAACATGTGGAGGTCTCTAAAGCAAAATGCTGGAAAAGGGAGACACTGTCTCCTTGTACACCCCCCCCCCCCAATATGATATACACAAACCAAAATAGCAGTTTATTAAATAGCCATGAAGGAGACACAAGTTAATGGCGTATTATTTCATGGGCATTTCAGTTATTGCTTCCAATGTCAAGTACATTTTATCAGCAAGAGACAGTTAACTTGAGCATAGATTTTATCATACTATAGAGTTCTGATTTGTTAAAGACAGGTCCTTATAAGTAGCTTTTTTTGTTCTTGTTGTTGTTGCTGTTATAGAGTTTAACGCTATTTTTCAGCACACGATAGGCTATACACGGCGGCCAGTATTAATGGTGAAGGAAGAACCCGAGAAAACCCCGGAAACAACCACCGACCCACGAGAAGCTACTGGCAAGCTTTTTCACATACCCACATTAGCCGAATCCACGCAGACAGAGGTGAAATGGCAGTGATCCGTAACGGAGAGCACTTTAGACCACTCGGCCACTCGAGGCCCCTTATAAGTAGCTATGGGAACCTTTAGAATTTACTTATGATCTATATATTTCTTTAGCTATTATGGATGCAGTGTGAATATTCTGTGCTTGAATGTGAGCAGGAGAAATAATGATACATGCATAGTATCGCCTTTGTTGCTATAGCAACTTGCATGACCGGATGGTGGCCATAATATCATGTTGCAGCTTATTACTAAATGATACATTAGAGTGGAGATTCAAATTACTGTAGAAACATTTGAAGGAATGGAATCTTCTTACCTGAGTAGTTTCAGCTTCAGATGCAGATGAAGTAGATTCATCCATTTTAGCAACTTGTTTGCTACTGGGCAACACAAATGAACTTATGGGTGATTTGGACCCACCCTCTTTGCCAGGGTTGATATATGATACATCCACATAGCAATTCCGAACAATATCCTTCTTTCCTTCATCTGCAGAGGGTGAGGGTGTGTTGGGAGGAGGATTTTTCATTTCCTTGTCCTCATCTGAGTGGCGCTGAAGCCATGCTTTTTTCAACTTTGTATGTTTGGCTGATTTATGAGGTGACTGATCATTGTCTTCTGATTTAATCTGTGGTGGAGGGCTTGAAGCACTAAGTGTGTCACTATCAGTATCTATCTGTCCATTTGCTACACGAGATATAGTCTCCACATAGGACATAGCATGACTGCTACTGCTGGCAGTGCTTAGATTTGTGGCCTCGTCATTAACAGACAAGGGTGTGCCAGAATTTCTCTGACTGGACACAGGTGTAGATGACCGCTCCAGGCCAGTTTTACTTTTGAGCTGCTGCTGTTTCTGCTCTAGTTGGAGATGGTGAGGACTAACTTGGGACTGCTGTTGCTCAAGCTGTTGGGATGCTGAAATTGGTTGTTGCTGCAGTTGTTGATTTTGCTGTTGCTGAGGTTGAGAAATGGATGGAGCTGGTTGATCAGGAGAGGTTCTTGCCTTTTTATTCAACTCTGGATCTTGAAGGAAAGCATTCTGGACTGTGTTCTCCACAAAGGACTTAAAGCTGTCCATGAATCCCGTGAAGGTGGAGATCTTCTGAGACTGGGAGAGAATGGATGAGGGTGATGAGAATGTGGAGGCAGTGGTTGATGATGTCGACAATGTAGATGAGACTGTAGATGATCCTATTGTAGAGGTAGCTGCCACAGATGTGTTGGATGTGGGTGATATGGATACGGTGCTGCTTGTGGTGGTGGTGGTGTATGGCGAAGGATTGGTAAGAATCTGAGGTGTTGTTACAGGGATGGATATATTTCCACTACTACTGGAATCTGGAGATGTATTAATGGCATCTCCTTTTTGTTTCTTTCTGTTAGTTCCATCTTTGTTATTCTTTCTCTTTGTACCCTGAATTGCTGCCCCTGAGTGAGTCACAGTATTTGAGGTAGGGTGTGGGGCGTTTGTGACAGCTGGTACATGGGCAGTGCCTGCTACTGAAATAGTTCGTATAGAATCCCCTGACTTGTTGCTGCCTGCACCACTGTTGTGAGAATAGATGGGATTAGGGACAAGTCCTTGCTGAATTAAACTGTAAGTAAATGCAACTGATCCTGGTGGTAAGGATACAGGGGGTTGAGCTACAGCTGGAACAAATCCAGAAGAGGACACATTATTAGCCGCAGCAGATACTGAAACTGAGTTGGTGCTACTATTACTGCTGTTGCTTGGAGATTTGTTTGTGCCTGGGTTGGTTCTGTAATCCATTGGTTGCATCACTGCAGAGGAGAGCTGCTGAGGACTTGCCACTCTCAGAGGGCTTTGTGACTGAGATGAAATGGCTGATTTTCCCTCTGCTGATCGATGTGCAGACATCAGCTGACTAAGACCCATGGGACTAGAAGATGGAAGGTGCTCTGGTCGCTTGTCCACAAATCTTTCCTGGGAATGAGCTGGTTTGGGTACTGGACGTGGAGATGTTGATGACCCATGCATACCAGGGCTGTAATGACCACTCTGAGGACTGGACGACTTTAATGCCTCCTTTAATTTGTTTTCCACTATCACAGAACTGTGCTGTTTATTGTCCTTTATCAAAGGTGGAGGGTTAGACATTTCCTTCTTTTGTGGAGAATTTGGCAGAGGAACATTGGCTGGAAGGCTGTTACTGCCTTTATTATCAATCTGATTCTTGTCATCCCTACTTTTGTCCAATCCATAGGAGTGAAGCTGATCTGTTGTGATGTAGGAGTGTTGAAATGGCTGATAACCATACAGACTAAAGCCATGGCTTTCATGTTTGACTGCACTGGAGGATGTAGAAGTCGTATATGATGGCTTTACCCCTGAGGCTAAGCCAAAGGAGTGAGCTTTCACATCTCTATCTCTATCCTGATTTTGGACTTTTAGAGCTGCTGAAGCAATGTCTCCCTTGTTCTCAGTCTTAAGCTGTTCTGCTGAAGAAACAGGCAATGATTTCTCCTGCTGCTGCTGCTGAAGTTGCTGATGATGCTTTAGTAACTCCTCCTGATGGTATCTTTGTCTCCACATTTCCTGCTGCCTTATTATTTCACTGTATCGGTACTCCTGTTCTCGAAGAAGCTCCTGTAAGGAACAAATGCAACTGAGTACATCAAATGACAATGATCACTATTTTTAAGATGTCTAAATGTAGTCAATATCAAACACATTATATTATTGCTTAAAAAATAAAATGCAAACCACAAAGATCCTGATCTGCTGTAGCATAATGTGCCTGCAGATTAGGGTCTGTTTTGTTAGTTCTACTGATTACTCCTAACTGCAGAGAACCAGATCAATGCATTATGCAATGGCTATTGTGGTCTGTGCAGTTTGCAACTGGACTTTTCTTATGAGTATACAAGGTATGCATCGATTACCATCCCTTATGTAAGACACAAACACTGCAGTATATAAGGTATGCATCGATTACCATCCCTTATGTAAGACACAAACACTGCAGACCTGCCAACTCTAACAAGACCATCTCAGTAAGTCTGTTGATTTTTCTCTTCAGGTTTTACCAGTTTTCAGTTATGTGCAACAAAATATGTACTGCTATTGTAAAGTTGCAAAACCATTTCAAACAATCACTAAGTGGAACTGGTGCAAGCAACGACAAATATTATATTCAACTGAAAAGTTTGTAAAGTACTTGTAGACTTTATTTACCTCTAATACAGTTAGACAAAGTTCAGTTCCAAACCATATGTAACTCAATGCATGCTCTTAACTTGACGTAATTCTTGAAAATTGTTTTCCATTTCCCATCACGAGACATACTCAAATCAAGACATGATGTTCAGTTGATGTTAATTATTGCCCTTCCTGCTTTTATTCACAGGAATCTGAATATTCCCATTTATTCTTCTGAACTGATTATGAACACTTTTTAAGAGGCTTATTTTCCCTTTCATATTCAACATATACTGCTTGTTGGACACATTTTTAAAAATTTCTGTGATCATCATTGTAATCATGACAATGGTCTGCATGAAAAAAGTTTTCAGTTTAAAGCATTCGAGGTATTAATGTAAAGTTAATCTGCTTCCCTGATTAGCTCTACTGAATCTAATCCAAAACCTGGATCCGACTCAAACATGGATGAGCATATTAACAGGATTTTACCGCAACAATATCATTTCTGTAGTTTTTGCTTTTATTTGACAAGTCCATAATCTAAGGGATATTGAGATTTCCAGCAAAATCATATGGGCTGGCAGGTCTGACACTGTCTCCAAACCCTTAAGTGACATCTCATTTCTGAATACATTACTTAATTTAATAACACAACTGCTGCGAATTTACTGATAAACCTCATCAGAGTTTAAATTTTTTATATGTCTAAAGTGGGAAACTTATGAAACTTAAGCACTCCAGACACCCAACTTTGTATGAAACCACCCCACCCACTGTTAATGTTTGTATCCAATTTATAAGCTGCGCTAATTTTCTATAAGTTGAGTAATTTCCGATAATGCAATAAACTGAATTGTGTAAATCAATGATGACCAAAACTAAACATTTTCATCAAAAATAAAATAAACAACAGGAGAAGTGTTAAAATCTACAAGAAACTTGCCGAATACCTGAGCAGATCTGTTGATTTAGACAGATTCTGTGCCGAACCAGAATAATCCTTGACTTTAGCTAGAGAAGCTCACCTTCTCCCTAACCAGCTCTGTGAAATCACAATTCCTGGGCCAAATTCTCCTAAAGATTAGATTTATCTTTCAATCACAATTTTCTTGAATTTTAACTGTCCGTAATCACTTCAAATTCACAGTCTTAGGCATAATCGAAAGTGTTACTTTCACTTTTAGTCAGTTAACCCACTGGATTTTGTATTATAAAAGCAGCATAATGTGCTTCAGTGATTTTGTTAGCCAAATATGTCGATAAAATGCTGGCATGCGATATCATTACAAGAGCGGAGCACCTGCCCATAAAATGTATACCTGGAATGATCATCACTATTTTTGAGTAAATTTCCATAAAAAAATATGGCAAAAAGTACACACATCTCTGCTTTTTCTCTAAATCCTCATTATTTTGAAAAAGTTTGCAAAACAAGTAATCAGTTCTGCAAAGATTTGCAACACAGTCCATCATACTAACCTGTTTCAGTTTATCCCCCTCAGACTTATGATCTTTGTCAAGGGACTTGGATCCATGGACATACATACTAGGCAGTGGGTGAAGTGTCTGAGATTCTGATTTGAGCTTCCCTGTACCCAAGGTGATGGACTGGGCAGGCCACATTCCTGTCTGGGCAGCCTGAAATGAGACCAGGAATCTTGGTAATAACCTATATAACATAAAATTAGGACTAACACATACAAAATGACATAGACAGGACTAACACATACAAAATGGCATAGACAGGACTAACACATACAAAATGACATAGACAGGACTAACTCATACAAAATTACATAGACAGGACTACCACATACAAAATGATATAGACACGACTAACATATACAAATTGACATAGACAGGACTAACACATACAAAATGACATAGACAGGACTAACACATACAAAATGACATAGACAGGACTACCACATACAAAATGATATAGACACGACTAACATATACAAATTGACATAGACAGGACTAACACATACAAAATGACATAGACAGGACTAACACATAAAATGGCATAGACAGGACTAACACATAAAATGGCATAGATGGGACTAACACATACAAAATGACATAGATAGGACTAACACATACAAAATGACAGACAGGACTACCACATACAAAATGATATAGACAGGACTAACATACAAATTGACAAAGACAGACAAGACTAACACATACAAAATGACATAGACAGGGCTAACACATACAAAATGACATAGACAGACAGGACTAACACATACAAAATGACATAGACAGGACTAACACATACAAAATGACACAGACAGGACTACCACATACAAAATGAAATAGACAGGACTAACATATACAAACTGACATAGACAGGACTAACACATAAAAAATGACACAGACAGGACCAACACATAAAAAATGACATAGACAGACCTTCAGCAGCACATCAAGATATGCTAACTGTATGGATCTTTTGGGATAGAACTAATTACAAGACTGAAAAATGAAGTATCAGGAAGTTAAGGTTGGTAACACATAAAAACAGCTGAAATATATTAAAAAATCAAAATATATGCAAAATTATTTGAACTTATATGCAGATTACAAAGATATCATGTTATGGTTCAATACTTGCATACAATGCACATTCAAATCTGTTTATGGAATTCTATATGCCCTGAAAATAAAAAAAAACTAAACAGACATTAATCTTACCAATTAGTGACAATCTAGCAAATTAAAATACTGTTAAGTCAAAAAATTTCATGGGGTATAAAATTTCTATTTGCAGTTGGTACAAACCACATGTTTAACAACCCAACTAACAATGGAAACAGTATAACTTATCGAATCCTCAAATTTACTAGTGATGAAAATGAAGTTTCTGGTAAAACAACAAAAAATTGATATCCATATGTGTAAATGAATTCACATCTGATGCAAAGCCAAAAACAAAATTGCAAATATTTCCTCATAATAATTGCAAATAAATAATGTATTAAAAAAATAGCTAGATAAATTGCAAAGATGACCAACAGCTTACTAAATTAAAATCCCATCTACACCGCTGCTGGCGGTGTTAGTGTTCAATATAACACAAAAACTTGTTTCCTTTACATTCCCAACCCGAGGCTACACAATGCATTTTGATTAGATGGAGCACCACATAGAAATCAATAAGAAACAGAAACAGATTAAGCTTTCGGATCAATAATCCATTTATGTAAATCAATGCACACCCTGCCATATTAAATAAGCCGATACGCAGTGTACAGACCATACTCTGATAATCAAACAATGGCAAGCACATTTGGTTTTTAAATTTACTAATGACTTTAGGTTAAAATAGATAAATATGATGACAGTAGTAAAATGGCAGGTCTTGGACTACTCTGATTAGAGATGGGTTTAGGTGTGCCTATAAATCACATGTAGTATACAGGCTGCTGCAGCAGTAGCACACAATAAGTCCTTGTCCCTTCTTAACCAATCAATACAACCCTGCACAACCTATCTGACTGTCTGCCCACACTAGTCATTATTCTGAATGTCTAGGCAACTCTTCAATTAATGTCATTTTTAATGTTAATGAGTTCAACCAGCTGTCTGTCATCAGATTACTCATCAAGTAAAAGTTACATAAAGCAGCATCTAAATGACCTTCAGCTTTGTTTATTAAAAGTCCAATCTGAATGATTGTGAGTTTATCTCTTCAAAAACAAGTCATAACTGCAGATGCAAATCTGAAAATTTAGTTTTTGCTTCACACACACACACACACACACACACATAACCTCACCACATCTATGACTCTAAATGTTAACCATTTTAAAGATCACGAGAAACCCTATCGTAAAGAAATGAGATTACTATCAGTCTCACTGATGTTTGACATTTTGACCCCAAAAATTGATATGACTCACATACATGCCTTCCATAAAGCCTAGTAACTATAGATAAATGACAAATGAAGCAATTGTGCAGACACCATTTTTCCTCTTTTTGTCATGGTGACTTTGAACCTGAAATCATCTGGATTTCTCCTTACCCTGAACCTGAAATCATCTGGATTCCTCCTTACCCTGAACCTGAAATAATCTGGATTCCTCCTTACCCTGAACCTGAAATCATCTGGATTCCTCCTTACCCTGAATCTGAAATCATCTGGATTCCTCCTTACCGTGAACCTGAAATCATCTGGATTCCTCCTTACCCTAAGTACAACTCATCCACATAGTTCAGAACAGATGTTAGTATCTGCAGATGATGGTCAGATCGAGTCACTGTGCAGAAAGCGTGTTTTGTTCTTTCATCACAGTGACTTTTACCCTTGAGCTTTTGACCTTAAAGCTTACTAGGTTCTTCCTCTGCAAGCCATCTACAAAATTTGACCTTAAAGCTTACTGGGTTCTTCCTCTGCAAGCCATCTACAAAATTTGACCTTAAAGCTAACTGGGTTCTTCCTCTTCAAGCCATCTACAAAATTTGATCTTAAAGCTTACTGGGTTCTTCCTCTGCAAGCCATCTATAAAATCTGACCTTAAAGCTTACTGGGTTCTTCCTCTGCAAGCCATCTACAAAATTTGTGAACTGCATATTGTGAAAAACACAAATTATTGTGTGGAAACGTAAGTGCAGAAAAAACCAGGTTTCTTCTTTCAGTCAAACTAATCCTGATCTATGAGCTTTTGAAACTGAAACTTGCAGGGTTCTTCCTAACCAAATGCATGCCATCATATTATGAACAACACAAATTATAGTGAGGAAATGAAATTGGTAACAAAAAGAAAGATGGCCAGACATTAAAACAAATATGATACAGCTATGATAGGCAAATAACAAAAATACAATGAAAAAAGTAACAATTTAAGTAGCTTAGTTAGGAAATGCAATGATGTAGAACAAAACCCCTTGAAAAACGCATCAGTTTCTGGACTTCCATGTTCCTTGCTATACCTGGTTTGACTGCTTTGCCCTGGAATGACACTGTTAAACCCTCCAAAATTTGCCAAGTGGGAAGTTGGTTAAGTATCTGGATATAAGACAAGAGATACTTAACTTGGCAGCTGCTTTGCACTAATAGGATTCCACTCAGCAGGAGACAAGGAGCAATTTACCATACCTATACAAATAGTGGCACACCCAGTTAACAATACAAAGGATGAACAAGTGCACCATACCTTTATTGGTAATTGGTAGGTTTCAATGTACAGCCAGTGAGGCTAAAGATATCCAAAAACAAGTGTGGTACTAATCAATAAAATAAAGTGCTAGTCTGTGTGCCTGAACAATTTCACCTGACAAGTAACCAAGTACAACATCACAGCAGGGTGGCTGTGGATGGGTGGGAACCTTTAAGAGGATAATGGAAAATCACAGAATAATTACATGTAGCTTGAAAATTTAATCTATTTTGAGGGTCAAATATGAATGTTTAAGTCATCATTTTTTAAAAATGTTTCCAGGAAATAGCACAAAAGATATGTTACTTATTTTGATTAAACCTCGAACCTAATAGTAACTATTAAGGATAGTTGTCATATTTCAGAGTTTGTCTACAATCAGAAAATTTATGAAAATGTGCAAAAATAAACGAAGAAAAAAAAATGACCAAAAGTATAAAAAATTATAAACGAGAGCAAACAGGAATGATAAAATACTAAAACTAGATAAGAAAATAATTTTTTGTATTGCTTATAAATGATAATTTCAACACACATCGCACAACCCCTGTGTTCTTTTTATCCCCCCTCCCATATTTTTCTTTGATACATTTTGCATTAACAATTATTAAATTATGTTAAAAGTGAAAGCAATCGATCAGTACATGTCACCCTGCAGGACACCTTGCAGCATGCGAATGTAATTGATAATTCGTGTGGCAGTTGCTTGTTATATAACATTTTTCACCTTCAACACCCTCATCCCTCTTAAAAACTGACTGCAAAATCAGAATACTTGTTTCATGTTCAAGCAGTTTAATTAATATTGATATATAAAAACTCTTTACAATTATTCACTAAAATGTGTTAGGTTACACAAATATTTCTATTTTTAGTATAATTTGTCCATTTTAGTTTATTTTCAATGTATGGTCTTCCCTACTATCCTTTTCATTACTACAAACATTCAGCAATAAATTGGAGCTGCAAGGTATAAACAGAAGCAGCGTGGTAAGGTCTGTAGAATTGGCTGCACTCTAGAGTTAGTCTCACTTAACATGCAATCCTCATTTAGTTTCCTAATTTTAACGCTGTACCAAACATACCTATTAAGTACACATCTTTAGAAAATACATGTTGTAACAGTGTCACCATACCCCAGACTCAAGCTAATTATAAAAGGGCTATGATCGGGTCATAAAGAGGGGTAGTCGAGTTTGAAAATTGTTTTTGTTGTTTTTGTTGTTGCTGTAGAGTTTAATGCCATTTTTTATCACATGATAGGCTATACATGGTGGCCAGTAATAATGGTGGAGGAAGAACCCAGGAAAACCCCAGAAAGAACTACCGACCCATGAGTTAAGATTGGTTTTGATTATGTAGAAGAAAGAACTGCATTTATTCATTGTGAGATACAAAGCTGCATAACAATAAATAAAGGAATATGAATCTGTGTGTTGTGTTATGGGGAATAACATATCTGAACACTATGGGCTCCTTGATAATAACAGCAAATCCAGAGGGTCCAGCAATGCTTGGCTAGATAGGATTACTCATACAGAAATGGAGTTGCTATTCAGAGCAAGAAAATACTCCTGCTCAGAGTCAACTAATCCAATAATTATGATACTTTATTTCTATGGCAACATAAAACACTGAATTTAATTATCAGAAGGTACATCTACACAACCTGTTCAACACATGTAGCACCTATAACAGTTTTAAAGTTATGCTCCAAAAACAAAAATGTTAATTGATATGCAACATAACCCCTCCCCCAAGGATAGAAAATATAAAAGATAAATCAAAACCATACCCTTTGACTGGCAAGTCTCAATGATTCAGAGAAATGCTTGTCCACTGCAGCCAATGTGTCAGCTGATTCTTTCAGAAGTCTCTCCCTTTCTTTACGCTGCTGATCAATCCTACTCTGTTCTTGTCGCTCACATTCGCGCCTCTCCCTTTCCAGCCTTTCCTTTTCTGCCTTTTCTGTTCTCTCTCGCTCTGCTCTTTCCCTTTCAGCTTTTTCTTTTTCCATCCTTTCTCTGAAAACAAAGCAGTTTGATAAAACCAATTTGCATGGCAGTCTGGATCAATGCCTATTACATCACACTCATTATTCCCAGGGTTGACATCACCTCCATAAATAGATCAGTCATGAAATCCATAGAACATAGTAGAAACACTATTTGTGAATCTAGGAATGGAGGTAAAATCTGTTTACCAGTGTCAGTTTCACTGACAAGTGATTGATAATCCTTGTGAGTATATTTCATTCTCTATTACATACATCATAGAATGGTCCAGTGGTTACATTATAAAAGGTTATTGGAAAACAGCCTGAGAGACAGTGTTTATCGATGCATGTATGCTTTGAGCTATATGTGTATGTTACACATCTACGCAAGAGAAAGTAAATCTTTGGACCTTTCAAAGAAAATCGGCATGTACATTATAAAGTGTGACCTATGTTCATTTACTTTAAGTCTGACACCTACTATCCTTCTGAGGAGTTCATGGCAGCAAACCTGAGCAGGATGCTGATGGAGGTGCCAAAATGGAGCCATTTGCTGACATGTATGCTAAAACTGCTATTTCCTAACAGCATTTTTGATAATGGACATTACGTGTCAACAAGTCTTCCAAGAAATTATTTGGCCTGATCTTTTCCAAATTGAGTAAACACTTACACCCAAGTAGCACATGATAACATAGGTCTAAGACTGTGATGACCTTGTAACTGAAATAACATTCATTAGGCATTACACAATTCCTATGCTACAGGATCTATGTACCAACATGCATTACAAACTGTTCCTTGCCCTAAGGCAGTGGTTCCCAAAGTGGGCAGTACCACCCCTAGGAGGTGGTGTGATTATCAAATAATGCTTTTTACCGGGTAAGATAGGGGAGGCTGATGATAACCAAGGGGGCGGTGGCCCGAAAAAGTTTGGGAACCAATGACATGACAAATAATTCTTTGACTGAGGGTGTGTACAATAGACACCACAAACAGTTCCTTGCCCAAGGGATTGTATTATACACATTACATTAGCAACTCACGTGTGATTTTTTTTATGGCAGCATCAGCACATATTGGACCTGTTCAACAAAATGTGAAAACTAAGTCCTAAGTAAAAAGAATAAAAATTCAAATAACTCATTGGAGTCCCTTTTCAGAAAGTACTATACCCTCCTACAACTAAAAAGTTGATTGCACATAAGTATCATCGATACTCGCTTTTAAATCAAGTCAAACTGCAAAGAAAAAAGATTCTGATGAGCCACAGCATAATACGCCTGCAGACCAGTGTCTACCGATCAATCCAAGCAAACTTCAGACCCAGATCCGCTGGCACATAGGTTTCACTAGGATTTTAAAACTAAGAGTCCAGGACTCCTATCTTGGTAAAAATTGGAGTCCCACCAGCAAAAGTTGCAGTACCCTCCCAGAAACATACTGAAGTGGCTAAATGTCCATTAAAATGCAGATATTAAACAGACACAAAACTTCGTCACTTTTATTTGCAATCATGTATATAAAAAAACCAACTGAAAATGATATTATGTACAAATATCATATTCTTTAACTATAGTTCACTTTTATCTCGGATTTCACAAAATTTTCTGATGCTTGGCTTTGGATCGTATTCCTCCATACTAGGTCCCTCTTCTTTGACTTGCATCATTTGCGTTAAGGTCTTATGTTATATTCTGGACCTTCCCTTGGTCTTCATTTTGTTCTGCACACTGAAACCTCTCTTGCTTGCCATGGATGACACTGGTGACACCAACACAATCACTGCCTGGATTGCCGAATCTGGAAATCTCTACTCTTGAAGTAGAGCTGTACAGGCTTCTGTCAGTGTGCATTTCAATGATTTTAGGACCTAGCAAGTAGGTGGTCTCAAGATGTATCATGCCTAGAAAATGTGGAACTTTGCCGATTAGAAGAACCAGTAGTTGCCACTGAGTTTAATTTTCCACATTGTTTACACCACTGGCATATAGCTCTTGTTTGTCAATCAGAATGAATTTTGTAAATTCAATGAAAGTTTTTATTCCAAACACTAAACCAGGCATCACACACTTTATTACACTTGGCTAGTGTCCCATCTGAACTATGAGTTATAGCAACTTTATCAGAGTTCTGAATCTCATTAAAATCTTCATAGGTTTTCCATTTAACCCCAAAATACTTATCCAAATTTGCACATATCTGCCCATCTCCTTCAAATGTACAATTTGATTTCTTCAGTTGTAAAATTTTTACACTCTCTGCTATTAAACTTATACAGCAGTGTTCATGCTTTAAAAATAGAGTGATTTATTGTTGTTGGGAACATATGTTTATACTCATAAGGCCGATAAAAAAATGTATGTTGCTATGGTAACATGAAGAAAAGAAAAAAATAACTTGGGTAAGTAGGTCAGTACAATTTTTTGGGAGGTCTGGATTTAAATGATTATAAACAAGAAAATAAACATCATTCATGACCTAATTTAACTTGATTGTACTTACAACCTTTTGGACGTTTTTTGCTTTCTCTACAAGCAACATGAGATGGTAACAGGAAGTGTTGAGTGTAAAATCAATTTTATCCCATCAATATCACCCATCCAGAAATAACAATATTTTCAAGATAGCCACCACAGTAACCATAGGGTGAGGGCTAGTCAGACCATAAGAACTCCTCTGATGAAAACCCCCATGTCAAAACAAGTTTCACTTTAACTCGTTAAAGCCTGGCACCTAGTTTATGTGTGGAGGTAGTAGCATCAAGGTCATTTAAGATACATTCGAGTGTGTGATATTATAGAAAGGTAGGCAGATGTAGCTCTACAATGATATCAAATAATCTGGATTTTCTTAAGTTGTAATACAAAATACATAGAGAAAAATGTAATTTTTTGGACCCGATTTTTCCACCAAATATTTGCCCGTGGTCAGAATCTGATTTTGACACTGGATGTTAGACTCTTTGGCTTCAGATTAAAGAGAGACCATTCCAAACTGCACACAGACATGAACCGTGGCAAAAAGTAGCATAAGATGCGTGTTTGGAATAAAAAGTAGTCTGGTATACGAAAATGATGGGCCTGTTAGGCACCACACACCCCACTTTTACCCTTCTGCTCATGCACGAGCAAAATAACCAATAAAAACTATGTTTCTAACACAACCAGGCATCCAGTGGCACATGATCAATTGTGAGCATGCCACTTAAAAGATCCCAACAGTAATACTGTGTATACTCCTTGACAAGGGATGTGAGGATTGGGAACATGTTTTCTTCTTCACATTAACCCAGATTTTAAATTCACACATGACAAAAACAGGTTTAATTGCCAAGCTTTCCCTGTCAGGGTTGAGTAACAACACCCCTATTAGTATTCTCAAGGAGTTTCCTGTGAAACTCTTCACTGCATTTGTAATAATGCTGTCATTAATAGGCAGAAGGTAGGCACTCTGGTCTGGTATGTTAATCAGTGTGCTATCTGACTGTGTTATTATCCCCCTGATTTATTTGTGTATCCTTGAATATAAATTCATTTGCCTGAGATCACTTGGCTGACAGTTTTAAAATTATTGCTGAATGAATTTACAATGTTCCATGGGATAAAGAAAGGGAAAATACTCCCTTGAAAGTAGTAAAAACTGCATTAAGGCAAATTATAGCACTTTTTTTTTTAGAGATACATTGTCAAATGTCATAATTTCAATAAAGCACATGGGAATACAGGTTTTCATTTAATATATTGCTTTAAGCTATATATTAATAAATTACAAACAGCTGCAGTTCAGTGCCAATTAACACATTCCTTATACACCACTACAAGGACCTCTATTATAAGAATCTTCCTGTTATAAGGCTTGTATAGTCAGGGATCCCATTTCAGTATGGAATAGTGATCTATAATGTTCATCATTATAAAATGGTCTCACAATAACCCTTCCCTGAACAGGGTTACAAGCAGAAAGTATTACATAATGTATCATCCTGAATATATATATATATATATAGCTGGGTACCATGAATATTTAACCGATTAAATTAGATCACCACTGTCCTAAATGAAGATCTGACAGTGACCTCAGGTCATGTTTTAGAGACAGTTGAATTAGCCAATGAAAATGCAGCTTTCAGAAAACAAAAGTGAATCAAATTGCTTGGCAACATTGATGCTCTTCATTCATAATATTCTGACTCCAAAATAGGAAGATATAACTTAATCTGATTGGCTCATACATTTAGTGATTATGGTAATAACATAGGTCACCGGAACATGACTGCTAAGTGGTCATTGTCAGATCTTCATGTAGGACAGTGGAGATAAGACCTTAATCAGACTGCATGAAAATGTATAACATGTTATATTGCATTATTTTAGAACATACCACAATACACACCACAGTATACTGCAATTATATTAATTTATTGTTCTGGGGTAGGGGCCAGACACTTTAAAATAAAATGTCCATCTGTCAATAGTTGGAAACAGTATCTAACTGACACCAAAATAATGCCATATTACATCCATTATATTATCTAAAGCTATGGTCAAGGAACATGATCCTGGACTAAAGTTTCTATGCAGAAATAAATATCCCAAAATCTATAGCTTTCTTTGTTACACTAAATAAACTAAAGGAACCTGTGCTACACGCTATTGTGCAAAAAAATTCCATGTTTCTCCTGACAAGTTTACCACAAAGCTCTGGTCAAGGAACAGGGTCTAGAAGTAAAATTATTATGCATAAATCATTTTCACATTTTGACCTTAATGCATTAAACCCTGGTGATGAGTTTAAGTGGCAGGAGGTAGTAGCCTACTGCCGAGTTATGTAACATCAAGATCATGTATGATACACTAAAGTGGGTGGTATTATAGAAAGGTAGAGATGTAGATCTACAATGATACCAAAAAATCTGGAATTTCTAGTTGCACTACAAAATAAAGATGGAAAAACCTCATTTTTGGGGACCAGATTTTTTCCTCCCCAAAATTCGCCCATGGTTGAAATCCGATTTTGTGTCCGGATTTTAGACTTTCTGGTCTCAGATCTAAGGCAGACCGGTATGAACTGCAAACAGATGAACCTTTTCAAAAAGTAGGATAAGGTGGGCATTTCGAATAAAGAGTGGTCTCGATAAGAAAATAATGGGTTTGTTAAGCAAATAGCCAATGAAAAACAATGTTTCTAACACAACTAGGCATTAGGTTATTTGAAAATCACCTCATCTGGAAGTTGATGTATTCGGATGTATTCAGAAATAGCTTTCAAAATGTGTCTCCTACTTGAATTTCAGACGAAAATGACAAAAACCTCCAGGGGTAATGTGTTAAGGCCCTAAAATTAAAAGACCAGTCTTTGCCATCAGTTAAGTAAAGGTATGGTTGTGAACCAAAATATTTGTACAAGGGTATTTTTTGGACACAATGACCTTGACCATTGCCCTTTTTTTAAACTGAAATCAACTGGCTTCTCTCTTACTCCAATTACATTAATGTAGTTATAAACAGGTAAAAAAAACAGCTAATCAACGGCCACAAGAAAACGCAGTTGAATTTTTACAAGTTTTCAAAAGGATGAGAATCAGTCCAAAAGCTTTAAATTAAGCAGTGAATTACCCTTACACATGGTGTTGTAAAGCTAAGATTACTCATCACTGACATAAGTGACATATGGTTTGAATGTATGAAAGCTAAGGTGTGAAAACACCTTTGCATGAGTTCACATGTAGACTAATAGGGGTTGTTTCAAAACCATTTTACAAATTGTTTTCAGGTGTCATTTTCATGTTACTTTAGGAAGCTACAAAAATTTAGTTGCTTATGTGTCAGTTGATGAACTATTTTGTGATTACAGTAACGTAATCTAGGTACTCCTATCTGTCATGAAAGGTTACAATGTATCCTTTCTGTCCTGCTCATTCTAAAAGATCAAGGTCAAAAGCACACACAATTCTGTAAAATATGAATTATTTACATTGCAATTTGTGTGTGTGTGACTTGGAATTTTAATCTAGCTTAATAATGTTTGTCATATCGCTACGATGTCTGCAGTGTGACAGTTTATAGTGATGTCTAGTACTTGGGCATCATGCCGCAGACGTGTAGTATCATGCCCGGCTTGGTTGCATTATCCTGACACCAGGCTGACCAGAACAAGCACTAACCTCTTAACGCTGAGCTGCTAGTACCCTTTTTTTAAAAATATTTTTAAGTCTTTGGTATAACTTGGCCCGGGTCGGGCTTAAGAGGAGTAGAAGACTACCATCGCCGCAAGCCACAACTATGTGTATGGCAATTTTCTTTTTTTTAAAGTGTATGCATGTTTCTCCTAAGATTCCAAAAGTTTGTGTCTGATGGAACTCATTCTTTTGCAAAATGTGGCTCAGAAACACTGGGGCAATGGGAGAACAGATTTTTGGTTATGTATATAATTTTGAAAAAAAAAATAAAACTGATGCATAACAACCTGATGTCTTTGATGGCTTTCTTCAACTGCAAAGAATCTAGTTACAACTTAAAAAATCTTAATGTGTTTTTCATTATTCAAGCCAAGAAAATAGAAGGTTATGAAGCAGTCTGGCCAAATCCCCACCCCCTAAACATGTTTCAGTTTATTTACTACTGTATGTTAGTGCACTAAGTAATACTTTGTAAGACTGCAAATCTTAAAGTAATTTTCATAGTAACACTCATTTTCTGCCTGAACTTCATGCTATTTCTCCAGTCCACAAAATATTTTCTTGTTTGTTGAGTTAAATGTGTTTTATGTTTACTGTCCTTCTGATAAATAACCTGCCCCTGTTTTGGCATCCCACTTGAAGTTTCCCTGCCTATTACATCAATAGTGTAAAGGCTCTTTACAAGTCTGCTGATGTTCGAGGATGCAGTAACATAGTTACAAAACAGGCCTCATTTCTGGCCATCTACTTTCTCAACAGCAAAACTGAATATTCTTCAAAGTCCTTGTTCCCATAGAAACTGAATATCATTACACAATGAAACTTAACAAAAATCTCAGCATTCAACTTTGCCACTAACCTAATACAGGGTTTTAACGTCATTATTGATTTGAATCAAATTCCTGGTAATGCCAATCCAAGCCTCGGTTTTTCTTCCGATTATGGAAAGAAGGCTGTAACTGTATTGTAATAACATGATTCCATTTAACTCTCAAGTGGCGACAGTCCCAGTTCTGAATGCATTATGGGTCTGATGATCAATGGAATCTTTGCCTGCATTGATTGGGTTCATACACCCAGTACTGTGTACTGTTCAGATGCAGGCTGTCACAAGTGCCTGGGACTATTTATTTTAGGAACAATTTATGTTGTAATTTAATGACTTGCAAAGATATGAAATAAAAGAGGCATTCAGCCAGAGAATCCATAAGTGCAGCCACAGGGAGGTCAAAAGCTTCCTAAAGGGAACATCTCAAAACCCCGCTACACAGAGTACAAAGCACTAAATGAGCTGAAGCACAAAGCACTTGATTTATTGAGCACAAAGCACTTGATTGATTGAGCTGGCAGTGTGATTGAGATCTTCAAAATGGCTGTATTCCTTGAAGGGGAAGGCTGAATCAATGCAGCTATGCTGAATGGAATTACATAAGATCAATATGACCATCTCAGTCAATATGAAAGCATTTGGGGAAGACATGTGATACCAAAAATGCTAATCTCTAAAGTTGCCATTTTCAGAATGATCCTCAAACAATTTTCCAATGACAGGGATCAAGCTTCAGGCTCAACATACTGCTGTGTAAAAAATTCAAGTTTCCAATTTTTTTAAGATAATAAACCATTAGTAAAAGTCCTTAGTGTTTATTTCAGCTAGATATATAGTAATAATTCTGAAATGTAAAACAAAGTTCTTCTTGTTACCATACCCTTTACTGTGATGGGTGTTTATGTAGTGTATAACACTGTGGCCATATATACACTCTACTTGTAATATTTTGTAGTAGAAACAGGTACCAATATTCAAATTGTATATTACCCAGCTTATTCCTTTCGACTAAACAACCATCCCTAATAAACTAATTTGTCATCCCTAATAAACTAACAGTCACGCTTAATAAACCAATGTCATCCCTAATATACTAAAATGTCATCTCTGATATGTCTAATCTGGCAAAGTTGTTTGTTTTGAATCTTTGAGTCCAAAAACACAAATTAGCTTATTAATAAAAGTTCAATTATAAAGAAGAAAATCAATTCATCAATAAATGTATTTCTTTATAAACTGACAACTGACACTTTTAACAAATATCAGTCGATTAGGCCAGAAATGCGTGTGTTGTTTGAGGTCACTAATGGCAAGAGAAAAAAAAGTGATGCAGTAGATAGTGTGCTGAACATCAAGTTTGAATCCTACCATCAACTCTGCCTGGATTGGCTACCATACTAAATTGCCTACTTGTATTGCTTTGCCATAAAACACCAACAATCCAACTTATTTCAAACCTCCTGGATCACAGTGTACATGCAGGTAATAAAGACTACGCCAACAAAAATAAAACTATGCCTTATATTGTTGTTGTTGGGTTTAACGCCATTTTTCAGCACACGATAGGCTATACATGGCGGCCAGTATTAATGGTGGAGGAAGAACCCGGGAAAACCCCGGAAAGAACCACCGACCCACGAGAAGCTACTGGCAAGCTTTCTCACATACCCACAGTAGCCGAATCCGAGACTCGAACCCACGCAGACGGAGGTAAGAGCCTTATATTGTTGAAAAGATCTTATTGAACTTGAGATGAAAAGTTTTTCATTCCAAAATGCGCACAGGATTATTAAAAAAAATGAACTCCAGTAATGGATTTACCAGCTTGATAAGGTGACACAACTTACAATGTCTCTTAATCCACACTGGGGATGCTGAAAGAAACTGCAAGCCTTTTTTTTTTAAAAAAAATTTTTACATTCCATAACAAATTGGCTCAATTCATTTGGGGGCAAAAAGCTTGCAAATTTACAAGAAAACTGTACCTTGCCTTATGTTGCTATTGTGATATACTTTTTAAAGTTCCTGTATCATTACTATTACAAAAGGGTCATATCTGAAATCACTGAAATCCTAATAAAACTTTACACCATGCAAAAATGACATCATTGGGACCAGTCAACCAATAAAGGAGTTGTGAAAATTGAATAGCCAGGCTGGAAATGTTTCTATCAAAGTATTTACAGCATTTGTTTAAGGGGGGGGGGGGGGGCGGCTTTTAATATGGATGTACAGAATTAGAGTGAATGTCATTGGTACATGTCAAGTGTTGTCCATAATTACAGCTAAGCACTTGTCAACCAGATGTTAACAGTTTTTATATCCTGTTCCCCAAGCATCTGTCAAACAATGTATATGGTCAGAAAATCAATAGCTGTTTGAAACTAGTACTTGGAGAATATGAAGATTGTTTTTACTGCTATGCAAAACACAATGAATTTTAACTATATTCTGCACAAGTGTGGAGAAGAAAGAAAAAAAACAAAAAAAAAAAAAAACAAAAAAAAAACAAAAAAACAACCGACATCAACTGCGTAGGGGTCATGTTCCGGCAACCTATGTTATTACCATAATTGCTCATTTTATCAATGAGTAAGCTGAGTCTTACATTTTCGCGTTTGGAAACTAAGCAGTGTGGAAGGAAAGCATGAGTGTTGATTCACTTTCAGATTTTTGAAAGCTGCATTTCCATTGGCTAATAATTCAAAGGTCACCACAACATGACCCTTAAGAGGTCGTCGTCAGATCTTCATGTAGGGCAGCGGAGATTTAATTGTGATCCGATTACAACTGACATTAACAAAGAAATGTGCAGGCTATCTTGGATAAATTACTGACAAATAAATTAGAAGATGACCACGTAAATTTATAAAAAAACATTTAGGGATTATATTAAGAATTGAAGAAGCAGGTGCAAAGTGCCCATAATGTTTGGGTGATGGGTGCTTTAAAAGCAGAAATGGTGTTGGTGTATCAAATCAAGTCAGACAGTCTTTCCTTGGTAGAGAAATGTTCTTGCTTTGGGTTCAGTGCCATTTTTTCAGCACAAGATATGCCACAGATGAGAACAAGTATACCTGGCTGAGGAAGAACCAAAAGGCTGGAATAATATCACAAAAAACAGAGTCTGGTTTTTTTCCTCTTGTCATGGATAAGAATAAAATATGAACAGATACTAAGCCTATGTCTGTCTGTCTGTAATCGGCATACTGGAAATACAACCAATATGTCCGCACTTAACAAATGGCACCACCATAACAATGTCAGACCTGCGAAAACTGAAAATTCCATTAAGCTGAAGTGTAATAATGCTTTGTGTGCTTTGTATCCTGAATCATATCAATATGAGGCAGAGGTGTTGTTTCATCCCTAATCGTGACAAATCAGGTGTAGTTATCTTTGATGTGGATTGTATTCGGCAAGCAATTTCACCGATGTCAAATCAGAAAAACTAAGCTTCTTCCAAACCCAGACTAATCAGTTTTGAATTGCTCTTAAGTCAATGAATCACCTCTGATGAAAAAATACAAATTGTCTGAAACAAACATTTTCTAAATTCTCAAACTGTTGCTGACAATTTCTATACAAAATATATACAAAAAAAATCACCTGCACTGTTCTTTTAATGAAACATAAGATGACAGTACTAAACTGATGTAACTATTTGGGAATCATCAGCACATGTAAGCACATAATGGGTTTAATTATATGGCACAGGTAAATATTACAAGCAATCATGAGAATCCTTGCCAACAAAACCAATGGATTATTTCTTTTCTAAGGGGACCAAGGTGGTTTAGTGGTCCAAGGCATTCACCCTTACAGATCTGCAAACATCTCACCTATCTGCCCATGACTTGGCTCAACCAATGTGGGTATGTGAGAAAGCTTGCCATGGGTCAGTGGTCATTCCTCCACTAAATATACAGGCAACCTTGTATAAACTATCATGCACTGAAAAACTGTGCTAAGCCCAATGGAATCAAAACTTCTTTTCTATTGTCCTTTTGCTTTACATTTCATCCCTTGAAAAATGACAATGGCTCAAAGTGACCTTTATAAATAACTTTAACAGAAGCACTGTATAATGCTTCTTTAACAAAGCCTTTTGTTGCTGGCCAATTTATTTTTACTACCTGGAAAATGGAGAAATGTAAATGCCAATTATGCCCTACCCCAATAATCCCCAACTAACTGCCTCAAATCAATAAAACCCTGTGTGACTTGTGGTGGTGATTCTTGTAACCCTCCTATTGGATAACATGGAAGATATTGCTTTTGGGATCTTTTCAGAGCACTGTCCCCCTTTTGACCTTCCTAGCTACTGACTATTCTAAACAATCAAATATTGTTTACTTCAGAAAATTCTCCAGAGACAAGACCAACAATTGCTATTCTGCTGTCAATAGTGATTTTATCTAACAGGACTTCTCTAATGGAGAAGGAGAAGTGTTGTTTGTACAGGTATTGATCTTTGTTCGGCTTTCACTTTAAAAGTCTGACAGCTACCAAATAACTGTGGCCTTGGTGCCTGCTAAAGCAATTCTTCTTTCATTTACTTTGGCCCACTTTACCTTAATAGAAATACCTAGATATGCAGCAAGTACTGAGCATACAAAAGTATTGAGAAAATTTGATCAACAATAGTATCAATACTAGCTTACATATGACATTCTAAATACAGTCTAGTATGGTATTAAGCTCCCCAGTTGATCATTATTATTATTATTCACAAACTTATTACAAGTCATGTTTTTTCTTCTTCACGACTTCAATATAGAGCTGGTTTATACAAAAGTTACTAAAGTACTGTAATGGGTGTGGTGGGGGCTTTGGTAGAATAATGATATATAAAAATGTCCAGCAACTTTGAATTTTGGTTTATGTATCTGTTTTAAAACATAAATGATATATTCAACACATTTACAAAACACAACGGAAGACCATGCTTGATGACAAGGCTATTCCCACAATACAAATCTCCAACTGTACCACCATGCTTGATGACAAGGCTATTCCCACAACACAAATCTCCAACTGTAAGACCATGCTTGATGACAAGGCTATTCCCACAACACAAATCTCCAATTGTAAGACCATGCTTGATGACAAGGCTATTCCCACAACACAGACCTCCAAATGTAAGACCATGCTTGATAACAATGCAATTTCCCACAACACAGAACTCCAACTGTAAGACCATGCTTGATGACAAGGCTATTCCCATAACACAAATCTCCAACTGCAAGACCATGCTTGATGACAAGGCTATTCCCACAACACAAATCTTCAACTGTAAGACCACGCTTGATGACAATGCAATTTAACACAACACAAATCTCCAACTGTAAGACCATGCTTGATGACATGGCTATTCCCACAACACAAATCTCCAACTGTAAGACCATGCTGGATGACAAGGCTATTCCCACAACACAGACCTCCAAATGTAAGACCATGCTTGATAACAATGCAATTTAACACAACACAGAACTCCAACTGTAAGACCATGCTTGATGACAAGGCTATACCCACACAAATCTCCAACTGTAAGACCATGCTTGATGACAAGGCTATTCCCACAACACAAATCTCCAACTGTAAGACCACGCTTGATGACAATGCAATTTAACACAACACAAATCTCCAACTGTAAGACCATGCTTGATGACACAGCTATTCCCACAACACAGATCTCCAACTGTAAGACCATGCTTGATGACAAGGCTATTCCCACAACACAAATCTCCAACTGTAAGACCATGCTGGATGACCAGGCTATTCCCACAACACAAATCTCCAACTGTAAGACCATGCTGGATGACAAGGCTATTCCCACAACACAGACCTCCAACTGTAAGACCATGCTTGATAACAATGCAATTTAACACAACACAAATCTCCAACTGTAAGACCATGCTTGATGACAAGGCTATTTCCACAACACAAATCTCCAACTGTAAGACCATGCTGGATGACAAGGCTATTCCCACAACACAGACCTCCAAATGTAAAACCATGCTTGATAACAATGCAGTTTAACACAACACAGAACTCCAACTGTAAGACCATACTTGATGACAAGACCATTACTCACACCTTGTATTACCAACAATAAAACCAAGCATGATAATAACTTCCACTTCCAAATACAATGCAACCCCGCTATAATGTAATAATTGGGGTTAAAAAATTGGAGCATGTTAATAGCAGAGTTGCGTTAATGCTGGGTTCTATAGTATTTTACTTTTATCAGAGAACAACACATTGGCACATATACATGTCTAATGTATATCATGAATAGGGTATCGACACTGTTTACTATTGTACCTTTGTGTTATTCAGTTCATCCATAATGCATGTAATTCCATTGAAAAATTGCACAGAGATTTAAAATATTCAATAATTTTGTCACAGATCATTGCCTGAATTCAAGGTCTAATATATATCATGAACAGAGTATTAACACCGTTTACTTACCATCTGATATCGTACCGTCATGGCATGCAGCTAATCCATAATACATGTAATTCCATTACAAAATTTGCATACATACTGAAACTATTCAATCATTTTGTCACAGCTCATTATATGCCTAAATCCAATGGAAAAAATTAACAGCAAACTTAGGTTAAGAAAGACAAAGCTCATGTACAGTTCATTACGTTCCAGGGTCTATGAATGTTGTCTGTACAAATTTCATACTGCAAAGAATTGCTTGTATGCGTTTCCGTGTATCTATATACATTGTAAATTCCCAATAATTACCACTTGTATGCCTATTTGTTCGATAGACTACTGCAAGAATAATTAACAATCAACACATGCTTTCAGTGTGCATATAACCTTTACTTCAGATCTTGTGAATATCGAAAGAAACATAAAAACTACAACACTAAACATTGCTCAAAGTGCAAAGTCAATCTGGCTGCATAACTCCCAAATTTTAAATTTCATTATTTCTTAAAAAATCTGTCTAGTGGAGTCTGCTTCTTTGCTGTGAACTATTGGCTTCTAACAAAGTCAAGAATGCTTCTGACTTGGAGGATTTTGACGCTGTCCATATTTTGAGTTTCCAGCCATCTCAAACTGGCTACTAGATGGTCAACTGCCTCTAACACTTTTGGTGGGGGAGTTGGGGTGCCATCATCATCATCATTAGCATCACTGGTTTCGGGCTCCAGTTGTGCAGCTTCATTATCCCCTCTGACATCTGCAACAATTTCATCATCTGAGATGTGCTCATAAATGGGACAGATATCATCTGCTGAATGCCAGTTGGGGATATAATGATGACTGTGCTCATAATCTCTGAGTGCTTCTTTGGCTGAAGTACATGCTCTTCAGTGAATCCTGTGAAACCAATCAGGATTCAGAGAACAGCCTTGGTGTCCATGATAGACAGATGGATTACTGCCTTAGATCAAGGAAAATTAGTTGGAACCATACAAGCTGATCTTAGAAAAGCATTTCACCTTGTTGATCATACTATTCTTATCAATAAAATATGCATTTAACAATGTGACAATTCCATGATTGATTGGTTTACATCAATGTTCATATCTAACAATGACAAAATATTATGTCAAAATAAATGGTATTTTTTAAAAATAAAGATGGAGTGATCCTAGGCACACTCCTCTTCCTTAATTCATATGTGATCTGCCAATTAAAATAGGCAACTGTATTTCATCTACCTGACTTACATCAGACTTCAAATAGCTCAAATCAGACCTAAAACTTTCCCTTCTGACAGTCTTACTTAGATTCCTGGTGTAGGGAAAATGGCATGAAAGTAAACACAGACAAGTATTAATGATTAATATCCAACAAAAGAGTGGAAATTTGGAAACTACTCTCAATGGGATTTGTCTACCAATGGTTATCCATGACAATATCCCCGGGGTGACTGTCGACAATTTGCAATGGAATGAACATATTTAAGTCTTACATCATAAAGTCAATTCATGGCTGTGGCTATTTAGCAAGACAAGGCTATACCTATGAACTAAACATGTTAAAAATGCTATATACAAGAATACCTATATTACCGTAATGTTAGCTGTGGAATCACTTCTGACAAACATATTAACAAATTATTCTGCGTGCATAAAAAAAAGATATTGCAGACTCATCTTAGATAATGCTGAAAAACATCCAAATATAATAAATTGTCAAAAGTGAACAAATATTTTGGAGAAAGGCTACACTGGTGAACAAAATTTCAATAATATGGCCATTGAACTATTTCATACTAGAAAACAAGGCATCTACGCTAGTCAAGGTTCCAATAACCCTATCTATACCTCGGCATATCGACCAGATGCGATGTTAAACTTACCAAGTATCCATTTTAGGTTAATTGCCACCACCGTTTTCAGCCGATGTACAATGCACCATGCTATTTATTAGTTGGCATTATATATCAAGGGAGGCAACACATGAAATCCAATTAGATGTCGCTAGGACAAAACACCAATATAGCTGTTCGATCCACAAAAATGTAGATAGGGCTATCGGAACATTGGCTAGCGAAGAAGGAAAACAAGGATACACTCCCAGTTTAAGAATTTCAGCTAACCAACTTTCCATCCAAAATCAATATATATAAATATATATATATATATATATATATATATATATATATATATATATATATATATATATAAAACTTATTAACATTGGTGTGTGTGTGTGTGCATGTGTGTTTGTTTGCAGGTGTGTAAATATGCATATAATGGCCACAAGGAGGATTAGTTCCATCCAACTAAGTGTGTCGCCCTCTTTAAAAATAGTCATTATTATTATTCCTACTTACCGTTCTAATCTTTCCTTTTCTTGTCGCTCCCTCTCCTGTCTCCTTTCCCTTTCAATTCGTTCTCTTTCCAAGCGTTCTCTCTCTAATCGATCTCGCTCCAGGCGCTCCCTCTCCTGACGTTCACGTTCCAACTCGCGTTCTCTAAACAGTGCCATATCCCGGACTAGTTCCTCTTGATGTTTGGCAAGGAGCCATGGTGGGGGCACAGGGACTGAGGGATATTTCTGCTGCCAAATGAGTTCTAACTGATTGCTATTGAGACTCCCATGTGGTTGGTATGACATGGACAGTAACTGGGCCTGAGCTGCTGATGTGTACTGTGCCAGCGCAAGCTGTTGTTGCTGTGCTAATCGGTGGTGCAACAGTGTGGTTTGATCCACCTGTGGAATTCCATGAGGCAACATGCTTGACAGAAGCTGGGGTGGATACCCTACTGGGGGTATTACAGGGGTGTGCGAGGAAGCATGTGAAAGAGCTGGGGATGTGGAAAGTCCTGATGCTTGTTGAGGAATTGGAACAGGTGTGTGAACTGAAGGAAAAGAGGACTTGTGTGATCCCAGCATGCTTTGCACATTACTCTGCACAGGATTTTTACGCATAAGCTCAGGGTCCCTGTAGGGATTTACAGGTTCAGATCTGTCCACAATAAGTGGACTTGAAGAAGGACTTTGTTTTGAACTTCTTAAATCCTCCAAATGTGAATTAGACCTTTTGATTTCATCACTTAAACCTGAACTGGATCGTCCACTTTGACTGCTTCTTGAGAGTGATCGCTCCTCAACCTTAACAAAAGCTGAATTTGAATTATGAATATTGTTAACTGAGGAATTTATTTCAGACCTCACAGGTTTATAATCCCTGAAAGAATCAGCTCGTTCATAACTCAAATCACATGTGGGTGAGGAAGACACAGAAGCTGAGGTAGATGATGACTTTTCTTCACCATCCACTCTGCATTTTTCTGTTCGTGTTAATTTAGCAATCTGGTCAGTGACTGAATGGTTAACATCAATGTTAGCACTGGATGGAATAGAAGAAGGGGGTTTATCAGATGAATTATTACCCCCTGTCAATAACAACTGTTTCTTTTTTATATAGTGCATAGTATCCTGCGATTTCCTAGGATTGTCCAATTCAACTCCTGAAGAATTTTGGCTTTCAGACAAACTGGGATTGCATGCTGTAGGTAGCGTGTTTTCAGCTGAATTCTTTACAACAGTCTCAACTACCTTTTCTATAACTTTCTCAATAACTTTTTCCCTCTCTTTCTTCGCAGCCTTTTCAGAGGAAGATTGCTTGAGGGAATATAACTGAGGTTTTTTAGTCTTAGTTTTGTCAAGTTTTTCACTATTTTCACTTCTGATATTACCTTTTGCAAGCAAACATTGCTCTTTTGATTTTTCCTTCTTGTTTTTCCCTGAATTCCCTGGAATTTTACCTACACCCTTGTCATCTGATTTGAAGTCCAGTTTAACTGGTGAGGGTGAAGTTTTATCATCTTTCTGCTTTGGGGACCTTGATTTTCCTGAATTTATAGCAGCATCTACATGTTTTTTGGGTGATGAATCAACAGAAGCCACTTGATCTTCCGAGCCTGATGCTTCTTTTTTAACCTCTTTCGTTTTACTTTTACCCTTATCAACCCAAATTTCTTTTTCTTTCACTTCTCCTGCCTTATTGGCCTCTTTTGATGGTGTAGTCCTTTGGGAAGTTTTTGGAGGTGTGGATTCCACTGAATCAGAACATGTTCCCTTCTTAGCAACACTACCACTATTTACATCTTCTTCTGACTGTGATCGATTTCTAGAACAATGTCCAGAATTCTTCTTTGTTCCTACTATGTCAATTGTATCCTCAAGGCGCCTTTTTCGATCACACTTCTGTGGTCTTGATCTCAAACTCTGCTTGTCACATGCTGAAAATGTATAATAAAACCTGAAGGATCAATTAGTTAAAAAGATGTACAATAAGAGATGAGGCAAAAAAGAAATGGCTTTTAAATACCAATCTGTGTTTTTTTCCATGTGTATATGTAAAGATAAAAAAGCTATTAACTGACACAAACTGTGACGACCATGAATAACACCAAAATCAAAAACTTCTTTTTTTCTGAAAGTAAACTAAAAATGTGCACTTGTATACAACAAAGACAAAGACCTATGCAACCAAAGATCTTTACCTTTTGTGCAATAAAATATTATGTGTTACCATTATCTCTTTCAAGTACACCCACAAGCTATTATAATGTCAAAACTAGACCTGTTAATCCAGAGACTGATCCATAAGATTCTCATATCTACGCACAAATATTTATCTACACGAGCAAAAGATAGGACAAACAGCAGCCACCCAGTAAATGTAATGGTAGGCTGGGTGACTCCATACTGAATATTTGCCTAGGGCTGTACATACAACCCAGTAAGGCACATGAATTCCGTACAAGTAATACATGTAACTTGACCTGCAGATACAGCATTTCCTGCAGGAACAAAAGTTATTTCAATATATCCTGTAATCAGGCAGCTTGGGTATGATTTAGTGTAGCTTATTAAACAAATGCGTTGTTTTATCATTTTGAACTTGTAGTTTAGACCCTGAGACACTGGAGATCAGAGATAAAAATTCAATGTATGCATTAAATACCTATACAGGGATCACAGATGCATAGATTGGCCTACTTTTTGTGCAGTTTGATAAAATGTCACCTCAAACGTACTTATTTCATTGGCAAGAATAATTTGATATAATCTTTTTCTGGATCCTTTTCTGCGCCGATTTGGAAGAGAACCAACTGCTTGTGACAAATCCTTTATAAATCCAAAGAGCTGTAGAAATTTTTTACACAAGTTTTACTCAAGCATATCAGTTTATTTAAAGAATAATTTTGGAATCTATTTGTAACTCGGTAGCACTTGTTATAAAATATAAAATAATTTTATACTGGGCTAATGAACTAGTTACAATTTATTCCTCCTGACTCTTTAAAATTTGCTTGCACCTCGATTTTTTGCTCCCCAGTGAGTGCATGTAATGATGGCTTCAAAAGCGACTGGGAAAAGTTATAGAAAATCTACACTTTTTTCAATTTTAGTTTTGTTCAGAGTTTTGTCACAATAAAGCCAGTTCTAGAGCTTTGATGCTACATGCATTTTGTACCTTAGTATTGAATTTTTGGGGGAGAAATTTAGGGTTTCATTGTGTTTCGTACACACATGGAATAATGACATTATCCAAAATGATATGGCTCTAGACGCTGGACTTCACTCTTTACCCATGGTGTTAATATCATGGTCATCAGAATGTAATTGATCGTAGAAATTTATGGACAATGTTTTAAGGAAGAGATCATATATATACTTAAAAAACAGATTAGCTTAGTGTAGTGTACTGTATCAGCTCCCTTGAATCTATCAAATCAGTGACTATCCTTGTGTGTACGATTTGTGTCCATACATGTGGTAATAGTTTCAATTAATGAAACGCCTGCCAAGGTTTTATTCTTTTGTAATCTTTATCTGGGGTGTTAGTACAGGTTTTTCCATGAAATTAAATGCCTACAAATATGTCAACTCTGATAGGCTATAAACCACACACTTAAGTACCCACAATTTTTCTTTCAATACAAACTGAGACTCATGAAAATAGATGATGCTACAGTATCCAAATAAAATGGGAGCTGTATGCATTCAGTATCCAGGGGCATACCAAGACAGCCAATACAGGCTGCATGGATGGGTCCTAAACATGTTCAGGATTACGAGTCCAACATTCTAACAATGCTTCTGCTCACCTATTACAGAGAAGCATTCAGTTCTTAGTTTCCTACCATTGTGAAGTCTAACAAAATGCCTTAAAGAAAGACTTCGCACAACCCTTATTGTAAATTCATACATATAAAAGTCAGCACTGGTCCAGAGGTCTGCATGCCAAACTAGTGTTTGAAATTGCATGGTTTCAAATCCTACCATCAGATCAGCTAGGGTTGGAACTATGGTTAAATCACTTTACTCCTGTTCACTAACTATAGTCTTAATATACCTCCCTGTTTGTTTTTACCCCCCCCCCAAACAATTTAAAAAACAGTAACCTTTTAATGTTATAAAAAGTGCACAGAACTTAGTCGATTCATTCACTGATTTATAATTTCTAACCGGACTGTGAGAAAAGTGGCCCTAACACCATCATCGTCTGTGTGTTTCAATATAATAAATGGACATGCTCAAGATCCATTTCCAGTTCCTTGACAAGTCCATTTTCAGCAACGGGGTGTGTGCACAACTACAGATGTACATACGTATGTCATCTGCTTACGATATTGACAATGTCTAAGCAAGCAAAGGAAAAGAACGACAACATATTGGCCTTTCACATGGATTTAATTTCTATGCTCATGTGTGCAAAGGAATATGATTCCAAACTCTCAACGTTATGGTAATTTATGGAATTATCTGGCAGTTACCATCATTATGTTGTCTGGTGGAAATAAACTAGCCCACAGTGTATGCAATATGGCGCCGTGTTAGTATGGAAAGTCTGTTAAGCATGAAAGGTGCTGGGGATGCCAGTATTAGTGCCATTCTGGTCAGTCAGGTTACAAATTATCAATCAATGATTAAATTGACTTAGCTCTGTGCACTTTTTATCACATTAAACGTTTTTGTTATTGAAATCGGTATGGGGGTACAAACAAATGTATACTGAGAAATGGCAATCTCGTGGGACCTGAAAGTGAGCCAATTAACACAATTATGTCAGCAGAATTTAAAACTAATTACAAGTAGTCAACAGGATTGCATCTACTCTTACATAATTGGGTGTACAAATGTTGTACATCATAACATGGGTGTACAAATGTTGTACATTAAAATCTAAAAATACAAGTCTATATACAGCTTTCTTTGTATCTTTAGTAGGAATATGATGGAACTTACAACTCAATGGTAGCTACTTGACTGAATTAAGTCTACCCAAGCAACTGGCTACTTTTGCTGCCCTCTGTACCCCAGTTGGGGAAGCATCCCCAAGCCACCCAGTTACTGTCAATTTTATGTAATTTCCTAACATACTGTTAAGAGATTTATTTTGTCGAGTTCCAAATCAATTTTGCAAAGTTAGCATACAAAATCTATATCTACGCCAAAATCGCTAGAACTGTATTTTGTATAAAAAAAATAATTCACAACTTAAAAGTGTTACTGACTCTCACAATCAAGTCTTTGAGAATTTGTAAATCATCTGGTTCAATAAATTTTGGGAAATTTTAAACACTTGTGCTCAAGATAATTTGAGATAGCACTAAATTATTAACAGTCAATACTAAATTATTAACAGTCAGTACAAAATTATTAACAGTCAATATTAAATTATTAACAGTCAGTACTAAATTATTAAGTCAGTACTAAATTTTTAACAGTCAATACTAAAGTATTAACAGTCAATACATGTAGAATTTAAGTCTTCTGGACCATCAATCTCCTCATCAATGCAGAGTTTTTATTGTCCTGGCCCAGACTGACTTAATAGAACAGATATTTTACACTTACAATTCTTTCAAAGCATTGGCCTTCCATAGTAATTTTAATGTTGGAGGAAAAAAATCTGTGCACAGTTAAGGAAAAACAGTTCAATTCTGTTCTATCAAAGGCAAATGTATATTTGTGTACAGCCTCATATAGTAGGAGTTCTTTATAACCCTAAACCGGTCCCAAAAAAAAGAAACGTTTAAAACTATAGTGTTTATTTTTCTCCGCTGATGAATTTACTTGAACTACTTGCTTACTGTCAAATGTTAAAGCTTACCTGTCTATTCAATATACAGCATGGTAAAGATGAGGAAATAAAAAAAGGTTTCAAGTGCATGTTTTCCAGTCATGTTATTTTTGTACACAATGCAAAAATTGAAATTTTAAAATTATAACTGTATACATAATATTTGGTTTGGTATTTTACGGTACAGGAACACAAATGTTTTTCCGTAATGAGGCATTCAAGTCCTAAGCCCAAAGATAAAGCACAATAACTGACCCAGGCTGATCTAATAGTAGGATTCCAAAACCACACCCTTTTGTTGACTAGTGCAGTGCACTAACCACTAAGCATTTTTTGCGCTAAATCAAAAGTCAAGTATAGAATGTATGTACTGAGGAAATGTCTTGTGTAGTTTTTGTTACAAGGGATTGTCTACTGGAGCTAATCAATCATCCTGATGTGATTTTTTTTAATGTACAAGAATTTACAAAGATGAGAAATTTCCATGGTTTAAATACCAAAGTATTTGGAGGTTTTCATCTTAAATTATCTATATATAAAAATTAAACTTACTTTTTTTCTTCTATTTACCATGGTCACTTTTTATGATGGTGTTGCACTTTAAGTATTTTACTGCATTTGATGGATTAAATGTGGATGTTCAATCAAATATATACACAATAGCCCTTTTGAAAAAAAAGGTTTTGTGGGCACTGAGAGAAAAAGATGACTTCACAAGCTGGTTAACACTATCTTTTTGTAGAAAACTAACCATTTTTGTTTTGTTTTCTTCATGTTGAAAATATCACTAAAGTCTATTTCTGATAATCCAATACATTGTACATAAGGACAATAGCTCCATATATCCCCATAAGGTGCCTCTAAGTTAGGTTAAATGTGGCAAGTGACCCATTTTAAGGTTTGAGGCAACAAAGAGACCTTACTTCAGACTACAAGTCTGTGAATAAAAGACATACAATGAACAAACCATGGCTTCAGATTACCTAGAGGCTTTTCCTTAACCTTGCAGCATGACGACAGCTCACACAGCAAGTTCTTTATTGACAGTACATGTATACATTTACCTAACCCAGAAATGACTGGATTTCAAAAGGCAATGAATTGCTTTGTTTGCATGCAAACCCGAAAGCTACAGGTACATTTTTTCCTGGACACATGCTATACATAGACCTAGTCCTGCAGAAAACTTTAATGAATGTATCTGTGCGTGTACCCCCCCCCCCCGGGAATAAATAAAAATATAAAGAAAAGAAAAGGTAAAATCCTTTTTAAAAAAGTCAGAGTCCCAATAGAAAATGCATTCTTTAAAAAGTCAAAAAAGAAAATCCCCAGAACCTCATCATGGGAGCCTTCTCAAGGCACAAATGAATGTCTCATTACACACCTCTAAGGACCTGCAAAAGGGGTGCATTTGGTCCAATTTACATGTCTGAACCAGTTGGGGTGACAGCATAGTAGAATGATAAATTACTAATTAGTTGAAATACCCTTTACATTTCATGTGTGTGTGTTTTGGATTTTTAACGTAGCCTAAACAATTTTTCAGTCATATCGATACGATATCTGCAGCGTGACAGTTTATAGTGATGTCTAGCACTGGAGCATCATGCTGCAGACATGTAGCATTATGTCTCCCACCTAGTAACATTATCCTGACACCAGGCCAACCAGTCTTAACACTAACCTCTTAATGCTGAGCGCCAAGCGAGGCAGCTGTTAGTACCATTTTTGTAAGTCTTTGGTATGACTCGGTTGGGGATCGAGCCCACGATCTCCCACATCTCAGGTGGATGATCTAACCACTAGGCCACCGGAGTGGTTTACATTACATAATTTTACAACAACATTAATATATAACAGGAAAACATCGACATGTGATCTTAAAGGTCAAGCTAGTTACAGAACTGGACTGTGCTACATGGAGGGAAATTTCTTCAGCAATCATAAAACTTCGTGTGCCCTAAATAAGGTCAGCAATTGTCATAATGTGCTAGATTATTGCATGGTAAATCAGGGTCTATATTGCTTGTTCTACTGATAACTCCTAACACACCAAAGACACTCAGATCTGCTGGAACATTATGATGCTGCAGATGTGTTTGTGCAGTTTGCCTGGTCTTGTACGAGTATACAAAGAACATACCTTTGTCATTCTTGTCTGTACCCTGCTGTGAAGTACTAGTGGGTGCAGGAGACACAGAAGTCCCTGATGCTGGTGATGATGAGGTTGTAGATCCTACTTCTTGTTTAGACTTGCGCACAGAAGTCCGGCTCACTAATCCAGATTGACCGGAACCAAGACAACTGCCTTTTGTCTATGAAAAAAGGGAAAATTAATTTTTTGTTGTTAGTCTACTTTATTCTGCTGGGTGATGATATGTACATACTTATGTTTTGCAATGATAAATCAGACCTTATTTCTGCAAACAATCTAAACTTACAAAAGACAACCATGTGAGAACAATTTCCAGAACAGCTGTATGTTTTACTTCAAACTCCACAAACATTTAAAACAATAATCCAAAGTGAAACTCACTAAACGGAACAATAAATCCAGATTTCCATATATATCATCATGTTTTGGGTTTAACACCATTTCTCAGCACACGATAGGCTATACATGGCATCCATTATTATTGAGGGAGGAGAAATGGGGGGGGGGGGAGAGACCAGACGAGAACCATCTAATCATGGGAAGCCACTGGCATTTTTCTCAAATACCCCCATTGGCCATTACAAGACCAGAACCCACAGTCATGAAATAACAGTGACTGGTAAAGGTGACCAATTTAGGCCACTCTGCCAACCAAGGCCCATGCCATACAAATAATAAGTATTCATTTTATATTTTGCATTTACTCTGTCAGAACTTTTTAAATTTTATTAAAGTCTGCTTGCCCTGGGAAAAGCTGATTGATCACAATGTAAAACTTGGAGAACACAAAGCATTCTGAATTTGCCTGGTCTTGGAGGTTAGGGCAAATGGATTTGTAATGTTCTGTTGATACAAGCACACCCGTATACACTAGTAACAATCTGTTGTCATATTAGGTAACCCTGGTGGCAGAATGAGCATAATGATGGCATGTATATTTATTTGCTCCACCCCACCCCCATCAGCACATGCAACACCAGTCATGTAGTAGGTGTACATACGTATAGATTTAAAGGCACATTATTTCAATACAGGCTATATCATGCTGAGTATTGCCCTAAGTGACTGGAAACAAAACAAAAGACAAGAAGGATAAAATCTCTCAAATGCAGTCATTTTTTTTGGACATAAATTGCAGTCACTTGAAAGGTTCAAAAACATCAACAGGCAATGCATCTCACAAGAATGAGGTTGCCTTCTTTAGTTTCACGTACGTATATATTCTATATCCCAAGCCTACAGGTGATGCAAATTCAAGTACAGCTATTATGATGTAGTCTAGACAAATGTAATGTATTTGCTTCCTGAGAGGAGACAGCAGCTGGGGGGATTTCCTCTGAAATCGAGAGATTATTTAGAACTAGTATATAACGCTAATCTCGGAAATAAAATCTTTACAATGCTTCGTACAAGAGGTTTGGTGTATTCTGGGCATATGCGTCATACTGGGCTTTATTGTTTTCTCTTGCATATTAATTTGTAATATACGGTTATACAGATCAAAATCTTGGGCGAGAACAGTCGGGGGCATGATGGGGCTATCTAACACTTATCTAAAGGTAACAAGTCTTAAAACATACACGTCAGCTCAAAGTCATTTCATGTGTTCAACCGTAATAATACTATAAATATAGTTTTTGTTCATCCCAAAGCTGAAAGGAAAAGACACATATCTGCCAACCTTCCTTATTCTATATTCAAGTTTCAATGCAACTGCAATTATTTCCATATGAATTCACTGCTGCGGATAATATAGTGGTACATTTCCACCTTTGTCCTACAGCACTGACCCATAAGAGCCTCTTTCGTTTAGGGAATGTTTGGCTGAATGAGATTGGCTGGTTGCCAGGCTATATCAGTAATCTAATCACTAGCAATGACATCAGTGCTCACAAGTAACCGAGCTATTTTTGTCTGAACCACAGAGAGAAGCACTCCTTACTAAATCCATGATCACATACAAAGTATGGATAACAACCGTTTACATCTGCTCATTTTTTCCTCCACTACACAACTACATCTGGCACGTTTTATCCATCAAATGTCCGACTCCTTTTGTACTAATACACACATCATACAATTAAATATCTCAATTTTCATGAAATCTGAGGGTCAATATGAAACTGTACTATATGATTATTTACTGTGATAAAAATGGATACCAGATCTTATGCAGCAGTGAAACACACAACACATTATTTTATTTATGGACTGACATAAAAATCGACCCCCCCCCCGCAACTAATTATCAACATAGATTCGTCTTTATCATCGAATACCCATCTCTAAATAAAATCATTATTAATATTGTACAAGCCTGTGGCTATATAATCCAACGAGGACAAGTAGGGGCTGTAATATGGGGAAAATAAGGAGATGGGGATGGGGGGGGGGGGCTAAATTCATATTAGAAGAGTTGGCACCAAAACGTTCACCAGATCTTGGGCAGTGTAGTGGTAGTGCTGTTGTTTACAGGCCCAAACATGATAGCCACCTCTCTATCTGAATCGGCTGGAGTTTCTGTTGTCATTGAATATAATTTTAACATGCTTTCGTTTTCTAATTTATCTTGCTCCACTTAATTATATATTTATTTTGAGGCATTACACTCCCGTGTTAGTTTTTGTGCAATTCAATGATACAGCTTCTAGAACGTAACCTTCTGTTGGCACTTCCAAGCCACCTTTGTGCCGAGGCAGCATACAACACGCCTACATATCTTAGGACTTGAAAATCTGTAGTCAGTTGCCAGGACTGACAAAGATAACATAAGAGAAATTGTTCATCTAACAATGTGCCTAGCTGCTGGGGGTGAAGAGGGTGGGTGGGTACAAACTGCTGGAGGACTGGGTATGCGTTACATATCGACCACAACTTGCCGTTAAAAAAAAAAAATGTTAAAAGAAACAATTACACCCATTACAAGAATAATAATATTGCTAGCGTGATCGTAATTAAGTCAACCTACTCGCGCAACGTAAATCAAATGATTGGTCCCGTAAAGTATCACGTGGCAGCATATTAAGAATATCCATCTCTGTTGACAATTTTCTGATGACTAATTTATACAGTAAATAATAAATAATTGCCTGCATTATTTAATCTTGCAGATGCTTTTATGTGTAAAACTGTGTACATACAGAAAGTAGTGACAATGGCAAATTCGCTGACAATAGAGCCATTATAACTATACAATGGTAACAAATGTAAATTTTAATTCAACCCGAACATGGGCATGCCTATACTACATTAGATTGATTCAGGCGACCAAGATAAGGTGTCCCTTAAAATTTTCGGTCATTTAGGGGCCTAATTTACAAGTCCCTACGATGAGACCCGTCAGCTTATTTCCTTGCCATGCTGGTCTTGAAATCATTGAAACTGTTGGGTGTTTTATCAAAAAAGCGACATATGGCGGAAAATCGGCTAAAATGCACGTATCCAGATGTTTTTGTTAAATTTAATTCTTATTTATGACAAACACAAAAGTATCGAGTACTCCACACGCAAGGAGGCGTTGTACAAGTGATGAGATACGTGATGCTTCCTGTTTTCAAGATACGCAAACAGGAGGATGTCGGTTTTTTGCTCTCTCCGTTCGAAAATGCACAACCAAATAATTTAGGTTCAACGCTAACGTGATGGATAATAATTTAACACAAAACAAATAAATTAAACAACTAGCCTTGAAGAGCAAATTGTTTACAGAATACTGGTTCACATTCAGACAGGTCTATCCAGCACAATGAAATTCACAACCATGCCCTCTGTGTTTCCATGATAAATGAATGCCAGTAGAAGTTTTATTTTTTTTATACAAAAATATTGTATTACCTTGTCAGTTTCGAATTATTATCTCAGAACTATCAAAACTTTTCTTAAAATAAGAGTATTACGATTTGGAATGTGGATAGTCCTACAATGTAAGACATAGCACATGTTTTTAATATATCGGGTGATCGTTGTGGGACTAGGAATGGGGGTTACTCTTTATACAAGAGTGCTATGAAGGAACGGAGTTATGTCGCGTCAACTTAGTCCACGTTTTGGTTCAAATATAAAATGGTCCAAAACATACTTTAAATAAATGTTTAAAAGCACCGTAGTTTTTTGTACACATAAATATACAATACAAAAACGTGGAGATCGGACCTACCTTTTAGTGAATGTCCACCACACAACGTAAACATATATTCAACCGCCTACTCCAGGATTTTGATAGTTTTACCAACTGTTTCGAACAGACATAAACTGACACACGTGTTCAATACTCCAGGATTATGAATAAGTCCTGTGCCCATATGCTGTTTATACAGAGTGCGCTCACTGTTTCACTGCCTGTTCTATCGCTGCAATAAAGTGTATTGCAAGCAGGCAGGCAAGCAAGAAAAGAATGGGCTGGCAGGTCTTTCGTACACAGCACAGTAATGGTCTTTCGTACACAGTAGTGGAGAACAGCAGACAACACTCGCTAACTATTCCTTGACCCCGTTTCTTTGTGTAAATCTCGCCTATACAGCCTTCTGCCTAGCGGTTGTGATTCATTAACTCTAAGCCCTGTCTGGCATTCATCACTAGGGAGTTTTATTATGCTAATGTTTCCTGCCTAAGGCAGTGCACTAAGCATGACAAACTTCTTCTATCAACAATTATAGGGCAATCTGTTATCAAGGGGCCGTCTCCAAACACTAATACATGATAACACGGCCGTCTCAAAACGAATTATTAGGGTTAATATCAAGGGTATTTGGAAAATGTGTAACACTAAACCAAAACATCGATTTAAAACTTTTAAAAAATTCCACACAAAAAATATATTATAACCACATATACCGAGAGAGAGAGAGAGAGAGAGAGAGAGAGAGAATGCAAAGAGTCAAACAGACTGACAAATACTTATACTGATTTGACAAACATGAAACTATTGAGATAGGGTGCAAGCCATTACATAAAATACAACTGATTTAATGTTTGTTACAATCAAATACAAGCATGATTTCGGACTGTATTAGATAATGAATACAAAAGTGTGACATCTTTAAAATCAAACAACTGCACAGCTCATGCATACAATTTCACTTACATGTAAATACAACACAAGTTAATATCAATTACAACTGCACACGAAAAAATATCTATCATTATGATTAACATGAAGTTCCTACTACTACCTGTGTTATTATGTGCTGCTTTTGTTATGGGTTTGATGCCCTTTTCAACACAGAATAGGCTATACATGGCGGCTAGTGTAAGTGGTGGAGGAAGAAATCAAGAAAATCCTGGGAAGAAGTACATACTCAATGGAACAAACTGCCAAGATTTCAAAGGTACCCACATTGGCTGAGCCAGACACGCACCCCACCCCAAGCCAGACACTCAAAGCCATGTTGATAGAGTTGAGATGGCAGTGATCAGTAAAGACATGCACTTTAGACCACTCAGCCACCTGGTATCCCATGTTATCATTTAGCTGGTATAAAATAAACTTGTATTTCACAGCCGTGGATCTAGAATTTTTACTAAGGTGGTTCAATTTTGATGAAGGATGTGGTTTATTTTTCTTCTTACAGTGGCCAGTTTGCTCTAACTGAAGAAATGTACCATTTTAACTGGTATGGTCATAATGAAGAATTTTAAAATTCAATTCAGGTTCCATAAATATGTGAACCAACTGTTGATTTTTCAGGACTGTATAATAAATGCACAACTATCACAATGATCGTATTGCCCCTATGAAGTAAAGGTTATTTTGATGGGGTCATATCTTATGGCAAACCCCCCACCTCTTGTGGGCATTATCCCAGATGAACAGGTGGTAAAAAAAAAGAAGCTAATTTTTATTATGTAATAGTTCCCTGCTGCTGTTGCATAGCTACTCCTTTTCTTCTGGGAGGAAAATACTCTGACCGGATGACAAAGATTTCATCCTCCCATTCTGGTGAACCAGAAGCTTCCAGAACACTGGACCACCCCTGCCTGAGAACCCAACACATAACTGGGCATGTGTATTTGCATCTCTTCATTAGTTTGAGGGAGTAGTCTAACTTAGTGGAACATCAGTGGTAGGCAGAGTAGGGAATCTGGTTTATTACATCAATAAAATTAGTTTCCCCCAATGCTCCAGTGGCCTAGTGGTTAGAGTGACCACCTCGGAAATAGGAGGTCATGGGTTTGATCCCCAGCTGATTCATACCAAAGACTTACACAAAATGGTACTAACAGCTGCCTCACTTGGCGCTCAGCACTAAGAGGTTAGGTTTAGGACTGGTCGGCCTGGTGTCAGGATAATGTGACTGGGTGGGACATCATGCTACATGTCTGCAGCACGATGCCCTAGTGCAAGACATTACTAAAAACTGCCACAATGCAGACAGAATAGCGATATGACTGAAAAATTGTTAAAGCTACGTTAAAAATTCTAATCACACACACACACATAGTCCCTCCACCCACAAACATTGTAATATTGGTTATAATACCATACCTGTTGCTTTGCATTGCTAACACTGTCCAACTGGCAAATAAATAAAATAAACACAAGGAATACACAGAAAAGCACAAGACAATGGATGGAATAGTCTATATTGGTCATCCCCAGCACAGATATGGCTGAGACTGGGGATCTCAGTAGGAGGAGGAGCATTGGAAGGAACCTGGTTTTTGCTCAAAAATCCTGGTTGGCAATGTAGAGAATTTGACTCCTAATTCCCACTGAATTTGATCCAGTCATGCTCTATGGATTGGGCATGAAGCTTGCTCCATCTTGCAGACGCAAAGGCAAGCAAGAAAACTGTCTAATGAGTATATTTCTCAACGGAAGTTTCACACAATGATTCATTTGGGGGAGGGGGTATCAAGAAACCAAAAGACCCAAGAGACATTCCATTTAGGAATTTGACAGTGAGATACTGGTCTATGTAGTTCAAAATACCTGATCAGGTCTGCTGAGTGAGAATCCATCCCGATGGCATTGCCTTTGGACAATTTGAGTTAGAAACAGTCCTTAATAGCAGAAACTAAGAACTGCTACTCTTTGAAAATCAGCCACTTCACCCACAGAAGTTCAACTAGGATTAACATGTTTCCTGTTAAACCAATCACAAAAGATTCTCCATTTGGAATCATACACCTCTGATGTGGATCCTCTCCGAATGGCAACAACGATCACAAACTTTTCTTTGCATAAAGATCGTTTGAGATGAGCCATGTGTGAAGGTGGAGAATCTATTTTGTAGGATAGCCTGATGTCACATTTGCTCCGCCAGTTCATAAGTTGTATATAAACTAAGGTATTAATACAAGCCATGCTTGCTGTCTAAACATGCTGCAGGCTAGAGTTAATCTCTTATGCAAGGTTACCATGACCAGAGAGAAGATCCAACACTTGGATCGGCACAGGCTTTAGATCGAGCGACTTTCCAACAATGTGTTACAAAGATCAGAGGAACCTGCAAGGATAGAGCATGTTCTAAATCCATCCCCATGTGGACAGACAGCGAGAGGGACATTGTCTGCTAAGTTTGATTGGATTGAATCAAAGAGACGTCCAATTGGAATTAGGACGGAGGGTGTGGTAACAATTTCGATCAGAATTATAACTTCTAACTAGCAAGCAAAAATTTAGTTATCCTGGGAAGATTGCTGAGCAAATACGATTACTCCAAGAAAGCAACTCGTAATTTGGCATGAAAACTTGGATAGGAGATTCTAAGGCAAGACAAAGCTTCATAAAGGTCGGTAAGTTATTTGCTCGATTTTTCAGAATTTTACAATTTTGTAATTGTAATTATGTGCAGTATGTATATTTAATTACAAGGATCATTTAGTACATACAATTACCTTTGTAGTGTTTAATTTACATGTGTATTTGAGAAATGAGTTTGAGTATTATGTAGAGAATTATGTAGATTGTTATCCTGTGGTCAGAATTAATGTTGTAATTTGCTATTAGATTACTTCGTAGTAAACTAGTGCATTTATTCATGTAATATACAGTGTATTAGATTTTACACATGCCTGAAGTGTTAATTTAGAAATTGGTTGAAGTGTGTAAGGTTAGTTAATAGGATGTATGGATATATCAGAGCATGGATAATTGAATATCTGTGTACTTTGTATGAGTTGTAATGTAAATAAATGTGTCTGCTTGTTGTGATATTGTTTAGTATAATGGGATTAGGAATAAATACTGATGTGACAGAATTTATTGAATGTATGTATGAGAAGTAATTGTAACCGTGATTTATTACATTGTTTTAGAACATACAAGTATTTCACTGTGAATGAATGCGTGACCGAAGAAATTTAATAGCCGTTTTCTGATGATATGCTGGGTGTAGTGTGAGATGAGAGGGCTAAGGGAAATATTGTACCGTCTTTGTGTTTTCATAGGAAGCTTTTGGGGGGACAGAACTTCCGGTGGTAAGCAAACCGACAATCCCACTTCATGACAAATACATCAACTGCCATAGCCCTCTGGATGGGGACTGTGAAAATGTAAAAGGGAAGCTTGTTGTTCAACTTTGTGGAGAGTTAGTGCATGGTGCAAACCTAACGGAACAAAAAAGCATTCAGTATTGAACACAACCCCATGTCAGTAAATTAGCTGACACAGAGTTACTGTATTTTACCAGGACACCGATGTTCAATAAAATATCTTATATCTTGTATCCCTGTCTCAATTATGTGAACTTGCCTGTGGGCTAATGCCTTGCAAATTTGAGTTTGCCCAAAATGAATTTCATCTTGTCTTGAAGTTGGACAAGTGGATTTGTAAATCCCTGGTTCAGACACTGATAACATACATAAACATAAAGCAGACATTCCAAACTTGTTATTCATTGATCATTTAAATACTCGTTCATCATTTAATGACCACTTCTACATGAAACTTCTCAATTGCTCCAGATCTCCACTGTCCTATGTGAAGGTCAGTGGAGACCTAATTTTAATCAGATTGGGGTATAATCCTAACATTTCAGAAGCAAATAGCATACAGGACAAAACTTCGCTGGTTGATTGACAAAGCGGAAGATAATCTTTATTTATGTGATGATGAACATTACAAAATTATGACTGAAAATGCAATGAAGTGAGCATGCCCAGTGTGTGTGGGGTTCTCAGGCAGGGTCGATCCTTATATAAGGTTCACTGTAATGGAAGGATGAAATTTTCATCATTTGATTGTGGTATTTTCCTCCAGAAAAAGAACCAGCTATGCAAAAGTAACAAGTATGGCATTAATGATATTAAAATAGTCGTGGTTACAGCATATTGCAAAATACATGTACCTATTACCTATGTATCTGTTGGAGGAGGTCTGGTTTTGCACAAGTAGCTTCATGGTATAATTACCAGATACAATTATAAATGGATTTAGGTACAACCCCTTTTTTAAAGCCTTGTTTAAAAACAGGTTCTTCCTCAATTTGGAGGCAACCCCACACCCCTCCCCACTGCAAAAAAACAAAACCCCATTCTTATAACAAAGGTGATAGGTAGGACCATCATCAGAGAAGTGTGAACCGAGTAAAAACTTTTCAAGTGATTGAGCTTTCTGTATGATCCAGGCTATAATGTCTGATATTTGTTTTAACCTAAAAGCATAAGCTGATTTTAGTCGCTTATCTTTTCACTTCCCATGTTTATTTGTGTGCGTAGGCTTGTTTGCCTGCAATGACTTTACATGTCTATAAACCATTACCTGTATTGAACCTAATGAAATCTACAAATACAAGTTAATACAAACTTCGAAAGGAATTTATACGGAGTTGAAAGAGATGAAAACAAATTTCAACTGCCATCAAATCTAATTTTGATTTTCTGATTCATCAATAAATGTTTCAAATGTGATTTTTTAAAATAAGATATTTTATATTTCCCAAACAACATTGAGAGAGAGAGAGAGAGAGAGAGAGAGAAAGAGATAAATACATGATTATTTAAGAAATGAAATACAGCTATTAGACTTAGTTTCTTTCACAAAGTATTCAAATCTGACAACAGTTTTGTACAACAGATTTATAACTGTTGTAATTTTAGCAAAGAAATAATAAAAACAATGAAGAATGCTATGTTCCTCATGCTACACCATGGCGCTATAATAATAATAAAATAGTAATAATAATAATAATAATAAAAACAAAAGTCCATATGGGCAAAAAACATATTTCACTGCACAGTGACCTACTTATAACAGTGGTCAGTAGTGCCCTCCAAGACGTGTATGTGTGTGTGTGATTTGGAATTTTAACATAGCTTTTTAAAAAAAATTCAGTCATATCGCTGCGTTGTCTGCAGTGTGGCAGTTTATAGTGATGTCTAGTACTGGGGCATCATGCCGCATACATGTAGCATGATATCTCACCCAGTCGCATTATCCTGACACCACACCGACCAGTCCTAACACTAACCTCTTAATGGTGAGCGCCAAGCGAGGCAGCTGTTAGTACCATTTTTGTAAGTCTTTGGTATGACACAGCCAGAGACTGAAATCATGACCTCCCGCATCCGAGGCAGACACTCTAACCACTAGGCCACCCGAGCAGTCCCCTCCAAGATGAACAAATCAATCAAGTTTAAAAAATGTACATGCAAATGTATCAAAGAAACTGCAAAATTTGAACACAATGCAACAATGAAGATAGTCACTGGAACATGAAAACTTTGGGCACTGTGACCTACTTTTACCCACTGTAATTAGCATTCTTCATTATGAATGCAAGCATCAAGCTTCATAACTGTACATTCAACAGTGTCAATCAAAGATAAATGCAAAAAGGAAGGTACTTGATCAAAATTGGCCATTGTGGCCTACTTTTGCCTATAGTGATAAGTACTATCCAAGTAAATACTCCCATCACATTTCATGTCTAGATATAAAACATTTCATGTCTAGATATAAAACAGTGGTTGAGAAAGTGAACTACATGCAAAAACTTAAGGGGGCCCCAAGTGGCCATGTGGTCTAAAGAGCTCTCTGTTATGGATCACTGCCATCTCACCTCTGTCTGCGTGGGTTCGAGTCTAGGATTCGGCCAATGTGGGTATGTGAGAAAGCTTGCCAGTAGCTTCTCATGGGTTGGTGGTTCTTCCTTGGGCTTTCCCGGGTTCTTCCTCCACCAATAATACTGGCTGCCATGTATAGCCTATCGTGTGCTGAAAAATGGCATTAAACCCCACAACAACAACAACAACAACTAAATGTTGGCACATAAGATCTAACATGGCTGCTGAAGCAATTCCCATAAGGTATAACAGTACCAATTGCGCAAGTCCAGGTGGGCGGAGCTTAAGGTGTATGGAACATTGTATTCAGAATTAAAGAACAACACTAGCTGTGATTGGTGCATTATGTAAGAGTTGTACTTTCTGTTTGGCTTAAAAAAAAGTTGAGCCTCTTGGCAACATGTGAGTTTGTGTTAATTTCTATCTAGATCATATTTTGTATTTTTTATGATTTTTTTAAAATATGGTACACATGGCTGAAAATGTGCTTGTTGTGACTAGATAACTCTTACCCCTGTCTAGTTCCAGTAGAGTTATCTCTCTTAAATGCAATGGAGTACCTGGTTATGTCGTTGTCAAATTGACAATCTAGCATTGTTCTATATGACAGTGTGTGACATGCATGCCCAAGTAGGACAGAAAGTTTATTTATTTCACAAAACATTAGCATTGAGGTATATGGAAAAACAATTGGTACCGTGATACCATAAACTGACTCTACATCACTGGTAAGAGGAAAAGATTTAGCATTTGTAAAATGAATGGAAAAATGTTTCTTTAAGGTGTCCAGATTTCCTGGCTTGGCCAAAAAATCTGACTCAGCAGAATCACTTTCTTATGAAATTTCTTCCAATGCCGTTGACTTAAGGTGTGAAAACAACTGTTTAAAGTTTCTTTGTTTTGTATCATACTCTGTATCTGATGGCTTATCAGCAACATGCATCAAATACTGAAAACCAGAATTCTTTCTGTCAAGCTTTATAAAATTTCATTCATCATTATTTTTTTGATCTTATCCTAATGAACTTTACTATGAGTACTAGTAACCTTTCTACACATGTTTTCATTAAAAATGTGCATTATCGGAGTCCGCAAGCATTTCCTGCCTTTTACTTATGGGTGTTACTTAACTCTGGAAGGAGGGTGTGTGGGTAATTATATGTTTACTGTTAGCTGAATAATTGCTCTGACTGCAAAGATGAAAGTAGTTACTGAATGACCTAACTGCCTTGTGAGAAGCAATATCTACCTTGTGCTACTAAATTGATGCACCTGTGACCTTGACACTAGGGGTCTATAATTTCACTGTGAGACTTGTAACTTAACCAATAAGAGTCAGATGAACACCCCAAACAGCACATAATACCCATCCCCTTTAAGGGTTATCATGAAGAATCTAGTATGTCATGGTAACCAGAGGTTACTGACCAGTGAATCTTAATGACCTTGACCTTAAACTAAACTTGCTGTGTAGAAACCATTATTTTCTTCTCAGATTTACCATGACCAACTTCTGAGCTACAGATTCTGAGGTAAAAACTGGCTTGGCCATTCTAGAGAAATTGAAAAGAAGTTTCCAAATGGTTGTTATAGAAGACAAACTACTGCTACGAGAGACACCCAACAGAAAATTCTGATACAGCATATAACCAAAAAGAGTCTCACCATTATTTTGATCCAAAGTGGCTCAGCCCTTCCAGAGAATATCGGTAGGTTTTCTGTTTGTTATGGATGCCACATCATTGCTAGGAGACTCATCCCAAAACTAATTCCAATACAGCATTTCCTTTAAAATATTACTACCAAGGTTCATAAAAGTTGCCCTTGCTATTCTGGGGAAAAAGCTGAAAATAAGTTTTTTGATCTAACTGCTAAAAAAAGACATACTGTTCTAGGGGAGCCACCCAAAAAAACAATTTTCATAAGAATCATACAAAACATTAAAATCAAATTTAACTATAATTTGGCTCAGTCATTCTGAAAAAGTTGCAAATAGGTTTATCACATGGTTGCTATGGAAAAAGGGTAGCACCCCCTAGACACAACACTGATAAAATCAGGTCCTAAGTAGTATTGTTATCCAAGTTTAACAAAAACTGGCTTAACTGTTTAAAATAAAACTGAAAATGGGGATACCTCCCAGTTTCAAAAGAAGCTGTACTGCTGCTCTGAGAGCAAGCCCTGAAGCAAAATTGAAAAAGCATTCCCAACAAAAATGTCCATTCAAAGTAGATCAAAACTGACTGGGAAGTTCTGGAGAAGAAGCTGAAAATAGATTTTCCACCTGGATGCCAAAGAAACAACAAAAATGCCAGGAAAGATATTCTAAAATGTGATTTTGATAGATCGTGTCCTACAAAACATTCTGAACTAGTCAGGTCTAAACTGGCTAACCCATTCAAGAGAAGCTGAAAATTAGTTTTCCATCTGGGTGGTAAGGAAGCTGTCCTGAACACAACTATAGCAGAATACATTCCTACCAAGTTTTATTCAAATTAGTCATGTGCTTTTTGTGACAACAAAGTGCAACTGTGTACAGATGGAATGATGACAAATGCAGGACCATGCATAAGCTCATATGGCCTCCAGCCAGGTGAGCTAAAAATATATAAGAAGCCAAGACCTTTTCCCTTGTCAGGAAGTCCATGCAGTACCATATATATTTACTAATAAATCAAGTTAAACTGCAAACAACAAAGATTTTGATCTGCCATAACATAATGCACCTGGAGATCAGGGTCTATCTTGTTTGTTCAACTGATTATTCCAAACAAATTGCACTGACTCTGATCTGCCAGCACCTGTGATGGCAGATCTGGTTCTGTGCAGTTTGGAGTTGGGCTCATCTTATAAGTGATAATGTAGTTTTTCAATCAAAATGCTGTGTTAATGACATGTGACAGATGTCAATTCCATGTATTATTTGCTCAAACTGCAGATGTAAATGTGGTGTTCAAACATCAAGGCCTCTGGTTTGACGTCAATCATCAGATAAGTGCAGTGGGGACCTTGCCAAGCAGACACATTGAAGCTCTAAGTGTGCAACACAAGAGATGAGGATGACTGACTGTTGTTACAAAATCCCTTACAAACTGACCTTCTTCTGTTTCATCAGCATGCAGTTTTGGACCAAATTTACGCATCAGAAAGATTAGTATAAAGTAACCATTACCAAAAATAGTTATCCATCTAAAATCTTCTCTATCTGTGATATGATTTAACATCAAGGATTTACAATATTTTGTTTTTGCTGCCTATCGTACAGAATTTTATATCTTAAATCTCAAAGTTTTCCAAGTATTTCGTAGTTATTACAAGATCCCAATGTTACATAATTTTTAAATGCAGGATTAGGTGAAACTTATTTCCAAAAGGTATTGTAATGTTTCTCTTTTATTTTTATTGTGTTCAGCAAAAGAGAAAGACACCAAATAAATCTTTGTACGACAATTTCATAATATCAATGAAATTATCCAATTTATGGTGTGATTGTGTAAATGCGAAGATGTAAAAAGATCATACGTTCTTTATTGAACAGTAAGTATATATAAAGATATATATATAAATAAAATTGACTTGCTTAAATGCACAAATCATTTTCGGGAATAAAAAAAAAGATATTTTGTTATACCCTGGGGGAAAAAAGTGCTAGGGTTAGCAACAAAAGAATGGGGTGGTTGGCCAAATGGAAACATATTCTTTTTTTTTGGGGGGGACCTAAGTATAATATGACCATATTAGTGTCAGAAAATGTATGATTATTCATGTGTTTTTCTCTGTATTTTGTTTCTAAATGTATGTACTTTCACATACATGTCAATCTACCAACAGTATGACAAAAACAAATTTAAAAGTCACCTACGAACACACCACATAATAGCTGAAATCTGCTGCTTTTAAAATTTAGAAAAATAAAACAATGTTTTGAAGATGAAAACCCAATATTTTTACGTGTTCTATCCACTGAAAACAGCAATCAGTCTATTGGGGACAGGAACTGTTCAACCACTGCAATGGTGCATGTTGGGTAATCCAATTAAGAACTGTTACTCAAAGACTGACATTTGTACATGACAAGCTGTAAATTATGTTATTGTTATAATTTTTGTAGAATTTAAGGCTGAAGACAGGATATCCATTGAGGTATTATAAGTAATAACAGGGCCAACACCTGGCAGAAGTGAGATAAAATAAAGAGACTGAGCAAAATATGATTTGGCAGAAATGTGTGTGTGTGTGATTTGGACTTTTTAACGTAGCTTTAACAATTTTCCAGTCATATTGCTACGATGTCTGCAGTGTGGCAGTTTATACTGATGTCTAGCACTGGGGCATCATGAAGCAGACAAAATTTCTGCACTGAACTAGGAAATATACAAATTTTACTTTTTGACTTAAATGACAATATCCTTTGATTTATGTTAATTTAATATTATTGTAACATTTGCCATCAAAATCCGATCTGTGTTCAAAACTTGCTATTTGATTATAATTTGAAGACAGCACATTTTAAAGCAGAAAACACATGCATTTTTCTCTGTCCTCATCAAGTTTACATATAAAAAAATGTTACTGATTTAGAAGCCAATTTATTGATCAACATTTTGTAATGCATTGATTTTATGTCCTAGTTCTGTTGCAGCTATTCTTTCATGAAACAGGCAGAAGCTCTGTGGAGCCCCACTTTGACCCTTAAATTGCATTCCTGTAACGTCTAGTCATCCTAAGCACCTGGTAACTGTAGACAGGTCATAAATTATCTACTTCCATGGTGATATTGACCCTTCTCCCTCACATGTTTTCACTGATAATATTGTTCATTATTTCACACCTAAAGGCCATGATGAGTTCTTTGAATATACATGCTTCCTATGTTAGGTTTATGTTATCATATATACTGGCCTACAAGTCAAGTCCAACTGCAAACTGCACAGACCCAGATCTGCCATCACATACTGCACCAGTAGATCTGGGTCTGTGCAGTTTGATAGAAGCAATCAGAAGAACAAACAACATCGGCTGAGTGACAGGTGCTTGATGCTATGGCAGACTGGGATCTATGTTGATTGAAGTTTGACCTGAATTATAAGCAATTACATATGGTAATCTATAACCACTTTAAAGTACCATGCAACAACTACCAATATGACAGGCTTCCATAAAACTATGTAGGTCAATGTAACAATCCTTTGTCCCTGCTATCTATATAGTTCTCTGCATGTATACTGAATGTCGAGTGTTGTCACATGCATTGTATCTACAGCAAGGTTCAAACTTCAACACTCTCAGTAAAATCTGGTACATAGATCAAGCAAGATCTCTACTAAGAGACATCCAGTACTTATAGATAATGGTAAATATGTTGAAATTAAATACAGAAATTTCATAAATATGTCTAACTTGTTGTTAAAAGTAGGGAATGTTGGATACAAATTGCAAAATTGATTTTAAAATACTGGTTATCTATATTTATATGTCACAAGCAAAGAAAATATAGCAACATTATTGTAATAAAATGCTAATAATGACAAAGCTTCCTAGCAGGTATAACATACATGGTTAACTCAATCATGTATGACAATTAGTTGAGTTACTATACTGTCCATAAGTGCTATAAAAGTGTATCTGTATCAGTGGTGAGGTTTCATTATACACTATATTACGTTATCTACGATCGTGTATACCTGCTTAAAAGTCAAATCCAAATGCAAAAGGCACAGACTCAGATCTGCCATTGTATAATGTACCTCCAAATCTGGGTTTATGCAGTCTGTTAGGAGTAATTAGTACAACAACAAAACTTAGACCTAATCTGACAGCACATTATTTTATCAGGGTCTATGTCATCTGCAGTTGGACTTCTAAGGAAGAATGTTGATTAATGTGTGAAGAGTCCACAAAATTTTAGATTTTATTTTATTGTTCGACAAGAACACTGTAGCTGACAAGTTTTGATGCAGGGATGGTCTGCAGTCATTTAAGCCTAGAAGCAAACAAAAATATTCTAAATTCATTGCTATTGTTAATAATCTCATTCTTTCTGTGCTTTTCATTCTGGCCATGGAACTTCAGAGTACACTCTGACCATGGGTCTTCAAAGTACTCTGGCCATGGGTCTTCAGAGTACACTCTGGCCATGGGTCTTCAGTGTACACTCTGGCCATGGGACTTCAGAGTACACTCTGGCCATGGGACTTCAGTGTACACTCTGGCCATGGAACTTAGAGTACATTCTGGCCATGGGTCTTCAGAGTACACTCTGACCATAGGTCTTCAAAGTACTCTGGTCATGGGACTTCAGTGTACACTCTGGCCATGGGACTTCAGAGTACAATCTGGCCATGGGTCTTCAGTGTACACTCTGGCCATGGGACTTCAGAGTACACTCTGGCCATGGGTCTTCAGAGTACCCTCTGGCCATGGGTCTTCAGAGTACACTCTGGCCATGGGTCTTCAGAGTACACTCTGGCCATGGGACTTAGGATTACTTCCACCCAGTGATTTAATGACCAATACATAGCAATTATAATAATGACGAATATATTCTTCCCATCACAAAGTATTTGACACATTCATTTTTTATCAGCCATAACAGTACAGTCAACATTGCATAATATGGTAGTTACAATCTCAAATGAGGCAATGCATACAGGTGAGGCAATGCATACAGGTAAGGTAGCCCAACCATAAGTCTTAAGGCAATACATACAGGTAGCCCAACCATAAGTCTTAAGATGAAAATGACCTAGTACTTGAGCACAACCCAAGAAGTTCAATTTTTTTCTAATGGAAATGTATATTTTCTTCATATTTATATCAGTTAACTGATGTTTTCCAATGAAACATGTTGAGTTGGAAATTTTTAAAGCACTTCTCAAGAACTACTCAGTGTTTTCAGCACTCTTCCAGTATCACATATACTCACTTATAAGACAAGCCCAACTGCAAAGTGCACAGACCCAGATCTGCCATAAAATAATGTGCTGGCAGATCAAGGTCTGTGCATTTTGTTAGAAGTAATCAGTATAACAAAGTAGATCCTGATCTGTAGGTGCATTATGCTATGGCAGATCATGAATGATGTGTGTGTGTGTGTAGTTTGACTTGGCTTAAAGGCAAGTATATACAGTACCTTATTTCACTGAACTCTTCTAATTCAAGTACTTTTCAAGGTAACCTCCAAAATTCAAGCACTTTTCTAGTGGTGGGAACTCCGTCCCAATGAGGGACTATTGTACTCCAAGATGGGGTAGACATAATCCCATAATTTACTGCTAAATGCACCCCCCCCCCATTACTATATTTATCCATTTTTACTATTCATCACAATCGACACGGACTCACTTTTGCATAATGGCAAATAGAACCTATGTTGTTTGCTGCTGAGCATAACTTAGAGGTAAGTATACATGGTAGTTAAGAATAGTATGTTGATGATCTCCAATATATCATGACTGGTTTTTAGCATGTTTACAATTTACAACTTCAGAATTTTAAGTGACACATGTTGGGAGTGAATCAGTTTCTAATGGATGGATGATGGATCATTGCAGAGCTATAGATTCTCAGCTTTTGGATGATAACAATGGTTTGCCCCATTTCTGTAGTCTCCCCATCAGCACAGCATAGAAGCTATGATTATTATTTACATGAATTCTTTTCATTCTTGGCAGCAGCTGGTGATACACAAGCCAAGTATTGTACTATAGCCAAAAATAACCACTGTATAACTGTATATATATCTGTGGCTGAAATAACACTAACCATGTAATACATGACATACCATAATGATTATCTATACAACCTGGAATCTTAATTTGTTAGACATTTCAGGTGCATTATAAAGACCTGATACAGAGATTTGCTAATCAAGAGATATGGCTATTTTAAATTACCACCAAAATGTGAACAGGGAAAGACTTTTTCAAAAACTGCCAGTTATGCATGCGAGCTGATTAGGTCAGTGGAGGAAATGTGCGTAATAGTCAATGATATTTGAACTTTCCATCATTTTAATGCAGTTGTTGGGGTCCATAACTGCATTATGAACTCAACTATGGGTGCCTGCACATAGGGGCAGGGGTGAGGGAACTTGCACCCACCCACCTGGATTTCACCTCTAAACATGTTTTGGCCTACATCCATAATGCTGATTACTACAATTTTGCCCCCCCCCCGGCCCCCAAATATGTGGGCACCACATTACTGTGGAAACCACATTATATGCTGAACTGTGATATATCATCAACAAGTAATGAACAGGATAAGTTTGCCAACTGGACAAATGCTAATTGACAAATTCAGATCAGGGTTGGAAAAGGTTTCATTTATATTATAAACCATCTGACTTGGAGCTTCATATTTTTAACAGCCCTAACTGTAGCCTAGCAATTAATAGCATAAGTTTCGTAATTTACTGATAACTGTCCTTAAATCATGAACTGAATTTACTGCTGAAATGATGTTGTTGTTGTGGGTTCACAATTTTTCAGCACATGACAGGCTATACATGGCAGCCAGTATATTGTACATTTGTTGACAAGAAGAAGGACCTTGGACAGACTTGGAAAGAACCACTCACTCATGGAAGCTACTTTCTTTATCATGTACCCACATGCCCACTTTGGCCAAACCTGACATTTGAACCCATGCAGACAGAGGCGAGATGTCAGTGGTCTGTGAAGACAAGCATCTTAGACCACTTGGCCACCCAGGGCCCTGATGAAATGAATAATTATGTGAGAAAATTATCAAGAGTGTGTGTGTGTGTGTGTGTGTCAGTGTGTGAAACTTGCTAAATGATCCTGCAAGCCCACAGGACACGTAACCTGAAAATACTACTGTTCCTGTCCACAACCAACTTGTCCTACATTTCATCATATAATATGACTTCCTGCAATAAATTATGGTAAATGCAGGTAGACATGAATAACAGCATCTAGTTGGGTTATTTAAATAATGACGCATCTAAAAGAAGAAGAAAAACCCGAAATGCGTTATTTTCAGATATGTGAAAGCTGTCATTTGATTTGTTTGATAACTCATTTGTTTAAAACAGCAGTTGTACATGAAGCTATCTCATCCAATATACAGAACTGTCTATGTGGATTTGTTTTGAGCAGTCTTACATGGTGATTTGCAATGCAGGTTTCCTCAAGTAATCTCACCTGGTATACTGAGTCACAGAACTGCATTAGTTTTACAGTGGGAATATTCATGACATTTACATTTAGGCTAAATACTTCAACAACCATTATCAAATTGGGTTGAAACTTTCAGATATTGTATAAATCAACATAATGAATTCAAAGGCATTTGACTGGGTGGCTGGGGCCCTCTCATGGCCCACGACATTAACCTCAAGGTCGTCAGAATGTAAAGTCTTGCTGGGTTCAGAGTGTGAGTGGGCCAAAAATCACTGTCTTGCATTTCTATCTTAAGTCAACCTGACAGATCTAAATCTATGGATATACACTTTGATGAAAAATAAAAAAACGATCATTTTATTAAAAAATAATAACAGAATCAATTTCGATGCAAACCATGTGCAAGCGTATCTAAATATCTTTAGTTTTTTTTATTCAACTAGTCTTATCTATATCAGCATTCTTTGATGACAAAATTATGTCTTCCATGTTGTAAAACTACAGTATTAATTAATCATTATAAGAATTATTCTTAATGCCCAAAGCACAATTCAGAACTGATAGGTACCTACAGTTATTGTATACAAAATGAGACAGTTCCTGGAACAAAGGCAATGAAAAGATATACATGTACCATTTTATAAAGTACCATTCACTTGAGATACTTCGTAAACAAGTAACAAATTTGAATGACATATTTCTCAAGTTATGAAATTCAACAAGTAATACAACTTATCTTAGAATATCAAATGAACACTGAATCACTTATCATTTAAGGGTTTGACAAATACATAAATCTGATAAAATCGCATTACCACAGTAATACATACCTGGAAATCTGATATTGACATTTTGACTTACAAATCAAATGACATCTTTCACAATTCTGAAAATGACACACTTTATCTGGAACATATCCTTACTAATGATAAGTCTCCATAATGTGAAATGTATATAGCTTAATCTGATAGGTTACTAAAATAATCAGATGGGTAATTCAAAAGGTCACCAAAACACTGATATTTTTTGGTGTCTGTCAGATATCCATGTAGGATCATGGGGATGAGATTTCTTCATCAGAGCAGACAATATATTGCTCTATCTTTACCAGTATGATCATTGCATCAATTAGTGGTCCTCACTGCTGTAACTTTACCACTCAATCTAATGACCACATGATCATTGTATCAATTAGTGACTCCTCGATGCTGTAGCTTTACCATTCAATTTAATGACCACATGATCACTGTATCAATTAGTGACTCCTCACTGCTGTAGATTTACCAATCTAATGACCACATGATCATTGTATCAATTAGTGACTCCTCATTGCTGTAGCTTTACCATTCAATTTAACGACCACATGATCACTGTATCAATTAGTGACTCCTCATTGCTGTAGCTTTACCACTCAATTTAATGACCACATGATCACTGTATCAATTAGTGACTCCTCACTGCTGTAGATTTACCAATCTAATGACCACATGAACATTGTATCAGTTAGTGACTCCTTGATGCTGTAGCTTTACCATTCAATTTAACGACCACATGATCACTGTATCAATTAGTGACTCCTCATTGCTGTAGCTTTACCACTCAATCTAATGACCACATGATCACTGTATCAATTAGTGACTCATCACTGCAGTAGCTTTACCATTCAATTTAACGACCACATGAACATTGTATCAGTTAGTGACTCCTTGATGCTGTAGCTTTACCATTCAATTTAACGACCACATGATCACTGTATCAATTAGTGACTCCTCATTGCTGTAGCTTTACCACTCAATCTAATGACCACATGATCACTGTATCAATTAGTGACTCCTCGATGCTGTAACTTTACCACTCAATCTAATGACCACATGATCATTGTATCAATTAGTGACTCCTCGATGCTGTAACTTTGCCACTCAATCTAATGACCACATGATCATTGTATCAATAGTGACTCCTCGATGCTGTAGCTTTACCATTCAATTTAACGACCACATGATCACTGTATCGATTAGTGACTCCTCATTGCTGTAGCTTTACCACTCAATCTAATGACCACATGATCACTGTATCAATTAGTGACTCCTCATTGCAGTAGCTTTACCATTCAATTTAACGACCACATGATCACTGTATCAATTAGTGACTCCTCATTGCTGTAGCTTTACCACTCAATCTAATGACCACATGATCACTGTATCAATTAGTGACTCCTCGATGCTGTAACTTTACCACTCAATCTAATGACCACATGATCATTGTATCAATTAGTGACTCCTCGATGCTGTAGCTTTACCATTCAATTTAACGACCACATGATCACTGTATCAATTAGTGACTCCTCATTGCTGTAGCTTTACCACTCAATCTAATGACCACATGATCACTGTATTAATTAGTGACTCCTCATTGCTGTAACTTTACCACTCAATCTAATGACGTCATGATCATTGTATCAATTAGAGACTTCTCGATGCTGTAGCTTTACCAATCTAATGACCACATGATTATTGTATCAATTAGTGACTCCTCCTCGATGCTGTAACTTTACCACTCAATCTAATGACCACATGATCACTGTATCAATTAGTGACTCCTCATTGCTGTAACTTTACCACTCAATCTAATGACCACATGATCACTGTATCAATTAGTGACTCCTCCTCGATGCTGTAGCTTTACCATTCAATTTAATGACCACATGTTCACTGTATCAATTAGTGACTCCTCGATGCTGTAACTTTACCACTCAATCTAATGACCACACGCTCATTGTATCAATTAGTGACTCCTCGATGCTGTAACTTTACCACTCAATCTAATGACCACATGATCATTGTATCAATTAGTGACTCCTCCTCGATGCTGTAGCTTTACCATTCAATTTAATGACCACATGTTCACTGTATCAATTAGTGACTCCTCGATGCTGTAACTTTACCACTCAATCTAATGACCACATGATCATTGTATCAATTAGTGACTCCTCGATGCTGTAACTTTACCACTCAATCTAATGACCACATGATCATTGTATCAATTAGTGACTCCTCGATGCTGTAACTTTACCACTCAATCTAATGACCACATGATCACTGTATCAATTAGTGACTCCTCGATGCTGTAGCTTTACCATTCAATTTAATGACATGTTCACTGTATCAATTAGTGAATCCTCATTGCTGTAGCTTTACCACTCAATCTAATGACCACATGATCATTGTTATCAATTAGTGACTCCTCATTGCTGTAGCTTTACCATTCAATCTAATGACCACATGATCATTGTTATCAATTAGTGACTCCTCATTGCTGTAACTTTACCACTCAATCTAATGACCATGTGATCATTGTATCAATTAGTGACTCCTCATTGCTGTAACTTTACCACTCAATCCAATGACGTCATGATCACTGTATCAATTAGAGACTTCTCGATGCTGTAGCTTTACCAATCTAATGACCACATGATTATTGTATCAATTAGTGATTCCTCATTGCTGTAGCTTTACTGCAAAATCTGATCATTGTATCAATTAGTACTGTGAGAATACGTTGCTATCTTTACAAAGAAATCTCATGAAGAAATAACACTGACCCTGATCTACTGGTGCATTACATGATGGCCTGTCAGGGTCTATGCTGTTTGCAGTTGGACCAGACATATGAGTGAGTATATATATATATGGTATGACAGGCTTTGATGTAATTCATACATCTTTTGGCTGGAGTCCTCAAGATCTGAGCCAATAAAAATGAATTTCAAGGATGTCTGATGTTACATCCTATGTAAATTGCCATTATCTTATTTCAACATAACAGGGTCTATATATGCAAGAAATTAGGTCACAAGTATATTCAATAACATGTACTGTTTTACAGGCATCAAAACCAAGACAGTATTGTGTCTTGCCTATAGTTAAATTCAATAGTTTTATTGTAATGGTATTAAGAGGACTTACAAATACAAGACAGTATTAAGTTGAAGGACTTTATCAAGGAGAAAAAATATCTTGAACATTACGCCCTCCCTAGGCTATGCATTATAAAGAGAAATATAACCCATGAGGTCCTCAGGGCATCCATGACAAACAAGTAAACAGACAAGTTACAAGAGGTAGCTAACAAGTATAGAACAATACATCGTTGAGAATGTTTTATGAAGAAAAAACTGAACATAGCTTGTCAAGACCCATGACAATGACATAGCATGCGCCATCTGTCAAAGAGAACTAATCATACAGTACATTAGTTTTTAGACTTCATGTTTTGAGAAATACAAGTACAGTCTGTCTTTAAAATTGGTCATGTGTTAAGCTGTCATCTCAAAACAATGCCACTGTATATACGATGTAATTACTTGTAGGCAGATAAGCTATGTCAAACAGGTTTATTAATGGTCATCATATAATCCTTGACACAGCCCATACAATCAAACCATACCCTCCCCCCTTACAAACAGGCTCAAGGAATAAAACAATTCTGTTCACGGACCACATCTGTTCAATTTGTTACAAGCTCCCTCTTTTGTAGATTTCATAAAACAAGTACTTTCCCTAATTTTATGAAAACTGGATATAAAAAGAAAAAAAAACTGTTGGGTTAAATCAGTGCATTCCAATATTAATAATACTGCCACTACTACAACTACTACTACTACTACTAATAATAATAATAAAAAGCAACATTGCCGTCAATGGTAATTTAAATGGCTTCTTTTTTAAAATATTTCTACTCTTTATATACTTTTTTTAGGCTTTACCCCACTGTGATGTTGCAGCAGTTCAAATGATGTTGAATATATCTTTTATAACACATTATTCTGTGGATAAAGTTAGGAATTCCTAACTTAAAAAAAATAGTAAACAAATTTTATTGGAAATCTTTTTTTCTTCAACTTGAACTTAAAAGTTTACCTTGCATGATATTTTTCAGCTTCACATCGTTCAAAGTTGTGGAAAACAGTATATCTGATTTTGAATTGATAGAATCTAGAATGACAAGTTATTGTTTAACTTTTAAAGATTCCCTGATCTACAATTGTTATGTGTGCTATGCGTGCAGGTGCAATGTTTGCTACTATCAACAATGAAGGATCAGACACTACTTTCCTGAAGAAGGCTTGGCAACCTAGATGGATTTTTCTTAAAATCATATGCTTTCTAAATCCTTTTATGCTATATGATGAAGATATCTGAAGGAAAAGTTACTTTAACAGTACTGCCTGGAACAGTAATGATGACTGAAGTGTATTACATCAGAAATTTTGATAATTAGACTCTAACAACAAAAAGCCATACCCAAAAATAAGCTCATTCTCCACTTTCTTTAAAACAGTAAGCATCACATTATACGCCCTCCCCATGTTTAATAGTCCTTTATAACGACTACTGCAGAAACCCTTATTCTTCTTTTGGTCACACTGGCCCTGACATTTGACCTCAAAATGGATAGGCTTCATTCTTACCCAAAGCGCTAGCTGTCTGCAAAGTTTGGTCCAGGTATGTGATGCAGAACTGATGCTATTGTGTAGAAAATACTGTTCTTCTTTCTGCCAGTGACCCTTTACATTGACATTTTAAACTCTCAAAATTATGGGGTACTCTCTTACCTCAAGTGCAACATGTACATAGCTTTTGGTAGCTGTAAATGGTGGACAACTCAGTTGTTGTGCAAAAATAAAATTGGTAAGCTACAAATGGACATCTGTCTGTGTAGGTTCGAGTCTCGGATTCGGCCAATGTGGGTATGTGAGAAAGCCTGCCAGTAGCTTCTCGAGGGTCGGTGGTTCTTTCCAGGGATTTCCTGGGTTCTTCCTCTACCATTAATACTGGCTGCCATGTATAGCCTATTGTGTGCTGAAAAATGGTGTTAAACCCTACAACAACAACAACAAATGGACATAACAATACATTCTGCCTTGTGGCTAGTGTATACAGATACACAAGACTCCCCAATGGTCTTGTCATTGAAGAAATACATTATCTACTGACTAAACAAAAGCTACTAAATATGTCATTACTTGGCTTGTTATGCTACTGTTTCAATGGTCATACACAGTTTTAGTTTTGCAGTTATTATATCTTGTTTTAATACCAACTATAAATTCAGTATATCAATAGTCTTTCAAGTGGCCCACAAATCAATGACTCTAATCTATCGGTGAAGCCTCACTAAAAGTATGGATCTATTCTAATATGAGGCTCTGCATGAAACTTTTATCAGCTGTCTTTGTTGGGAGTGGGGTTGGGGTGGGGAGTGAGTATTTACTTAAAAACATCAGCTGTCTTTGTTGGGAGTGGGGTTGGGGTAGGCAGTGAGTATTTACTTAAAAACATCAGCTGTCTTTGTTGGGAGTGGGGTTGGGGTGGGGAGTGAGTATTTACTAACACATCAGATGATATGTACAAGAGTTATGTAGAAGACTGTTTATCCTCTCTCTCTCTCTCTCTGACACACAACATTTGACACTGCCACTGCAAACAAGAGCATCACTATATCTTGCAATTTTCTCTCCTAAAAGCTGAATAATATAGGTATGTTAAATATATACATACATTTGCTGCACTTTGCTGTTGCTGCTGCTGTTGCTGTTGTTGCTCTTTATCTTTTATCTGACGAGGTCGTCTTCTAGTTCCAATTTCAACTCCACGCAGAATTGAGTCTACAACTGGAAAAGGTACATCATTAATCAATATACCCCTAACAAGACACATCAAAAATAATCCATTTATCTTCTGAAAATGTTGCAAAATGATGATCAACACATTTACTAAAATCTTAAATATGTAAGGAACTATGAAACTAGTATTTCTAGGTATTAAAAAAACCCACGACCATATATACTTGCTTATAAAACAAGTCAAACTGCAAAATGAATAAATCCAGATAATGCTCCAACAGATCTGGGTCTGTGCTGCCTGAAAATGTTGCCAAATGATGATCGGTACAATCATTAAAGCTGAAAATATGTTAGGAACTATGAAACAAAAATCTCAAGGTTAAATGTAGAAAAATACTACAGTATATACTCACTTATGAATCCAACTGCAAATCGACAGCTCTAAATAATGTGCCAGCAGATCTGAGTCTGTGCAGTTTGTTAACAGCAATCAGTAGAACAAAACATAGACCCTGATCTGCATGTGCATTATACTTGGCAGATCAGGATCTATGTTGTTTGCAGCTGGACTATACTTATAAGCAAGTATATACTGTATTTGTGTCATTCTGTATTTTTCTACCAGTATAAACAAAAATGGATATTTCAAATGTTTTTCTTGTTGTTTTTTTTAAAAATGGTTCTCATGCATGGTTCTATACATGTACAAACATATAATCAGTTACATAAACAAAAACTAGAAATGAATCTATATATAGAATACAAATGCTGAAAGTACATTGTTGAGAACTGAAATTTTTGTGCATGACCTTCAACCTTTTGACTGCAAACTTAATAGGTTACCCCACTGCAAGCTACCCATAAAGCTTGGTTCAAATATGTGTTGAATAATTAATGTTATTGTGCAGAATCATTTATCTTCTTCCAATCACAGTAAACTTGACCCCTGATCTTTAGAAATCCCAATATTATATGGTTCTGCCAAGTGGCAGATATCCACAAAGTTTGGTAACTGGATATGCTGAAGAATGAGTCATTGTACAGAAACATTTTGTCATCTTTCAGTAATGATTACCTTGACCTTTGATCTTATGACCCATTATTGATAGAGTTCTTCCTTACCCCACCTGCAAGCTTATCAACAAAGTCTGGGAATGGTAGATGGTGGAGAACTCAATGTGGGGAATGTCAAGTTCTCATATCATGGGCCTAGTTCTGATAAATATCAAAACATTGGCATTGGTTATGTAAAGCTATCATATTTAGGGCCTAGTTTTTTTAAGATGTCAAAACATTTTCCATGGTTACACATAAAGTAAAACAAGCTGAATCAATATACCAATGAAATATATCTAGTACTAGTTCTGTATGACCTATAAACAATTTTCAAAGCAGTAAAAAAAAATATGGAGAGATAAAAAAGCTCAAGGCAACTAGGAGGCAATCTGTTTCATAGTTCAGTAATCCATTTTTTTCCCCAATTCAGTCACATTATATTTGAAATCTGCATTCGCATGATATTACTATATTTATTCTGCATATTTGACATGCACAACAATTTTACTATGTTTGAACTGGGACTAGAATACCCAAGTTGTGAACTGTAAGTAACCTCCCTTTCTGGCAAGGGACTGCCTCCCAGTCCCCACGTAGGTATTTTACTATAATAATTTAATAGCTGAATGAGCATTTTTTAACAAGTTTAATCTGACTGGCATGATTTTTATTTAGGACCAACAAGTAGCGATAGCAAGTCCCTTAGTGTAAACCCCATGCTGATATGACCATCCATGTAAGAGTAGCAATAACAATATTTTCAAGATGGCTGCTATGGCAGCCATACTGGATGTCTGATTGGTGGGATTTTCATTGAGAACCAACCAGACATTATACGGCCTTTTAATGATACCCTATTTTGATATGACCATCCATTCATAAGAGGTAGCTATAACAAGATTTTCAAGGTGGCAAAGTCTTATCTGGGTTTACATTTTGTTATTTTTACATCAAAGTTCAAAATCCTTCAAATCTCTGCACCTTGCTTTTAATGACATTTAAGGATGTTGTGTCATTTGTCTGTATTGGAATTCTTATTAATTAGGTGGTGGGGGGACATTAATTAAGACTACAAATAACAATGGACCAATACTGACCTTTGTGGAAGACAAGTTTTAACTTTAGAAGATCTGTGGTAAGTGTAAGCTAATCATTGAATTAAGTCATTAAAATTATCATATTGTAATTTGAAAATACAAATACTGTGATCTACTAAATCAAAGTTCAAGATAAAGAACAAAATCAAATGTTCTTTATTCATTTCATCTAACAGAAAGTCAATGACTTTTGTAAGGCATGTATGATAGATATGAAATTCCAAACACTGGACTGTGGATTGTGTAAAAGATATGAAATTCCAAACACTGGACTGCAGATTGTGTAAATGATATGAAATTCCAAACACTGGACTGTAGATTGTGTAAAAGATGTGAAATTTCAAACACTGGACTGTAGATTGTCTAAAAGATATGAAATTCCAAACACTGGACTGTAGATTGTGTAAAAGATATGAAATTTCAAACACTGGACTGTAGATTGTGTAAAAGATATGAAATTCCAAACACTGGACTGTAGATTGTGTAAAAGATATGAAATTCCAAACACTGGACTGTAGATTGTGTAAAAGATTCTTATTCGGGTGTAAGCATGTTCCCAAGTTTAAAACTGGTGTACATGTATGTAAACTCGTATGCCCATCCCCATCTGTATTCCAAATTATGTGAGGGTGGGATTAAATGACACTGAATTAAAAGGAGAGCAAAATACAGGGTGTGAATGAACATATGGATGGACATGATCACACATGACAACGTGATTCCTATGTTAAGTTTCCATCGAGAAAGACCCAATAAACATTGGGGATAATGAATGCATACAGGTAGGCCTTGTACACAGATATGCCTGCCAAAAAATAGTGCAGTAGTAACTTAAAGGCTTAGATAAGAAACACTTGTCAGTGTAAACTTTGTGAGGAAACATAACATGCAGAACTAGCAGCCAGAATGACTCATCCTACTGCCCTAAAACCACTGATAAAGCTCTGTCAGGCATACCTTGATCAAATACATGTATCAGTACTGCTGCAGGGTTTGAAAAACAAAACAAACCCCCCCCCCACCCAAACGATCATGGTAATATATTTGTGAATACAGAATGGGTGTAGCAGTTGATGAGAGCCAATTTCAAAGCAATAACAAAAATAAAGAATATTTCTTTATCCTGTTAGGCTATACTGGCATAATAGTTTGAAAATAACCCAGGCACAAGGAACAGATTGGTACCCATGAATGAAAGGAAACAAGCCTTGAAGTGGCTATTGTGATTGCAAGCACATGTTTCAGTGCAGAATATAGGGACATTTAGGTTAATGTATGTTAAAGCACAGAAAGTGGAAGTTCATGTACCACTTTTAAACAGAATGCATGGCAAGGTTACAAATTACATAAAAATTATGCAAATACCTAAATGGTTCATGAAAATTAATTTAGTATGTTCCCACTTTTGCAGAAACTTTAGAGTTTGTTACCTGACAATGAGATTTTGTTCCATTTATACAAGAATGATCCTCAGTTCACTTTTCTTTCTGTTGTTGTTGTTGTTGTAGAGTTTAATGCCATTTTTCGGCACACGATAGGCTATACATGGCGGCCAGTATTAATGGTGGAGGAAGAACCCGGGAAAACCCCGGAAAGAACCACCGACCCACGAGAAGCTACTGGCAAGCGTTCTCACATACCCACATTGGCTGAATCCAAGACTCGAACCCATGCAGACATAGGTGAGATGGCAGTGATCCACTTTTCTTTCTCAAAACTATGTTCCTCTTCCCTGACAGTTCCTTTCTCAGAAATAAAAAAATTCTCTTGATAGCCTTCCAAAGTCAACAACTCAAAAACTGATTAAGATATAGCAAGATTCGGGGAGGGGGAACACAAAAAAAAACAATTAAGCCAATAAAGTAACAGCAAAGGCTAGAAATAGATGCATACAAATAGCTCTGCACATATCACAAGGCACATTTTCTTGGTTACTGAAATGTAGGATTTTTGTCCAAGAGTGGTTTCTAAAAGAAGACAGCAATCAACAGGTTGGATAAAACAGATAAACTGTAACAAAACTGGAAAATATGACGATGAATAATGAGGTCAGTCCTAGTCAATCAAATAAATGCCAAGTAGTGTTGGGAGCTGCAGAATATACTGGCTTATAACTTCAGTCAAACTGCACAGACCCAGATCTGCCATTGCATAACATGCCATTAAGACAGCTTGTTAGGAACAATCAATAGAACAAACAACAACGACTCTGATCTGCCAGTGCAATATGCGACAGGATATATGTTGTTGGCAGCTGGATATAACTTCTGAGTATATTCTTAGACAAAATGTAAAGTTCATCACGCCAACAACTGTCAATGTTAGCAGACAGCAGATATTTTCTTAATTTTTTATAAGGAAAGTCTGATTTTTAATTACTCTTAAATGTTTTTGTTTCTTCTTTCTTTTTTGTGTTCACTGAATTCACAGTTTCATCTGGTAATTGTACAATAACTCTGGGTGTGTGGTAATGATTTGTGTTTGATGACTAATAAGAGTACATAAATCAAATGGTCTACCACTGATCTAAGAAACATGCAAGGTTGCAATGCTGTGAAAACATTAAACTTACAGGTGTGAAAACATAATATTGGAAAGAGCAAAATTCTTATAATTTATAACTGAAAATTGCTGAAAATCGAATGTTTGGTCATTTGGCTGTTCTATCATCCAAGAGTCACTGTCTGGCCACTAGGTGTGAGGGAAAGTTTCTAAGTGATGGGGCATTTCAGGGTAAAATCCAGGCTGCAGAATAAATAATCATGGACAGAGAATAATGCTTTTGGCCATAGAGCAGCCCATCTTCCATACTGCATAACAAATGGTTGATGAAAGGAAAATAATGGTGTTGGATACAGAGTAGTTGTTTACCCAAAAAGTGTGACTCTGAAGATGAAATGCATGACAGGTCATCTATTCGAAAACTAGTAGCAGAATTTTTTTCTCTTGAGAACTGACATTTTTATTCTGCAAAAGAAGTGAATTATTTTCAAACAAAGTAAAAATTAATGACTTGATAAATAATTTCAAACAAGTCTTGTCATTTTTTTGGGAACATGTTTTTGTAATCTTATGGCAGACCCAAGTCCATCATTTCTCAACCATTTATTATCTTGATGAAAGACTGACATCTCATTATGCAAGATAATGCAAATGAACAAGCCCTGGAGAATATAAAATAATATCTCTGTATAAATGGGAGTTAGACCTGTTGAAAACAACACATATTTCATTCATTGTTGTCATTTTAAGGCTATTAGGTCACAGTTTGAAAACAGTCTACAAAGGGGAGGAATAGACCTACTGTAATTTGTACAAAAAAGGAAACCTCAGTCAACCTTCCAAAGAATTCTTCTAAAAATACAGGACACTAAAATCTTTAGTACTGTCAAAATTTTATAATGAAAGTGACTTGTACAGTTCATGTTATAATGTGAAACTATTATGATGTTAAACACTGAAACTTATGCAAAGCTTCGAACACAGATGCAACTAATTTAAGAATCCAGTAATTGGCATACTTTTCTATTATTTTCTGTAATTCACATTCCAAACATAACCTTAACAATCTTTAATTTCCATATGTTATTTAATAATTTAGCAAACAGAAATCTTTAAAATCTGCTTTGGAATATCATTAAGGTGTAGTACTGCTTATCCTTGTGAATTTCATGCATAACAGTGAACACCCTGATTTGCTTTTGTAGATGCTGTCAGACTGGGGTCAATGCTTCCTTATTCCAACAACTCATATTCATTTAAAATATATTACTGTATACTCACTTATAAGTAAAGTCAAACTGCAGGAAACAAAGATTCTGATCTGTCGTAGCATAATGGGCCAGCAGATCAGGGTCTGTGTTGTTTGTTCTACTGATCACTCCCAACACACTGCACAGACCCAGTGCATTATGCAATGGCAGATCTGGGTCTGTGCAGTTTGCAGCTAGACTTGTCTTCTAAGCAAGTACATATAGTACATGAGGAATGAATATGCATATGGATGGACAAAGTTACCATCATACTTGCCTACCATTATCATGGTCATGCATTATAAATCAAAAACTCTTCACTTGTACATGTATAGTACAGACATTAGTAATTCAGCACTATTTAATAGTGCAGGTGTCCGCAACCTATGGCACAGGTGCCACTGATAGCACACTTTAGTCTTGGTAAAGGCACATGTACCTGGTGGGTCTCATTTATTCACAGTTGACCCTGTATTTGAATGTGTCATATGGTACTTTCAGTCATACTTGTTATTCTACTTGACAAACTCTGTTTGAACTTTTGCCCTTGGCTTGACTAGACTGGAGAACAATGTCACATCTTCAGCTGCAAGGTTTAATAACTGGTATTTCCTCAAGATGACTCAGTGTGGCAGATTAGAAATCTTTATTAAAATTATTTTATTAAATCAATATTTACCTGTAAAACAGTAACTTTTGTCTCAATAACTGCAAGAATCAGGCTGGTTATGGTTTGCTTGATGCCCAAGATTTTGTTAGTTTATTTCAACAATGCAACTGATTATGCTGTTGGAGTAATATTGTAGGGTTTGGAAGAAAGAAAAAAACAAAACAAATCCATTATGCAGGTATTTGGTACACAATTGATATTTTGTTGTTTTCTGGAATATAGTATCTAATTAACAGATCAGGTAAGAATATATGATTGTACATGACTGGGTGTGTGCAAATGTTTGCCACAACATTTGTGGTAAGACTCTGAACCCTCTTCTCAAAAGTATCCCGTGTTCAGGCAAACTTCAGCACATATTCAACCAATAATGCATGATTATTATGTTATTGTCATAACAGATCCATAGCTGAGTTCAGCCCCCCTCCCCATTTTCATTCTTCTTTTCTTGGTTGAAGCAAATTGTTCATTGAATGCTAACAGTTGGTCACTTTACAAATGTGAAGCACCCATACTCACAACTAACCACTCACAAAACAAACCAAGAAAAAAATGTCTTTGGACCCCACCTATATCGAGATTGTGGATATATATAAGTGGAGGGGGCATAACAAATTAGAAGATAAGTTAAATTCTCACAGCCACAAAGTGGCAAATTAGTCTGACAAACTTGTGAATACTGGAGGGTAACCACCTACAATCAACAAGATGGCATTGAGACTATGTTCAATTCACTATAATAATGGCACCTTAAACAGCCATAATGCTACCTGACTGGGCTTAAGGGTTCCTATTTTAAAGTTGTAACCTTACATGTCTGTGTAACCATTCCACTAGCATGTTCTGTGCTGAACCCTGCTTTAGTGTCATGCCTTATCAGTCAACATTCCTCTAGCACCAGGAGAGAGGAGAATCCCTTGATTGATCTGCAGGGCCAATCCTAAATAGTGTACAGCAGCATCTCCTTTATGATCATAAACTTGTGCCAACAACAACAATTCAACTTGATCAAAAATGGTCTGACACATCCAGAGCTGAAGCATTACTTTCATATAATTGCCAAAATTACCAGCAAAGATTAAAATCTGTCTGTTCTAATATTATCTGTTTAAATAACATATCCTTATTGAAAAGTTGGTTTAGTGCTTGTACCATCATTATTCCTCCATTCCTAGCCAAGTCCAAATCCCCTCTTCTCTCTAATGAATTCCATACCATAGTAATGTACCACCCGACCACTTTCAGCAACAATGGCTTTCTAGTCATGTTACCATGACCTAGGCTCTCACACACATAAAATAAAAAATGGATTGAAAAAGGTAAATTTTTCCTGAGGAGTAGCAATTTCAATTCCCATATCTTTAACACAACACAATTAAAATTTAAGGTCCGTCAAGTGTACTCACCTCAATGTGGAGGGTTGGTGGTTCAGCTGTCCTGTATTACTGTATGTCAGTCAGTGCTTGATACAGTTAATGAAAGAATGGTGCCTAGTAAAATCCTATGCTGAATTTGACAAGTCCATAACCAGACACAACACAAGAAACAATGACCGAATATCATCAACACGAGCAATATGTATGATTGATTAACAAGATCACCATGTGTTATGTACTAACCACTAGTCTAAATAAGTACAGCACCCTCATGCAGTATGTTACCGCTGCATAAAAATACTGACACTGTGTTATTTCTACTGTGGGCCAGTCAAAAGAAAAAGACACAACATTCCTAGCAAGTTACTTTATCAGGTTGATGAACCCTGGACTGACTAGTCCCATGACAGATGGCTAACACTTTTATTATCTGTCTGGTCTCAATGTCAGTCAGATATAACAAGGTGAATTGGTGGGCTGGCTGCATTGTGGTTAATGGTTACCTCTGTCTGTAATAGAACAAGCTGCCTGCCCTCTAAGCCACCTATTGTAGTTTTATTCTTAAGTATATAGCAAAATGTTGACCACTCAACAACAATGAGATCATCCAAGTGTCCTAAGATGTAATGACATAATATTTCCATCAATATTTACTGACTGATCAATGTCAATATGGATGATGTCAATATGGATGATATCAATGCTAAGGAAATTCAATACAAAGGTATTGAAAGCCATCTTGCATGATACAGACAATTTTTTTTTTTTTTTGGGGGGGGGGTGCCCCAGTGTTACTTTTTAACTGGAGTAATTTTAAAAATTTACCCCACGAATTGCTTTCCTCAATATACTGGATATAGTAACCCCCTCTCTCATTAAGAGAATATTCCTTTTTAAAGCTACATGTAATTCTTCAAAATATCCTAGACCCATATCCCTGAAAGTTAAAATGGATGAATGCTAAAGTTTTGTCATGACAGTCTTGGGATATACCATTAAATCTAAGTCAGACAATCTATTCATCACAGGACTATATGAATTTGTATGTCACAACAAATCAAGTTTCAGCAAACTGCATGGGTGACTACAATATTAGTGACCAAGTTTCAGCAAACTGCATGGGTGACTACAATATTAGTGACCAAGTTTCAGCAAACTGCATGGGTGACTACAATATTAGTGACCAAGTTTCAGCAAACTGCATGGGTGACTACAATATTAGTGACCAAGTTTCAGCAAACTGCATGGGTGACTACAATATTAGTGACCAAGTTTCAGCAAACTGCATGGGTGACTACAATATTAGTGACCAAGTTTCAGCAAACTGCATGGGTGATTACAATATTAGTGAAAAGATCTTCCTTAGGTGAGCCTTTATTATAAATAAAGCCTGGTTTCATCTCTTGAAAACTTCTGAGCAAGCTTCAAGTCCATCGACTATGACAATGCAAAGCCTAAAGTCCATCGACTATGACAATGCAAAGCCTAAAGTCCATCGACTATGACAATGCAAAGCCTAAAGTCCATCAACTATGACAATGCAAAGCCATAAGTCCATTGACCATGACAATGCAAAGCCTAAAGTCCATCAACAATGACAATATAAAGCTTTAATAAGATTAAAGATAGAATGGACAGTTTCGGTCTCCAATGGTAGTCTCCAAACACATATTGTTTCTCTGGCTCACAAGCATTATTCAAAATTGGAGATTCAACGCATCAACAACATATTCATTGGAATATTCCTGACAAAATTTCTTAAACTTTCCCACAAGATTAAAGAATCTTTCCGAATGCGTGCTGAATAATGGCTTTAATTGCTACACACAAGGATAATTTAATTATTTGAAAACAGCTCTGTGGATGAAATGATTACAATTTATTATACACTAAACCATGAAATATAAAAACTTACTGGTGAAATAATGTTTATATTTTTACATGTCGAAAATATACAGAAAATAATCAAACACAGTCTCGTGCTTGTGAGCAAATATGATAGATAGCAATAATAACAATAACAATAATAATAAACTATCTTTAACGAGGATAACACGTTTGGCCATGGCTGACCCATCTGCCATGTGGTCCTCAGTTTTTGTAATAAAAAAATAAAAATAGAAGATCATGCACATAACCATGTATCGTCGCACACTCATTCGTACATATTTGACATGAATGACTATGTGTGACTATACTGGGAAACATACAAATATATATCAATTATGGATATGATTTTAAAGTTTTCTATTCAGAACTTTTAATATGTCATTCCAGCTGGTCTAGTATTTTAAAAGAAGCAAGGGAAGTTGAATTACGTATCCTCATTGGTAAGGAATTCCATACAGTAGGTGCTGATACAGAAAATGAGCTTTTGTAATGATTGGTTTTCAACCAAGGAATCTGGAGATCATTGTTAGTCATCGATCTGAGATTACGCTCAGTATTCGATGATCTTAGTTCAATTATGTTACAGATATAATCTGAAGAAAGACCGTTTAAAGACTTGTATGTCATGATTCCTTTAAAATAAAGAATATGTTTTTGTATAGGTAGCCATTTCAGACGTAAAAACAAAACATTTGAGGGAGTCATAACAGGAAGTTTCAGCATTATTCAGGCTGCCTTTTTCTGGAGTCTATCAATTCTGGACAGATTATAATTTGATGTATTTCCCCATATGGTACAGCCATAATCTATCAGTGGTAGTATATAACCCGAAAAATAAATTTCAAGTGATTGTGGAGGTAGAAATTTTGAAAGCAATTTTAATAGAGTTATTCTTTTGACTACCACTGCACATAAGTGATCGATATGCGCATTCCAGCTGAGGTGTTGATCAATGTAGATACCAAGAAGTTTTTTGATTTTTGACAATAGATACGTCTAAGCCATTTTGAGTTAGAAGTAAATCTATGTTAGCAGATAGACGCTGCCTTGTTCCAATTGTCATACATTTCGTTTTAGAGATGTTAATATGCATTTTTGTTTTGATGACACCAAACTGATATATTGTTGAGGTTGATTTGAAGTTTCTTTTTAATGGAGTCTAGAGATTTATCAGATAAATGCAATGTTGAATCATCAGTGAAAAGATCTGTGTTAGCATGCGCTAGATACAAGGCTAAGTCATTGATAAATAGTAGAAAAAGAACAACTACACAGTGAATTCGATTCCTATTTTTTTCTGGTCAAAAATAAGTAATGCGCATTTTGATTAAGAGGTCAGAACTATCCATTACATAACTTTCAGATTTTGTTTTTACATGGAGTCCTCAACTAGAATGAGGACCACTCCGGTGGCCTAGTGGTTAGAGTGTCCGCCTCAGATGTGGGAGGTCGTGGGTTTGATCCCCAGCCGAGTCATACCAAAGACTTACAAAAATTGTACTACCAGCTGCCTTGCTTTTCACTCAGTATCAAGAGGTTATTGTTTGGACTGGTTGGCCTGGTGTCATGATAATGTGATTGGATGGAATATCATGCTACATGTCTGCAACATGATGCCCCAGTGCTAGACATCACTATAAACTGCCACACTGCAGACATTGTAGCAATACGACTGAAAAATTGTTAAAGCTTCATTAAAAATCCAAATCACACACACACACACACAACTAGAATGGCACATTCCTATGATGCAAGCTAACCTAAGTATCATGTGTAATTTTTGTGACATTAAGCTTGCAATTCTCGCTCAAATATTTTTGAGAAATATAGGACCTCATCCTGAATTTGTGAAAGGAATGTTCTATAATAAAACTATATTAGATGCAACAATTGTAGTAAGGTTGCTTAAGTTAAATTTTGCATGCATGTAGGGAAACAAAAGTTAGGAAGAAGTTCTATGATATCACTGCAATCAAAGCTTCAGTACATCAGATATTTAAACCTTGAGCTTGACTTTGTGTCCAAAAGGTTTTGTGAATACATAGCAAAGGGGGTCCTTTAATTTTCTCTTTTCATGGACCTATAAATGATACTGATAATAAAATGACAAGGGATCTAATGATGATGGTCTGAAATGGCAAAGTGGGTACTTACATTTTTGGGAGTGATGATTTGCTCAAATTTTTTTGACAAGAATGGATGCTCACTGTGCAGAAAAATGATTGATCTTTCCAGAGTATAGTTTGTGTCTGGGCAACAAGTCTTCATTCTACAGACCTTGAAACGTTGTGAATTGTCTGATTCTGTCTTTACAGAGGCTGCCACTCACAAAAGTAGGTCATCGATTCAACGAAAACAGAACAGTTATTTTTGATCCAATGCTCATACTTTGGCTTTTCCACTCCAATATTTGACAGAGGTCACTTGTTTGACATTTAAGTAAATGTCCATGCCAATCTGTAGCCCGATTGCAGCAGCTGCGGATGAAAAACACGAATTAATCTTCCCTCACAGATTCTTACTCTTGCCTTGACTCCATGTTGAAAACACTGGGGAAAATGTTTGACATCGTGGCAACAAAGATAATGTGCACAATACACCAAATTACTTATAAAATATATTGAAAACTTCTGAACAAATGCTTGCCAAAGTTAACTTTTTTCTCATGTCTCCTTTAAGCTTTATACTGTTTAGAAACATTGTTGCCCACAAAAGACTCCAATATATTTTACCTTATCATCACAGGCCACAATCTGCTATGGTAGGCATGCTGAGATTTCCTCATTTTTCATGAGCACTTGTAAAAGAAAATCATCAACAACACAATGTAACGATCTCCAGCACAGCAATGAAAGTGCTCATTTTATCAATCAATAAGTGACTCTTTTTGGAAGAGAAACTTGGACTCATTCAAACAGCATGAAAGGTTCTGCTGGGTCACAATAAGAAGAACATTCTACTTGCACTCAGTGAATGGTTAAGTAGATTTATGCATAATCATGAGAAACATGGAAATCTAAGGGCTGGCAGCCACTGGGTGATAAAGGAGCATAGTGGATTGTTGCCAGTGGATTGCCATAATGCTTCAACTGCTGACAAGACAAGTACTTGTGATAAATATGTTGTGCCTTTACAGTAACTTCGTGCCTGGGGTCAGCATGATTTTCATTTAAATTCCATAGTTCATATAATTTCTCACTTAAAACAAACATATCAATAACATACTATTACAACTTCTTTAAGCCTGAGCAGACCTAAACTACACATTTTTTATGAAACTGTGCATGTTAATATGCTTGGCGTCATATTTTGACAATTTCCGTTAGGTGATTTCTGAGAAGTCATTTACAGATTTTTCAGTTTTCTGCAATGCTGGATGAGGAATTAACATCAAATGCAAAAATAGTAAAGGCCTTAATTTTAAACGCTCCTTGTAAAATTATATGCCATTAAAAATGTTGTAAATAACAATTGTGTATGGGTGACATATACACCAAGGAAGATATCATATAACAAACTTGGTATTATGGTCTTATGACCTGACACAAACTTCAGAAATTGCTGTCTGATCGTATTTCGTATGGAACCATTAGAGAATACTGCCCAGCCTAACTTTCAAATATTCATATTTACAAAATCATTAATGATGGCAACAAAACATACAAGAAACTACATTTTAAAAAAAACTTTAAAAAATCTGATCTTCATACGTTTGTTGGTTGAACACGTTTTCGGCTATATCATGCTTAGGAAATGGAAGCTATGTACCGTTCTGAAGGACACACAGAGGCAGATGACATTGGCCGACCTGGGCAGGTATGGTATACCAGTTCAATTCTAAACCAACTGAGCTATAGCTGCTGCTTGTACCTTAAAATAGTCACATACCTATGTATATAATGGGGAATCACCTTGTGTACCTTTAAAAAGTTGTGGAAGTCACATACCTATGTATATAATGGGGTATGCACCTCGTGTACCTTTAAAAAGTTGTGGAAGTCACATACCTATGTATATAATGGGGAATCACCTTGTGTACCTTAAAATAGTTGTGGAAGTCACTTACCTATGTATATAATGGGGAATCACCTTGTGTACCTTAAAATAGTTGTGGAAGTCACATACCTATGTATATAATGGGGAATCACCTTGTGTACCTTAAAATAGTTGTGGAAGTCACATTTATGTGTACATAATGGGGTATCACCTTGTGTACCTTTAAAAAGTTGTGGAAGTCACATAGGGAAATTTTAGTATACTCCAGGCACACTGTGTGAAGGTCATTGTTATGTGGGCTACAACATATCTACCTGGTTTAAAACCTTAAAGAGGAAATAGCTAAACCTTCTTCTGAAGGACATGTGGCAGCACATTTTAAAGATATTCTGAAAACAATTTGAGTGTATTTCACACATACTGCTTCTGCAACACCTCTGGTTATCCTTGATGGAAGAGAGACCATATGTATTCACTCTGCACTGAATAATATCATTCGGATGTCTTCGAATTGCTTCCCATTTTCACAAACAGCAAATAAAAACTATGTCACAATTAAGACTGATTCAACACTATCAGAATGAATGTACCCTCTTTACCATTTCAGACCCTCAATAGATCCCTTGTCACTCTATTATTAGTATTAGATATACATGTATGGACAGTAACTGTTAAAGATCCCTAATGTATAGAGCCAGGAACAAAGTTCCATACCCTATTAAAAGCATGTTAGATTGAATCTGCATAGTCTGATTAAAGATGAGAATTCTCCACCCTAAATACGCTGGCCCCCTCAGTCTGATCAAACATGAAAATTGTCTTTTCCACCCTAAATACACTGAACCCAGCACACAGTCTGATTAAAAATGAGAACTGTCTTCTCCACCCTGAATACACTGGATCCAGCACATTGCTCACTGATTAGAAATAAGATCTGTCTTCATCACTCTAAACTCTAAATACGCCCGACCCAGTAGTACATATTCTGATTAGAAATGAGAATCATGTTCTCAAACCTAAATAAACTGGACCCCTCAGTCTGACTAAAAAAAAGATTTGTCTTCTCTGCCCTAAATACACTGGATCAGGCTTCACTTCTTGCTTAAAATTCTCACATTCAATTCTAAAATTTAATCTCAGGAACAAATAACATATTAATTAACAACAGCTATATAGATGAGAACTGATAACATCAGGCTAATAAGATTTTGCTCACTATCAAATGTCAAAGGTCAAAAAATCCTGGTCAATCATCCATTCAAGTAAGTCAGATAGCATTTTTCTAATTGGATGAATGCCCAGACTGTATAGTAGTTGCATTTTTTCTAACAATTTTAACAGCAATTTTAATATATTATTGGCTATATGGTGCCAAGGAAATGGGAGCTAAGTGCTTCTTTCAAGGACATATCCAGGCAGCTGTCCCTGGTAGTCCTACATGTAAGACCATGACGCTGATATTTACGTTTTGGGTGTCAGGGTCTTACTGCCTAACTAACAGCGCTGTGTAGTGTGTTTTGATGTCGACTAAACATTGTAACGAAAGTCAAATTTTCAGGAATATCTCACACAACTGGCAACTACAAATATGGCACTTTTCTACTGAGTAAAGTCATAATGTTTTAGTTACACTTTACTTACTCTGATGTCTTTTCTCTAACAACTTCAAATCCTCATAAAAGAAATGGACCTGTTTTAAAGTTTCGTTGGCCTACATTTCAGTTGACTGGAAAGCGATGAAAGTCAGTAATGCCGAAATCGGGTTAAGTTGAAATATTATTCTTTAATAAAATGAATAAAAATATATTATGCATATTGGAACTTTAAAGCAATGTTTCGTTTTGTTCAAGAAACATATCCACCACATGAACCTACTTAAACATACATCGGCATACCTTAACTACCGTCGCATTGCAACAAATTCAAATATATATCAACGGAACATGAAAATGCATCCATTTGCTAGTGTCATATTTTCATTCCACCAGGATAAAGACAGCACAGTAAGTATATTAATTACACATAAATTAGTGGAAGAGTGTCGATATATGCTTAAATGTGTGAGATATTCCTGAAACTTAGACTACTCGTTCCGATGTCACTGACATCGGAACATGCTATACAAGCCCGTTATTTGGATAGTAAGACATAGCACTAAAACAAAACCAACATGTGCTATGTCTTACATTGTAGGACTACTTTCCCTGACTAGCCTATACCTGCCATAACATGATTTTCAGTACACTTCAAAAAAAAAAAAAAATTCATTATATGCCTGTATAAATAGTAAACAATTCTGCTTACAGCTCATGTAAAACTATCATTAGGGCAGTTTATTCAGCGAATTGCCATGGAGGAAATTAAAAGGCAAAAGGTCAGATATAATCAACCACCATTTCATAAATTAACTGGCTGACAATAGCTAGGGTGATATGTCAAGTCTTTTGAAGACTGCTGTCAGTAAAGCCTTTTGTGCTAATCTGATAGGAAAAGTTCATAAAGTGAAATAACCCAACTGGTTTTAAGTTATGGGTAAATGAAAGATGCTTGATGCCTGTTGAAAAACAAAACAAAAGTTATTACACATCTTTACCCTGAATGAGTGTTTAATCTATCCGTATTCACGATTTCTATCAAGTATGTGAAAAGCAGCATCATTTCTTAAAAGTTGGATTTTACTCCATCTATAAAACACAAAGCAGGATGTCTGTCACAATAGGAGCACCACCTATGTGAAACATATTCAATGTGCTGAAATGAACATTCAGATTAATTCTCTTTAATATTATTTGTTATCTTAATCTTGTAGAAATACTATTACTTGACCCATGATTTTTAGACATGAAACAGACTGATGTTAATATAATAAGCACATGCATGTGTGTGTGTGATTTGGATTTTTAACATAGCTTTAATAATTTTTAAGTCATACTGTTATGATGTCTGCAAGGAATGGACCGGAAGTGGCCAGGTTATGCTGACATGACAGCAATCTGAGCTCAATTCTATGATGAAATTTGTTTTATCAGTTTAACACAATAGCTAACTGCATTTTGTGTAAATTTTGTAATTCTATTTCTAAGAGAAAGTGTTTCATTTAAATGTCATGTTCAATTTCATTTTATGTAATTGACATTTTACATATGGGTGCTCCTGTTGTTCTAATCTACATCTTTGCTCATATCTCTGTTATCCCATCCATTGATTTCATATTTTATTTTATTGTTTGCTTGATCCAGGCAATAACACCATGGTCAATCATCTCCTTGACAACAATAAGGTGGAGGAGGATCCTATCACCCCTACTCAAAATTAATATACATTTATGCCTATTTATTCCATCACAAAGAAATTTTTTATTAACAGGGTTGTGGGTGGGGTGTTCTAATCACTTGCTGTGATAGTAACTTAAATTTTCAGCTTACAAACATGGGGGTGGATTCAAGAATGAGCAGATATAGGTAGGAAGCAAGAAAGAAAGAAAAGAAAGAAAGAAAGAAAGCAAGAAAGAAAGAAAGAAAGAAAGAAAGGAATGAATGAAGGAATGAAGAAAGAAAGAAAGAAGGAAAGAAAGAAAGGAAAGAGAGAAGGAAGGAAGTTGAGAAGAAAGTTTGGGAGGGAGGGAGGGAAGGAGAGAGAGAGAGAGCGAAATATTTAACGAGACAGTCTCTTAAATGAAAGAAATAAGCATAGTTTTGTACTGGCAGGTTAAATATTTTGAATTTTATGGATTCCCACTCACAGATTTTTCCCATTATCTGCCAAGTGCAATTATGCAATGAGTTCTTCCATGAAATGTAGAAATTGTAAGCAAAGCTGAATTATAAGACATTCTATTTTGTAATATATCATTGAAATAACTCTTTAATATAAAATTATTGAGCCCAACTTGCTTGAATTTATTTATATATTTTGAACAGAATTATTTAAAAAAACTGATCTTTTATCAAATTACTTATAATCACATTATTTATAATGAAGTCTTTTTGTGCAAAATGGGACCTGTACATGAAATGTTATCATAATTCCTCTTTTCATTAAATTCTAGAAATGAAAAACTTTAAAATAAAAGAATGTATTACCTATTTAATCACATGTACCATGGATTAAGTATATGACTATTGTTCTACTGCCAATAAAAGTGCCAGCTTTATAAAACAATAATAGTAGATGATAAACAGTGATCGTGTGTGCTCAATAATTTTTTGTCTATCAAATGCACTTCAAATGAAATCCAGGTGACTACCTTTTACTTCCAAATACGCCTGTCAAAGAAATCCCAAAAGTTATATTATTAACATTTGATTGTGGGCGATCAATTTTCTTCAGTATAATCATGGCTCTAATATACGTATAGCTGTATTTTCTAGTGGATGGACATGTATCAGATGGAAAGTCAGGTATGATAATACCTGTTTTTTTAAATTAATTGTCCTACCTGTAAGGTTAGAACAAATACTTAATTGACTTAATGACAGCATCTATCTCAAAACTCCAATTCAATTTTAATTGGAAAAAATACTTTCATATCTTTTGCTCATAATATCCCTGAATTGTTGAGATCACTTGCCTAAGGATGCCACATAACTTATAAGCTATATGACATTATTAGCCATGTAATCTCATCTTCGGCAATCTACAATAACAATATTTACCAGTAGCTGAAAAAAATTAAAAACTGTTATGAAATGGACTTGTCTGTAATTCCTGTAATTAGTTTTATTATTCTGCTTACAGTAGATACACATATTAACAGACTTAGTTTCAAATAATAATGAAAACATTTTTTAAATTTCATTTTGCAAAATTGATACTCATTTTATGGCATAATTCCATATGCTAGAATTCCATTCTGAATACTGTTTATCTTCACTGATGCTGCCATTCTTTGTCCTACATTTTACTTTTGTGTACCATATGACACACATAACACATTTACATAACATTCTCCTAGATTTATGCTATAATAAAGTTAAAGACACATTGATAACATTCATACCATGACTTGGAGCACCTTAAACATGCAGAATATGTTAAAAACCCTTAAGACTTCCTGAGCTAGTAGAAAGCTAGTGAAGCCGAAATCAAATATATTGTATATTCCCATACAAACCTAATCTAATTAGTGTTAATTTCTTAACCTTTTTTCCCTTGAACATGAATGGCATGTAAAAAAAAGCTGAAGTTATTCTGAGCCAGAAAAAGGCATACAAAGACAGAACTAATACAAGTCCGATCCAACTGTAATTAACACAGACCCTGATCAATTATCACAAAATGCAAAATGTATGAGCCGATCAGGGTTTATGTTGTTTGTTCAACTGTTTAGTCCAAAGAATGAATGCAGGATACAGTTTGCCTGAGCAAAGCATACTGACCTAGTAAAATCTGGTTACAACTGTCATCAAAACATTCTAGTTACCATACTTCAATTACATAGTCTACATTGCATGGCTTCATGTTTCACTACCTAGGGATTCCCATATTTATCTGTCCTTCATAATAACTAAGAAAAATGAATAGCCTGAATGGTTCAATGGCTCAGCATGGCATTCTTCAACACTTTATTAAATTATGACCACTTTCACCTGCACAGCATTTTTGCTTTTAGATAATCAATAAATGGATTTAATTTTATTTAAAACCAGGTTATATCAGGTTATAAAAAAATTAAAAAAACATATCTTGTGACATAAACAAAAATATTCAGTTTTGAAAAAATAAAATCCCAGCCCTGCATCCTGCCTCCAAAGCAGAAAATTAAAAGGTCATTCCCTAAAAATAAAAATAGAATAGCGTCCATATGATACAGATGTCCCTGCCAATATGATCCGACTAAAGGGCAAAGCTTTAAGTAAAATAGGCCCAGAACCAGATAAAAGTATTAAGCATAATGGTACTGTTTAACTGCAACCCTAATGTCAAAAGTACTTCAAAACTGAAGGGAAAAAGTCAAACAAGTTCCATAACTCTGCAAACTTTTACAGGAAATTACAAAACCTGAACCGGATTTGGGTCTTCTTGTGATAAGACAGAACATATTGCTAAGTGAATGGATGGAAGGAAAGAGGTAACACTATATGCCCACTCTGCCAACATGATGGAAACATTAGAAGTGAATGGATGGAAGGAAAGAGGTAACACTATATGCCCACTCTGCTAATATGATGGAAACATTAGAAGTGAATGGATGGAAGGAAAGAGGTAACACTATATGCCCACTCTGCTAATATGATGGAAACATTAGAAGAAAAAAAAAAAGGAGAAAAAAAGAGAGAAAGATTGGCCCTTGTAACGGATCTCTAAGTAACGTCCAAATTGGTGATTTCTTTTTGTTTCTCCACAACCTCACATTTGCATCTAATCATGTAATTATTTGAAGTGGTTATATAATGTTTCACTGCATGAGAAATGACCAGAATATAATGTAAACCTAACAAATCAATTAAGACTGACAAGTTCAGACATTCTCCATTTTATTTCCAGCTCTCCTGCCACTAATTCTAGCTTCACTCCTGCTGTGTTAGTATTTATTTGAATAACCTGGTCTTGTCTGAGAGCTATCTATTCTTCTCATTCCATTGATTTTTTTAAAATGGAGTTTTGACAAGAGACTGGTCCATGGAAAATGATTCATTGATCGTTGCCATTCTTTTTACCCTGCTGTTTGTCACGATAAATTTTGCTTGTTTAGACTGTTAGTTCATTCTTGATTTGTACAGTTATTCACTGTCCAGATCAATTATTAAAACTAAATCAAATGTATTGTTATACCGAGGTTATAGTGCTACTTAAATTATATTAAGGTTTGGGTCTACTTTAATTCCTGAACTATGTTCTTAAAAAGTGACTCTGTATGGTATAAGCTTATGAGGTGAATAATTTCAGATGGATGCCTTTAAAGTACTTTACTCACTTGAATATATAAGGCAGTCACTGAAAGTATTGATTTTTGTCAGAGAAGGCCTGTGTCCTCGTCACACTCCAAGTTGTAATTTGGAGAGATTGCTGCAGACCTGAAGAGGTTAGGCCAGACTGAAATGACTGCATGTACAAGCTAAATGGGGGTTTGTCACACAGAATGCATGAATACAATCTGCATTTCGGATTTAATGGCTTGATCAAGAGCTTGATCTAAAACATGAACAGCCATAAAAAAGCAACTGAAGGAAATGGATTACATGCTGTAACTAAATGGAAATGTCTGAAGAGACAAACAGCTTTACAAGTGCAAATTTTAATTTAAGTGTGTGCTGGGTGGTTGTGAGGGTGGGGTGTATGTGTGTTTGTGTGATTTGGATTTTTAACGTAGCTTTAAAAAAAATTCAGTCATATTGCTACGATGTCTGCAGTGTCGCAGTTTAAAGTGATACCTAGCACTGGGCAATCATGTCTGAGACATGTAGCATGATGTCCCACCCAGTCATATTATCCTGACACCAGGCTGACCAGTCCTAACACTAACCTCTTAATGCCGAGTGCCAAGTGAGGTAGCTATTAGTACCATTTTTGTGTTTTTGGTATGACTCGGCCGGGAATCGAACCTGATCTCTCGCATCCGAGGCGGACACTCTAACCATTAGGCCACCGGAGCGGTCTGGGTGTAAATACGTGTCATGCATTATATGTGAATTACCACAAACCAAATCAAGCATCTTTTTTTGGTTCTAAATAGCACTAAAATCAAATGAAACAATTTGTATATGCTAGCTTATGTAACCAGATAGTTTTTTTTTTTGTCTAATATTTATATTTATCAAAATTTGCAGCAATAAAATCCAAGATAAACTGTTGGAAATTTTGATGACTGATGCTGTGTCATGAAGAGTAATGTATTTGGCTACTTTTCAATACAAGTTTTGTTGGTTTTAGAATAGGGGTGACAGCACTGTTTCCAGGATTTGAGGACAAAATGGTGGTTTCACTGTTATAAATACCACAAACACATATCCTCTTGTATAACTTGGATACAACTACAAACTACACAGATCCCGATCTGTATGCACATATCTGGGCTAATGTAGTGTGCTAGGGCTAATCGATAAAACAAATAACAGATCCTAATTTGCCAGTGCATTACGCGATGGTACATTTTGTTAATGTTGTTCGCTGTTGGACCGGTCTAGAATGTGAGTATATATGGTATCCCTTTTACTGGTCACTCCTGAGTTATCAAACTCTCTTTAAACCAACATTAATGTCTTCAAATGCTCAGATACAATCTTGTTACCCTGGAAATGAAAGAAGACAGTACCTATGGGACTGGCATTCCTTGTGACCAGTCTGACTACACAAACTTCATGGCTGCAAGAAATGTTTCTTGTTTTGATAATTCCTGAAGATATTTCTCTGATATATATGGGGGGGAGGAGGGGAAAACAGAAACACAATTAGTATTCAGTTTAACTGGAGGAGTGAACCTTGTTTAGATTAGATAATTATGTGCTTTTTTATCTACCATACCTGTTTTATGGGCCAGAGATATTTGTCAGAGCTGCCTGTCTCTTTTTGTCAACAAGGGTCATAGTAAACTGATCGGCTGTATGAGACACCACCACTGTCTTATGTTATTCATTCTTTTATATTGGATGGATTATTATTTGCATGCAGTGACCATTATATGCTTTAGTTTGCATAATATAAGGTAGTGTTTATGTTATATGTGGTTGTTTCTTACATCATATGTGGTGGTTTCATTAATATATCCAGTACTTCTGACATTACATGTGGTAGTTTTGCCACCATATATGGTAGTGTTGTTATCATATCTGCTGGTTTCCTCAAAATATATATATATATATATATATATATATATATATATATATATATATATATATATATATATGGTGCTTTCTCAATTTTAACATTATATATATATGGTGCTTTCTCAATTTTAAAATTATAATCAATGCATGTTTCTTTGTATTCGTTGCTCAAGTTCTTTTCCTTTATATTCAGTGGTTGTCTTTAATTTGGGAGGCAAGTACCATAAACCACCAAACAGAAAGATTCAAAAATCACATATACAAACATAACCCATGACTAAAAAGGTGCAGGAGTTGACCAGTGAATATAAAGAAACACGAACAGAATTAACTGAGAAAGTACCATATATTGAGGAAACCACTGCATGTAATAAGATCGCTACCATGTATATTGGCAAAACAACCACTGTAATGTCAAATGTATCGGATATATTAACATATATATTAATAAAAACACTGCATAAAATAAGCAAACCTCAAATAATAATCCACCCAATATAATACAAACGACAGAACAATGTTACAACAAGAAATGATATAATTGGAAGGAACAGATACAGTTTGTTGCTCTTGACTCCATAGATTCACTTACGATGTAATGGTGTGTATTTTATAACTGCATTGGTGTTAACTTAATTGCTGGAGATATTGTGTATGGAGGCTTATGCGCATTTTCTTCTGTTGGTTCAACAAAGTACAGAAGATTACTGAGTAATTTAGTTATTTTAGCTGCTTATAAATTAAATTGAATCTAAGTGCATGTCACATATTCCTGTTATAAGACTGAATCACATATTAAATTTGTTTTTCTTCACTCTCTGGATTCAGACTGTGACAATCAAATGAATGTGAAAGGTTTATTACATGGGAAGATCGTAAAGCTATATTTTCTTGTATTTTGTCTTTCTTTACCTCTTGCATCTCTCTCTCTCTCTCATTTTGATAAAAAAATAATGACAGACTTAGTGTCTAAATTTGCTTATACTCAGGTAGTTTGTCTTCTAGGTGAATTGATATTTCACCGTAGTTTTAACTGACTCATCCTTCAGGTCTGTATTTAGTGTTGCTGATCTTGCCGAGGTGAAGGTATACTTACACTGTACAGTATTGGGTAAACAGTGAAGGGGGTGTGTTTAGGTGCATTCTAAAATTTAAACCTGGAAGTTAGAGAACAGTTTTTATTTGCAATAAAGTGATTTAAATGGGTCTCGTTCAGTGGCTATTGATACAACGCATTGGAAAACTTCTCTAGTGTTTTTCTGTTGCATGGATTCTGACCTGCAGTGAGATTGCCAGAACTAAATAAATAAATGACTAAAATGATGAAAAAGGACTTAAGGTACTAATTCAGTACCCACAGTAAACCTATGGAAACACAGTGATATTAAAAATTCAACAACTTTAAATTTCTCTAGGCTCATCAAACCTACAGACTCATCTCTGATGCACACTTCTGTGTAGAGATAGAACACTGTCTGAGCCATTGCATTTTCCTGATACACGTTTTTGAAACAGTGTTTTCCAGACCTAAAGAAATAGGTGCTCGTTTCAGTAATAAGTGTTCCAAAGTCTTTAAAGTGAATAAAAATCCATCGTTAAAACAGTGTCTCTCGTTTTCAGTTACAAATAAGACAAGCTCTCGAAAGATTCTTTAAAATAAAGCTTTTATTTTTCATTATCAACCAATCATGGGCAGCCAAACCCATTAATAATCTTTTTTATGCTCACCAATTTCTAAACTGGTTCAAATTTGGTCATATGATTAGTAATAGAGGAGTCCTATAAAACAATGCGAGGAACTGAAAAACGAATTACCTCAATCTGATATTACATATATGTGGCAGCAGATATCTCAATCTAAAATTGTTTGTATTCCTCTATTCTTGATGTTTATCTCAATGTTTCTCCTCCTCCCTCCCCCCATTATTTAAGGAGGACTTCTGTTATGGATCATTAAGTAATACACATATCATCATAAATTCCACTTGTACTTCACTTCTCTTTCCCTACTAATGTCAGTACTTTTTAAGTGCAGCTTTCCTCCTTCACTCTTGTTATCCTTTGTTTGAGGGCCCCCATGCAATGGCTGGCTTGACCTAATCCAATGCAAACTACAAACTGCACTTGTTGCCTTCTTGGTTCAGGTCAAATCTGTTAATGACTCATGTCTGACAGCAATGTCAACAGGGAGACTCTTATCTCTATATCACTGTATGAAAAATCCTAGCAAAAAACTGTAATGAATCTTCATCCACACTGTACCATATTCATCCCTGCATAACCCATGACAAGGCCACCCTATCATTCCCTGTTTTCATAAAATATCCGCAAATATTTACCTAGGACAGCTTTGTCAGATAAGCCCAACCCTTGGTCTTAACAGGGAAGAATACTGTATGGACCCACCAAGTGATGTACAAAAGCAATTACTGTAAGCATACCAATGACACAGTCCATGAAAGACAGCATATACAAAGATTGACAGAAAAACCAGCACACAACCTACAATTCAAAGTACCCCAGTAGGGCAATAAGCATCTAACTAAATCATACAATCATAATTTTTACTTGCATATCATGGTACCTCTAAATACCTCTTTGCTGTATAGCGTATCTGAATATGTGTAGGATAACTGCAACATGACTTTCATTACAGTGTATACTTGCTTGTAAGTCTAACTGCAACATGACTTTCATTTACACTTTATACTTGCTTATAAGTCCAATTGCAATATGCACAGATCTAGATCTACCATTAAAAACGTACTGGCATTTCAGGGTCTATATCGACTGTTGTACTGATTAAACTGGTATTTCAGGGTCTATATCGACTGTTGTACTGATTACATTGACATTTCAGGGTCTATATTGATTTGTACTGATTACACTGACATTTCAGGTTCTATATCGACTGTTGTACTGATTAAACTGGCATTTCAGGGTCTATATCGACTGTTGTACTGATTACACTGGTATTTCAGGGTCTATATCGACTGTTGTACTGATTACATTGACATTTCAGGGTCTATATTGATTTGTACTGATTACACTGACATTTCAGGTTCTATATCGACTGTTGTACTGATTACGTTGGCTTTTCAGGGTCTATATCGATTGTTGTACTGATTACACTGGTATTTCAGGGTCTATATCGACTGTTGTACTGATTACACTGGCTTTTCAGGGTCTATATCGATTGTTGTACTGATTACACCGGCATTTCAGGGTCTATATCGACTGTTGTACTGATTACACCTAACGAACATCATAGACATAGATCTTCTTCCTCATTATGCGATGGTAGATCTAGGCCAGTGCAGTTTGCAATAATTGGTAAATTGAATTTTGTATAGGGTTTCAGATTTGTATGTTATTTGGGATTTTAACACCATTTTTCTGCACATTATAGGCTGTATATGGCATCCAGTATAACTTGTGGAGGAAGAACCAGGGAAAACCCCAGGAAGATCCACTGACCCACAAGAAGCCACTGGGAAGATTTCTCACATACCCATATCGGCTGAGCCTGAGACTCAAACTTACATGGACTGAGGTGAAATGGCAGTGATAGGTAAGGTGAGTACTTTAGACCACTTGGACTGAGGTGAAATGGCAGTGATAGGTAAGGGTGAGTACTTTAGACCACTTGGACTGAGGTGAAATGACAGTGATAGGTAAGGGTGAGTACTTTAGACCACTTGGACTGAGGTGAAATGGCAGTGATAGGTAAGGGTGAGTACTTTAGACCACTTGGACTGATGTGAAATAGCAGTGATAGGTAAGGGTGAGTACTTTAGACCACTTGGACTGATGTGAAATGGCAGTGATAGGTAAGGGTGAGTACTTTAGACCATTTGGCTCCCCCCCCCCCGAGACTGTATTTTTTAAAACAATCACAGTGGGAATGTAGATAAAGGGGTTTGTATCCAAACCTTAGCTTATGTGTTGACATTTTTCTGAAAGTATAAAATTATGTAAAGTGCCAAGCCTGACTTTCTATAACAAGCCAATGGTTTTTGTTTCTTGAATAAGTGTTTCATGGCACAGCAACTCAGCCTTGGTCTTTTAGTGCAAAGTCAATTGGAATGTGGTGCCTTGCCCATGTACATACCATGGTAGTTGGCATCTGACAAATCTGAAACCCTAACCACTGGGTCAACCCTTACAACATGGAGGTTGGTGAATTGGGCCTATTCGGTATTGCCAAGCCTGCAGGGAAGCAGTCACATGGGAAAACAGAAAGAAAGTCACAGAAATAAGGCATAAGCAAGCTTGGATGACAGAATATTCCTGTACAGTACTTAATAATAAAGGATTGATAGATCATACTGAAAGGATTCATGTAACATGCATATGCAATACACATCAATGCTAAATAAAGGCTCTGGTTTATGCACTATGGAAAGACTGCAGAGTGTAAATCAGTGTTGTGGATGTGTCCATCCATAAACAGATATAATTTTACGTATGCTGATTAATGATAAAGCCATGTTTTTCATCCTTTTTTCTTTTGGCAGAAAAGTAACTTTTATAATAATGATACTAAATTTGAAAAACAAATTAATTTTTTCTAAACCTATATTAAATAAAAGTGAGTATACTTGTATATGTAACAATTCATATCTGCCAGTGCACTATACCATGGCAAAACAGGTCAACACTTTATTTTGGTCAGGGTGGTTCATAAACAGTGCAATTAATACAGTGGTTTTTCACTATATGGCCCCGCAATATGATGCTGCCTTCAGTATAATACAGGTATGGTCATTAAACAGGTCAACTTTTGTCATTGCTACTTAATTTACTTCCTTAGGGCTTATTAGAACCAATTATGTGATCTCACATCATTCTAGTTTGTATTTAAATGCAGTCCTTGGACACAGCCTTGTTGTAATATCCCTCAATATGAGGCTCTCATTTATAATGCATGTTAACTGTTATGGCTCCAAGAATAGTTCCATCTGGAGGTTCCGCTCCTAGATTTGGGCCCAATTTATCAAGGGGGAATAATGAGCATCATGAAGTATGTGAACAAAGATGAACATCAACAGATATGTTAGAGAGGGAGGACACAATATTTTTGAATTTCTCAGATTATTCAGATTTTATTTTTGGCCATAATCTATCCTTGGCTGCAGACAAAAGAAAATGGAACATAAACAAAAATGTGAATGAGGATGAACTTTGGAGAACAGTATATAAAATAACTCAACATATGGTACCCTTATCTATAAGGGTCCACTTTTATGGCTCCCAATAAGATTATTATATTGTGGGATGAAATGACCAGCAATTCATAAGAATTGACAAGAGGCCAGGTATGAATGTCTAAGCAATACCATTTTCATTTAGGAGTTACTAAACTTGGGATGAATGTGCATGTAAAGTTTCGTAACAATCCTCCAAGTACTTTAGGAGGAGGAGGAGCTATCCGTGACCAGCAATCCTCCAAGTACTTTAGGAGGAGGAGGAGCTATCCATGGCCAGCAATCCTCCAAGTATTTTAGGAGGAGGAGGAGCTATCCATGACCAGCAATCCTCCAAGTACTTTAGGAGGAGGAGGAGGAGCTATTCATGACCAGCAGTCCTCCAAGTACTTTAGGAGGAGGAGGAGGAGCTATCAATGACCAGAAGAGCCAGTAATAATAATAAAAAATGTTCTGTGCTTGATTGGTGTATGCCAGATTTTGTATTATTGCATTATCAAAAGGTAAATTCTAACCAAGGTGCAATTTGGTACTTGTGACCAGAAATATGGTTATGGCCTGTATTATAATATGGTTATGGCCTGTAATATAAGTGTTATGGCCTGTAATATAATATGGTTATGGCCTGTATTATAATATGGTTATGGCCTGTAATATGATAGTGTTATGGCCTGTAATATAATATGGTTATGGCCTGTATTATAATATGGTTATGGCCTGTATTATAATATGGTTATGGCCTGTAATATAATATGGTTATGGCCTGTGCCTGTAACACAATATGGTTATGGCCTGTGCCTGTAATATAATATGGTTATGGCCTGTAATATAATATGGTTATGGCCTGTATTAGTATTTGGTTATGGCCTGTATTATAATATGGTTATGGCCTGTAATATAATATGGTTATGGCCTGTAATATAATATGGTTATGGCCTGTAATATAATATGGTTATGGCCTGTATTAGTATTTGGTTATGGCCTGTATTATAATATGGTTATGGCCTGTAATATAATATGGTTATGGCCTGTAATGTAATATGGTTATGGCCTGTAATATAATATGGTTATGGCCTGTAATATAATATGGTTATGGCCTGTATTATAATATAGTTATAGCCTGTATTATAATATGGTTATGGCCTGTAATGTAATATGGTTATGGCCTGTAATATAATATGGTTATGGCCTGTAATATAATATGGTTATGGCCTGTAATGTAATATGGTTATGGCCTGTAATATAATATAGTTAAGGCCTGTCTTATGATATAGTTATGGCCTGTATTATAATATGCATATGGCCTGTAATATAATATGGTTATGGCCTGTGCCTGTAACACAATATGGTTATGGCCTGTGCCTGTAATATAATATGGTTATGGCCTGTAATATAATATGGTTATGGCCTGTATTAGTATTTAGTTATGGCCTGTATTATAATATGATTATGGCATGTATTATAATAGTGTTATGGCCTTATTATAATAGTGTTATGCCGGTATTATAATAGTTTTATGGCCTGTAATATAATAGTGTTATGCCTGTATTATAAGTGTTATGACATGTATTATAATATGGTTATGGCCTGTATTATAAAATGGTTAAGGCCTGTATTATAATAGTGTTATGGCCTGTATTATAATATTGTCATGGCCTGTATTATAATATAGTTATGGCCTGTATTATAATATGGTTAAGGCCTGTATTATAACAGTGTTATGGCCTGTATTACAATAGTGTTATGGCCTATATTCTAATAGTGTTATGGCCTGTATTATACTAGTGTTATGCCTGTATTATAATAGTGTTATGACCTGTATTATAATAGTGTTATGACCTGTATTATAATATGGTTATGGCCTGTATTATAATATGGTTAAGGCCTGTATTATAATAGTGTTATGGCCTGTATTATAATATTGTCATGGCCTGTGTTATAATAAAGTTATGGCCTGTATTATAATATGGTTAAGGCCTGTATTATAATAGTGTTATGGCCTGTATTATAATATTGTCATGGCCTGTATTATAATATGATTATGGCCTATATTATACTATGGTTATGGCCTGTATTATAATAGTGTTATGGCCTGTATTATAATAGCATTATGGCCTGTATTATAATAGTGTTATGGCCTTTATTATCATTCAGATATTTTGGTGACATTGGTTCAGTTAAATTTAAGACATTCCCTATTCTTCTCTTTATGCATTAGAGTAACCAAAGTTAGCACACCCCAAATATTAAATGTGAACCCATATTGGGTTAAAGTACAAAACCCCCAGATGTTCAAACAAAACATTACCAGCCAGCTGCTGCTAAATAAGCCTGACCTTAAGGTATCAGTGAAGGAATTTTTTAAAATTTCCATCACACATCACTAGTCAGATACCAAAATTAATTTTGTTCTCAGGTCTAAAAAATCCAGTCTGTATGCCAAACTTGACCTTCTTAAGATGGGATTATATGCCATGTCTACTTGATTTTAAGACAACTGCAAACCACATAATGCACCAGCAGATCTGGGTCTTTGCAGTTTATCTGGAGTAACAAACAGCGTAGGCCCTGATCTGCAGGCACATTATACTATGGCAGATCAGATTCTATGTTTTTTGCAGTTGGACTCGACTTATAGGCAAATATACATAGCTTATACATGCAAGCAAACATTGTTTTCTGATTGCATGACAATTCAGTAATATTTTTACTAATGATTGATGTGTTTATAAGGACAGCAGTTGATTTAAATTTTAAAAAGAGAATTACTTGTCTGAAATTTGCTGTCATGACATGATTTACCTGAAAATAAAATATGCATACAAAATACCTGTATGAGTAGATCGTGATACTTTGTCTTAGCTGCTATCCTATGATAAAAAAAATTAAGAGGGTTCAAAATTTTAACATTAAAATCTCTACCTAAATTATCAAACAGACAAGATCCAGGAAAGACAACATAATGTTATATATCAATGCTGATTTTCAATAGATTTATAACATTTCTTCCAGCTATGTCCTGCTTAGTGTAGTCCCAACTGGAATCTTTCAGAATAACACTGTTTCCTATGGGAGAGGAATTAACTCATGGACACTCTACAGTTAGGTTCACAAAACACAGAATTTTCAATATTACATTGATTGCACAACATGGCTATCAGCTTGCTATGAAGCAAGACTCATTTATGGTCTAAGGTCTTGTTTCCATTGCCATTCAACCCTTTGACTATTAACATTTATCTCTCAATTTTTCTTTCTCTACTTCTTGTTTCCAAATTAAAAGTTCCTCTAAGTAACTGTTGTTATGGGTCAACTCTATTTATCAGCACATGATAGGCTATGCATGGCAGCCAAAATATATTTGCGGGGAAAGAACCTGGGACAACCCTGGGAAGAAACACCAACATACAGGAAGCTACTGGCAAGCTTCCTCAAATATCGGGGATCACATTGGCCAGCCTGAAAATGAACCCAAGAGGGCAGAGGTGACATGTCAGTGATCTGTAAAGGTAAGCACCTTAGACCACTCAGCCACCTGAGACCCCTCCATGAAAGTTAAATGCCTAACCGATGCATCAGATAGTCAAACATTTTTTTTACATGTGGATATTATTTATTGTCATTCACTGTAATGTTGACTTCATGACAAGACAACTACATATATGTTCATCATGCAAATTATTTTGTAGAATTTATTTTCCTTTTATAAGACTCCATGGCACTGACTTTGACCTGCTGACCCCACCACCAAAACCACAAAAAAATAAATAAAAACCCAAGCTGCTTTCTTATCTCAAATGCAAGCCATCTGCAAAGTTTGGTCATGGTTTGTGGCATGGGAATTAGTTATTTTGTGGAAACCGTTGTCTTTTTTGGAGTCCTTTCAACCTTGACCTTTGACTCCAAAATCAATAGATGTCTTCTTCACCTTTAATGCATGCAATTTAGAAAGTTTTGTGAATGCATGGGGTCATTTCGTGGAAATTGTTATTCCTTCTTTTTGTCCATGTTTATTGTTTTATTCTGCTCCTTCTCTCTCCCTCCCTTCCCCTCTCTTCCATCCAAATAAAGATGTACAGATCTTAAAAAGTGTCAGTTGTAGACCTTCAAATGTACACTGATGCAGAGGAATCATCAAGAAATGCCTAAAAACAAATAGCCAGCAGCAAAAAGTGGACCTAAAGGATTACTTTTTATAATTAGCTTTCTACAAGAATCATGGAAACTGTCAGTGTCTGAGCTTAGATGACCTGTTGTTATGTGTCACCCATAGTGTACTGTACCATATATACTTGCTTATAAGATGAGACAAACTGCAAAGACCTAGATGTGCTGTCGCATCATGCACCACCAGTTTTCATCAGGTCTGTCCCATTACTAACATGATAATTTTTGTATGTGCAAAGGCCAAGGAGTATCTTGTATTGTTGAGTTAAGTCATCTTCACTAGGTTCCGATATGATAATCCTACACATCTTGGTGTATCAAGCAGAGATTTCTGTACCCTGGGACTGCAAATTTCAGTGATGCAGCCGCAAGCCATAGTATCCAATCAAAATTAAGTTGTTCAAATCTGAACACTGTTCGAACATGATCGAGACATGGGGAGCACAGAACCTGATTGGACTGATAAATAAGCAATTTTCCACTACGGTCCATGTTTGCACAAATACCGTTCACTCAAATATACCTGTAATGGCTTTCCGCTAGTACGTTGTCATACTTTCGATGTTAAAATTATAAAGTATCCTTTTTTAAGCCAATTGCCTTCACCATTTTTGGCTGATGTAAAATGCACCAGTTGGTTAGTTGGCAATATATACTGTTAAGGCAACTCATAAAATCCAATAGATGTCACTGGGACAAAGCACTAAAATATCTGTTCAATCCACCAAGGTGTAGAGAGGGTTATGATATTGGAACCTTGGCTAGCGAAGATGGAGGTACATCAGTGGCCCCCTCATCTTGGAAGTCAGATTGGTACTATTTTGGGGAGCCCAAGAAGACATCACAATAAGACTTCTGGTGGACACCCCATGTTACCTGCATGAAGTATAGCTTGAAATAACAACACTGTTTCTTAAATAGGTTGCGCAAAGGGAGAGAAGTGTCCTCACTTCTATTAAATAGTACATGTAAGATTTAAAGGTAAACTGTAAGCAACAATATGAGCTCGTGTCCTTGTTTATGACCAGTAGAGCTAAAAATGGGCAAACTGGCATTCAATTTTATGTTTTAAGAAACTCTTCAGGAAGAAAGGAAACATAATTTTCCTAATTGCTGCATATTATTCTCTGAGAAGTCTTTGTTCCAGTGAATAGATAAGGTACGGCATATGACCTAGTTCTCATGTAAAGATATGGATTACATTAAATTATAAGAACACAAAGACTTTAGCAGTTTGTTACTCCAGTAGTATTGGTCTCCAAAATCAATCTTGCAATCCTAATCTTGGTTGCCTGACCTCTATTCTTTTTGTACAATATTCTCCTTCAAAACCTTGCCTTAGATAAAGCCCCCACTGAAGTGCAAATCAAAAGGAGACATCTGCTATTCACAATAGTGGTGATGATAAGGGGACATCTCAACAAAGCTAGAGCTCTCAATAGCTCACTGTTGTACAGCTTGCTAGTCATATGCATAAGGGGACATCTCAACACAGCTAGAGCTCTCAATAGCTCACTGTTGTACAGCTTGCTAGTCATATGCATAAGGGGACATCTCAACACAGCTAGAGCTCTCAATAGCTCACTGTTGTACAGCTTGCTAGTCATATGCATAAGGGCCAATATGGTCATTCCCTTTTCAAGATGATTAAAAAACTTCTGTGGCATTTTCTTTTCATGTGTATAAGACCTGATGTCTCACTTTAAACTTAATTTTAAAAAACCTCAGAATTCTCTACCACATTATTAGCATAAGTTTTTTACCCTTGAGCTTCAACAAGTTTACAAATGTCAGAATTCCCCATTTTTGGGGCATCCAAGGGGTAACACCCTCCCCCAACAAAAAAACCCTAGATGATGTAAAAATGAAATCAATGATTTTATGTAAATAAGAGAATTCTCATAGGAATGTAAAAACAAAGAACACAATAATATATACTTCATTTACATAAACCGTCAGTCATCCTGAAAAAATCACCTGGAAACTTGAAATTTACAAAAATGCACCTTCTACAATAAAGCTAAAACCCATTTAAAAACATCTCATTTTCCTTGACGAAGCTTCCATAGTTTGAATTTTGTTGAAATAGTTTACTACAAACACACAATCTGGGTGTTATTACAGCAACATGAGTTTTACTTCAATGCAGAATTTAAAAAAGGCATTCTAAATGGAGTTTAATTTGGATCACATTTCCTGGTTCTGAAGCGATATCATAAATGTGGAAGTTAAGTCAGGGGTCTTTTAAAATCACATTTAGGCGACAGATTTCCCAGTGTTCTATCCATGGAAATTCCACTTACAATGCCAAACTACACTTACAAAGGCTTCCATTTCATTTAAAAGCTGGAGAGTGAGTTGCTAAAGTAGGTGGGAGGCCGTTTGAGGCACCTCCTCCAATGGGGATATAGGTGTTCTTTTTTTTTAAGTAGCCAGGTGTAAAGTAAAAGTAGCCAGGTAAATCACCTGGTTCCCTGCTGATAAGGAATGCCCTGTACTTGTATACATAGTATGTTACACCTGGTAAACTATTTCATATATATATATGCTGACAGTAAAGGTTCTTTAAAAAAAAAAAAATCAAAAGAATGATACAAGATAATTTAAGTATATGGTTAAAGCTACTAAAGTCAACTAAAAAGTGTTATATCATAGCTGGCAATCATAATAGCCTGGGATTCACTGCAGTTTGTTATGTGATAGCTGGCAATTTGATTTGCCTGGCATTCATTGCAATTTGTCATGTCACAGTAACTGGATTGGCCTGGCATTCATTGTAATTTGTCATGTCACAGTTAGTAACTCGATTGGCCTGGGATTCATTACAATTTTAGTAACTGGATTGGCTGGGATTCATTGCATTTTGTTATGTGAAAGCTGGCTATTGGATTGGCCATGGATTCACTGCAATTTGTTATGGGATAGCTGGCAACTGGATTAGCCTGGGATTCATTACAACTTGTTATGTGATAGCTGGCTGTCCCACAGCTAGGGGAGTGGTCTACTTCAAAAGGTGGGCCAGCAGAAATATGACCCTGACCCAAAGGAATATATACATCTAGGAACAGATCAAAACAACAAAGAAGCCTTTATTGACTCTAAGCCTAGAAAAACTGATCTTCTATTCATCGAAAATTCCTTGGATTTGGTTGGATTCTGAAGCCATTATGTTCACTAAATTAGTATGTAGTTCCTTGAGCTTTCACGTGACTGGATGGAAATTTAATAATCATAATAATAAAATGATAATAAAAAATGTCACCCTGCATAAAGAAAGCCATTATTAAATAACAAAATGATGATGATGATGATGATGATGATGATGATAATGATAGAGATCTAGTTGATAAAAAAGTTAACATATAATAAAAGATAAAAAGATCCTAGCTGGAAGAAAATGTTCCCCACCCCCTCCAAATGATAAATGTTTCGTCCTTAAGCAAGCCCAGAGTTCAACATTCTAACTATACTGTAAGCTCAGAGTCAAAATTAAGCAGGCTCAGAGTCAAGCTTCACTGATGAAAACCATTTTGTCAGACTATTAGGAAAAAGCTTATTGAATAAAGAATGCTGATTGGATAGATGGGCAGGGAACTTTGAACCGAGCATTCTGGTCTGACAGAAATTTATGGAACATCCTAGTGGAAAATACTGTTGGTATATCAGTTGAAACTAGCCAAGAAGAAAGGTCAAGGTGAAGTATATATGAACAGCCAACCTCCATCATCAATAAGTTGCATCTGGACTAGACAGGGGTCTTCATTATGTTCCTCCAACACAGTGTCATCTGTCAATACCAGGCTCTGAAACAAAAAGTCAAATTGGTGGTATGAGCACAATTTTTGTTTTTCTTGGGGGTTTTAACATTACTTTTAACACATTACTGGCTACTTGGTATGTCATGTCAAGGAAGCACTTTTAACATGTTACTTGCTAGTGGGTATATCATTACAAGGAAATTGGATTTAACAGCATTTTTAACAACTTACTGGCTACCAGATACTGTGTGTCATTTTGAGGAAACAGGAGGTAAGTGCTTCTTTCAAGGACACACAGAGGCAGCCAACCCAGACTGACATGGCCAGGTATGAAACCTGCAACCCTTGGATGATGATTCCAAACCTCTACCAAATGAGCTACGACCATGAGACCTTCAGTGATTAGATTATTGCTTTAACACTATTCCCTACTTTTAAAGCACCAATGAAAAATCACAGACCTGCTGGTCTTGACCTAATCAAGAAGAAGTGTTTTTTTATTTTCACCTGTTTGTAAATCAGAAACTGGCTTCTGAAAGGGTGTGTAAACAAAACAAAAATGAAGTGTGGTTGGATGGGATCATGTGTCCTTTATGCAGCTGTCTTAATCATGGGGATTTACCATTTCCCTTCATGTTGAAATCTTAAGCAAATGAACAAATCTGTCTATCAATTATTTGCAAACATTATCTTGCAATACCAAAGAGCTTCCTTGAAATATCACACAGCATTTGAGTCTTCTGGCTAGTGAGACCATTTGGATACAGAAGATTTCAAGGTACAGTACAAGGAATTCAGACAGAGATTCAGTTTCTTATATTTTTATTTCATATCAGGTATTCACAGCAATATAAAAGAACCATATTCATGTAGGAATCCTCTATTTCCCTGTAAATAATGTACATTCCCCTTGTCCCAATACATACATGTCCAACTTTGCTATAATATAATGACCTTTCTCAACATAGGAATTTTAATAGGCTTGTTACATATTCAAGTTAAAGCATGAATCCTATGTGTGAAGGCATTGTGGCAATATGTCTAGATAAATGAATCCTATGTGTGAAAGCATTGTGGCAATATGTCTAGATAAATGAATCTTATGTGTGAAGGCATTGGGGCAATATGTCTAGAAAATGAATCCTATGTGTGAAGGCATTGGGGCAATATGTCTAGAAAATGAATCCTATGTGTGAAGGCATTGGGGCAATATGTCTAGAAAATGAATAATCCTATGTGTGAAGGCATTGGGGCAATATGTCTAGAAAATGAATCCTATGTGTGAAGGCATTGGGGCAATATGTCTAGAAAATGAATAATCCTATGTGTGAAGACATTGGGGGCAATATGTCTAGAAAATGAATCCCATGTGTGAAGGCACTGGGGCAATATGTCTAGATAAATGAATCCTATGTGTGAAGGCACTGGGGCAATATGTCTAGATAAATGAATCCTATGTGTGAAGGCACTGGGGCAATATGTCTAGATAAATGAATCCTATGTGTGAAGGCACTGGGGCAATATGTCTAGATAAATGAATCCTATGTGTGAAGGCACTGGGGCAATATGTCTAGATAAATGAATCCTATGTGTGAAGGCACTGGGGCAATATGTCTAGATAAATGAATCCTATGTGTGAAGGCACTGGGGCAATATGTCTAGATAAATGAATCCTATGTGTGAAGGCACTGGGGCAATATGTCTAGATAAATGAATCCTATGTGTGAAGGCACTGGGGCAATATGTCTAGAAAATGAATCCTATGTGTGAAGGCATTGGGGCAATATGTCTAGATAAATGAATCCTATGTGTGAAGGCACTGGGGCAATATGTCTAGATAAATGAATCCTATGTGTGAAGGCACTGGGGCAATATGTCTAGAAAATGAATCCTATGTGTGAAGGCATTGGGGCAATATGTCTAGATAAATGAATCCTATGTGTGAAGGCACTGGGGCAATATGTCTAGATAAATGAATCCTATGTGTGAAGGCACTGGGGCAATATGTCTAGATAAATGAATCCTATGTGTGAAGGCATTGGGGCAATATGTCTAGATAAATGAATCCTATGTGTGAAGGCATTGGGGCAATATGCCTAGAAAATGAATCCTATGTGTGAAGGCACTGGGGCAATATGTCTAGATAAATGAATCCTATGTGTGAAGGCACTGGGGCAATATGTCTAGAAAATGAATCCTATGTGTGAAGGCATTGGGGCAATATGTCTAGATAAATGTAAACAGGTCAGAATTGTATAATAAGACTGACCAGTGTAATGTGGCCTTGACAATATATGCCCTTGACAATATATGCATGACCTGCTACATACATTGTTTCATATTAAAGCTTTCTGAGCTCTGTGACTATTTTCTAAGGGGACAAATGGAGTTCTTTTTATGTTTTCTCCCTTTATCTCATGAGAGTTTATATATTTAGATAATATAACACATCTGACGTCATTTTTCCCAATAAATCAGAGCAGGAACACTTTGTTTTCAAGCTGAAGGCCAAATTATTTTTTCTCAAAAATCCCTGGATCTCAATAAAATTAAATGTTTAGTCCCTTATCTTTTTCAGCAATAGAGCAAACTGAATATATAAAGGTGTGTGTGTGTGTGTGTGTATGTGTGTGTGTGTGTGTTCTAACTTGCAAATTTGGAAGAACCTCATTCTTGGAAATGTTGATGCAGGTGGGATGACACTTCAGTTGGGTCAGTGCTTGGCATGAAAGGCATACATTGATCAAAACAGGTTTTACAGTGTCAACATTTGGAGTGGGCATGAAATATACTATGTACCTAATGTACCTTTCTGATTAACCATAAAATGCACAAAACCAGAATCTGCCAATCTGCGAGGACAGTATACACTGCCAGATTCAAAGTCTAAACTGTTTGCATTTGTGAGCATATAAAACTACCATGTGTATTGGACACGTTCAACTGCAAACTGCATAGACCCAGATCTGCCACTGCATAATGCACCAGCAGATCTGGATCTGTGCAATTGGTTAGGAGTAATCAGTAGAATAAACAAGACAGACCCTGATCTGCAGGGGGGATTATTCTACAGTTGTTTGCAGTTTGACTCAACTTTTAAGCTATTATACATGGTAATACTTATATCCCATTTATCAATCTATATATGTCAATATCTTAAGGATGAAGCATGATTGATTGTAACCCTGACCTTTCATCTGATGTTGTGATGTTAATTTTGATTTTTGGCTAGCTTTAAAAAGTGCTTAGTCATATCGCTACAATGTTTGCAGTGTGGCAGTTTATATAGATATGTCTAGCACTAGAGCATCGTGCCACATAAATCTAGCATGATGTCTTACCCAGTCACATGATCCTGACACCAGGCCGACCAGTCCTAACACTAACCTCTTATGCTGAGTGCCAAGCAAGGTAGCTATAAGCACCATTTTTATAAGTCCTTTGTATGACTCAGCCAGGGATCGAACCCATGACCTCTTGCATCCGAGGCAGATGTTCTAACCAATAGGCCACCAGAGTGGTCCTTTCATTTAGTGTACATGTAATATACCTTCACAGCTGTTAACCAACTTTCAGTGTACACACACATGGTCACAACTGACCTTGGCAAATATCAGATAACCACATTCACCTACTTTGATATGTACTTGTGGTGAATCTATTAACAGTGTGGTTCCTTAAGATAGGCACACTGGCATTTTGCTGCAGCCTTTAAATGTTTAATTGCTAATAAAAACTGCTAGGATACCTGTACATGTCATTTTGCATCAAGACTGATATACATCTGTAAATAAACAATACAAACCAATTGCAGTTTGTTGGCCATTATCCGATCTATTCTGGTCATATTACTTTAAATCAACACCACATACGCTATACATTGTAAGTGTCTTTAACTGTAGAAATTTTTTGATTATATAATTGTAATTAAAAACAGGTACATATATTTTTTCGAACTGTCGTTAGAACATTTTAATTGTGTTAGTTTCCAAAACTTCATCCAAAAAATTAGTCAAAAATTATTTTCAAAATAAACTTGAAACAACTCTTATAGATATTAAAGATTACAGATGTAAAGTTGTCTTCACACCATAGTACTTATGTTTTGGAGAAATCCCACCAACTTGACACCTACTGTATGTAATTGCTTCTAAGCGCAATCAAACTGTAAACAACAAAGATTCTGATTTACCATAGAATAATGTGTCTGCAGAGCAAGGTATATGTTGTTTGTTCTACTGATTTCTCCCAACAAACAATAAAGACCCAGATCTGCTGGTGCATTTTGCAATGGCAGATCTGGGTCTATGTAGTTGCACTTGGACTTCTCTTATAAGCAAATATACACAGTAATGTTAAAGGGATAAATAAAAAATTAAGGTTTGTGACTTTGTCAATATTGTGTCAAGTCCTTACAGCATGGTGACAATCAAAAAGAGGATATAATGCTCATTGTATAGCAATGCAATGGTCACAATTAAATCTGACTGAAATCAGATCTCCACTGTCCTACATGAACATCTGTCATCACTTAAGGGTCATGTTCTGGTGACCTATGTTATTACCATAATAGCTAATTATATCAGCCATCAGATGAAGTCACATTAGGGAGACTGAACAGCATGGCTGAAGAGCATCAATGTATGCTGAACCATTTGATTCACTTTCAGATTTTCTCAAAGCTGCATTTCCGTTGGCTAATTCAAATGTCAAGTACCATTTTGCCAGACGTAATATAGTCTTTAATTCTGCTTGCCATAACTATTTTTGGTCACATGATTCTTGGTCCACACAGCCAGGTGTGAAATGACGTATATGATTACAATTTTATTTTGTATCAAAATAATGATGTAGCCAGAATGTGAAGTAATAGCCAGAATCCTTGATTTTTCCAATTAAGTACATCAAGATTATATCTTACCCAGAAATTAATAAAGTAAATATTGCAAACCCTTTTCTTACAATTTTTAATAGAGATAAACAGTGATGAGAAAACTGGTAGAGTGGGCAAGGAGTTTGAGCATAACTGGTCTCCAATAACAATACTGCATGATATAACCAAAATTCTGGGATTTTCCTATGAAGGACCTCAGGATGACATCTTACCCAAAATTTAATGAAGAAAACGAAAACAAAAAAAAATCCCCATTCTGCTTTACAATGCATGAAAATAGTCAAATATTAATCTAAAAGATTTCAAACTTGTTTAAAAAATAATCTGTACTTAGGATACTTTAGTGACTAGCATTGATGGGATGGTAAGAAATATGTGCCAAAAACATTATGTTGCAAAACTATTCTCTCGCCAAGAACAATGACTGCATTGTTCCTTCAGATAACAAAATTGTATGTTATGCCAAGAAGTTAATTGACTCTAGTTCATACATACCTAATTTATTGGATTTTTTTTTATTCCTAGCATCCACTAGAATCTGATTTACTACCTAAATAATGATACACTTGTCTTTTTTGGTTTTCAGTTCTTGTCTCCAAGCCCACACTATAAACAAATACAAAAAGGTCTGCACTCTAAGAAGAATGAACACTTGTGGTTTACATTGTCCAGATTTACACAGGATGTATTAACAGGACTCTGGTACTAATTCAGTTCCATAGTAAATCTATGGAAACACTCATGGTAACGGAAATTAAATAACTTTACATTTCTGATTTATCAGTACATGTATAGACACCGATGCAAGCTTCTATGCAGAGAAAATCAAATGCACTTCAATGTTTCAAGATCTAAATGGGTTTGAAACACGTAGTTTCAATTCCACACCAAAGAGTTGGATGCTAATTTCAGTAATGAGTTTTTCCAATCTCAAGCCTGTAAAAGGACTGAAATTCCACCAATAAAACATTGTCTCTGTTTCAGTTACAACTAGGATAAACTCTTCACTAAAATTTTTACTTTCCGCATCAACAATCCTGACCCGATATATTCTACTTTATGTTCACCCATTTCTAGACTGGTTCCCATTCTTCCATACATTATCAGTGCTGTGTGTTCTTTATGGTCCACATGCACTGTAATGTCTCTTGTGACATCAGCCATGGGAGGTTAACACATTAGCAAAGCCAGAACCTAGCTATATATCAATTGTGGCTGTTGAATGATATGTGTTTGTGTGTGTGTGTGTGCGTGTGTGTGCATGCAAATATTGTCTGAGGCTAAAATATATAGTCTACACCCACTATAATACCACTCGATATACCACCATCCTGCTTATTGCTAATACATTGCCTCAGACTACTGTAATTCATTCAGTCATTTTCACTTAATGACATCTTCTGCTATCCAACAACTTGCAGGGGAAAAAAAATCAAAGTAATTTTCTACACTAATACCTTTGTTATTTTGAACACAGGTTCTGGCAGGAAATGATTTCAACCACCTGTCTCCTAATGCATCATTCAAACAGTATTTACAATGGACTTTATTTACACAATGATAGCAACGCAGAATACTACAACAACTTCCCTGTGAAAAAGCAAACATTTGTTTGGTTCATTCTAATATTCAGTGGCTGTTTGCCAACATTCATAATTTTTAATGGTTCTTAATTTCAACAACAGCGATTACCCAATTCATTGGGGGAACAGAGCTTTCAATTAGATAATCTGTCACCTGGAAGATCAAACATTGGTGAAAAAGTAGAAATGTGAATGGAAATACAGCATCTGGATTAAACGAGTCCAATAATTGTAAGTTTGTAAATATATCAGTAATGATGTAAATGTTAAGATTTTGTAGAATTATATGTTTAAGAGCAGAAAAATTGAAGCAATAAAAATATAAGACTTTAACAAACAGATCTGCATTCTGGTTTCACACATAATGAAGATCTAATTGGACTATGCATGATGGGAAGGTAACACAAGCAGGATTGATGGTCAAGTGTCAAAGGACTTTGACCTATGGTAAACTCAGCCAACATGGATTCTATTCATACCTGCACCACCAACAGGTGATTAACTTTAATCAAACTGGGCATCAAATTGTAATCATTTTCATTTAGCAACAATTAGACATCGCAAGCCATGTCAATATGAATATGCATTCAAGAGTAATGATCAGATTTTCAAGAAGGCCGCAGTTGGGGCCATACTGGACAGCAGATCTGCACAATTTTCACACAGGTCCAAGTCGACATCGTAAGAAATCTTTCAATGAAAACCCCATGTTGATATGGCCATCCATTCAGTAGAACAAACGATAAGATTTTCAGGCAGGCCACTGTGGTGGCCACACTAGATACACAAGTAGCACCATTTCCATTTAGAACCAACTAGACCATGGGATGAATGTGTGAACCAACTAGATCATGGGATGAATGTGTGAACCAACTAGACCATGGGATGAATGTGTGAACCAACTAGACCATGGAATGAATGTGTGAACCAACTAGACCCTAGGATGAATGTGTGAAACAACCAGACCATGGGATGAATGTGTGAACCAACTAGATCATGGGATGAATGTGTGAACCAACTAGACCATGGAATGAATGTGTGAACCAACTAGACCCAAGGATGAATGTGTGAAACAACCAGACCATGGGATGAATGTGTGAACCAACTAGACCCTGGGATGAATGTGTGAACCAACCAGACCATGGGATGAATGTGTGAACCAACTAGACCCTAGGATGAATGTGTGAAACAACCAGACCATGGGATGAATGTGTGAACCAACTAGACCCTAGGATGAATGTGTGAACCAACTAGACCATGGGATGAATGTGTGCTTCAAGATTGAAGGCAATTCTCCAAGTAGCTCAGGGGGAGTAGTGATCACAAACTTGTTCCAGCAGAATGACAGAAGTCAGACGACAGACACCAGATGATAGACAGCAGACCATCACATAATCTCTTCTGGTCCATGACCAGCAGAGCTAGAACTGTCACATTTTTTGCTCATTATATCAAAGGCTGAGGTATTCTGTAAATTAGGGTCTCTGTCACTACTATATTGGTACTTTTCATAAAATGGTGTTTGTTATGATGTGTTCTACTTCTGCAATTATTCGTGATTAAATTAAATTTGATTTGACTTTATGTTATTATTCATATCATTCTGTCATTCTTGTTATTACACTTGTAGTGGGAATAATTTCATTATCAAGTAACATGCAACTTGATTACTCATTATAAACTTGACTTGCTTTGCAAACCATGTACTGAATCTTACTAATTTTGCATGCATTCAGTTTTAATTTGCATGTGTAAAAATGTGCACTGCTTTCTCACTGACTCGTGTAAAGAATACTATTCTGTAAGTGCAAAAAAAATTACACTCCATTAGTCAGCATGGTCAGCGTCTTTGCTGAAGGCAATTTTTACTTTACTGATTCAATCCAAGCCCATGGGTATAAGATATTCTTTTCCTTCTTTCCCAAGTTTTAGACCCTGACACAAAATTGGGGGTAGTATTATAGGGCTAAATATAGTTATTTCAGGTGGAAAGGTATTTACATAGGTTTTCAAAGAAAAGATACATTAGTATATGAATTTTCTAAATTCTCTTGATAAATTTAATAATTTTATATCTGTCTGTGACAGAGGAGTAATGTTTACTTACTGTTACATTTAGGGGCTTTGATTCTGGTGATATATTATAGTCTGTGGCCACTCACAGGCAATGGCACTTGTAGTTTTTACCTCTGTGAAACGTCACAAAGCAGTGATATCAGTTTCTACAAAAAGCCATTCGGACAATGTGAACCGATGTAATGGCGTTCAGTGTTCTTTTCCGTGTTATTGCTCGTATTATTGTTCTCACTGAGAACCATGTACCAGGCGTTAAATTTGTTAATCTGAATATGGATGTACATTCTAATATTTAGTTACAGCGGTGCTTAAGCCTGCAGACTGTATAAAACATATAATCAGTTTTGATGACTCTTTCTAAAACAGTATAATACACAAATTGCTTGCATTTCATCACCGATAGATAAAACCTGAATATTCGGAGACGAAAATTCAAAAGGAATTGCCAGCCCCCAGCCCCAATTAAACTAGTTATTATATAGTACATGTATGACAGGTCAATTGTAAGCAAAGATACGAGCCCATCTGGAGGAAGTAGGGTTACATTAAATGTAGAAGAAAAAAAAAAACTCAGGCTTGTGACCCTTAGAACAGTTACATCAGAACTGGCACTACAAGAGTAGGGTGGCTTTCATTTTCCTTCTAGGGTTTATAGTTAGAAGACAGTTCATTATTTAGACTGGTGGTTATTAATCCTTTTTCCCTTTTTTTTGGTATTGTGTACATGTCAAGTTACTTTACGGGACTGGGTCAGAAAATATTTTTCATGTGGCATGACTTGTTGATATGTATGCTCAAAGTTGGTTTGCAACAACAATGTTACACTTTTGTGCAATATTCATATTTTTTATCTATGAAATAAACAGTTTGCTGTCTGCACTTTACCACATCATCTGGAGATGTCATATCTCTGTCCAGATCTAATGTAAAAAATCTAAATTGTACCCTAACATGGGCAGAAATAAATCTATTCCTAACTATGCTCACAATTACTGGGAAGTTTAAAACCAACTTCATTATAATGCACATTTTGTTTGTGTACATGTGTTACACAGTGTTAGTATGTATAGCATCACAAATGGGCATCTCTACAGATTCCTTCTGCAAATGTCCCTTAAGCTGGTGTGTAAGGTAGAAACATGCCTGTTTTAGCTTAGAATTCAGCTACATACAGCCAGCAGCTGGGCATGCAATATGCAGGTCAGGGAGATAAACAACCACCAAGGGGTTGGTTGATCCAGGCAGGGAAATCAGTTCAGGCTCTGCAGCTGTACAAGATAAAATGTCCTGAATAAATTTCCCAATTATATCCACACTTTGACTTCTGATCCTCCTCTGGTACACTGTAGTGGGAATATAATTACCAGCCACATTTTATATAATTTAAGCAACTCTCTATATCTGCCTACAAATCAGTCCAACTGCAAACTCCCAGATCTGCCATTACATAATACACCAACATATCTTGGTCTCTGCAAGCTGTTAGTACTACTCAGTAAAGCATACGAAATAGATCCTAATCTGCTGGTGTATTATATCATGGCAGATCACGGTCCATGTTGTTTACATTTGGACTCAAATTGTAGTGAGGAAATATGCTATACAACTATAATGGCCATCTTTACTAATTATTGTCTGCTATAATAAGAATATAAATGTACTGCTGATTCATAAAAGTTATTTGAATCTTTTAAACTCTTATTTGTCTTCCAATCTAATCCCCCCTGGACCATCCATGCCTGGTAAGTAACTGAAAATTAAGGTTCCTAAAGTCTATTTCCAGAAACAGCAGTCAAAACTCCATGAGGCTGGAAATGAAAACCAGATTCCTGTACATCAGGCCCGCCCACTTGGCAAAACTAGGGCTTGAATTCTTAATCTACACAACAAGGAGGTCCATGCATACAACTCAGTCTAGATTTCTCCCTCTTAAGATTTCATTTTTAAGTCTGCCAAACCAAGTCAAGGACCTCTCCAAGTTTTATCTAGGTTATTTTAAAATGTATCATGTTCACACTTTGAAGAAAAAAAGAAAGACCGCCCCCCCCCCCCTTAAAAAAAAAATCAGAACAAACTAGAAAACACTTGAGTTAAAGTGACAAGATTACTACACACTGATAGGCATGCACTAATTTTTATGTTTAATCAGCTATATAGTTTGCATGTAATCAAAAAAAACAAGCCTTAAAAACTCTAGAAATTAAAGCTGACAAATTGTGCCACACAGGAATTTTAATATCTAAATTATACACATTTGTTCAAAAAGATAAAACACTAATTTAGTGTTCAACATGTCATAGCGAAGATCATCCACTTTGGATTCTACTAAATTATCCAACACTCTGAACAACAAAAACGTTATGATTTAAAAAAAAAAAAAAGGTTGAACTTTATAAATTTAACTACTTTGAAATCTGATACAATATTTATGCAGATGGTCTCCTGGTCTAACAAGCAAACCTTTAGTAATGACCCTGAAGACTGACAGAATTGGTTTTTTAGTCCACAAGTAACTGTTATAAAAAGGCAATAAAGATTGTTACCATATATACTCACTTATAAGTCAACTCAGACTATGATCAACAAAGATCTTGATCTGCTGTACGATTATGCGACAGTAGATTTGGGTCTGTGCAGTCTGCAGTTGGACTCAGCTTATACCTGAATATATATGGTATTGTAGTTTGTTTGCTGTAATTGATAATCCCATGCATGCCTTGGCTCATTTTACACAACCAGGCATTTTCCAGTCATGCAAATTACATAAAATTAAGTAATAAAACCTTTCCAGACAATTTGTCAGTGTACTTTTTATAACAAACATACAAGTTCTTGCTAATACAGCTTTACATGGGTAACATATCTGGTCTTTATTTAATTTCCTTTGATGATTATGTCACCACACTTAAGTTGACAGTGACAAGTTTAATAATGCATCTACACAAATGATCCAGGAAATTCAGCCCAATGAATATGACCCTTCTGACCTGCTACTGACATGAGGTACATTCCAGTGTAACCCTAAGGCCCACACCCTGTATAATTTGTCATCTCTAATCATGATCTCATTAATGAGTGTATAAGTGAGTCTCATTTCCTCTAGAGTTCCTGGCCCCAATCAAGTTGTAACAGTATCATCTGCTAGAACCATGGATCAATAATTAAGTCATTCAGCTTCAGCAGCCTGGTAGAGGAACCAACAAAGGGTTTTACTTTTTTGTAATACTTTAAAATTCAACCCCAGTCTCCCCTCTCCCCCACTCCCGTCCTCAATTTCCTATTTCATATGTGACAAACATGGCAAAAGTAGGATCAAGTAGTCAGGACTTGAGCATATACCATCATGCTTTTATTATAATTTTTGGACAATGTCATTCACAGTAGATTATCACCAATCTAACAAAAAAGTGCACAACGGCACTTAAAAAGCATGGTCAAATGTCAAAACTGAATACAGATAATACAATTTGTCCCAAAGTTCACAAGCGCATGGCAGTAAAATATACTTAAATAAACATGTGTCAGTGAAAGGGATTGATACTATGGGCTGTAAATAATTTTCAGGACTCAAAATAAGACTCTTTCTTCTTTGAATAAGAAGCCCTCTGATGAAAACAAAATTTCAATATGATATTCAACTTAGGAAGACTTGAGCAATTCAGTATTTTCATGATGGCTACAACTGTGTCCATACTGGATCTCCATTATTTTTATTAGAGTACAACAGACAGTATATGAAGACTGAAGAAGCAGCAATAATGAGATGTTTATGATACATCACTATGGCAACTATATTTGAGGTCAGACTGACCAATTTTCATTTAGGACCAACTAAAATTCTGGTGAAAATCCCAGGCTGATAGGACTTTCTGTCCCATGTGAGGATCTGACAGGACAGCTTAGGGGTCATGTATCTTCACCTCTGGGAGACTGAGGAGTTAGGCTGAAGAGCATCAATGTGTGCCAAATGATTTGATTATCTTTCCAATTTCTTAAAGCTGCATTTTCAATGGCTAATGAAAAGTCACCAAAACATGACCCGTAACTGTTTGCTGTTAGATCTTCACCTAAAACAGTGGAAATCTGATTTTAATCAGATTTGGGAAGAGTAGCAGTAACATTTTGATGATGGCTGGCATGGTACCTATGCTAAACATCTGACTGACTCCATTTTCCTTTTGGGCCAGCTAGACATTACAAGACTTTTAATTAAAACCCCATGGTGATATGAGAGATAAGGAGAAGTAGTAATAACAAGATTTTCAAGCTGACTACTGTGAAAGCAATAGTGGATGTCTGAGGCAATTTCAATTAGGACAACTAGTCCATGTGTGAAGATTCATGGCAATCCTTTATGAAGTTATTAAAGAGTAGTGAAAACAAAACTGATAAAAGGCTATCCGATAATATTTTTGTCAACGACTATTAGAGCTAAACAAACTTTCTTCATTCTTGTTAAAAGTTTCCTTCGCCATCATTCATAAACCATGGAACAGTAAATGCGATGTTCCTTCATGACCCCATCTTAGAAGGAAATGATACAATTTGAAGTAACTATACAAATTTAACTTTGATTAATATAGCTGAAGATTTAATACTCTTCAGTGACATGAGTCTGATAAGCAATTGACACAACACCACGAGTCATCTCTTCAATTTATTCTATACAAGGGATGCCACTCTCCAAGGGTAAGTTTGAGGTTTCCAAGTTTGTCGAGTTTTCATTCCAAATATTTTGCCAAGCATACTGATTTATCAAATATTTTGAAGTCAGTATATGAATACTTTCATGGGGTGTGTGTGTAATTTAGATTTCTAACATATCTTTAACAATTTTTCAGTCATATCACTATGATGTCTCAGTGTGACAGTTTAAGTGATGTCTAGCACTGGGGCATCATGCTGCAGACATGTAGCATGATGTTCCACCCAGTCACATTATTCTGACACCAGGCCGACCAGTCCTAACACTAACCTCTTAATGCTGAGCGCCAAGCGAGGCAGCTGTAAGAACCATTTTTTTGGTATGAATTGGCCAGGGATCGAACCCACGACCTCCTGCATCCATAAGACCATAGTCATACCATTGCTTACTGTCATAATGAAACATTTCTTTGCATTATTAATTGTAAAGAAGACAAAATCAGATTGTTGCAGCTAAGCAAATCATACATTCAAAATAAATCTTTTTTTTAGCATTCAAATTATAAATGAGTTACAACTACTCTGTACATTTGTGTGCAACAATTCTGGTGTTGTTTCATTTGTATTCCAATACTTTCACTTGTTTTGTAAATACTACCAACTTGCCAGTAACTTGCTTGTGGAATTAGATCAATATATATTTCATCTAGACTTGCTCCAACAACAACAAAAAAAGAATCAATTTGCTGCTGGTTTTGAGTGGCATGCAGATAGTCTGATATGATTATTGTAATATGGTTCTGTGAATCATTGGTCGTACACATAGATAGTTCCCAGATGACATCATCAGCCGCCAGATTTTTGGTCAGCGGGCAGATTTACAGTTGACTATATGGTATTTGGAAGTTGAAATAAATTTACTCAATCTCAAAATTCTTTTACGAAAATTACAGGGGCCCTGAGTGGCCAACTGGTCTAAAGCACTCACCATTACCGATCACTGCCATCTCACCTCTGTCTGCGCGGGTTAGAGTCTCAGGCTTGACCAATGTGGGTATGTGACAAAGCTTGCCAGTAGCTTCTCATGGGTCGGTGGTTCTTTCAGGGGTTTTCCTGGGTTCTTCCTGACCACCATTTATACTGGCTTCCATATATAGCCTATCTTGTGCTGAAAAATGGCATTAAACCCTATAACAACAACGAAAATTACATACATAAACAAAACACAAATCAAGCTTTCTGTTAGTATTTACATTTGTGATTTATAAGCTGACTTTGCTTCAGTGTGCCAAGTTAAAAATGATAAATTTTGGTCATCGCATATAGGAGTAACTGCCAGGCTGCCCATCATCCAGGTAAAATAGGCAAAATATCGTCAGTAGTGACCTTATTAGGAAGCATCTATAGTAATGGAAGCAGTTATACTCAACACTGTTGAAATGATAGCTGCATTCTCATCAAAAGCCACTATTAACTGCAAGGCATACTTCTAATATTTATCTAGATCCCACTGTCACCAATTAAGGATTTCTGAATGTGTAACATATTAGTTTTGTCTTGTCTTGTCTTGTGTTGTTTAATACCACCTTGCAGCACATGATAGGCTATACATGATGGGCAGAATATTTGTGCAGGAAAAACCAGGGAAGAACAAAAGACACACGGGAAGCTACCGAAAACACTTCTCACATACATTGTTTGAAACAAGACTCAAACACACGCTGACACAGATGAGGTTTGAAACAAGACTGAAACACATGCTGATACAGATGAGGTTTGAAACAAGACTCAAACACATGCTGACACAGATGAGGTTTGAAACAAGACTCAAACACATGCTGACACAGATGAGGTTTGAAACAAGACTCAAACACATGCTGGCACAGATGAGGTTTGAAACAAGACTCAAACACATGCTGGCACAGATGAGGTTTGAAACAAGACTCAAACACATGCTAATACAGATGAGTGACCTGTAAAGTCAAGAGACTCAGAGCACAAGGTCATCATTGTTCCCATAACACAACTGATGAGAACAGATTGTCAAAATGTGTAAACCATCAGATTTTCTATTGGACCCCTGCAATCCTGCACTCTAGATAAAGTAATTATGACTACAATAAGTGTGAGTTTGCTGATTAATCCAGTCCCATTACACAAAATTTGGGAAAATTATATCCTAAACTAGTGTTTAGTCCATCATAAGACCACTCCTATTTTTCCCTCTGCAGGCTAAAAGAGGCCACCTCAATGCCCTGGGATTAGTCCTGTGATGTTCCAGTTGAGAGGATATTTTTTAAAAAGCAGTTTGTATCAAGAATTTGTCTTTATATTTTACGGATTTTACAGATATTTGGATACCTAAATTACATTGCACTGTACAACCTAGAATAAGTTGATATTCTGAAAAACCATGACCATATGTCCATCCATCCAATTTTTAAACAAATTTATCATGTTGACCAATGGTTCTTATTATGGTAGAATTAAATACCATCTACAAAGTACATGAAGTTCATTCTTCTTACATCTTTAAGTGTACTGTGATGGAAGGAAATAATACAAGACTATATCTGGAACATTGGACACCATACAAATTTCAAAACGAAAGCAGTCTACAGTATCATTAACAAAATGAAATCCATGATCGCTTGTCCAATGTCAATAAGTACATTACATTCACTTAGCTAAGTTATTTGATATCCCCCTTTTTGTGGCTTCAATAATTATCACGATTAATATTTAGTGCTATGTACTGACATCTTCATAGGTGACTGCAGGAGAGATCAATGGATAGACTGACTTCCATTATATACATATGGTATCTAATTATTTATTGTACAAATGTGTAATAATCTGAAATTCAATCTGCTGCTGTGGACATTAATAGAATTGCAATTAATTTAATGTCTGATTTTTAATTTAGTGAACAAGAGTCACAAGAGGGTACACAAATCTGCATGCTTGGTCTTTGCCAACAAAGAGTATCATATATTAATCTAAATTTTAACATAATGCTGATTTTTAAATATTCCTCTGGGAAGAGAAATAGACCTGACAACTGATTATGTAAGGCTCAATTCCAAACCATCAATGAAAAATTAATCTTCTTCTTGAAAATTATGAGAAATAACTGCTGCAAATCCATCTTGCTCCTTCATGCACTTCACACTGGACCGGACTAGTGTCCCTGAAAGGGACTAAGGCTCCACTTGGGGTAATTCAAGATAAGACGACTTCTTTCTTTAACAGACAGTTATTCTCCAGCAAGGAAAAGATTTTCAAATTAGATGGTGTGAGACATAAAATTTTGATGTCAGCTTGGCACCATTTTCATTTAGGACAAAGTGGACTTCATTAAAAGTCTTATGGGAAAATCCCCATTTCATAATGAGCATCGATTCTGGGGGAGTAGTGACAATAAGATTTTTAAGACGGCCATAAGGGCAGCAATATTGGATCTAAGATTGGCACAATTTTCTTAAAGGACTCAAAACTAGACATCATAGTAAGTCTTTTAGTAAAAACCACATGCTGATTCAATCTTCCATTCAGCAATATCATGACTTTCAAGATGGCTGCCATGGTGGCCCCATCACTAGTCAATAAGACCCATTTCATTTAGTACCCATTTGACAAGAAATCTTCTAGTGAAAACTCTGCGTTGATATGACATCCTATAAGGACCAGCAGCAAAACTTAGATTTTTAAGATGGACAATGCAGCAACATCTGGACATCAGATTGGCACCATTTATTTTTCTTCTGGATTAACTAGACATCATAAAACTCTTTTAGAAAAAACCCTGGTGGCAATATTGCACCATTTTCCATTAGGTCAAGTTAGACATCATAAGCAGTCTGTTAGTGAAAATGGTATATTGATAAGTAGCCCAAACAAAATTTTTAAGATTGCTAATGTGGCAACAACAATGGATGTCAGATCAGCACCATTTTCATGTATGACCAATCAGGCCATGGAACGAATGTGTGTGTGGAAAGTTTCATGGCAATATTTCAAGTAATTTAAGAGGTGCTATGATAACAAACTTGTGCAAGTTTTTTTTGTTGTTGTTTTGTTTTAGAGAAGGTTCCATTTTGTTATGACCATCAATTGCAGAGGAGTAGCTATAAAAAGATTTTCAAGATGGCAACCATGGCAGCCATACTGGATGTCAGATCCACAACATTTTCATTTTAGGACCAGCTAAACATAATAAGATCTGACAATCCATGCTGGAGGAGTAGGATATTTAAAACTTTCAAGATGACTGTCATGGCATCCATACTGGATATTGGATTTTGAAGATAACCACTACTGGTGGCCATATTGGATGTCAGACCTGCTCCATATTCATTTAGGACCAAGTAGACTTCATATAAAGTCTTTCAATAAAAATCCCAATTTGATATGACCATCCATGCTGGACAAGTAGCAATAACAAGATTTTCAAGCCAGCCACTGTGATGGCCAATACTGAATGTATGAATATATGACCCATCAGGCCATAGGATGAATATGTGTGTGTGTGTGTGTGTGTGTGTGTGTGTGTGTGTGTGTGTGTGTAAAGTTTCATGGCAATATCCAAGTAATTTAAGAGGTGTGATTAAAACAAACTTGTGCTAACTGATGGATGGACAATGGATAACTGAACTTCCCATAAGCAATTCTTGTCTATGATTGGCAGGGTTTAAAAAAAACTGAATTTACCTTAAAGGAGCCATGCCTTATTTTTAAGAAATTCATGAAGATTTCCTCAAATGTGATGAATGTTTGAGCTCTTTTTTCCCCTGATAATACATAAATTTTCACGTGTTGCAAAGTAACTAAAAAGCAATTTTGCATCTATCTCTACAGGGGCTCCATGTGGCCAAGTGGTCTCAAGTATTCGCCTTGACCTATCACTGCCATCTCACCTCTGTATAAGTGGGGTGTCAGGTCTCAGACTCGGACAATGTGGTTATGTGAGAAAGCTTACCAGTAGCTTCCTGTGGGTTTTGTTTTTTATGGCACAGCTAAGTATGTTATTAAGCTAAAGGATATTGGAGTAAAGTGCCTTGCCAAAGAATACACCATGGCAGCCAAACCAGACATTAGGACTTGAGCCTGAATCCATTCATTTACAAGCCAGCATGCTAACTACTTGTCACTGTGGATCCAAGACTTAAAAATGTAACGTAACAACAATATTAGGGTCTACCAATGCTGTGGCCAGACATTGTTACCATTACAATACAAATTCAAATTCTTTACTGGAAATGACATGGCATCATTCAAAGATATGTGTATATAAATATATAAGATGTGTATTACATTACATAAAATATAAAGAAAGTTACGTATTCAGTACTCTGTCTGCGTGGGTTCGAGTCTCGGATTCAGCCTATGTGGGTATGTGAGAAAGCTTGCCAGTAGCTTCTCGTGGGTCGGTGGTTCTTTCTGGGGTTTTCCCGGGTTCTTCCTCCACCATTAATACTGGCCGCCATGTATAGCCTATCGTGTGCTGAAAAATGGCGTTAAACCCCAAAACAACAACAACAACAACAACAACAACGTATTCAGTAAATTTCAGACTTCTAAACAAGTGCATGTATTATTATATTTCAAATGACATGTATGTGCAAATAATATAGAGCTGTAATAAGTGTTTCACTAAGTTATGGACTGACAATTTAACTTGGGATGGGGGAGTGGGATTACCCAGTAATTGTTTGGAGACAAAAATAAGTCCAGCCCCAAAAAGCCTGAATAAAAAACTTTTGCTCTAATCTGAAGGATTAGATTCCTTATCGTCACTGTATTTGAAAATTACCTGGTCAGAAAGAAAATCACTGCACTCCCCCCTTTCCCAAAATTTAAATGGCCAGTCCCTTATGAATAACAGCATACTGTACTCTCACACTATAATGCTATTTATGAAGCCACAAAAGTTGACCAACTTTTTATGAGGTCACCTTATACATAGATCTCGGAGATAAATAAAAACAGTGATGGAGTACTGCAAATACATGCATTATGTATTATGAAATGAGGATCTCTGCTAGCAGATTCTTATCTGCCATGTCAATCAATATGTATTGCAGGTTACATGGTGACTCATTAAGGTATCAACCATTTAATGGGGGGGGGGAGAGGCCTGAGATTTCCTTTTGAGATAGGATGTTTTTTCTTTTGTTTCTCCTTTACCTCAAGATAACTTTTTTCAATATAATGGATATAATGGGTTCCTTTTTATTTCTATAAATCAAAACAAGATCCCCCCACAACACCCCACCCACACCCCAAGTCAGTCCCTTACATCATTATGGATTTGCATACCTTTAATAATGGCCTTTCATCAGGGAGTAATTTATTGCAGGGAATTCCAATTTATTAATGTTTTATCATCCCAACGTTTTCACTAACTAATGTCATTTGAGATTTTATTACTGTGTAAAGTCCATGACAATGCATGCAAATCAGATAGTGGCTGAGTTTCTTCCCCAAGGAAATTTATGCAGACCATAACAAGATTTTTTAATGGCCACATTATTGAAACTTCTGACTGGTCGATTTCTAGACATCAGATTCATATATTTAAATGATATTTTGGGAAAATTTAAATGCAATCAAGCAGTTTCAAAACAATATAGCAAGAATTTGATGTAGACTTAACAAGTCCTAGCCATGTATTAAACGTTTCAAGAAAACTGTAGAAAGCAACATTTCTTAAATCACTGCCTCAAGTACAATCCAGTGCTCTGTATTCCCTCTCTGTAGTTGTGGTGCAATGAAACAACATTCCCTTTTTATTTATTTTTTTAATTTTATTTTTGTTGGCAAGCTTATTCTAGCTAATAACGACACGGCTGTGTAGTTCGGCAAATTAAGACAAATTCAGGAACTGCATGATTTATAATTTTTCCTGTAAGGGACTGACCTTTAATTTTCATGTGGGTGATGGATCTGGAATTTGCAAACCAGGATATTTTTTTCTTTTGTCTTTTACCGCAATATAATTTTTATATTCAACTTATGTATTACTGATATATTAGGTTCTTCCTTTCAATAAATCAGTGAAAGAATATTTAAGGGCTGAAAACATCTTAAAAAAAACATTCATGTACAGTAATACCTCGTGCATTCGCGTTTCTGGATTCGCGAATTCACAGATTCGTGAAATTTTCATTGGTACCCTCTACCTACGTGTTTTCTTTATTTTATTGAATTGTACCTTCGTTATATGACTTCTGTGACATATGAAGTTTGTTATATGACTTCTGTGACATATGAAGTTTACCTAGTTTACCTTCCTGACAATGACAAAGAAAACGTCAGTCATTAAGTTTACAGTCCCATTTGTTAGTTGGTTTTAGCTTACTGTGAGTGCAAAAGAAAACGGCAGCCAATGAATTAGTATAGGGGTAATATTAGTATACATGTACCGTACTGTAAATGCACTAGTGTGGCAAATACCCATTAGGCGATACTGTACTGTACTCTATTTTTACGTCAACCATTTATTTCTCTTTTTAAGGGTAATGTATTAAGCTAACTTTTAAATGGAATTAAAGTGCTTTGGGAGCATGATTTGGGTCATATTTAGGGTTTAAACCCGAGAAATAAGCATTTATTAGCATTTTTAGTGACTCGTACCAAACATTCGCGATTCCTCCTGATCCGCGACTGGTTCTGGAACCTAACCTCACAAATGTTCGAGGTATTACTGTACCCACCCCCCCAAAAAAATTAAATGAGTGGTCCCTTAAGTGCACACAGTTTGAACAAGCCTATGTAGGCGTGAAGGCTTGATTTGCCAATAAATCATAACCTACACTGACACAAGGAAGATGATTATGCCAACATGGAGAAGATCTATGGCCTAGTTTTTCAACATCTAGAAATAAGAGGCTGTATGCTTACTGCTGTTGGAAGGCCAAGCAGGTTCATTCTCCACACCATCTGATTGGTCAGAGAGTTTCTAGTCTGGTAGAATTTCATGGTACTGACTCATTTTAATGAATTCTGATAGCTCCATAGAGCAACTCTGATTATTCATTTCATTGATCAATGTATTCAATCTCCTCATGGCCAATAGTGGTGGGCAATTCTCTTGCTGTCTTGATGCAGAGACCCAGACAGACATGCAAACACTAAATGCTGATGAAAATGCTAGTGAGCTCATTGTGTGACCTCGCAGGCACAGGTGAGATAAATTTGGTTTCCTTGACACTGTAATTGGATTTGGAAAATGAAACAACTTTCTCATGGTCTATGGACTGCTGTCAGCAAATTTCTTCCCTTCTGATGAACAGCTGAATCTCCAGGGAGTCATGGAAGGGCAGCGCTCAGAGCCGTGTTGGATTCAATGTATAATCCATGGGTAGTAGGTTCAATACCTGCCCTGGCCAACTGCCTCCATATGTCAATGGCAAATGCATTTAACACCCATTTCCTTTGTATGCTATAGCCAATAATGTGCTGAAGCAACATTTAAAAAAAAAAACAACCAAATAACAAATTGGTTCTAAGAAATGATCTATATAATGCCAGAGGATAGTCTTTTCATTGAATGCCTCAAAGGATTTCTTGCCTCTCTTTCTGCCTATGTGGAATGCAATACCCATACCAGACTCTGTAATCCAATTTGTTCAATTCTAAAATTGGATGCATATTTTGCAGGAGTATATATATTTTTTTTAAAAAATCATTAGAGGGTTAAATTTGTATCTAGGGTTATGACCATGTTAATGTAAGACTGACTGGACATCATAAGAAGTTTTTTGGTGAACACCCCACATTAATATAACTTTCTGTTTGGGAGGAGTTGCAATAAGGTTATCAGGATGGCTGGTGGTGACCATACTGGACTTCAGATCACCAAGAGAACCAACTTGACATCATAACAAGTCTTTTAGTAAAAATGGCATGTTGATATGACCATGAATGTAGGACCAACTGGACATCATAACAAGTCTTTGAGTAAAAACCCCATGTTGATATGACCATAAATGTAGGACCAACTGGACATCATAACAAGTCTTTGAGTAAAAACCCCATGTTGATATGACCATAAATGTAGGACCAACTGGACATCATAACAAGTCTTTTAGTAAAAATGGCATGTTGATATGACCATGAATGTAGGACCAACTGGACATCATAACAAGTCTTTGAGTGAAAGCCCCATGTTGATAGGACCATGAATGTTGAACCAACTGGACATCATAAGGAGTCTTTAAGTAAAAACCGCATGTTCACATGACCATGAATGTAGGACCAACTGGACATCATAACAAGTCTTTGAGTGAAAACCCCATGTTGATAGGACCATGAATGTTGGACCAACTGGACATCATAAGAAGTCTTTAAGTAAAAACCGCATGTTCACATGACCATGAATGTAGGACCAACTGGACATCATAACAAGTCTTTGAGTAAAAACCACACGTTGATATGACCATGAATGTAGGACCAACTGGACATCATAAGAAGTCTTTGAGTATAAACCACACGTTGATATGACCATAAATGTAGGACCAACTGGACATCATAACAAGTCTTTGAGTAAAAACCACACGTTGATATGACCATGAATGTAGGACCAACTGGACATCATAACAAGTCTTTGAGTAAAAACCACACGTTGATATGACCATGAATGTAGGACCAACTGGACATCATAACAAGTCTTTGAGTGAAAACCCCAAAACAAGAATATTACTTCATGTAATAGGTACAGCAGATGTTTTTCAACTCAAATGCCAATTACACCATGAAAAAGTGTACATAGCAAGATGTTTTTCAACTCAAATGCCAATTACACCATGAAAAAGTGTACATAGCAAGATGTTTTTCAACTCAAATGCCAATTACACCATGAAAAAGTGTACATAGCAAGATGTTTTTCAACTCAAATGCCAATTACACCATGAAAAAGTGTACATAGCAAGATGTTTTTCAACTCAAATGCCAATTACACCATAAAAAAGTGTACATAGCAAGATGTTTTTCAACTCAAATGCCAATTACACCATGAAAAAGTGTACATAGCAAGATGTTTTTCAACTCAAATGCCAATTACACCATGAAAAAGTGTACATAGCAAGATGTTTTTCAACTCAAATGCCAATTACACCATGAAAAAGTGTACATAGCAAGATGTTTTTCAACTCAAATGCCAATTACACCATGAAAAAGTGTACATAGCAAGATGTTATTTTTGTTTTTTTACAGGCAAATGATTTCCAACAATTCTTCATACTTTTTCATCACAGTATTGTTGAAATGTAGTTTCCATAAAGTTCCAATGTTCAATGAAGCATATGAAGAAAAGGTGAAATACTTTTCGGATTCATGATTTTTACCATATACGGTATCCAAACATTTTTTCCTTATTGTCGGCATGCCCACAATCTTACAAAGCCAGTCATTCAGTATTTCGATGAGATGACTCAACACACATTGTAAATATGTCTGGCCAACAAAAAACATGAGCTACCTATGCTAATCTTATGGTGAACAAATTGTTTGCTCAAAACAAAATTGGCTTTGACAACCTATTCATAACATGTCGCTACCAACAGATCATATAGAGGATCAAATAGTAAATACAAATCTAGATTATTGCGGAAAAGGGACAAGTAAAGAAAACACAAGCCACTTACTACTCTAAGAAATTAGAGTGTAGTTTGCCTGTTATTTTGCTTGCCAACAAAACCTTAAACACCAGGTCAGGGATAAATGGAACATTTAAGAAGACAGGATCATAAATGCTGAAGAATCATGCCTAACAACGCATAATATTAACCTAGATCTTGCTGTTCAAGTGATTTGAGCTAATCTGGATCTATGTGGTTTAGTCTAATCTTGATTCTATCAACACGTTACTCTACAAATAGTATTTAAAGGTTAATTAGGGGCAAGTTGACCCATTTCAAGTGCTAATTTGCCCGAAACTGCAAGTTAAGATCTGGGCACAAAGATCATCAACAATTTCCTAAATATAAGTTGAGTTTAAGTGTTGGAACTTGATAACATAGAAAACAGGACAATTTTTCTGTATGTACTGATATGCAGTATATTGTTTGCTCTATTTAATGCATGTTCCAGGTTCAGATTTCAAAACATTCAACCTCCAACTGTAATTAAGAAGCCAAAGTGGATCACTCAAACCTGACATCTGCCTTTATCACCAAATGCAAGAACAGCTGGCCCAAAAATTGGAATTAGTAGAATTTAAGCATAGAAATTTCTTTTGATGCTGGTGATTGCTCAAGTTATGAAAACAATTACTGGAAGGTTTCTCTAGTTCTAATATAGCAGACACTTGATTTATGCCATATACATGTTCCTGACTGAGACTAAATCTGGTTGTAGTCAAAACTGAAATTGGCATAAATCGAAAGTAATCAGCACCAATGGATACCTGCAAATTAAAGAAGTTCTTGGGCAAATTATAACTCAAAGTTTTCAAGTACTGATTATTTATGTATAATTTTCAAACAGATTCAATACATCGGTGAGTGATGGGTGTGTGTGTGATTTGGATTTTTAATGTAGCTTTAACAATTTTTCAGTCATATTGTTATGATGTCTACAGTGTGACAGTTTATAGTGATATCTAGCACTTAGTGCCAAATTTAGCATGATGTCCTACCCAGTCAGATTATCCTGACACCAGGCCAACTTGCCCAAACACTAACCTCTTAATGCTGAATGCCAAGTGAAGCAGCTGTTAGTACCATTTTTATAAGTCTTTGGTATGACTTGGCCAGGGATCGAACCTACAACCTCCTGCATCCAAGGTGGACGCTCTAACCATGAGTGATGGGATGCAAAGACATTTATCTATGTAAGCTGAACATAAGTCATAGCGCTTGACATTAGTGATGGCATAAAAATTATTACAGTGGTGTAAACTGAATGTATTTCTTTAAACTTTGTGGCCTTAAAATAAAAGCACACAAATCAATTTGGCAACTAGTGAGAATCTGACTCATCTGAACAATTTAAAAGACATTGCAACAAAACACTTTTTGTCAAATTAGACAAAATTCTGTTCAGCCTTTCTGAGAAGAACGTTTTTAAAAATTATTATTATGTGTAGTTATATAGCATGATGGTTAATTTACATCTACTGAACAAATCTGAGGGGCCATGATAACTGAATTTTCCCTGTAAAGTTAAGTAAAATATGGTTGGGCAGATTTTCCAATAAAATGCATGCTTGGCCTTAAGTTAAAAATTTACTACTGACAACACTGGCCACTGTATGTGCAAGTTATTTTATGGGTTTATTTGGAATCTGATACTTTATGTTGGATTTTGTAAGCATTTTATGTTACAAATGCTTCTGACTCACTAAAAGCATTACTTTGAACTAAATGGAATTAAAGCACTGTATTTGCTTCTAAAAAATATCACATTTTTGGCACAATAACCATTCCATTTTAGCCCCCCTCCCAAGCTTCAGTTCTCCAAATATTTCTGATTCTAAAAATTATATTTTCAGCATAACTAGAACATACTAGCCAGTTTTAAGAAATTCCATTAAGATTTTCCAGTAGAAAAGCATACAGATTTTGCTCTGGATAACTGATACCATTACAGTTAGGGTCATATTAAGGTAATTTTCACTATTTGTTGTGTGATGTGTAGAAGATCATATGACCCAAGTTGTTTACAGGATACAAAGGCCAATTTGTGCAACTTAAAATATTACTGTGGCAAATTTATCTGAGTCACCATGGGGGTCTAGAGAGGATGCCCACAGCATTAGATAACTTTTCCTGTTAGAGTGAGGGTACTGAAATTGATCTGATCATACTGAGATATAACACCTTCCCATACTAACTATTGTTTCATCTTTATCAGTGAAAGCACACAAACCAGACCCATCCAAAGTCAGAGCACTTTCAGGATATTGAAAGTTGAAGGGGTTAATTATGCCCCAACCCAACCCACCCCCTTGCCACCTGTCACGACATGCCTATTATAAATATGATAGTATAATCTCCTCAACACTTCAATGCACACACAACAGGAAGGGAATAATGGACTTGTTTCTCCTATAAATTTGCCTGGCTACTACAATAGTGAGGAATATAAGGTATAGTCTTATCTCAAGTGGGTCATCTTTCATGAAGGCCTCCTTAAACACTACCTTTCTCATCTACTCCCTTCTCTATTTCACTATCACACAATGTTTACACAGAAAAAATGTAACCAGTTTAAATGCCCTACATAAAGTACACTACAGGAATGGTCCTTCTCAAAACCTAATGGGAACAAATTAACTCAGTCAGTCTGAGCTCCTAAACCGAGGGGAATATTTAAGTGCAAATGTAATTTTCTTTATGATGGCATGAAAATGGGTTTTCACTGTTTTGAGAAAGATTCAAATGCTTGCCTTATATGCTCCAAAGTAACAGTACTAGCTAGCGTTTGTAGTATAGAAATAATAAACAAGAGTCCATGATGCACACTCTACTCACTAAAATATAATTTGAAGAATTCAAGGTTAGAACATTTTTTCCTCTAAACTGCCAAGTGTTATAATGATCCCTAATAATTCTTAGGAATAACAATGTTTTCGAACTAGCTGTCACTGAAGCAATACTGGATGTAGGTCATCACCATTTTTGTTTAGGACCATTTGAAGGCTTTTGCTGAAACCCCATGTGAATATGACCCTCCATTCAGGTGGCGCTATACAGTTTCGCATTTTGCATAGGGTTAGGATTTTAAAGAAAAAGAATTTCCCCGGCTTTCCTCACTGGTTATACTGGCTATTTAAAAAAGACCTTGTATATCTTAGGTATAATGCAAAGAACCTTTAATTCCCTTTATTTTGGTGTATGATTGATGGGTGTACTATGGGTTATAGAGTATACAGCTTGGCCTTACTTCAGATGTGCACCTTTCAAAAAAGTGCAAGCTCTGCTTGGTCATTTTCACTTCCTGAACTTCAGAGGTCAATTGTATAAAAAAGAGCCGATAACTTTTTTTACATTTTATATATTTGGTAATTCATTCATTGCACTTTCAGAAGCTGGTATTGTCTAGTCTGGCAAAATTCATTTTCCCTATTTTAATAGCTGCTATGTATAGTGTACTTTAGACTAATTCAGACTGATTTTTTAACACAAGGGAGCAGTCATTTTAGTTAGCAGTGTGCTTAAATCATGTACAATTTCCAAAAGTACAATATCCAAAAGAAATATCATCCACATTACATTAATGTAGCATAGAGGTATGCCAACATTATCTCCACTGTGCATGTTTTAAATGCGAACTACTTCACCTTACATACGTCACTTTCTCAAAAGTACATATTATCTGGTGAGCGCCACCTCAGGAGTATCAATAACAAGTTTTTCAAGATGGCTGCCATGAGGGCCATACTAAATGTCATATAAGTACTCTTTTTATTTAGGAGCACTCAACTAAACATTACAAGTCTTTTTGTGAGAACCCTAGGTCAATATAAATATCCATCTAGGAGGAGTAGCAATAACATTATACAAAAAGGCCCGTCAAGGTTTGCACCATCTTCATTTTGTGCGAACTAGATCTTTTTAGGTAGTAATTTTCATTACTTAAAGCTTTTTCCTTTTGGCAGCAATACTTATTCTCAGATCTTCAGTTTCTGTCGAGGACCAACTAGATATCATAAGAAGTCTTTTAGCATTAACTCCATGTTGATTTAGACATCCTTTCAGAAAGAGTAAAAATAACAAAATTTTCAAGATGGCCAGTGTTGGTCATAATGGATGTGGAAGCAGCACAATTTATATTTAGAATTAGCTGCATCATAAGAACTTAAATTAAAATCCCATGACGATAGGACCGGACCATCTCTGTTCATGAAGAGTAACAATGAGCTTTTCAGGTTGTCCAGTAGAGGCCATATTTGATGTTTGAGAAACACCATTTTTTTTAGAACTAACTAGGCCATGGGATAAATGCACAAGTAAAGTTTAATGGAAATCCTCCCTGAACTTTAGGAGCTGCAATACAAATCTTGTGCTGACATACAGATGGAAAATGGACAGGCCATCCTATCAGCTCCTCTGGTCTATGACCATAAAGCTAGAAGTTACTTCTGGACAAAAAATCAGAATTCTTACAAAAATAAGCTAATTACAACTAAATGAAACCAATGAATGGACTTCAAAGTAAAGACAGTATCTGCTTTGTAAGAATGGTGCACAATACACATGGCTATCTGATAAAATGAGGTGGTGAACACAGTAAACAGTCAAGGCTCTAGATTTTATCTGGAAATTGAACTTTAGCCTGTACAATGTTCATTCCCCAGGGGACTATTTGTCTTTCTCCACCTTATTTGTAATCTGCCAGCCCAAAATATTTAGAACATTGTAGGGGTCATCTCAAAATTGTTTCATGCCTTTAAAGATAGGTGTTATGTCAAAGGTGGTATCTCCTGTAAATAGTCCTGATAATGTCTGTCTATTACCTTGGTGGTTTTCTTGACCTCCTGCAGAACCTTGGTAACCATGCCTACTTTTTAGCATAGTACTGTATTTATAAACTACATTTGACCCCCTTCGGAAGTGTAAACCGTGATTATGCATAATGACACAATTCATGAATTCATAAAATATGGTAGGGAAATGTTGATATTAATTATCACAAATAACTGTGCATCATATGCAGTGAGCATAACCTTGGTATGAAATCATTAGATCTGAACACCTGACAGGATGTTGTGATCAACCTTTGTGAGATTTGCTCTAAGCACCAACAAGGTTTATTTGCACAAAAAATTACTTCCTAATACACTAAAAATTTTAAAATTTTACAATCTTAGCATTTAAGCTTAAAAAGGTAATCTGAAAAATTGGGGCAAAATAGTTGCTTCTGGGATATTTTGGCTGAAAGTTACCATACTGACCTGCCAGAACCTTTGTAACCATGTCTACTTATTAACACAGTACTGCATTTATAAACTACATATGACACTTAACCCACCCACCCACCCTTCCATGTGGTCTAAAGCGCTTACTGTTACGGATCACTGCCATCTCATCTCTGTCTGAGTGGGTTCTAGTCTCGAGTTCAGCCAATAAGGGTGTATGAGAAAGCTTGCCAGTAGCTTCTCGAGGGTCGGTGGTTCTTTCAGGGGTTTTCCCAGGTTCTTCCTCCACCATGTATAGCCTATCTTGTGCTGAAAAATGGTTTTAAACCCTACAACAACAACCATATATTTCCTACATTTTAGACTGGTTTATGGGAACATGTCCCACATTTTGTAATATGATGTAACTACTCACACCAAGTCTTAATCTAACAGCCACAGGCATTTAGATAAGTAGGTGTGACAAGCATGCTTGACTGACATATAATAAAGATCTATTACTATTACTTAATGCCTCACACCTTGACAGGTATATTATTCCACACCTGTTCCAGTCCCACAAGGGAGTAGATTATTTGTCTCTATTTCTTAGTGTTTTATACAATAATATTCTCAATTTTATTTCTTGTTAAAGGGGTTCCTTCCATGGTATTTAAGTGTTTGCTTTTTTTGTTTTTATTGATATTGAGCATTAAAAAAGTCATCAAACACCTCTCATATGCATACAGTCACTCATATCAATGTAGGTGTCTGAAAATTGCTAAAGTATACAAGATCCTTGTTCCAAAGTTTAAAAAGCTTCCCAGTGATGTGACACTGTGATGTCAGAGATGGGACAGTTGTGATGTCAGAGATGGGACACTGTCATGTCAGAGATGGGACAGGTGAAACAATGGTTAGTCAGCCTTACTGTGAACATTTTATGCCTGAACTGAGTAATTTTGGAAATAAACATGTTTTGGATATGGACTGATATTTTCAACCATGGGAAATTCAGCAACTGAGCCAATGTCAAAGAACTCCTTGATTGAAACAGCTCTGAAGCTGAGAACTTTGATGTGACAACATTTTTGAGCAGGAGCTGTTTTGTGTATCTTTTACAATAGATGTTGCAAAAATACAATTTTATTTTTTGTACACAGAATATGAGGTGTGATATGGGAATGTATACAGTAATAAGCTGGATATTCATTACAGTTGCTAATATGCATGTAGGTGATATAATTCTGTATATCCCAGGTTCTGTGTCAGATAGTGTAAAATTTTGCTTTTTAAAATGTGTTTGCATCTGTGTGCAGAGATGTACATGTCTGTGTGTCTATATTTTTTTTCACTGAGTGGTGTTTGTCATTTGCAATAAAGAGCATCTGTCATGCACCATGTTAAGTACCTCAAACAATAGCATCATTTTTTCCTTTTATATAGTTTTGTGCTTGTACAATCAAATCTGCTAAAGAGACCACCCAACAGAAATTCCTCTTTCATTGTATGCAGTAAGGCAATCATTTCATATTTAATAACTGAACCAGGCATTATTTAGAAAATCTGGTTTTAAACAAAAGACAGCCTCATAAATGGGACATTCATATATTACCATTGTGGTACAACCTCTGTATTATTCATTCTATTTTCAATTACTTCTTTCGTAGGTGCTTTGCGGTTTCTGTTAACTCATGGCTGCTGGAAACAAGAGTATCTATTGTCAGGAAGTGGATCCTGTGCAAATGAAAACTCTTGTGGAGTAAAAAGACTCCAAGCCAATCACCAATGAGTGTGTTAGACACTTCACAAATCAAAACTCTTGTAGAGTAAAAAGACTGAGCGAATCACCAATGAGTGTGTTAGACACTTCACAAATCAAAACTCTTGTGGAGTAAAAAGACTCTGAGCCAATCACCAATGAGTGTGTTAGACATTTCACAAACCAAAACTCTTGTGGAGTAAAAAGACTCCAAGCCAATCACCAATGAGTGTGTTAGACACTTCGCAAATCAAAACTCTTGTAGAGTAAAAAGACTCCAAGCCAATCACCAATGAGTGTGTTAGACACTTCGCGAATCAAAACTCTTTGAAAGTTTCATTATTCAAGTTTGCAAGAATGGAGAAATGGCAACAACAAACAGCTAGTTAGTATGGTTCACTTGTTATGCAGGAACATAAAAAATTGTCAAACAAGGTAACCATAATCTTAACCCTTGATTAAACTCCACGATGACAGTCACAGATATTGAATATCACAAATAGCAAAGATGAATCACAAAGTAAATCAGTAGAAATTAATTCCAGACCCCTTTACACTTTTCTTAGATCAGTGGTATGCAGCACAGAATGCTGGCATTTTTTCCTCTTAAAACTAGCGTGCATCTGGCATCAACTTCCTACATCAGCAACAAAGCACTGCTGCCTGTCACTCACCTCTGACATGCTGTTGGTTTCCAAAGATTAATGGAAATGATGCATAAGAAACGGACATATTTATTTTGACTGATTTTATAGAAAATGACTAGGTGCTTGATGATCAGACTTTCAGCAAAGTAAAACCTGCTTTTGAACATTTTAAATACCATAGAAAATATGAAAAAGCAGAAACCTTGGAAGAAACCCTTGAACCAATTGCAAGAATTATCAAATAAAAGGATCACACCTGAACATGGGCCTGTACTGGATCTGCATTTACATGGAAATAAATAACACAGGAGACTGGAATCACTTAAGATCAAAACAGAAAGAAACCAAGAGTCTCCAGCACAGTGGAAGTTACACACCAATCCACCAACCTAACCTTCCTACACTTGGCTGGAAGGATGAACATGGGACTTAGCCAAGTTTAGCCAAGAGGCTGAATGTGCAAATTTGACTCAAAACAGATGCAATGGGAAGTTAACTTGTTTTGTTGATTTTAATGGCACTTTTAAGGCATTATTGTCTGTATAATACCCAGGAAACAGAAGCTAAGTTCTTATCCAATGGCAAACGAAGGCAGCTGACCAGGACTCAACATGATCTCTAACAATCTCAGTGAGCTACAATTTCCCCTATCACCCTGGTAAAAGATCTGTGCATGGAAGTGTGACTAAACAATAAGCCTGAATTTAAAATACCTCCTGATGGAGATAACACCAGGGGTATTTTCTGTGACATGAAAAGATGTAAAGGTACACATCCAAGTTCAATGGAGACCAAGTTGTCTTTTGCCATTCCTGGCCAGGCAGTAATCTTGTTCTTGAAGTGTTCTTTCAGAAAAAATCAGTTTAAAGTGGAAAGGTCGATTAGGAGCTGAAACTTTCTGCCATTTTCGAACACCAGTAAAATCTGAGAATACAGAAAGCCAGAGTCTGGTAATATTCCATCCTCTGAACTGCACCCTTCCACATAAGGGTGAGAACATCTCCCCTTAATTTAGCCAATTGAGACTAGTGAAAGAGGATGGGGTTCCATGATGGGGAAGCATGTTCCAAGAAACAAAGCCATTAACCATCCTTTAAAGCAGAATGGATCCACACATCATTAGTAATGCCCAAACAAAATCTTCAAAAGCACCAATCAGGGTGCTTGAAAGAGTAAGATGCTGCAGGAAAGGGTGCAACTTCCCAAAGGCCAACTCTTAACACCCTTGGGGAAGGGAAGGAGTTCAATGGCTTTTTCCCATGGCCTCTCCAACAGTTTCATCATGCACTACCCTCTTTTTTGTCGGCCCAGGAAGCATGCGATATAGCAAGCCCATGGCCTGTCATGTCCACCCTACCTTGAAACCAAGAAAGGGACAAACCATGGCACCATGTTGAGGGAGGACTCACCTTTTAGAAAGAGGGGGTCCCTATATCCTTTAGGGATTAAATCGAAACATGAGGGAGGATATTAATCCAATCCCTCTCCCCCCCATTCAGGTAAGTACAAACCAACGATGTCTCCCAATCAGGATTAAAACATAAGAATGAGGAAGGAAAGGGATATCAACCTGATCCATGTCCTAACACCTATAAACTCAATGACCGGTGGATGACCAGTGACTTGTCTGACAACAAAGATCTGATGAATGAATGCACATTAGATTTATCTGGTTGAGATTATTGCTTTTCCCTCTCAGGAAGGTGTGTGTGTGTGTCTGTGTGTGTGTGTGTGTGTGTGTGTGTTTTGTATTAATAACGTAGCTTTAACAATTTTTCAGTCATATTGCTACAATGTCTGCAGTGTGAAAGTTTATAGTGATGTTTAGCACTGAGGCATCATGCCGCAGACATGCAGCATCACGTTCCACCCAGTCACATTATCCTGAGACCAGGCTGACCAGTCCTAACACTAACCTCTTAACGCTAAGTGCTAAATCTTTGGCATGACTTGGCCAGGGATTGAACTCATGACCTCTTGCACCCAAGAGACATTCTAACCACTAGGCCACCGGAGTAGTCCCTCTCAGGAAGGTATGATTAACTAATCTCAGTCACCAGGAACACCAATCCTGCGAGGGTGCTGATCATCAAAAATGCAGAAGGCATAACTAGGCAATTCATAACTATTACAATAATCCATATTAGTAAAAACTGTGAACTGTGAATGGCACATTATGTCTTCCCAATGTTAATAATCCTCAGTGTATATAACTGCAATTTATCTGCAGAAACTATTTTTCTGTTCTGAGTAACAGTGACCTTGACCAGTGACCTTTAGACCATAAAAATTACAGGGTACTTCTTTATACTGAGTGTAAACAAAGTCTGATCCAACTCTGATTTTGAACTGTTGTGCAGAAAAGTTTTTCTTCTTTCATTTGAAGTGATCTTGAACTTTGATCTTCTGACCCCAAAATCTAATAGGTATCTTCCTAATCTAATAGGTATCTTCCTAATCTAATAGGTATCTTCCTAATCTAATAGGTATCTTCCTAATCCCAATTACACAAAGTTGAAGTACCTGGTATAGAACCCATGTTATTGTGCACAAGCCATTTTTATTCTGTTGGTCTCACTGACAACAACCTTTCAAATCAACAAATGTTTAAATCAACAAATGTTTGGTAACTACAGATAATGGAGCAGTCAAGTTATTGGGTCTTAGTTTGGGTGAGTTTGACCCTTGACCTTGTACATTAAAAATTAGTTGTTCTTTCTTAACTTGTGTGGAAGCTATCCATCGTAATTGTAAATTGTGGAAAACATGAGTTATTGTGAAAAAAAAACATTTTACTTCTTTTAGCCAAGTGACCTAGATATTAATAGGATTCTTCCTTACCCCTAATGTAAGCCATCCACTACATTTGGTAACTGTGGACAAATTATGGGGAAACCAAATTGGTAATACTGTTCATATATAACATAAAATGCTCTGACTTGTGGCAGGCATACAACTTCATCAAAATTGGACATGAATTGATGAAACCTTTAAAAAGGACATCTTAACTGTAACAGGCAGTTGAAATGCTTAACTGTAACAGGCAACTGAAATGCTTAACTGTAACAGGCAATTGAAATGCTTAACTGTAACAGGCAATTGAAATGCTTAATTGTAACAGGCAACTGAAATGCTTAACTGTAACAGGCAATTGAAATGCTAAATGGTATCCAGTATGTGTAAGGGTTGCAGAGGTGTGCTGATTTAAAAGCAACATCTCTAGTGAAGATCTATAATGTAGTTAAAAAGACAAACACATAAAAGGCACATTCTTGATCTCTTAGGCAATGTATTCACAAAGCAGCAAGTCCAGAGCTGAAACCCAAAATCACCAGCCATACAGACTGGATTTAGCTCCTAGTGACTTCTGGCTTTTCCAAAATTGAAGATTTATTACAGAAAAAGCCCTCTGAAAGCAAACAAAAACTTAAGGGATGCAATCACTAGGTCATTACAAATACTGTCATGTGATTGACTAAACATTTCACTACATGGGTTAACAAGATGGAAGAAGTGCATAAGTCCAAATGAAGTTACTTTGAGAAGGACTACTAAAACTGTAATCAGTTAGGTAACTTCTCTACTCCACACTGTTTATTAAAAAACATTTTCATCAACCCTTGTGTCCATACCTGAAATGAAAACAATGAATGCACCTGTTTAAGTAGGATCATATACAGCAGGTGTATGATTTCAGCTTCCATGGTTACATATTTACTGTGCTTGGCCAGAAAGGCGTCCTCTGTAATGATTTGAGATGGTTTCAATTTAGTCATGATTTCGTACCAAAATAATCATATTTATGTCAACTTTGCTGAATATGGGAAGTGGCTTTCAAAATTCGCTACTCAGTACTTTCTGTACTTGGGTGAAAATCAGCAAGCACTGTGTGCAATACAACATTTTCCCAACCCTACCATAGCATAATTCGCGAACTTGCAAAATCAACAGGGCATGAAAAGAAGGTAACTTTGATCTAATTTTACCTGTGGTGACAAGCATCCATCAACATACATGTTCCCATCAAGTTCCATTCTTCCCATAAACTAAGCTAATTGCAAAATGTACATGTGGATGCCTATGCCAATAACGACAACAATGCCCTCCGAGAAGTGATACCAATATCTCACCTATACTTTGCTGGTGAGACAGAAAGATGAATAAATTATATCTTTTTAAATCTGCCTCTGTGTTCAAGTGGCTTGTACATGTTGGTGACCACAACTGCCAAATGTATGTATGTATGCAATACTTTACCTTGGAAGTATGGTTGTAAGACTGAATGACAGCTGTGTACCACTGGGTAGTTCCCTCAGCTCGATACACTTCAACCCGATAGCCCATCAGTACAGTTGGGGTGGTCAGAAGGATTTTCTGACCATCCTGATAGTCCAGCCACGATTTAATGGCGACCTTGATCTCTGGATGCTTCTGAGTGATAGGGTGGCATTTCTCTTCACACTCCTACAAGAGAAAAATACTTTCATTTTTGTCATGGAGATTTGCTTAAGGTAACTTTAGTTGTCCTGAAACAAATGTTGGTCCATACTTGATAGTAGTTTTAATGCATTAAGCAAACGTGAGTACACGACTCCTTTGATAAGTTTACCACCAGCAGATGCCGGCAATCATATGAAACATGGCCAACATCTGCAATGGATGGTTTGCTCAAGGAACTGAAAGAGTCCTGTAAAATCACAAGGGTATATTTTAAACCAGGTAACAGGATTCAAATTAACTTCCAAGCATTCAATCCAATGATTCAACTTACTGCATGAAAATCAAGTACAGCATTATGTTGTTAGTAATGTCTGACTCCAAAAAATATGAACCAAACTGAGTATGCCTACAAAATCAAACCTTCAACTAAATACATTGCAGAAATACCATGAATTTTTATTTAAAGCACAATAATTCCACATACTACTCCAATGATTAAATATACCCACAGAATGCAAAGTCTTGCCTGCTCCACAGAGGCATTATGCCCCCCCCCATGCAATGTTGCATCTGCTCCGCTAAAACTGTACATAAACCCACAGAATGTCATGTTTTTCATGGAAGCATTATAAATAGACCCATAGAAAGCAATATCTAGCCTGTTCCACAGAGGCACTATAAATAAACCCAGGGTGAAATGTTTTGCCTGCTATACATTATAAATAAACCCAAAGAATGCAATGTCTAGCTTGTTCCTTGGATGCATTATGAATAAACCCACAGATTGCAATGTCTGGGTTGTTCCACAGATGTGTTATAAATACCCACTAAATGCAAGATCTTGGTTGCTCCAAAGAAGCCTTATAAATAAACTCACAGAATGCAATGTCTCCTGTTCAACGGATGCATTATAAAAACCTCACAGAATGCAATGTCTGGGTTGTTCTGTGGGTGGGTTATAAATGCCCACCAAATACAATGGTTTGCCTGCTCCAAAGATGTAATGTTGTCTGTTACAGGTGGTGTCATTGCCTAGTAATGATTTGTTGATAGTGATTTAACAAATCACCAATCCTGGGCTTGTGGAAAATATTTGCAAGTACAAGGTCCTAGGAAGAGTGAGATGCCATGTCTAATCTTCCATGTTCTCATTTTACTCAACATAGTTCAATTCTCCACTAAACTACTTTCACTTATTTATCCAAGGGGAAATGTACCGGAAGGATTTTAAAACTCAGTATCTTCATTACATATTATTTTTATGACTTTCACACGTATTAGTATGAAACTTGCAAGGGGTACCTGTGTAACAAACAAAAAGAAAAAGGTGGCTCCTGTGTGACAGTTTTTAGACTGATATCATGCATGAGACAAGTAATTGATAACTGCCATATCCTACACCCGGTGGGTACTGTTCATGCATTTTCATGGCAGAAAATAAAAATGGGAGGGGGAGTAACCAGAACAAAAGTAGAAAAGCTTTACTTGGCCAATTAAGTCAATTTATATCTGGTAAGGAGAGGTTTTCGTGAAGCCCTGCTAACCCTCAAATTGTTGACAGTGCTGCATAAATGACCAACCATCAAACTTAAACATACAACAGTTATGCTTCCCTCAAATTGTTGACAGTGATGCGTAAATGACCAACCATCAAACTTAAACATACAACAGTTATGTTTCCCTCAAATTGTTGACAGTGATGTGTAAATGACCAACCAACAAACTTAAATGTACAACAGTTATGTTTCCCTCAAATTGTTGACGGTGATGCGTAAATGACCAACCATCAAACTTAAACATACAACAGTTATGTTTCCCTCAAATTGCTGACAGTGATACATAAATGACCAACCATCAAACTTAAATGTACAACAGTTATGTTTCCCTCAAACTGCTGACAGTGATGCGTAAATGACCAACCATCAAACTTAAACATACAACAGTTATGTTTCCATGATTCAGCATTTTAACAGTTCTGAAGTAAATGAAATCTATGACTTATGCTGTAATCAAACACAAGTTATTGTACCAAACCCTATATTAAACACAGATCATCCCAAGTTTGGTCATTAGTTAGACCTATTGTATGACTCCTTATTTTCTTCATGAATTTTACTCTTATTTTCCAAATGTTTAATAATAATAATAATAATAATAATAATAATAATAATAATAAAAATAATAATTATAATAATAAATGAAGGGATGAGGAAGAAAAATATGCCTTGAAAAGCCCTTCCATACAAAATGGGCTTTGTATAGCCCTCATACACGTACAAGATATGTATAGCATGTGATAAAGAGGACAAATACTTGTATAATAACATTTCATATCACTGTTATATCAAATTGAAAGTTTCATTGCATTTATCAATTTATGTTTCACAATAGAAATCTGCACTAATTAGTCTCCAATTCTTGTTAAACTACAACAGCTCTCAAATCTTTGTGTCAGCATTTTTTTTATTTATCAAGACACTCCCACTGACACTCAGATGAGTTTGACAAAGTAATTATTCTTCAGCTGACAAGTTTAACCTCCTATTTAATGGTATTCAAATTAATGGAAAATACCTATAGTTTACATTCAGCCTACAATAACACAGTAGTAAAACAAGCAACCTGTAGGAGTCACAAGACTAGATATCTTTTTAGTACACATAGCAATGGGTGAGATCAGTGTTTTCTAAATATATACTGGTACTTTGTTTATACCTTTAAGTTTTCTGACTGAAAAAAACAAACAAGTTGTATATTGAAATGGTTTGCTCTACACACAATAGCCCTTACACTTGGCACATAACCTGGAATTTGACAATTACTGACATTTTCATGGCATTATTTCTGGCCAATTGTGCAACTTCAATTATGTGGAATATGTATTATTATTCAAGTAAGCAATTAACTCTAGGTTAAGAAAAAAATATGGAGTCCTATCTTGTATGTCTGCAGAGGAAACTTCTGTAACTGAAGACCAGTCAAACATGCAATGATCATCATTATGGTGCACCCAGATTGCTTGATTTCTGAAGTAAAGGATAACGTAGCTGTTCCTACCATCTGATGCATTTTTGTGAATGGAAATCTGCCACATCTTCCACATGATAAAGTGACACTTTCAACATTACATTTTATGTGTGTGTGTGATTTGGATTTTGAATGTAGCTTTAAAAAAAAATCAGTCACATCACTACAATGTCTGCAGTGTGACAGTTTTATGATGATGTCTATGTAGCATGATGTCCCACCCAGTCACATTATCCTGACACCAGGTTGACCAGTCCTAACACTAACCTCTTAATGCTGAGTGCCAAGCAAGGCAACTGTTAGTTCCATTTTTGTAAGTCTTTGGTATGACTCAGCCGGCGATCGAACCCATGACCTCCTGCATCCAAGGTGGATGCTCAAACTACTAGGCCACTGAAGTGGTATCATTACATTTTAAGAAGATGTCATGATTCTAGGCCAGATTGGGGGGGGGGGTCATCCAGGGAGGTCTGGAAACCACCTCCCCAGGTAAAAGACAAAACAAAAAATGTACACACACACATAGTCATTTTGTCACTTGAAGTTTCACCATCATTTCATTATTGCACATGTTTACTGGGTATTATAAACACTTTGAGTAAATTGACACATAGTCTTTTGCTCTTGTGCCCTTTTGAGGAATGTCTGGGCTCTTTTGAAATTTTGGAACCCCTTCTCCCCTCCCCAACAAAAGACCTAATCTGGCCCTGTAATTATAGCAGTCAACACTGACATATTGTGATAACACCTATTTATTCAATTTTTCGGAGGATAAAGTTTTACATAAGGGGAGGACTGTGCTTCATAAATTACTGACCTTTCTTTGTACAGTTGGTTGGTTTTTAACTGCACTGTGAAGACATATTTTACCATATCATGCTCTTGAAATGGGGGCTATCTGTTCTTCTCAAGGATTTCCAAAATTTCACAAACTGACCTAGATTCTCTACATGAGGTAAAACGTGCCTAATATCAGCTAACTGGTATAATTTACCAAAACCTGTTTAGTTTAAATTTGCATTAACTAACTGCATACAAAATGGAAAGACATGGACCAATCACTGCTTTCAACAATGCTATTGTACTAGATCTCTTTTTTTTCCCCTGGAAGCAAAATATGTTGGCAGAGGCAAACTGTGCTTTAGATACATGGAATGCCTGCATCAGTAACAGTCAACATGATTTAATTGTTGTTATCTGAGTGCCTGCCATTCAAGAAGAACCAGGTCCCATTCCAAGTCCTAATGAGGTTCCTAAACATAAGTGGCTGTGTATGTATGGACAGCAGCATCAGAAAGCTTTCTCCAGTGAAGCAGCTCATTTAGCAACATTGGACTGACATAAACATGTACATTGGACTGACATACACATGTACATTGGACTGACATACACATGTACATTGGACTGACATACACATGTACATTGGACTGACATAAACATATACACTGGGCTGACATACACATGTACATTAGACTGACATACACATGTACATTGGACTGACATACACATACATTGGACTGACATACACATGTACATTGGACTGACATACACATGTACATTGGACTGACAAACATATACATGGGGCTGACATACACATGTACATTGGACTGACATACACATGTACATTGGACTGACAAACATATATATTGGACTGACATACACATGTACATTGGACTGACATACCCATGTACATTGGACTGACATACACATGTACATTGGACTGACATACACATGTACATTGGACTGACATACACATGTACATTGGACTGACATAAACATATACACTGGGCTGACATACACATTTACATAAGACTGACATACACATGTACATTGGACTGACATACACATACATTGGACTGACATACACATGTACATTGGACTGACATACACATGTACATTGGACTGACAAACATATACATGGGGCTGACATACACATGTACATTGGACTGACATACACATGTACATTGGACTGACATACACATGTACATTGGGCTGACAAACATATATACTGGACTGACATACACATGTACATTGGACTGACATACACATGTACATTGGTCTGACATACACATGTACATTGGACTGACATAAACATGTACATTGGACTGACATACACATGTACATTCATTTGTTTGTAAAAACTTTGCAGCTTCTTCTGGTACCTCAGTTTCCCTGGTAAGCACAATGTACTCTTTCCGTGGTAAGCACAATCTACTCTTTCCCTGGTAAGCACAATCTACTCTTTCCCTGGTAAGCACAATCTACTCAAGGACATGTGAAAGTCATATTTATGGAAATTTATAGAACATAATGCCAAGATGCAAATATTCTGCAAGCTAAACATGTACCTTTTTTGCTTCAATAAATCCATTTTTCTTTAAATAGATGGTTGAATTCCACTCCCACCAACCCCAATAAAATTTTTTTTTTTTTGAAAAGACCTTTGTGTTTGGATGAAACAAAATTATCAAATATCATACAGAAGATTCCATATATAAATATTTGTCTCTATCTATACTGCACGAGGCCAAAAAATGTGGTTCTGGTTTCACTGAAGAAGAAAATTAGGCTGATATAAAGTTTGTTTATTTCGTGATCTAAATGAAGCCGCAAGTCAAAAAAAACGTGTTTCATGTTCTGAATTTAACTTTGACCATAGTTACATCTCTCTATTAATTTTTCCCCTGAATTTGTAAAAATATTTTATATTTTATATATTTATTTTGTGTAGGAAAAATCAGTCGAGTAACTACAACCACACATACAATTTTATAAGCAATAACATTTTGTACAATGAAGCAGAATTTAAAATTAGACTGGTGAACAAAAATATTCCAGTTTATTCATCTACCAGGGCCTGAACTTAAGTCACTCTTCACTGAACTGTATGATCACCTAGCAGAGCTTTTATTCTCCAAGTGGTCTAAAGCGCTCTCCGTTACAGATCACTGCCATCTCACCTCTGTCTACACCGGTTCAAGTCTCGGATTCAACCAGTATAGGTATGTGAGAAAGCTTCCTGGTAGTTTCTCGTGGATCGGTGGTTCTTTCCAGGGTTTTCCTGGGTTCTTCCTCCACCATAAATACTGGCTGCCATATATAGCCTATCTTGTGCTGAAAAATGGCATTAAATCCCAGTATAACAACAACAACAACCACCTTTTATTCATTCTCCAAATGGTAATTTCATTGATCCATGCATTTTTTGGCTATTTCTGTGGACCTTGTATTCAGTTCATAATGTACCAGCTGGGCAGGTGTTGATGACTGAAGTGCCCTGACCACTTCTACTTGCAAGATTGACACCTTTTTTTATTTACAGCACTGTCACTTCCAGATAAATATATTCAGTTTATAAATCTTAGCCTCAGTGCACAGTCCAAAACTGTCTTTCAGCAAGTGCAATGTGAATCATACAGTAAAAAGCTCAATATGAAACATGCAGTAAAAAATGACTTTCCACATCCATGAAAAACCTTTCCAGACAAAGAATGACAACATTTACTTACATTCAGGACATGCATGGGCCAGAAAAATGATTTTTAAAACTTGATGCAAGTGTATAAAAATCTATGATGAAGAAAATAAGCAGGTATTGGACCAGGTCAGGTCAGTGGGCCGTAGGCTGCACATGTGGGTACATGCCATGCTAAATAACTGTAGATCGAAATCCAAAAACTATGCACAGCTTAGGCATTAACTGAACCTGGAACTCTTCAAGCATTGAGTTAAATTATGCTTGCCAATAAACATAGTAAATAGATAAATAAACCCTGAAAAGGATATCATGTTTCATCAACTAAACATAGGTTAATAGACATGTATTACAAATGCTTTATGCAACCAAACCTAGACTGATGTAATGTTATCTGGGGAAACACTAAAGACAAAGATATTTCTAAACTATTCTGCTTGCAAAATGAGTTTGCAAATGTCTTACTGAAAACATCCCAAAAGCAATGTGTTACATTCAGGCTCTTACAAAACGCAGCAAGAAAAGAGTGAAGACAAAGTAAAATTTAACAAATAATTTATTTCCCTAGAAAAACAAATTAAAAAATGAGAAAAGGAGCTTATGGTTTTAAGAATCAGATCCAAAAATATTCCAAGAATATAAAAAAAGGAGTCCTAGTAATAAAATATCCGATGAAACTAAGTTCAAATCCTGATGAAATCCAAAATGGAATGCGATGATGTATGCTGTGGTCAGCATCGTACTGATGTGTCAACAGTTCTTTGGTGAATCACAGAAAATAATATTCTAGTGTTTGAATTCCATGTAAATTTTCAATAACTGTCCTTGTCTAAGAATTAATTTAGAGCACAAGTATTTTCATAGAAAACAATCTTGAAATCCAAATAATTTGAAGAAAAATTAAAAATTCAACTCAAACTGCTCACAACAAAACATCTTTAAGTGTTGCTGGTTTAAAACCCGGCTGTCCAAATTCTCTATAGAAAACAGTTATACACTAATTTAAGACACAAAACAGATTCCTGTATGAGGGTCACATGACCACCCTTCTAGAACAAGATTGAAGCCTTTTACATGCCTACCATCACATACTCCCAGTATGGACTCGATTTCACTTTATGAATCTTACACTAAGGAAGAATTTTACTTTTTTTTAAAAAAAGACTTGTTTACTTCAACTCTTACTTATTCTGAATCAAGGTCAGGAAATATGAAGTTTCTTTTGTTAGGTGTTTACGAAAAACAGGTCAAACTAAATTTCTGGAAAATGTCAAATCCAGTAAATAAAGTTACATTACAACAGCATGTACATTTTTTTTTATAAAAACTTACAAACAATTAAATTAAATATACATAAAAAATGAATAATGTTCAAATGTTAACAGTAAGTGAGCAAATATTTCTGAAAATAACTAGACTTGTGCACAAAGTTTCAAACAATATTGCACCCATTATATCTCAGTGAACTATTTCATGCTAGAAAACACCGCAACAATCTCAATTTAAGATCAATTTCAGCTAACCTTAACGTTTTCAGTATTCAGGATCACTAATTTGTAACAGAATCCCAAAGGAAATTAGAGAAAGTACAAATATAAATACAATTAATTATAATCTAATTCACTTGATGAAAAGTGGAAGAACCTGTTGGATTAGACAAATACATCACAACAAATTTATTAATCTTTCACTTTGTTGTCTCACTCCATTGTAATGTATATGCACAAAAACTGTTACCTAGTTGGAGCATGTTCATTGAAATTTTGTTTATTATGTCTATATATAAATATAGCATATTATCAATGCTTGTGTGCGTGTGTGTAAACTATGAACATTGATCTAACAGTGAGATGAACTTATCTGAATACTTGGCCTCTTTATCACATACTATATATATATGTGTGTGTGTGTGTGTGTGTGTGTGTAAGCCCATTTTGTATTGAAGGGTTTTACAATCCATATTTTTCTTCCCTATCTTGAAATTTATTATTATTATTATTATTTATATTATTGTTGTTATTATTATTATTATTGTTAATACATGTCCTATGATGACTAACAAAAATGTAATGATACCATGGCTTTTAAAACTGATATTTTACTGATATATGTTCATAAAGCCATAACATATTTTCACCAGGGTGGCTTCAATGTACTGAGGGTCAGTTATTTTTTTATTTAATACCAACTAGACACTATAAGAACTCTTCTGATGAAAATCCCATGTCCAAATGACTTCCCATTTAAGAAGAGTAGTCAAAACAAAATTTTCAGGATGGCCAAATATTGTACATCAGATCAACACCATTTTAACTTAGGATCCACACAAAAATAAGGTATCTTTTATTGAAAACCCAGTGTTGATCTATTCAGGAGTAGTAGCTGTTGCAAGATTTTCAATATGGCTGCTGTGGTGGCCATATTAGCTGTCTCAGTGCACCCTTTTCAATTAGGACCATGCAGACAATGGGATTAATCAGTGTGCAAAGTTACATGGTTTAGGAGCAGCAGCAATAACAAACTTGTGCTAATGGAGGGATGGGTGGACAACAAGCCAACCCCAAAACATTCTTTGTCTATGTCCAGTAGACCTCAAAATAAATAATACCTGTAGAGTGATGATTAATAATATAGACACCTCTTTCAAGTTAACATTTTTGTTACAAGCAATTAGTTGAACACAACAAAATTGAGTTTTTATAGTGATATATTTTTGTTCGTCTTGGAATCTAAGTATACTGTGAAGCAAAGAGGATGGCAACCATGCAAAATAATGAATAAAATAAATAAGTGCACTTGCACTTAAGAATAACACAATGTAATGTATACATAATATCTGAATCCATTCTTGAGAGCCTGCAATATATCAATGTGGCCTAACAGAAGAGCTACCCACTCATTAATGATATAAATTGCAAAGGTACCACACCTCTCTTTTGATAACTTGCAAAACCACTTAAAATGTAGGGTCAGTCATGAATCTCGTTTAAATATGTAAAACACCCTTAATTTTAGCTCCAATTTGTTGAACATAATGAAAATTGCTTGCAAAACTGGTAAATAAACTTTGACACATCATTTTTTGTATCACTGAAAATGGCAGTTAGTGCCTGAAAATTTGAGTCAGCATTATGAGATTCTCAACTTTTAACAAGTCATATATTTTGATAATTTTCTTTCCAAAAAAAAATGTTCACACTGTAAGTAACAATATTCAGTGATATTATAATCTATGAAAATGTCAGTAATGCCTCAGGTTACAAGCTTGGGCAGATTCAGTCCACCATCACAGGTTGCTGTATACAAGAAGTGGTTTGATGTTCACTCCCGGAGGTGAACCACCTTTTCACCCACATTCTTGCCATGCTGTCCAGCTTCCTTAGTGTGCCTCTGACCAGGCTGGTCAGACCGAGCCCATACAATAACTGGTACTTAAGAAACGAATACCCCCTGCCCAAAACAATTAAATAAGTTTCTCAAGTGAAATCTGTGATTAGTTCTATCTTCAAATTCAGTTTCAGTGTAATCATCACATGTGCGTTATGCCCTCCTTCATAAAATGTGAAAAGTGCTATGTTCAAGAGATTCTATGAGAACCTGATCAAATGACCACTGTGTTTTGATCTCATATCTGCAGAAGTGTTTGTTGTATTGTTACAATCAATTAAAAGTATATCTGTGTTTTACTATTACGTTATTTATATCTTTTGTATTAAATCAAATAATAGGGAGGAATATATAAAAAAGTAAAATGCATGCAAATCCTACCTGCATAAAAGCTAGGGGTCACAGTTAAGTGTGTCAGATCAATTCAACTGTCCAAATGAACAGTAATAAATGTCATTATGTAGGTAACATAAAGTACCTAACACAAAATGTTTCTTTCGGGTGTCCTTGTGCATATTTTGTCCTACCATTTACTGAACAACACCACCTTTATGTCTAGCTTATAATATAAATGACATTGATTTTCTTCTACATTGTTTAGTAATATTTCCTCCTTTCAACATCACCAGAATATTCAAACACACATTTGCATGATGAGTCAAGGAAACTTATGAAACGCTAAAAAATAAGGCAACTGCAGTAGAGTTATCCTAATAAAAAGCCTTGCCTACTGAAATAAGGGAGACAACTCCCACAAGGTTATTGGCACTGCCAACAAGCTTGTTCCAATTATGCACTACAATATGCAACAGCATCATTATTAAAAACCCTCATTTTCCATTTGAGAAATAACAAATGATCATGGATTGGAAATTCCCACATTTCTATTATTTTATCAGTTAGGTAAATCATACAACATTTCGGCTGAGACATTATACCAGTCAATCATAAATGATTTTAAATTTTGTAAAAACACTTTAGCTGGCTGAAAGTGGAAGCTCAATCTCAACTGTTGATTTTTACAGTGATTGTCCATTTTCTGCAAACAAGCTGTACCTGAAAAATAATTTACAATACTTGCAGGTGACTGACAGTTATTTCCAAGTTTCTAAATGCTATAGTCTGTTTACAAATGTACATGTGACTGATTTTTTAAAGTTCTGACCTTTTGTTGCATAAGAGTGGCAATGATTCATCATCAAAAACAATAATTAAAGTTGAAATCTTTAAGTTAAGGCAATTAGTTGTAATGATCATTGAAAACAGACTCTATCAGGCATTAAACCCAGCAAATGTATCTTGGCACACATTTACATTTCAATACTTTCCTTGCATATGGCAATATTACTTCGCAGAAATAGGTGCTTGCTCAATGATTTCCATCCTTGAATTGGCATGAAAGTGGCCTTGACCAGTAAAAAATGCCTCGAGCAAACTGCAATTTAGCACAAAATAAGCAATGCAGGCAGCAGTCGTTCTACAGCTTACACGCAGTGTTATGCTGATATTGCACATGATACTATCAATGGACATTTATTTGACCGTAAACTTCACTGGAATTTCTACGTTAAAAAATCCAAATGTGCAAATACTTAATATTTAAGTCTTCAACAGATCCCTCCTATATTTAGAAATTTCTTCCTATTTTTCCAAAGAATGGAGGAAATTCTCTGCAACTTCCAAGATCTAGAATAGCTACAACTACAATCGATACTGACCTGTACTGTAATACATTCATAAATGGGTACTAGTCTGCCAGGATAAAAACTGAAAAATCTTTCATAAAAAACATTCTTCTTTCTGTCACAATGACAAAAACTTTTTATCCCCAATCAGCAGAACTCGACCTTTACCCTAGCAGCAAGCCATCCTGAAAAGTTGGTCAAGTTCTATGAAGTAGAACTATTCTCCTGTTTTCTGTCACACTGGCCATGACCTTTGACAAAAAAAGCAACAAGCTTGTTCTTTACCTCATGTGCAAATTATCCACAAAGCTTGGCTGAGGTATGTTGTGAAGAAACCATTTGCTTCAGTCTCAGCAACCTTTTATCTTTTGATTCCAAAATCAATAGCGTTCTTCCTTACCCTAAGTGCAAACCATCTACAAAATTTGGTAAAGGATGTAGATATCAAATTAGCAGAAACCATTTTCTTCTTTCAGTCATAGTGATTTTGATCTTGAGATTGAAACAGTTACTCCTTGCTCACAAGTGCAAGTTATCCACAAAGTTAAGTACCTATAGATGGTTGAGAATGTTATTTTCTGTCCAAAACTAGTTTTCTTCTTGCAGTCTGAGTGAACTTGACCTTTCAGCTTAAAGCCCAAAATTGAAAGATTCTTCCTTAACTCAAGTGCAAACCAACCATAACGTTTAGCAATTGACAGTGTTGGCCAGCTAGAGCTGCTGTGCAGAAACATAACTGGAAACAGAATGACAGACGGACAGACATTGCAAAATGTTTTCTTTATTTGGACTAAAAACATTTCTGCCATATCGCTATGATGTCGGCATTGTGACAGTTCACTGTGATGTCTAGCACTGCGTGCCGACCAGTTGTAACACTAACCTCTTAGTGCTGAGTGCCAAGTGAGGCAGCTACTTGTACCGTGTACCACTTTTATAAGTCTTTGGTATGACTTGGCTGGGGTTCAAACCTGTGACCTCCCATATCCAAGGTAGATGCTGTAGCCACTAGGCCACTGGAAAGGTCACAATGAAACATAATACATTCCACCTTATGGCATGTGTATAAAATTAACACTATTAGCCATAATGACCAAAATCTTAGCAACTAAGCAGAATAGTTGGGCTAACATAAGCCAGCAGTGATGGGTAACCACAAATAGTCTAGCTCTCTACAATTTGTTTGTTGGTCCTTAAACGGGAAAACTTTATTAGGAAAACCAAAGTTTGGTGAATATGGAGCCATAATTCGTCTGATTGATGATGCAGAATGCTGTAATTCCAACTCATTCAACATCTCATCAAAGTAAACGTGCTTCTTTCGTTGAAATTCAAATGTGCTTTTTTTGTTGAAATGCAAACGTGCTTTTTTCATTGAAATGCAAACCTGCTTTTTTCATTGAAATGCAAACGTGCTTTTTCGTTGAAATTCAAACGTGCTTTTTTTGTTGAAATTCAATGTTCTTTAGCAAAGTTATACTGAGGAAGCAAAGTTAGGAAACAGGCATTTGGGGGTCGTGTATCTTCTAAGTGACAATATGGTACACTTGAAGCAAAACTCAACCTCTCATCAATCCCCAGGTGTATCTTACATTTTTTTAATGCAATAATTTTAAATAGTTATGCTACAGAAACCAATGTCACAACAACAGCAAAACGGAGTTGACGAGTCCAAACCCATAAAAAGCACATTTAGGTCTAAAATAATGTACACACCAATATGTTGTAAGGTTAATGAACTATGCTGATTATATAGCTTACTGCTGTGGAGATGCAAGCTTGTTGGAAATCTTGTCATAACCCTTTCAAACTTGAACATGATGAGACAAAACCTTAAGCAACTGCCTATCAGATGGCATCCTAATATATGAAAGGGTTACAGTGCAATGGTAATTAAAATGAAGTGTGAATAGATGAACAGAATGACTGACAGATGGAAAATATAATTCATTTTGTGAAGTGGCCTAATCATCTTCTATGCATGCTACCATCATGATAGCATTAAAAAACGTTTTTTACAAAAAGATAAAACTGAGTAACAGTTCCATACCTGAAAATTCTGGATTTCTTTTTCTTCTACAAGACCCAGAAAACGGTCCACTAAAAATTCCACTGGTTTTCTTTTGCAGGAGCTGAGACCAACTTTGTCAACCACTGGACGAAAACACTACAAAAAGAAAAGTGACAAATGTGAATTATCAACGTATTTGGTCTTTACATATGAGATAAATTCCACAGATCAATACCACAGATCAACCAAAAATCTCCACTGCTAAACAATATTTATTATTACAAAAAAATCAGATTTGTTTGTAAAATATTTTCATAAATTCTAAGCTGTTAAAAATTTGACAAATTGCTATAATGGCATATAAATCAATTTGACCATTTACATATGCATAAAAACATGCATACTTATAAATATCACTTTCCTATCTCAACTGGTCTTTGCTTAATCTAGGAACTCCATGCACAGTGGATTTAAAAAAAGGGAAAAAATGTTTCAATGGCCTAGGCTCAACATCTAATTATGCTATCAACTAATGACCATGATAAAGCTGGCAAAATATCCCAACTTTCAAAGCCTTATAATTCTTGGTGCTATCATGATAATACAAATTCAGGACAGACATACAGATAAACATATAAGCAGCAGCAGAACACTTGTTCTGCCATTACTGTGAAGGCATTGAAGAAAGAAAAAAAAAAGAGTCAACCAACAGCATTTTTCTATTAAAACATGCCATTGCAGACCACACATTCAATGCTATGCAATGTACGAGATGGCATGGACAAAATAATTAACTCTACTGCACACTTCAAAGACAGAATGTCCAGTTAGGATAACTGGGTGCTTTTAATGATGGCCAAAGTATATATGAAATGACCATTAACACCAGCAGATGACCGCAGTGATAAATAAAATACATGTACGTGTCGATTTTTATGATATGCATTAGTCTCTTATTTATTAGTGGCGGAAATTGGTCCAAATTTAAAAGTTGGTCATGGAGAAAAAAAATCTCAACAATATAATTTATCATGCTTTTTATTCAGCATTATGTATAGATTACAAATCCATCTGTTGTAAAAATTTACACCAGTTGAATTCCTAAAATTTGCTACTAAAATTAATTAGGAGATAGATTTTCCAAATTTGCAGACAGAATTACCAATGTTTGTGTTCTTTCTAAATTTCCAAAGTACTGACTGTATTGTGTCAAACCAGGAAGTATAAAGAAAATATTGTCTCGGATTGCCTGACTACTCATACCAATTGTCATTTTCAACACAAGAGATCAGATCATCACAAACCCTTCCAAACAATAAGAATGATATACACTTGAAGCAATCATGGGGGAAAAAAGACACTTTCATTAGTCTTCAGGGAGAAAGTCATTTTCGTATATTTGTTTAGCTGCTTGTATCCCATAAAACCAGTTACTTTACGGACACACTTGATTTCTGCCATTGTAGTGGTACTTTAATTATTATACAATATAATGGAATGCTGTGTAAATATAACCTGTTCTTCACATACAGTTTCAGGAAGATTAGGCCAAATAACTTCAAAATGAAACTTCAGCTACATTCAATTAAATTTAAATTGTAATAAAATGCTTTGTTACCTAACTTAGGTCATTAAACTCAATACTTCCTTTGATATTTTCAACTGATCTCTGATTATTCCTATTAGTTTCACTGTTTAAAATGCAGAATATCTCATAAAGATGTACAAATTTCAGCTGTAGACAAGTTTAATAGCAAATTCCCTTTCTAGTAGCATGTTTAAATCTTGTTCAAATTCAGTTACCATAGTTTCCCTTAACATAACAAGATTTATCATGCCATGACATGACTTCCTGATGTTCTACTGTCAGAAAAGAAAGTAATCATTTTTGCATTTTCAAATTGGGTGAGATACAAGTATACATTACACAGCAATCACACAAAATCATTTAAAGAGACCCACCCCTAGAGCCTGCATGGAGCAAGTTACGTGATATTGATCAAGAGTCTTATGTAGCAGGAGTCAATAATAAAATGGTTTCTCTAATCTTTAAGGCTTTTAAAGTAAACATTGCTTAATCAGTCATCAGAATTTTACAAGCATCATTTTATATAAAGTTCTAAATTTGTCAAAAGTTGGATTTTTATATACAAAGGTGGGTAAATATTTTCTCTGTATTTCTCCATAAAGTGGACAAGCAGTAATCAAATGGAAATTGTTTTTTATATTAATGTTAAAAATCACACAATCTTTCCTCATACCAAATACTTTCATATCGTCCCATGTTACCTCTGATTGGCAAGTAACCCACTCTAAGCACAGTGATTATAAAACAAAAATCACTATATCCTAACAAATTATAGATATCTTTGACATGTGAATTCTACTCCCAATGACTTATCGAAACACAGTCTCTCCATCGACTAAATCTCATCCTAAAGATTTTGCCAAAAAATAACTTCACATCTCTGGTTGAACAATATAAGAAATGTATTTTCATCTTTGACACCCTGAGTACACTGAACATTGCAAAATCCAAATGTAAATAGAAGCTTTTTAACATTGTTAGCCCAGCAATTACACACACCCCCTTTCCATCTTAACTGTAAATTGTAGCATTGTTTAGGATATCTGTCTTAGGGCATTTTTAGAATTCTTAGTCAATATTTCAAAATACGTTTATATCTTAATACACCGCATACTAATTCTCCCTAATTTATCATATATGAAGCATTTGGAGTAGACTTAGACATACTAAGAATATATCTGCAAAATGACAAATGAGCTTTTACATTATCACTGGCATCATGAAGCCCCCAAACCTCAGTCCCATAGTTAAGGACAGCAGCTATCTTTGCATCAAACAGACGAAGCAATCCATTTACGGGTAATCTGCCAAATTTTGAAAGACTGCTTCAATATATGCATAGCGCTCAGTGCTTACAAGGATAGTTTCAGATTGGGATCAACACATACGCCAATTGGGTAAAATACGCCCTTAGGTAAAATGGAGGAAAGGCTTTAAGTGTCTCTGGGGTTAACAAAATAGATAAATACATATGGAACAAAGACTAAGGTCAATCTTTTATCCAAAATTTCAAAGATCTATTATCTTAAAATGTGGATAAGATTTTAAATGATATAACTGTATAAACATCAACACATTTAATCATTGTGTCAAAACAAATACTGATATTTACTTTGATGCAGCAAGCACAATGAAGACAATCAATAGAAAGCAAAACCTAGCTATGACATATCCAAGATTTTTTTTAAAAATGTCAGCCTTGGTTTGACACAGATTCCATTAAACAGCCAAATACTAAGCCTTAAGATATCTAAGACAGTTCACGTTAAAAGGCACAAGTGAATCTCTTCAGCTTTATAAATTCTGTAGAAATATGTATAAATCTCTTACAAGAAGCAAGCCTAAGCAATATGAATTAAAACAAAAATACAGCCTTATATACACAACTTTTCTAGTGCCTTGTAAAGAACCCAAGTGCTAGTACACAAGGCAATATGACGTCTGCAACATGGTATGAATATTTTTCAGAATTATTTAATTGTTCAAGTTTTGTTTACCTGATACAAGAAAATGAAAACACTCTAATTTATGAGACTTTAGACAGAACATTCACTGAAGAGGAGGTTCGCCTAACACTGAGTAAGCTGAAATATAACAAAGCTGGGGATTTAGATGCTTTATCCAGCTATTTCTTTATATGTACAGGCAACATAATAGCACCAATATTAACAACATTATTTGATAAGATATCTGATGTTGGATAATATGCAAAATATTGGTCAATGTCTATCATCATACCAATACTGAAGACTAGGGATGCAAATGACTCCCCCCCCCAATCACAGAGACATCTACTATCTGTATTAAGCAAAGTGTTTACATCAATTTTAAATAATAGGATAAATGAATGGGTTTACGAAAACAAATTACTGGGCAAAGAGCAAGCAGGATTTACACCAGGTTACTGTGCAGCAGATAATGTATTTATATTATGTATATTAATTTATAAATATTTAAGACAATGTAGGGTTAGAGTCTATGCCATATTTATTGACAATGAAAAAGCCTTAGATACGAGAGGGAGACTTTTACTGTATCAAAAATAGTGAAAATATTAATGTCAATATGTTAAGAATCATTAAGGCAATTTACAATAATGTAAAAGCATGTGTTAAGTCCAACAATCTTATCATGTGTTTAATTGACCTTTGGGCACATGCCAATGATGTGTTTTATGTCTTTTACTCTTTTCTTTATTTTTGAATGATTTGAAGCCCTTTCTAGCTAAAGAAAACGGTAGTATTGGTATAAACCTCAGAACTATTTTTACTGTTGTATGCAGATGACTTAATTGTCTTTGTTGACACTGCTCATCAGTTGCAAAATGTGCTCAACAGGTGGCATACATATTGCCTGAAGTAGAAATTGAAAGTGAATAAGGAAGAAACAAGAGTGGTTCTATTTCACAGAGGTCACAGGCTATCTCAGAATTATGAAAAATGGTCATATGGCCATACAGAGGTAAAGACTGAATCATATTATAAGTGTTTATAATAATAAGAATAATAATAAAAAATAATCAGCCTATTCCATAATGGATATAGAAAATACAAACAAAAAACACACAGACAAGCAAATAAAAAATATCTTATTTTTTTTTTGCTAAAAGTTTGTTTTAGACTACATTTTATCTTATTTTGCACTAAATCAATTTAAGCAAGTTCTTTCTAACTTTTAATAATACTTGTCACTATTGATGCAGATTCAGAATGTAGCAGCTCCCCTCCCCCCCATTAATGTCAAGCTTAATGTTTAAATAAAATTTTCCTTCATCTCATTAGTCTAATACCAATGTAGAGATTTTAGTTTGTAGTGAAATTTACTGGTCTCTGATGAACGGAATAATGTTAGTTTCAAACCCTACAAATATCTACATAAACACATTTTCAGAATCCTGGATCTATGTCGGACAATTATCAAAACAATTTTAATTTAAAATAACATTATTCCAAACTTTTAGTATTTTTATTAAAATAACATTATTTTATAGCCTGGTATTTTAATAAAAATAAACTTTATTCTACAGTTTGGTATTTTAGTTCAAATAACATTATTCGATAGCTTTTGGTACTTTAATTAAAATAACATTATTTTATAATTTGATATTTAAATTAAAATAACTACTTTTTATTATGGTATTTAAATTAAATAACATTCTATATTTTGGCAATTTAATTAAAATAACATTATTATATAACTTGCTATTTTAATTTAAATAACATTCAACAGTTTTGGGTATTTTAATTAAAATAACTTTCTCTAGTTTGTTATTTTCATTAAAATAACATTATTCAATAGTTTTTGTATTTTAATTAAAATAACATTATTCTACAGTTTTTGTATTTAAATTAAAATAGCATTCTATTGTTTTGTTATTTTAATTAAAACATTATTCTATAGTTTTTATATTTTAATTACAATAACATTATTCTATCATTTTGGTATTTTAATTAAAATAACATTCTTAAGTTTTGGTATTTTATTTAAAATAACATTATTCTTAAGTTTTGGTATTTTAATTACAATAACTATTGGTTTTTTTTTTGGGGGGGGGCATGTTCTTGGAGACCATCACTTTTCACATACAAAAATAAGGTACATTTTCCTTGAAACTTTAATCTCATTTACATGCCTTGCAACAAAAAATGTCAAAAGAAATTTTATTTCAGTATTTGTTCCGTTCATCAATTTTTTAGTTTTGTCTACTAAATTCATTTCTGATATATTTTTTAAAACTCTCCAGTCCATTCAGCATGTTTAGAGAGCTATAGCAGATTGTGAAATGTTGGATATCAACATCACAATTACACCTATTTTTTTTAACTGCAAGGTGTCCCTTTTCCTGCAAATTAGGACATAGGTGTGCAATACTAGATGGCCATTTGTATGCCGACACTATTATTGTTCAGACTAAAGATTTATTATAAGTGTTCAACAAGGTAAATCCTCTAGGCTATAAACAATATGCTTCTCACGTTCTGATATTCTGGATTGTTTGTAAATCTCCCAGCAGTGAGCATGTTGTTGTGGTATTTCAAGTCAACCCGAGAGCATTATTTTCAGTATTGTGAAACTAGTCCATCGCCTTTGCTAAATAATTCATGCAATATATGAACAAAATCTATCAAAGGTCTTAAGAATCGCAAACAAATATACTTCAGCCCAAACCTTAATGTAAATTTTCATGGCAGGAACCTTGACTCCAAAATTAAAGGGGCAACCAAGCATGTCATAGAATAAATTGTCTTATTGTCATAATGATTCAAACCAAAAATGTTGAAAATCTATCAAAGGTTTTTGGAAATATATGCAAATTAAAAACTGGAACCAAAATCATAATGTACTGACAAGAATGGTTCTGCTACTGCCATTGCCATCTTCGAAGTGACTCCTGTGTTTAACTTCCACTAATGAGGACTCAACCATAAAAAAGCGTATTAGGCATACCCATAAATGACAAAATGTTTAGTTTTGTTATAAATCAGATTACATACACCAAATGTTTTTTTTTCAAATTATGTCGTGGATATTAAAAAGAAAAGAGATGAAAAATGCATTCATATACATTGAGATGTGCCAAGATCTACAATTATCATTTTTTTTTAAAAATTGCATATAAGCACAAAAAATACCAGCAATGAATATAATGTTTTGCTTGTAAACAAAAGCATTCATTCCTACTAGGAAGCTATGGTACTATCATTGTGAGGTAACTGTTACCACATTTTCAGATTCTGTACAGCTGAGTGTCACTTGAGCCATGACCTGTTTGGGATTGAACAAGGCAATACCTATCTGTCCTCAACTGCTTTACAAGAGTAAACAAATTTACTTTATTTTGTCTTCAGGGCTAGTGTTAACCTGAAAAGGTGTATAACATTCTAAACGTTTTATCTAGTCATGGATGATTGCCATCCATTTGAAAGCCTGAAATACCCAGTACTCAACTGTAAAATGCATGTATAATGCAAGAATGCCATTGAGATGTATTCCAGTTAGAATACTGTATATAGTTGCATACAAGAGGGATCCAATGGCAAACAACATAGTCCTTGATCTTCTGCCACATTAAACAGGTTCCAATTTGCACGGTAAATACAGACAGGCTTTATTTCGGCCTAAATGCCCTTTTCATAAGGTTTTGATAGAGAATGGTATGCAATGAAACATCATTATAAATCAATGAATGTGTGTCTTTTGTGAAAGTCACCCAATTGAAGATGAATTTCAAATGGTGATGCCCTGCCAATGATGATTTCAGACATGAACTTTTAGCAAATTAATACATCTGAAGTATACATGTCAAATGTTATGTTTAGTTTGAGCTGTGGTTCTCTTTGTGGGCTTAACACCATTTTTCAGCACATTACAGACTTAACATGGTTGCCAGTATAACCCTGGGGATGAACCACTGACCCACAGGAAACTACTGGCAAGCATTCTCACACCCATGCTGACAAACCTGAAATGAAAGTGACTGATAAAGGCAAGAGTTTAGACCACTCTGCCACCTGGGGCTCCAGGGAGCTTTGGTAGCTCAGTTGGTAAAATGCTGGATTTTTAATTCAAGAGTTGCAGGTTTAGCATCTATCCTGGCAGCCATCTCTGAGTATCTTTGGGAAAGGCACTTTGATTCCATTTCCCCAGCAATAATTTGTTACAAATACCTTTAAAACCAACAAACCAAGCTGTTCATAAATCCCACATATTTTTAATTTATCAAATTTACACAGCATGGTAGTCACAATATCAACTGATAAATTAAATTTCTAAAGGCAAGACTTAAATCTTTCAACATGTTTATGGAGTCTGAGCCTTTACAGAATAAATTGTCAAAGTCTAAGCTTGTTCATCATGTGTAGAAATCTGAGGCACAATGCACATCATGATTCACAATGAGTTAAATTATGCATAGGACAATATAGCTCTCCCTTATTATAATGCAGTACACGGGGATCTATAACACAATCAAATGATGCATACGACAATATAGCTCTCCCTTATTATAATGCAGTACACGGGGGTCTATAACACAATCAAATGATGCATAGGACAATATAGCTCTCCCTTATTATAATGCAGTACACTGGGGTCTATAACACAATCAAATGATGCATAGGACAATATAGCTCTCCCTTATTATAATGCAGTACACTGGGGTCTATAACACAATCAAATGATGCATACGACAATATAGCTCTCACTTATTATAATGCAGTACACTGGGGTCTATAACACAATGAAATGATGCATACGACAATATAGCTCTCCCTTATTATAATGCAGTACACGGGGGTCTATAACACAATCAAATGATGCATAGGACAATATAGCTCTCCCTTATTATAATGCAGTACACGGGGGTCTATAACACAATCAAATGATGCATAGGACAATATAGCTCTCCCTTATTATAATGCAGTACACGGGGGTCTATAACACAATCAAATGATGCATAGGACAATATAGCTCTCCCTTATTATAATGCAGTACACTGGGGTCTATAACACAATCAAATGATGCATACGACAATATAGCTCTCACTTATTATAATGCAGTACACTGGGGTCTATAACACAATGAAATGATGCATACGACAATATAGCTCTCCCTTATTATAATGCAGTACACGGGGGTCTATAACACAATCAAATGATGCATAGGACAATATAGCTCTCCCTTATTATAATGCAGTACACGGGGGTCTATAACACAATCAAATGATGCATACGACAATATAGCTCTCCCTTATTATAATGCAGTACACTGGGGTCTATAACACAATCAAATGATGCATAGGACAATATAGCTCTCCCTTATTATAATGCAGTACACTGGGGTCTATAACACAATCAAATGATGCATACGACAATATAGCTCTCACTTATTATAATGCAGTACACTGGGGTCTATAACACAATGAAATGATGCATACGACAATATAGCTCTCCCTTATTATAATGCAGTACACGGGGGTCTATAACACAATCAAATGATGCATAGGACAATATAGCTCTCCCTTATTATAATGCAGTACACGGGGGTCTATAACACAATCAAATGATGCATACGACAATATAGCTCTCCCTTATTATAATGCAGTACACGGGGATCTATAACACAATCAAATGATGCATACGACAAATATAGATCTCTCTTATTATAATGCAGTACACGGGGATCTATAACACAATCAAATGATGCATAGGACAATATAGCTCTCCCTTATTATAATGCAGTACACTGGGGTCTATAACACAATGAAATGATGCATACGACAATATAGCTCTCCCTTATTATAATGCAGTACACGGGGGTCTATAACACAATCAAATGATGCATAGGACAATATAGCTCTCCCTTATTATAATGCAGTACACGGGGGTCTATAACACAATCAAATGATGCATACGACAATATAGCTCTCCCTTATTATAATGCAGTACACGGGGATCTATAACACAATCAAATGATGCATACAACAATATAGCTCTCTCTTATTATAATGCAGTACACGGGGATCTATAACACAATCAAATGATGCATAGGACAATATAGCTCTCCCTTATTATAATGCAGTACACGGGGATCTATAACACAATCAAATGATGCATATGACAATATAGCTCTCCCTTATTATAATGCAGTACACGGGGATCTATAACACAATCAAATGATGCATACGACAATATAGCTCTCCCTTATTATAATGCAGTACACAGGGATCTATAACACAATCAAATGATGCATACGACAATATAGCTCTCACTTATTATAATGCAGTACACGGGGATCTATAACACAATCAAATGATGCATAGGACAATATAGCTCTCCCTTATTATAATGCAGTACACTGGGGTCTATAACACAATGAAATGATGCATACGACAATATAGCTCTCCCTTATTATAATGCAGTACACAGGGGTCTATAACACAATCAAATGATGCATAGGACAATATAGATCTCCCTCATTATAATGCAGTACACAATCATGGAAAAATATTTTGGTGACCAATGCTACTGTTAATTTCCAGCCACCAGGCTGGTACATCATTGTCTGCCTAATGACACACTCTTGTACAATATTTTATGTCACTGGGATATTATATGTAATTATCTGTCATAGAAGACGAGAAAATATTATTTTTTTGTTTATTTGTCAATTTCTAATACTAATTTTTGTTTTTTTGTCAATTTCTAATATTTTTTTGTGGTTTTTTTTTTGGTCAATTTCTGTTTCCTATATTTATCATCATGTGTGACATTTTATCAAATGTTTTGGATAAAAATCATCTCAGTTTTGATGGACTGCATTACACTGAATCAGCTACTGCTGACCTTAGCGAATAAATACACAGAAGCGAAGAAATATTTTAATACAGATGTCCATTAATGAATTATTGCATATTTCTCAAAAAGAGATATTGTATGTAGAGGGCCCATGCAGACCCTCAGCTGATGAATTATAGTCTCTTTCTTACTAGTTGAAATACAGTAATGTCTGTGATTTTCCATACAATTTTGTAAACTATTTCTGGGTGTAAAAATAATGAAAGAAATTTTGTAAAAATTTTGAACGAATACATTTTGCAAAGTTTCGTAAGAACAAAGTTTACTGTACCAAAAAATAGAGGACAAGCAATAAATATGTTTATAGTTTGATGGTGTACTACAAAATTACAGGGTTAAAAATTATTATGTGTTTGTATAATATGGTATGTTACCATTCCTTTTCCACTTTGCAATGTGCATAATTGTCTTTGATAATTGTGTTATGAATCATCTCTGATAATATTGCCTTTAAAAAAAAATCCATGCTCATCAGTCTTAAGAACTAAGCCAGTTGCCACATGAAGAAAAAATGAAGCATCCTCCAAATGCCTAAAATGCAGAAGAATAAAAAATAAAAATGACTCACACAGTTTGTAGCTGATCTCCAGTGTAATTGCGTATTGATCAGACCTGGTATCTAGGCAACTGTAACAACTCAAAATCCTAATTATGCAAGTATTTGAATTTCTGGAGGCCTTTTCAATTCTAACAATAATCCAAACTTCCATGAGCAATTGAATCAACTCCAGAAAATTTTGAAATGACAAGAAAATTTAGTGAATTCTGTTATTTGCTGATCAAAACAAAAGCTGCATCAACAAATATGTGAAAGATTGTTATTCAATATCTCTATAAGTTCATTGCAGTGTTGAAATGGAATAATAAAAACTATATCTGACAGTGATTTAGTTTTTAAAGTAAAAAAAAACATGGCTCTTGGCAAGCTTGCTTATTTATATTATTTCAAAGTCTATTTAGTAATGGCTTTGATGATGTTAATGTTCTGAAAACACTCACCCTCTTAGATCATCTAACATTTTTATTTGTAAGAGATCAGTTAGATATTGTACAATTCTATGTAAAGTAATATTTCATGTACTATTTATTCTCTGCATGGAATCAAAGTTAACTGGGTAAAGAAACAAAACTTTGCCCCAGAATTTTCAAAGGGTATACCAAAATGAGAGATGGCTGAATGCAAAGGACTTGTTTTAAGATATATATCTGCAATAAATTGCAAGGTTAATTTTCACAATTTCATTCTCTACCCTTACTAACGATATTCCCTGTTAAACATTGTTGACACCTTCTCCACTTTGAGATGCCCCCTACCTAACAGCAAAATGCTTGTTCCAGGGCACAGCTTACATCCACAACAAAGTTGCAACCTTGAGGTTTATCAGCATGTACATTCTGCTATATATTTAGACCTACAGGTAGAAGATTATACCAGTGACTGCAGGGAAACGAGGTACTGTTCAGGCACCAGCATCGGTCAACCCTACTAAGAGTTTTTGGTTGTTTTTTTTCTTTTTCTTTTTTCTTATTTGTTTGTTGTGGTGGGTGGGGGTTAAAAACAGTAAAACAAATTCATTTAGTTCTTGTTACCTGTGATTTCCACCTGTGTTAAATATCAGGACAGTTATGTTGGTGTTAGAAGGTCAGAGAAAAAGTTGAATATGCCAAAAATTGCACGCACCGTAATGGCACAGAGTAGTAACCTGCTTACAAGGAGTTCTAGTCAACTGACCTTGACAAACTACTTCAGCCTTGAAATAATTAGGATTATGATTTTCACAAATATGATAATTTAAATATATTTTGTCCCTTTAATGTTCCAGACTCCTATATCAATCCTACTAGTTTTAAATATACATGGTAACATAAGCTCTCTTAGTCATATTCCACAAAGTTTTAAATAATCTGATAGATATTTTGGGGTGGAGGTCAGAATGAAAGGTTGGAACTTGCCGAAACCACATGCTTGTGGCTATGGGTAAAATGATACACCTCTGCTGTGTATTGATATGATTCACAATACACATCCTACAATATGATACAGTATTGTTACACATCAAATTGGATGGTCTTTTCATCTTCAGGAGGTCTGTTAGTGGTGGATTGTTGCTATTTTATGTGTCAAATATTGGTTGTACATGTATTTCTAGTATGCGGATTTGAATTTTTTAAAATCCTGTTGGCATGTTACGTTCCTGAATATGTGTAAGGTATAAAGGAGACATTAAAAACTTGTTTCTCATTTACCATTTAAATACTTTAGGCATGCCACTTCAGCATGATTGTTGTTGTTGTTGTAGGGTTTAATGCCATTTTTCAGCACACAATAGGCTATACATGGCGGCCAGTATTAATGGTGGAGGAAGAACCCGGAAAATCCCAGGAAAGAACCACCCACCCTCGAGAAGCTACTGGCAAGCTTTCTCACATACCCACATTGGCCAAATCCGAGACTCGAACCTATGCAGACAGAGGTGAGATGGCAGTGATCCGTAACGGAGAGCGCTTTAGATCACTCGGCCCTCCCACTTTAGCATGAAATTTCTCTGTTACATAATCAGAAACTGAACTGCTTTGTATCTAAATTGACCTAGTTTGGATGCCAATACTTCTGGTATGTCAGGCAGTAAATGAGCCACAGCACTGTTTGGTGGTTATTGTTTTAGTCTGAACTTAAACAAGCGTTGATTATTGAAAATGCGCTTGTTTCAAATTACAAACAACATGTACATGAAAGAAACAATCCAGTCCATTTCCAACAATTGCAAACAAAAAACTTTTGACTATTTAAAACTAAAACTGGTATCAGCAATTATTCATATTTTTTCACCAAGAATTAAACAGAAAACAGAAAAGTTGGAGACAATTAACCTTGATAGCCTTCAAATGTTCTACAAGAAGAAATTTCCCCTCCATAATGAAAAGGGGTAGGTTTCTGAATATGGGGGATTTAATGAAGAAAGATAGGAAGGTTTTGAAAATTGAATGTGTGGTTTGCAGGCTTTTGGTTTATTTTTCTGGCCTAATTTTTTTAGAAATTAATACAATCCGAAGTCCCGCAAGCAGTGAAGAACAGTGCTTCCACTTGCTGAAGTTACAGAAGGAATGTATCATTTGAAATTAAAGCATTTTTTTTCTTCCCCTGAGCTATACACAACTCAGAATGAAAGTTAAAAAAAAACATAATTATTAATTAACCTGCGAACACTGTCAGTACAAAACCCAGAGCTGGTACAAAGCTCTGTGGATATTCTGTTTACTGATAATAATTAGGCTGTAAATAAAATCTAACTGAACTGACTACTTGATTATTAAAAATGTGCTTGTATCTCAATCTACTTCATTACTTAAAATGTGCAAGTTTCTAACTGTACATAACTATTTAAATTGTGCTTGTCATTCAACCTACTTGATTTACAAAATATGTGCTAGTCATTCAACCTACATGATTACATAAATTGTGCTAGTCATTCAACCTACTTGATTACATAAAATGTGCTTGTTTCTAAGTGCACTTAATTATTGAAAATATGCTTGTCTCTAATTCCATCCTTACAAAAGAAAATGTACTTGTCCCAAATTGTACTCGATTATAGAAAATGTGCTTGTCACTAATTGTATGTACTCGTCCCTAATTGTACTTGAACATAGAAAATGTGATTGTCCTTAATTGTTCATGATTACAGAAAATGTACTTATCCCTAATTGTACTTGATTATAGAAAATGTGCTTGTCCCTAATTGTACTTGATCATAGAAAATGTGCTTGTCCCTAAATGTACTTGATTAGAGAAAATGTGTTTGTCTTTAATTCCAGCCTGACAAAAGAAATGTGCTCATTTCTAATTCTACTTAATTATTGAAAATGTGCTTGTCTCTAATTCCAGCCTGACAAAAGAAAATGTACTCATCCCTAATTGTACTTGATTATAGAAAATGTAATTGTCTCTAACTGTACTTGATTATAGAAAATGTACTTGTCCATAACTGTACTTGATTAGAGAAAATGTACTTGTCCATAATTGTACTTGATTAGAGAAAATGTTATTGTCTCTAATGGTACTAGATTGTAGAAGATGTGCTTGTCTCTAATTCCAGCCTGAAAAAAGAAAATGTGCTTGTCCCTAATTGTACTTGATTATAAAAAATGTGCTTGTCCCTAATTGTACTTGATTATAGAAAATGTGCTTGTCCCTAATTGTACTTAATTATAGAAAATGTGATTGTCCCTAATTGTACTTGATTATAGAAAATTACTTGTCTCTAATTGTACTTGATTAAAGAAAATGTACTTGTCCCTAATTGTACTTGATTATAGAAAATGCACTTGTCCCTAATTGTACTTCATTATAGAAAATGTATTTGTCCCTAACTGTACTTGATTATAGAAAATAAGCTTGCCCCTAATTCTACTTGATTATAGAAAATGTGATTGTCTCTAATTGTACTTGATTAGAGAAAATGTAATTGTCTCTAAGTCTTCTTAACAACAGAAAACATGCTTGTCTCGATGTCTACTTGACTATAGAAAATGTACTTGTTTCCAAATGTACCTGATTACTGAAAATATGCTTGCTTCTAACTGTACTTGATTGCAGAAAATGTGTTTGTTTATAATTGTACTTGATTTTAGAAAAATGTGATTGTCTCTAATTCTACACGCTTATTGAAAATGTGTTTGTCTCTAATTCTACTTGACTAATACAAATGTTCTCGTCTCTGATTCTATGTGCTAATCTCTAATTTTATTTGACTACAACAATGTACTTGTCTCTAATTCTACGCAACTATAGAAAATTTGCTCATTTCTAATTGTATTTGATTACAGAAAATGCGGTTGTCTCTAATTCTACTTGACTATAGATAACATGGTTGTCTTTAATTCTACTTCCTTAGAGAAAATGTGCCTGACTTGGAGCCATAGTGGCACAGCGGTTAGTGTGCTAGACTCCTTACCAGATTGGTCCAGATTAAAATACTTGGGACACCACATAATGGGTCAGCAGTCATCTTATCTCACTCAAGTGTAAGGTACTTTGTTCCCACTGCCTTGAAATAACCATGCATTTATTGATGTGCCGTTAAATATCAACTAATCCTTCAGTGTCTCTTTGAACAGCATCTTAGTGTAATTGTGATGGAGCTTGTACTCACTGAAGTGATGAAGAAGTTGTGATTTGTACATGTATTGATGGATTGTTCAAGATTACAGAACAAATATTTAATCAAGACCCACCTACCCAAAGTAACAAGATCATGTGTATGCCTAATAGTAAACATTCAGCACTGAATAATAATAAGAACGATAACAATAACAACAAATAAGTAAGCTAATTCAGTAACTCATTGTCCATAACCCCAAACACCACCATGATGTGGTCTTCAGCCCTTAATGTCAAAAGGCTATACAATAAAAAATGAAATGTAAAGTATAATGGAGAGCTTACAATACCAAGCAGTAACTTTGACTTTAAAGACAGAAAATCTTCAATGTGGTGCTCTACATATCTTTTCATGATGATGTACAAGTATACTAAAATTCCAAACATTAATCTCAAACACTTTTGACATTACACAACAGGGAAAAAAATGAACAAGAATAGTGATGGATAATTAGAATATTTAGTTGTGACCCTGACCTTGAAGATGGGAAACCTATCATGGCACACAACACACGAGTATGATGTGTGAGATGTATTATGCATGAGAATAAAATGTTTCATCTATTAATCTCAAATGTCTCAAAAGTTATAAAACTGAAGGAAAAGTAACTGATAATGTTAAATATTTAACTTTAACCTTGACCTTGAAAATATCACACCTAGTGTGTTATGCCACACACCTTACTGTGATAAAGTACACTAACTTTAATCCCTTAATCTGAAATGGCTTTAAAGTTATATACAGAAGGGAGAGAGTGATGGCAATCTTAAGAATACTGGGATGTGACCTTGATGTTGACACCTGAACATCCAACAAGGTATGCAGCACACCTTACAATAATGATGTACAAGGATATTTAACTTCATTCTTTCATCATAAAATGGCTTAACGCTACTAAGCAGAAATGAAGGTGTGACAGGATGGATGTAAATACAGGTACTACAACAAAACCATAACACAACTTTCCATGTCTGTGTCTTTGACCTTAAGATTAAATAGTGTGGTAGATTTGGGTCATGCCAAGTATGGCATGGCTATACCAAGAGGGTTTCTGAAACATATGCAAATACAAACTTCAGCAAGAATCCTTAGCAAACTGTTGACCTGATCTGCACTAGAAAACTGACTGTTGTGTCTCACTTTCCCACAAATGTGAACTTCATGTGGCCTGCATTAGAAAACTTAATAATAAACTCACACTGCTTGTATCATATCACATGTACCAACATTAAATATCTTGACTATCTTTAGTTTACATTGGGAGATATCCACTTCTGAACTGCTTTTTCTTTCCCAATATGGTTGCATCATGTAAAATTCATTTTTGTTACCTATATGATAATTTTCTAAGTGTTCAGCTTAACAGGACCATAAGTATGCACTGTCGTGCTTCCAAGTTCCAAGAAAATCATGTTCTCCTATACAGATTTTAGTTGTTGCTTCCTTCCCACATGGCTAGAACTGAGATATATGTGGCTTTCAAAATGTTTTTTAAAATTTTAAAGAAAAAAGGGTATGCTTAATAAGGCATGTTCCAGTAGTATGATTAATATGCTAAATTTCTATAGCTAAAACCTTGCCAGAGAAATATAGCTAAGCTGCCACAAAACTGCAATCTTATAAGATCCTGACATTTACCAGGTTAGACCCATTTCCCTCTGTTATCTCCTTATAATGAGGCCATGTTTTCCTGATAAGTACTATCTGCTGAAATAAAGGACCAACCACTTAAATCAGAAGGGGGAATTCTTGGAAAAAGTTGAAGAAAAAACCATTTTGCTCCAACTTGCAGAAATAAAGAACTATATTCATTATACTGTACTTCTTATTTTGCACAACCCCTCCCCCAATGAAATGTGCGATCTCTAATGAGATTGTCAGCAAGCTACTATGCCATGAGCATGTTATAAACTAGGTGCAAACCCTAGAAAGTACTTGGACTCAAAATTGACTCTATAATGGGCAAAGCCACAATTATCTGACAAAATTATCGGGGGGGGGGGGGGGGGGGGTCAGCATTTATATACTAATTGAACTGGAATTATAACAACAATTATTAGCCTAATGTAAAGCCATGGTTTCAATTTATCTGTTACAAAAGAAAAATCCTAAATACACCACTATGTGACCAAAAACAGTCAAAATATGTTGACAAAATATGACATGTACAACTAAATCAGATATCTATTGTCAAATCAATGTTTTGAATCGGAGATTTTACAAGGGAATAGGGAGTAGTATTTTAAATACACATAAAGTTCATGAACTTCCATTTTCTTGTTTGTAATAATGCCAAATTACAAATCAATACTCCATTAACTATGCTGTATTGTGGCCTTGTACATGAACCATGGTTGTGTATAGCAATGGCAACATGTGTGTGTGTGTGTAAAAACATTGAGAAGAAAAAGACCCCATTTTATTGTTTCAGAGATTATAAATGTCCTTACATGAACTTATAATGGAATCTGCCCCTTCCTCAATCAACTAGCATTCATGTCACAGGACATTGGTACAAAACATTTCTGCTTGATCACCACTTGTGTAATTTCTTCCATCACAATGAAAGCATTAGGCGCTTTGGTCTTCAAAAAGAATACAGCATGTAAAGAGCTAACAGGCACAGACTGGGTATGTAAAATGAGTTTACTGATGAAGAAAAAATAAAAATAAAAATTATGTTGACTTTTCTCAGGGAACTGATAGTACTTCATGATCCAGCAAGTCATGATCTACATAAAAATGGTATACCGGTAACTTAAGCAAACACTAAGCTACCATCTATACTCACTCATAATTCAAGTCGGACACTGCAAATACTGATCATGCATCTGCAGATCAGGGTCTATGATTTTTGTTCTACTAGGCTGGTTACCTCAGTGTCCTTGGAAAGGCAATTAAACTCCCATTTCCTTAGCATGATATAGCCTTATAATGTATTTAAAGTGTCATTAAAACCAACCCCATCAATACACAAAACAATTAAAACAGATCTTCCTGTTGCTGCTTCTAAGTGTGTCCACGTATTCTTATAAGGGCCTGTTTACCTCCTTTTTAAAGATTTCAACATAGAAAATTTATTGGAAAGCAAGTAAGCTGTAATCAAGTTATGAACCTGATGTTTATTATATTCATGTAAAGTGGAAGTTGTAAATGTTAATGCATACATAGTAGTGGGGGGTGGGGTGGAGGCTTGGAATAAAATGAACTGGAGCATGTACAGCCTTGAGGATCAATCTGTGTTGTATGGAAAACATACATGATGATTTAGATGATTAAACCTGTCATTTAATGTCCATCACTTTTTCTGGGTTATAAGATCTGCGCTACTGAGTAAAGATAAAAGAAGAATATAATTTGTTTTCATTGATGCACATGATGGTTTACCGAGTTCTCTCACTTAAGGCAATGATGCACAATCAACATGTACATTGGGTATATTCTCGAACAAAAGTAGGTTACAAATTTTCATATCATCACTAAAAGACTGCAATTAAGACAAAGCCCATAACTATATATATATATATATATATATATATATATATATATATATATATATATATATATATATATATACACACATACATATATATGCTGTCTGGAAAGATACATAATTTTATGTCTGGTGTTCTACACAACAAAATTCCATAAAATACATATCCATGCCATTTAATGGTGAACAAACTGAAGAAATCTACTGATTCAACATTCCAGGTGTAACTTCATTATCTTATCTAAAAAATGATATAATAGTCTACTTTTTACTTCAAATATCTGGGGTCCGAGTGGCCAAGAGGATACTGCAGGGTCTATTATTGAACAATCGGTTATCCATTACAGAATTCAATCAATTTCTATCAAGCAGCAGATTTCAGACATATAATCAGTATACATGTACCAGTTTACCTGGTATTTTTTCGGTGGATTGAACTACAGTACTTTTTTAATGTAATGGGAATTTGCTAATTTCTGTAAGAACTATACGGAAATTCTCAAGTAATCCTGTTACAAATTTAATGGTAAACTGTATCAACAGCGTTTTCATTTTACATGACAAAATAAATCAAGAAATTCATTTTGTAAAAAAATACAAAACAGGTGTATTTGGTACAAATTAATTTTGAATATTACAAATGCAATTATATTTATGATCCTTAATTACAAGTTGGACACAAGTCATGTAAGCCAACTAGTGGTCTAATAGGATTTATGAAACATATCATGTTCAAATTCAAAGTTTTGGAAAAATGTCAGATTGAAAAACAAAAATGCTATTTACTGGTGTATATTAATATATTAAACACCCATATTTCTTAGACTGAGAAGCCATTGTTTCCTGTTTGAATTTTATGTAATTTTACTATATATTTTATCATTTTGTTGAGTCAGTGTGTTCTATTGTTTATTTGTCCTCTGATAATAACCTTGCCTGGGTGTTGGTAGCCCACTCAAAGTTTCCCTGCCTGTTACTATAATGTAAATTGTATGCATTCGTGCCAACGCTTTCTACTTTATTCAAGTTCTTTAATGTCAGCATAATGTCTTTTACTCGGTGTTAGCTATAGTGTAGACTCACTTTAGTTACAAGTTTAAATGACAACTTGCGTAACAATTTACACGCACAGCAAATTCAGTTGCCATAGGTAATGGCCATTTAATTTTCATGGGAGGGAGCTGCAATTTTCTTTAGAGTGCAATAATTTAGGGTTTTCTTATCACAAAATATTATTTTCCCCCCAATAATATAATTGTTATAATAGGGTGTTTTATTGTGCTATAAGTCAGAGTAAGATATTTTTTTCAGATACTGACCGATGACATTTTTCATTAAAATAGTGTCGGGCCTGTATCTCAGAGCATTAAATTGTTGGTCCCTAATATAACTGCAAACACTGTGTGTGTGTGTGTGTGTGTGTGTGATTTGGATTTTTTTAACGTAGCTTTAACAATTTTTCAGTCATATCACTACGATGTCTGCAGTGTGTCAGTTTATAGTGATGTCTAGCACTGGGGCATCATGCCGCAGACATGTAGCATGATGTCCCACCCAGTCACATTATCCTGACACCAGGCCAACCAGTCCTAACACTAACCTCTTAATGCTGAGCACCAAGCGAGGCAGCTGTTAGTACCATTTTTGTAAGTCTTTGGTATGACTCGGCCGGGGATTGAACCCACGACCTCCCGCATCCAAGGGGGATGCTCTAACCACTAGGACACTGGAACAGTCTGCAAACACTGAGGTACAAGTTGCTGAATGTTTTGAAATACCACAGTATACTGTAGTACAAGTTTTTTGTGGTACCCAGCATTACAAAACGACTGAAAAATGTTAAGCCCTACAATTATTGTATATTGAATCACCCTATATTTTAGAAAATTCCCACCTTTTTTCCAAATGGCAGCAGGAATTTTTTCCTAAATTTTCAGTTCTATAACAGACCTCGATACTGACTTTGGACAGTACTAAATATTACAATTAACTGATGCAGCCTTACCAAACTATTCCATTTTGAGATGGTCCCTCTTGCAACACAGCCCAGGTATCTACTACTTACATGGACCAACCTGTCAAGGTGGCCTGCATACCTCATGTCTCAATCATTCAATCTTTGTATGCAGAGGTCTAATTGCCAATACAAGGCAGAATGAAGGATAATAAGTGCAGAACTGAAGTCCTAAGTGTTTTTCACAGTTCATATTGTACAAGCTGATGATGAATTGATAGAAATTACAATAATGTAAATCTAGAAAATTATGGCAAACAGAAAATAAGTGCAAATGGCTCCAACATACCTTTGTAATAAAATTAAGCCAAAAAAAAGGTATGAACAATTAAAACAAAGTAAAACTGATACAAATTTACTCATTACATGATAGTCACACATACCTTACAAGTATGTAGTTAGCACAAGAATTTTATCTATCTGCATTCCTTGGTTTTTTCCTTCTAGCTCCCTTTCCTGTTTTAAAACTAACAAGATTACAATTGATGCTGAAATCTGGATAATACAGCCAAATATTAAAACTTACAAAATAATTTCATCATGATACATTTCATTGTTAATAAGCATACACAAAAGTAAGTGCACAAGGCCTCCATTAATTTATGTCAATTTTTAAAAAGGCATATAATGTTTGTTTTCCAGGATTTCCAGTATCATGTTTACAAAAGGCACTGAACTCATGAAAAAATAGATTGAACTAAATAATTATGTGCGTGCACCTCAAATTATAAATGTCACAGTGCCCTGACTCAGAATTAAATTAAAAATGAAACTAAAAAAACATGCAACTAAAAGAAGTGTCACTTGAAAAAACTTGTTTCATTGCCTTATTAAACAATGCTTTTAACAACGGGAAATAGATCCATATATAAGTACCCATACAGAGGCAAAGAGAGGAGAAAAGTTATGGTTGATGACCTGAAAAGAAGCTGGATAGAGGAATATGTCAACTCTAACCTATCACCGATGTTGAATTCAGAAGGACTGACAAGCAACCTGGTTATGCAGGTATACTAGGCAATTGAGTTCAATTGTTCACTTGATTTCATGATGAATTTTGTCTCTTTTAAAGTATAAACAGCCCTAATTGCATTACAAATTTGGTAATTTTATTTCTAAGAGAAAGTGTATCATTCAAATGTCATGTTCAATTTCATATTGTTTATACAATGTATAACAGATTAAATTGTAACCTTTTACATACAGGGGCTTTCTTCGACTTTATATATCTGCTCAGATCTCTGTTATTCCATCCATTAATTTCATATTTTATTATTTACTCGATCGGGGCAATAACAATGTGGTTGATCATCCTTTAGATAATGATAACAACACCATCATGTAACATCCATGCTGATGAAATTATCCACTGAGGAGGAGAAGCAATAAAAATAATTTTAAGATTGCAGTGGTGAGGGTTATCACGGATTTCAGACTGGCACCCTCTTTATTTATGACCAACTAGACATCGTAAAAAGACTTATTGTGAAAAACTTTTTCAATATCTCCTTTTCTAACTGATTATGTGCAAGATAAATTTAAAAACTACAATTTTCAAGCAAAATGTTATGGACACTCCAAAGCTTTATCCAATCCGCAAAAAAGAATGTCATGATTGAATGCCATCATTGGTCACTCAGTTTAGCAAGGAAGCAAAACTATATAAATCTGAAATCATGCAGAGTGTGTCTGTGTGATTTGGATTTTTAACGAAACTTCAACAATTTCTGCAGTGAGATATTTTATACTGATGTCTAGCACTGGGGCATCATGGCATCATGCCACAATCATGTAGCATCATGTCCAACTCAGTCACATTATTCTGACACCTGGCCAACCAGCCCTAACACTAACCTCTAAATGCTGAGCGTCAAACAAAGCAGCTGCAAGTACCATTTTTATAAGTCTTTGGTATTGGTATGACTTGGCCGAGGCTCGAGCCTGCAACCTTCCGCATCCCAGGTGGATGTTCTAACCACTTAGACCATTGGATCAGTACAAAATCATGGAGAGATCCTCATAACAACATAATAATTTATCATATTAGTTTTCATCATGTACAAATGCAATATTGAATATTCATATCATAAGTGATAGGTTCCAAAATGGGATAATTATTTCCAGCTGTCTGACCTTGCAAGAAAAGGACATGTTGACTTAATTCGTAATACAAGTTGTAAAAAGATAGTATAAAAGAATTTCGAATAGTTTCCTGAATTTTATAAATCAGTTTGGTGTCTGAATATTACATTTCATATTCATATGAAATATTGGCAGCAAAATGTCTAAATCAATCAGTGTTTATTTTATGACTTTTCAATACTACTCATTCATGAGAGCCAGACATAATTGTTTCTGTTCAAGTCCATTGTACTTAATCAGCATTCAAGTTTAACTAACACTTTATGATACTGGATCAGGATTCTTTCATGAAAGAAAAAGAAGTGAGTTGTCACATGGAATCAGTAGACTAGAAAACATCCTGTAAATGGCATATTGTGATGCATGACGTAACATGTACCCCATTTGTCCCCAGTTCATGGAATGATAAAGTGCAAGCATCTTTAACATCACATTTCCTATTTTAAAAATGTGATTGGAACTTACTTATCTTTAACAATAAAAAAAATGAAGATTTTTTTTATAACTATGATTGTATTAATGTATATAATGATGTACCAACTAATTAACTAACTGTATTAGACAGTGTAATGAGACAATAGATGAATATAAAAAAACATCAAATGGGAAATAAAAATTCTTTCATGGATATAACAAAGGATACAAAAAATTTAATTATGCAAATTGAGACCAAAACTTAATACAAGGATGTAACAAATTCTGTCAGTTTAAATCTTTCAATCTGATAATTTATTCATTTGGAGAGTTCTCGAATATCAGAGTCAAAGCCAAAATGGTGTCTTCATTATCAGTCACATCTTCTGAATATTTTCAATGATATTGTGAAAAATGTAGAACAAAAATCCCACTGGCATGTTGAAATAAGTCAGTACCAATGAGGAACAAGCTCCATTCATAGGATATAAAGTACCCCAATCTATATTTCAAAACCAAGTAATATCGACAACTTATGATAACTTGTCTGAAATTAACGTTTTTTAAATCAAACTCTGTACCAGAGAAAAACAAAATGAATGAAAATTAAAATTCCAAATAATAACATGAAATGAAAGTAGCAACCTGATTTCTTTCAAATGCACCACATTTAATCTATCTTGACATCAAATAGTGATTGGTACAATCAGTGATATTTTTCTTTGCAGTGTAGGTACTTTGCCAAAGATAAAAATCATAACTTCACATTAATGGGAAAGGGAAACTGCAGGTTTTTTTTATGTACCTGCATCTAGTAGTGTTGTACAGTACATCAACACAAGAATGGCTATTTAGTACCACCAAAGGTAAAGTTGTCAAATGCACAAAAATGTAGGAACATTAACCCTTCTAACCAAATGTAAACTGTAAGTAAAACAATTTTTTAAAATGAATTCTGTAAAATGTGCATAAAATAATGGATTATGGTAAAACCCTTACAGAAATAACTTTAATGATGATATATGGGAGTTATCACACGAAGAAAATTAAGAGCATCCATTTATAGGCAGAGGTCTGGGGGTCCTACCTGTAACAACATAACACCAGGGAAGACATGGGTTCCTGGGTATTTCCGACTCTGCTCGTTTGTCCTATTTTCGTCTTCTTGTAATTGTCAAGTACTATCTAATGTCGGACCTCAGAATGGGACTAATCTGATACATAGATGGTGATGCCACTGACCATTCATCATCAAATTATTTTATCACTGGCAAACTCCATATTTCAAAATTAAGCTTATAATTAATTAATTTTGCCTTTATTAACATGAAAAAATACAGATCACTTTTCATTTCTAACTCAAAAGAAGCCTTTCAAATTTGTTCTCCTTTGATAATAACACCAATGTATATTGTCGAAGATTTTGAGATGGCCCCTTGCCCTCTTGTCATTTATGATAAATCACCAACCCAAAAAAGTAGTCCCAATGAAGTCCATTTCAAAATTGCAAAAACAGATGCATGTTCCACACCTAGCTTTATAATAGATGTACTGTATATACAAACAAAGAACAAACAAAAAACAACCAGTTTGGAGGAAATGTGGCTGGAAGATTAAATTTACAAATTATCAACTTTTATTCTTTGCAGCAATACATCTGGTGTGCAGTGCTTACTATATGCACTGTCATGTAACCAACAGGACACAGCATTTCCCTCCCACTCTGAGGATCCCAGATATGTCTGGATTTTTCTTGGGTGGTTGGGAATGGATCACTAGGTGTGCAGTGCTTACTTACTATGCGCTGATCTGTAAATAACAGGACATCACCCTCAGGATGCAGGAATATCTGGATTTTTTGTTGGATGATTAGGAATGGGGCCAAGCCCATCACTGTGGGGGTGTGGGTGTTAAAGAAGAAAAAAGGATCAAATGGGCATAACATTTTCTGAGTAAACTGTTACAAATACGAATGAAGTAGATTGTTTTTATCAGCTTTTTACATGCAGATTGGTACTGGAGTCTACTTTTAGACCATGGGGATCAACTATAATATCCCTGCAAGTAGATACTAAACAGCTGTATATGAACATTATTTTTGTTGTTGTAGGCTTAATGTCATTTTTCAGCAAAGTGTAACCGGTGGAGGAAGAATCTTGAACAACCCTGGTAAGACTTAACTAACTCACAAGAAGCTACTGGCAAGCTTTCTTACATATCCACACTGGCCAAGCATGAGACTCTAAACCATGTGGACAAAGACTAGAAAGCAGTGATCAGTAAAACTGAGTGCTTTAGATGAATTGGCTACCCGGATCACCTGGATATGAACAGAACAGTTAATCTGGGGAAAAAAGCATAGAATTGGAGACTTCTGACAGATGCCTGCAAGCACAGTATTTTATTCACAAATATATAAAAAAAACTACTGAAAATTGTCGACATAAAATTACTAAGCGATTTTCCTTTTAAGTCTGCCATTTGACCAACTTTCAGACCACAAGTTTTCTTTTGAAACTGCACATTTTTGCACTGAGTTGCAAGTTATAATGTTTATGAACTTAAACAGACAAAATGTATCAAGGAAAGAAAAATCGTGCAATTGAATATTACTGCATGAATATGATTTGTTCCTACCTTGGAAATAAATTGTATCATTTAAAACAAAATGACATTTTCTAATGGTATTTTCAAGTCAAAGTTATCTATGCTTAGTATTCAAAGCATCTTCAAGTGTATTCTTACCAGGTCTCTGTGCCATATCTGACCTAATTATTGAGATATTACTAGTATAAGGCATTATACTTACAAAAATCAAAAATGATGTTTATTATGTAAAAGGAGTAAACCAACTTGTCAATATAATCTGACGTTATTCATAAAATATTTTCCGGTACCCAAGTCATAAAAATCTGGTTGCAATAGAAATTTTTTTAAAAAATCAGCTGAGTGGGGAACCAATAAAACAAAGTATTGAAGTTTTTATAGAAGAGTAACAAGATTCATTCAAAGGGACTGACACTCCAATGGCCAAAATGAATATCCAGGAATCCAAGACATATCTGTTTTGTTTTAACTGTAAGGTGTTACAACCCATCCCTATTATTCTTGAATTATCTATGTTGATACAACCATCCATTCATGAGTAACAGTGATAGCAAAATTTTCAAGATGGTGACAATAATGGCCATAATGGATGTTATTAATAAATGTTCAAAATATGAGTTTGATTTTTAGCAGTTCATAGATCTTTTGGACAAAATTGTCAACTCACTGGGTGGCTGAGTGGTCTGTCTAAGGTGTCAAAACTGTCAACTCACTGGGTGGCTGAGTGGTCTGTCTAAGGTGTCAAAACTGTCAACTCACTGGGTGGCTGAGTGGTCTGTCTAAGGTGTCAAAACTGTCAACTCAATGGGTGGCTGAGTGGTCTGTCGAAGGTGCAGGCCTTTACATATCACTCACATACTACATTTGTCCATGTGGGTTTGACAGTAGCCAGTTTGATAAATATCATATCCACTGTCCTATATGAAGATCTAACAGCAATAGCCTTAGGGGTCATGTTCTGGTGACCTTTGAATTAGCCAACATAAATGTAGCTTTCAGAAATTTAAAAGCTAATCAAATCATTCGGCACACACTTATGCTCTTCAATCATGCTGTCTCAGAGGTGCAAGACTTCATTTGACTGGCTGATAAAATTACATCATCATCAGCATTTATCTGAGTGATGGTCAGATTGTGTTGTATGACGTAATTTGTATTTTTAACGTAGCTTTAACAATTTTTCAGTGATATCACTATGTGGCAGTTTATAGTGATGTGTAGCACTGGGGCATCATGCCACAGACATGTAGCATGATGTCACACCCAGTCACATTATCCTGACACCAAGCCAACCAGTCGTAAGACTAACCTCTTAATGCTGTGCGCCCAGCGAGGCAGCTGTTAGTACCATTTTTAAAAGTCTTTGGTATGGCTCAGCCAGGGATCGGCGTCATGAGATATAACAAAGGTTTTGCACCCCTTGAGCCATTGAAAATGCCCTCATGTGGCCCTCAGGGTGGTTTGAGTTAGAGACCCCTGGTCTAAAGTGTCAAGGCCAACAACAAAAATAACTTGGTCCTGCTAACAAGATACGGAGATAAGTACTAATTTTTTTAATAAAAATTTCATACAGTTCATGTTATTCTATGCCATGGTTTTGAGTCTAAAGTTAGAACTTAGGATGTGAAAAACTGGGAACAGTCAGTGCACATCACTTTCTTGGGAGGTGGTAAATATGCTAAAAATGAAGTGTTAAGATCATTCAAATAAGCTGGTCCATGCAGTTATGTTTCATCTCTAGACCAGTTATATACCTGTTACAAGTGCATGATTTGATTTGTTGAACGGCTGTTGATAAGATATCTACTCAACAGTAACCTGTATAATTTGTCCTTTGGTTTATGAAAGTCAAATTGCAGATACACGCAAGTTTGATAATAAACAGATTGTATAATGTAAAGTTAGACAGAGAAAATCAGTTTTTCCTAACCCATATCAATTTAAAACACAACCTGCTGAGAAAATACTATTTACTCTTAACCTAATATCCATGTCATACAACTGGAAAAAGACTTACAAGAATTGATGTTGTTTTGACACTGCCTAATCTTTGAACAGTAATCAATGTGTATTGCCACTGACACAAAGGGTTTAACTGAATTTTACCAAAATAATTTGGTTATTGGTGGCACAGAAATAATGTTAATTATGCAATACCTATCCACTGCTATTGTGCAAATTTAAATTTTTGTGTCAAAAAAAACTCATCTAATTGATTATAATTTGATGGCGCGATCAAAAGTCAATCCATTCAAGCTTAAGTTTAAGCGTTTCCGACTTCCTCTAATTATTATATTTCTCGAAGATAATCTCAAAACAATCTAACCTTGACTCGATTATGCACGCCTAAGCTCTGCCTAGTTCATGTTCACTTTTACATAGATGCAATATTATTGGCCAATAAGATGCAAACAGCAATCACTGTCAGTAAAGTCAATCTGTGATGGAGATTATGCCAGATGCACAAGAATGGTAATTAAGAGTGTCGATCTGGCCCAAATCTGCCTGCATCATAAAAACACAGGCTGGAATTTCCAGGTGTCTGTAAAGAGTCACATTTAAATACAAGTGTCAAAACTAGAGGGTACATGCCTACTGAGAACCCTGCAGCATGGTAAACTAAAAGGTCCTTAAAGAACCAAACAAAGTATCTGATACTGGCATCACCCCACTGCATGTAAGTAGTATACGGAAAGGATCCAGTGACAGAAGAAGGAAGACCACAATATAGAAGAACTAACAACATCTGAATTTTTTTCTCATCACAGATTCAATACAAACCCAATAACAGGGTATCCTTGGAAAAGATGACTGTTCTGGACAGGGACATGTGAAGTACACAAGTGGCCTGCGTCTTACTGACAACTCACCTCCCCATGGAGGATTTATTCACATCAAATGGACATACTGATCTCCATATCCAATGATAAGCATGCCATTTGTCTATTTCTAATGATAAGCAAGCCATTTCTCTGTTTAAAACATTTCCCTATTTCTAATGATAAGCATGCTACTTCTCCACTTTTTGAAAAGTGCCTGCAGATCAGGGTTTTTATTGTTTTGTTCTACTGATTACTCCTAACAAACTGCACAGACCCAGATCTTCTTGTGCATTATGCAATGACAGATCTGAATCTGTGCAGTTTGCAGTTGGACTGGACTTATAAGTGGGTATATACGACATCCAATTGTTTTATAACTAGCACTGAGATATTTGTGTCTTGTAAGACAACTTATTGTTTGGGAATCATAATAGGTGAGGGTGGAGATACAACTTTTACAAATATAGTCTAATTTGTAGCATGTCATGTTTTAACTTGGTCAAAATTTTATGATCACTGACTGATTTTACAAAACCAATCAAATGATTTACTGTACCATTAATTGATCTCTTGAATACTTATCGGTTTGGGGCCCAGGGTGGCAGAGTGGTCTAAGGTACTTGCCAGATCACTGACGTGCATGAGTTCAAGTCTCATTTTCAGCTAATGTAGGTATTCTCTCATGGGTCAGAGGTTCTTCCAAGGTTTTTTTCCCCCAGGTTCTTCCTCTACCAGTTATACTGACCACCATGTATAAGCTACTTTGTGCTCAAAAACAACATTAAACCTACAACAACCACTTTTCAGCTATATCATTAAAAAAATCATCTTTGCTAGGCAAGTTTCCAATATGATAAACATATCTATACCTTGGCAGACTGAACAGACATTTTAGTGCTTTGTCCTAGTGACATCTATTGGATTTCATGAGTTGCCTCTCTTAGGATGTAATGCCATCATAACAATAGTGTGTAACAGTCGTGCATTGTACATCAGCCAAAAATGGCAGAGGCAATTGACTTAAAAAGGTTACTGTGTAAGTTTAACGTAAAAAGTATGACTATGTACTACAGGGAAGCCATTACAGGTGTATTTGACTGAAAGATATTTGTACAAACACGGACCAGCAGTGGAAAATTACTTATTTATCAGTCCATTCAAGTTGTGTGCTCCCTTCTCTGGATCATGTAGGAACAGTGTTCAAACTTGAACAACTTGCCACCACATCAAATGAAAGCCACAGATCCAAAGCACAGAAGTATATGCTCAATACACCAAGGTGTAGACAGGGTTGTCATATTGGAACTTCAGCTAGTGAAGATGAAGAAACATGTGAAAGGTATTCAGTTCTGCTGTATCCATAGTCCACTTTATGAGCATACTACTATCACAAATTAAAAGAAATACACATAGCAAACCATCCCCAGAATTTAAAGATTATTTTTTTGTTACAATACGGCTCCAATTTTCTTGTAGTTTTTAAGGTTACTATAAACCTCGATGTCTAAATGAACAATTATCCATCTGTGAAAAATAACAATAAGGCCTCTTTCACCATCTCAGGACTGATGAATTTAAGTAATAATGAAAACGTAAATTTTCTGTTAAACCAAACAAGAATAATATCAATGGTATATGCCAACCTTGTGTTGAAAGAGCTCTATGTAGGCACAATTAGGGTATGACTCTGACTCTGGTGATCATTGACCTTGACCAATGTATAATTCAGCTAAATTTACCGTGAGAAACCATTTACCAATAGATTTAACATAAATACGACCTTTGACTTCTTGACATAAGTGCAAGCCATTCACAAAATTTTGTCATGAAAATTACCAGAGGAACAAAAATTAGAGCTTTAGACCAAAAAATGACAGGTCTCTTCTTTACCTTACATGCAAGCCCTCCACAAAATTTTGTCAAGGTATTTGGTTTAAAACTAAAGTTATGCTAAATTCAGAACAGTGATCTTTGACCCCACAATCAATATGCTTTTTTCTTATTGAAAGTGTTAGCCATCCATAAACTTTGGTGAAAAACAATAACTTTCATTTTTCACTTTTCTGCCATGACCGTGGTATTCTGACCACAACATAGACGTCTTCTTTACTCAATTTTCATGTCATCCAGAAACTATTTTTATTCTCTAATTTGCAGAGACCTTGCTCTTTTACTATAAAATTGTAAGGCTCCTTACCACAAAGTGCAAGCCATCCTCAAAATTTGATCCAGGTAAGCGATCTTGAGCTAATGTTATTATTTGGAAACCAGCTCTCATGTTTCAATCACAGAGATCTTGATTTTGGACCTATTTATCCTAAAATCAAACGGTCTCACCTTTACTACATGTGCAAAACATCCACAAAAAAGTCCTAAAAATAGATGAATTAATACAGAGCTGAGTGTCAACAGCCATGTTGTATTGCACCATGCATCACCAAAATTGCCTAAATAAGTTAAGTATCACAATAGTATCGCGTTCATAAATAAACAGAAGCATACAAGTGAATCCATGTTTCAAAACCGAACACTGTATGTGCTCAAATCCCAGAATAAAAAAATACTAATTGATTTCCTTTTGCCCTTCTTTAAAATCTTCGCTAAATATTTATTAGACACAGGTGCACTAAAATAATAGATACAGGTACACTAAAATAGTTAAAAATAATGAAAACATTTATTATTGTATTCTGCGAAATGGATGAACCAGGAGTGCAATGACAAGCGAGGAGATAGCCCCTATCTTAGGTACACAGCTAATTTATCTTGTTTATTGCGAGTTTACTCTCTGTGACAATTACTTGACATTATCAGTTGTTGACATGGACCCACTTTGCACAATAATAAAAACATCACTCAAGGTCTGGAAACAAAATACTAGGTGCCATTTTCCAGCTGAAATATACATGTGTATTTGGTAACTAAAAATCCAAAGGCCTGGTTCATAGAACACCTGCCATCTCCTGTTTCGTGGTTTGATGCATACAGGCAGAGTTGCCGGTTTGTCCTACAACATAAGACCTATTACATCACATTTTTGTTTTGGTGTGGCACCAGAACATAAATAACATATGATGTGTCTTACTTTAAAGGATTTTACTTGTGGGTAAAATGGGATAGTTAAAGGATGTAGACAAGTCAATGGAAGGAAGGCTCTAGCTCTTTTAAAGAAAAAGGAGTTCACATAACTTGAGTATGATTTGCAATTTTAGGGGAGGCAGATTATCAATACATAACTCGGGTGGGACAAATATTTACCAAACTAATCAAATGGTACATGGAGAATAATTTTTAAAAAAATACTTTCAAGTATTAATAAATGCTGTCTTGTGAAAGACTAAAATTCTTTGAATCTACAAGGAATGTGTGCAGCAATTAATCAGATAACAGTGGATAGACAAACAAGAGTTTTTTTAACTTCTTGTTACCCCCCCCCCCCCCCCGTTTTATTCAAGGTTATTTTATACTGAATTAGTATTGTTTACTCTCATCGACCAGTCTTTGACAGTCCTCTGAATGTATCTCTGGATGTAGTACAGGTTTATTAGCTGCTTGAAAAGTAAAAACAATGCTGAGACTGAAAAAAGTTTTAACAAAACTCAAGATCCAATGGAGCCTCGAAAAATGGTGTTAAACCCTACAACAACAAAAACAACTATCCAACAGTAACTTTCAGTTTTAGTCTTTTTTGCCAAGGACGAAATGCACACAATCAATCCAAAAAGGTCGATATTATTCCAGATGTTAGGTGTGTAAAATGCACACAATCACCCCAAACACATTCTTAAGTGCCTGCAAATGGATTTCTTTGAGACTGAATGATAAAAATTTAGTAATAGAAAAACTCTAAGCAGAAATCTCTTATGGCATTACTTCATTTTAAGGGGTGTGTGTTTATTTCCTTCATTAAAAGACATGGAAAGACAAGAAAATGTATAATCTTGGATAGTTCAAATAATTTAGTTTATGTTTACTTCTATTATCATTCTTTACTGATGGTCCGAGTCTGTATTATGATATTCCATTGAGTAAATACTGTGATTCACTTATGCATCACTGATATATCAAACCAGCTCTAGTGTAAAATTATCCTTATATAAAAGGATGCAAACTGTTGATAATGCAGTCACCCAGAAAGAAAAGGTTTCCTTTTATCGGAGTCCACCCACTGTGGTAAATTTTTGAAAAAATTGTACTCGAGTCATTGAAATTTTGTAGTAAAAAATATCAAAGATGTCAATGTTTTATAAACAAATCATATTTACAGTAACTAAACTTTAACAGTAACCACCTCCCTGGATGTAGCACATAGTATATCCCTAACATGCATATGAACCTCCCGAGTGGGAGAACAATGCTTCCCTCTATCCTAAATGTGTAGGGGTGTGTGTGTGTGTGTGTGTGTGCGATTAGGATTTTTAATGTAGCTTTAACAATTTTTCTATCCAATATAACAAAACTATTCTGACTCTGAAAAAAATGATGCAAAATCTTATGGTCCATCAGTATACTACATCCATAATGCAGTTTATTAGTATTGTATATACCTGCACATAAGTCAAATTGAACTCAAACTGCAAAGATCCAGATCTGCTGTTGCATAATGCCCAATTGGCATATCAGGGTCTATGCTGTTGCATAATGCCCATGGCATATTAGGGTCTATGCTGTTGCTTAATGCCCATGGTATATCAGGGTCTATGCTGTTGCATAATGCCCATGGCATATCAGGGTCTATGCTGTTGCATAATGCCCATGGTATATCAGGGTCTATGCTGTTGCATAATGCCCATGGCATATCAGGGTCTATGCTGTTGCATAATGCCCATCGCATATCAGGGTCTATGCTGTTGCATAATGCCCATGGCATATCAGGGTCTATGCTGTTGCATAATGCCCATGGTATATCAGGGTCTATGCTGTTGCATAATGCCCATGGTATATCAGGGTCTATGCTGTTGCATAATGCCCATGGCATATCAGGGTCTATGCTGTTGCATAATGCCCATGGCATATCAGGGTCTATGCTGTTTGCATAATGCCCATGGCATATCATGGTCTATGCTGTTTGCAGTTGGACCAAACTTCTACCTGAGCATATACTGAGCTACTTGACCCTTGCATGCTACATGTGTAACCTTTTTTTTCTCTTTTTCTTTTGAATGTAACAAACCAATCTGGGGACCTAGTGGTTAGAGCATCCGCCTCGAATGCGGGAGGTCATGGGTTTGATCCCCGGCTGAGTCATATCAAAGACTTATAAAAATGGTACTAACAGCTGCCTCGCTTGATGCCCAGCATTAAGAGGTTAGTCTTAGGTCTGGTTGGCCTGGTGTCAGGATAATGTGCCTGGGTGGGACATCATGCTACATGTCTGCGGCATGATGCCCCAGTGCTAGACATCACTATAAACTGTCATACTGCAGACATCATCGCGATATGACTGAAAAATTGTTACAGCTCCATTAAAAATCCAAATCACACAGACACACACTTGAATGTAACATCATTTATCAAGACAACATAAATCTAGACAATCATTGTCAACCCCTCACATGGTCATACTCTAGTCCTTCATCTTCAAGCTCATCAGCATTATTATTTGTATGCTGGATAATTATGTAATAATTTTTGTTTAAACGAGTCATTTCTGTTGAACATTTTGAAAGTAGAATGGAAAGCGAGGACCTTAAAGTTTTAGATCTCATTGTTACAAGATCAATGGAAAGCGAGGACCTTAAAGTTATAGATCCCATTGTTACAAGATCAATGGAAAGTGAGGACCTTAAAGTTACAGATCCCATTGTTACAAGATCAATGGAAAGCGAGGACCTTAAAGTTATAGATCCCACTGTTACAAGATCAATGGAAAGCGAGGACCTTAAAGTTATAGATCCCATTGTTACAAGATCAATGGAAAGCGAGGACCTTAAAGTTACAGATCCCATTGTTACAAGATCAATGGAAAGTGAGGACCTTAAAGTTACAGATCCCATTGTTACAAGATCAATGGAAAGCAAGGACCTTAAAGTTACAGATCCCATTGTTACAAGATCAATGGAAAGCGAGGACCTTAAAGTTATAGATCCCACTGTTACAAGATCAATGGAAAGCGAGGACCTTAAAGTTACAGATCCCATTGTTACAAGATCAATGGAAAGCGAGGACCTTAAAGTTATAGATCCCATTGTTACAAGATCAATGCTCTAGAAGAGCAGTGTATTTACTAATTCTATGCAGACAAATTAGTTTGAAATGCATGACAATTTTAATGCAGTAAAAATATTATGCAAAACAAATTTATGCACTTGGTCCAAAACATTTCAGCATATATTATTGCTCATTCCATAAGCACAGCACGTTTAATTATGACATTCTTAATCAATATAAACTATATTATCATTTAGTACTAGTTCATGTTTGAAATAATAGTACTTGATCACTTTGAGAACAATCACTCAAACAGAACCATTTAATCAAATGCACCTTGAATTTATCTTGAACATGAAGTTGTTTGACACATTCATAAAGCTATTTTTAATGTTGTCATGATTAATATTCAGTCTTTAACTGCAAGTTAATATTCTTTTTGTGTTCACAAAATACACCATCAAATTTCTGAGTAAGTTCCCAGACAGGAAGTAAAATACCCAATATATTTAACCCTTATCTGCATGATGGTAAAACCGAGGTTGTATTTAAAGAATCTCTGGAATGTCTGACATGAAAATTTGACTGCTTCCTGATAAATTTCGACTGCAGAGGGAAAACAACCATGAAAATGCTCAACTCTTTAACAGTCCAACCAAAATATAACTTGAAATGTTATATTCCTTTATTTTCTGAGACAAATTTATACAGTGCTATAATGAGATAGTTTTGCAGAATGTATGCCAACAAAATATTGCAATCTGATGTTTTCAATAGTGTTTTACATAATGGCATGCATGCAATTTCAATGCATATTTTATTAGCTTAATTATTTTGAAAATGGTGCTCTCTTCTCTCATTGTAATCATTGTGTTTGCTTTTCGTCTCTTCACAACTTCATGTTTTCTTTTACTGTCCATGTAAAATAGTCAGTTTTGCCAGTAAATAATGGCTTGATAACATGAACAATTTTCATTTAATCTCTCTCTCTCTCTCACACACACACACACACACACACACATTAAATCTAAAGCTATTTGACCAGAGACCGGATGCAGCATCTGACATCATTACCCAATACCTCACTTATGAACACCTGTCCATGCATGCAATAGAGCCTAAACACTAAACTCTGCCTGTATGTGGGGCACAGGAAAGACAAATGAGAAAGTCACCAGCATACGTGAAATTTTAAAGTCCTTGATGCCTCAGAATTCTCCATACAGAATCAAGAGCAAATTGGTCATGCAGTTATTTATTAGCAACCAAAAACAGACGAGTCCCGATCTGAAGTAAAATATCCCAATAAAAAATGTTTAAATCTCCTGATTTAACTTTTTAGGCTGTCTCATGTATCTAACTTGTGTACACAGCTGTTGTAAACAGTCACAAAAGCGAATCCTGATTTAACTTTTAGGCTGTCTCATGTTATCTAACTTGTGAACACAAGTACAGTTGTAAACAGTCACAAAAGCAAATCCTGATTTAACTCTTTTAGGCTGTCTCATGTTTCTAACTTGTGTACACAGGCTACACTTGTAAACAGTAAAAAAAGCAAATCCTGCCATGCATAAAACTGCCCATCAACAGTGAAGTCAGCTCCCCGCCCTTTCTGACTCAATTAAGGTAAATTCTGACTCAATTAAGGCAAAGTACTATCTTGAGACAATCCCTAATTCATTATCGGCTACCAGATGTATACAATCTCACCAGAGTGCAACATGTCTCTCGTTCTCTCTCTCACTCTCTCTGGAAAGGTATTGATTCCTGTGGTTCTAGTTATGCTACACGCTTTCTCAGAGTTTGAACTTTCACATGTTGTGATATGTACAGTACTGAATAAAATTATATTTGGCTTCAAACCTATGTCTACCAAGAGGGGTCAAAAGTTATGTTTCCCAGACCATTCACAAATAAACTGTAGCAGTGTGTTAAAAATATTTTTTTCTCTGCAAAAACACTCATGTTGTTTCTAAAATGAAAACTTCAAAATATTATACTGACGATGTTTGCCCATGTTTCCTGTACACATGTGGAAAGTGTGGCAAAATAGCTGAGCATCTTTAAGTCCTAGTAAACATTTCAGTCTAAAAAGAAAATTTTATTGACCCAAGACAGGCTTTTAAAACAAATTATGGGCACAAATAAAATCAACAATATCAACAATCATTTTCTTACATCAAACAGTTACTTCCAATTTCAAAAGTTGCCAATACAAGTTCTATAGCAATAACATTTAATTAAGAATCAGTGGATAATAATTTAAAAAAAGCAATGCAGAACTCGTAACATGCAATTTCTGCCATTATTGTTTGATTTTTATACAGCGTAGAACACTAAAACATTTGTGGTACTGTACTGTACTGTGCTATAATATCTTAACAAGTAGATCACATCTAACAATATCTACAGACAACTTTTTGTATCAATTTTTTTAAAAATTTGACACCCATATATGACTAATTATAAACCTTCTCTTATCCATTCTTCAAAATGACACCATAACAATATGCTAGGAAAATTGCAGTGTACTGCAATTCATGGCACAGGATTAGGGCTACTGTATATACCTGCTTATAAGTTTAACTGCAAACAATATAAATTTTGATCTGACGTAGCTTAATGCACCTGCAGATCAGGGTCGATGTTGTTTGTTCCGCTGATTAATCCAAACAAACTGCACAGACCCAATTCTTTATTTAGTGAGATGTCTCAAAATAATGTCCAAAATGATTGTTTTTATCTCTGAAACAGAAAATGTACATAGCATATTTACAAACCAGAAATGTTAAAAACTGAATGTTTCTATAGTGTTCTTCAATATTATAAGGATGCAAAATTTTGTTGAGGTAATTGTGCTGTATAGTCTGTCGGGGTCAGCGTGACATGCAAAAATTAAGTTTGACGTAAGCGATAGACTCCCCACAAATTGTTAACTGCGAGGGAGAAATCTGTTCTGCTTTGGGAATTAATTGAATTTTAATTAGGACTTGCTTGATTAACAGTCAGAACTAGATAGAATGCAGTGTTAACACAAATGAGAAGTCAGTCAAAACTAGATAGAGTACAGTGTTAATACAAATGACAAGAGTCAGTCAAAACTAGTTAGAGTGCAGTCTTAACACAAATGACAAGAGTCAGTCAGAACTAGAGTGCAGTGTTAACACAAATGACAAGAGTGTGATGAACCAGGGAAAATTTTAGGAAGCTTGGGGCCATTTGAAACAAATCACAAAATGATATTTTCCAGAATAATTATTAATAAAGGGGGACTAGAGATGATTATTTTGATTTCTATGGTTGTGATAAGAATTTTGGCAGTTAAGGTAGTAATCCTGACTGGCTAAGCTAAACAAGAACAGAATTCTGGGGTTTAAGTTAATTTCTCTCACAATATTATTCAGTCCAAGATTTTCTGCTTATGGGGAAAGTCTGCAGGGCTCCAAAACCAGGAGAGAGTACCCTTTTTTAAAAAAAAATCATCAAAGGAGCAAGGTCTGGAAATTCGTGACACCCATAACCAGAGAAGAGACAGAAGAAATTCTCTGATGATAAGTGAACAAGGGCTTGAATAAAGCACAAAGTTAGTCTCAATTACATAAAATGTGTTCACTGATGTCAGTTTATAATTATTGGTGAATTCATTCATTTTTAAATGTATATTTCAATTTTTCCTTGAGTTCAGAAATAATCATGTATGTGATTTGATGCATGTACTGTAAGACTATCATGCAATATTTTGTTATCAGCTTGGATTTACTTGTTTGTATACTTAGAGTACCACGATCAGAGCACACCTCCCCGGTGCTCTACCCAACACTGGCTATCCATTCGATCCAGAATTAAACACAAATTTTTTTCTTTGTGCTACGCCTCACTGATGGACTCTAGTCCAACATACCTATCCGACCTCACCCATTGTGTACATACCAGCAAGATACTTACGCTCCTCTTCTGACAATCGTATACTCATTATTCCCATTATGAAAACAAAGTCATATGGACAGCGTTCTTTTGCATACCAGGGCACAGCAACGTGGAATGAATTGCCCACTGAACTTAGACACAAAGATACAGTGATCACATTCAAGAGTGCTCTCAAAACTCACTTATTTCAACTGCAAGAACAAACTTAAAGACCTAATAATGTTTCCTACCTTAAATATTCTCAGCATGTTTTTTATGTTTTCTAATTTCATGGTGTCTGTGTTTGTAATCATATCATTATATATGTTTTTTATCTTATAGGTGTTGTCCAATGTTGTAAAGCTCTTAGAGCTTCTAAAGATTAGGCGCTATACAAAGTCCTCATTATTATTATTATTATTATTATTATTGTATGTAATAGAAATCATGTAGCACAAGACTTCATGTATTTCTTCTGATACAAATTGTGTGGATATGTAAGTCATCTGTCTTACATGATTTGTATTAATTATGCCTCTGATAAATTTTTCCTATGTCTGGAAATATGTCAATGAATTGCTAATTATCAAAGTAACATAGGACAAGGAGTGAAGTCCATTAATTCATGTGTAATTAAGTTGTGAATTCTCTACAGCTGAGAACTGAGTGCCATTTGCCAAATGGCATTGCTCAGCTGGCAATCCATAGCCACAGCAGGATGTGATGGTTTATCTATAGAGGTTAAATTATGTCACTGTCTAAGCTGAAATGTGAAATCAGCTAGACAGGACATAAATTCATGTTAATAGGGTTCTGAGTGTGTATTTAGTGTGAAATGACCACATCTAATACAGTTTAATATCGACAGAGGATATCTGATGCAGAAAAAGTGGGAATATTGTTCAAAGAAAAAACTTGACACATATTTAGTTTGGGTACTATATTCTGATTTTAAATGAAGTAGCTCCATGTAATACTGCACAGTGGGAAAAGAGCACAGTCTGCAACCATGAGGCTAAAGACAGAGAAGGAAAGAAATATGGAAATGCTGGCCTATCAGCAGCAGTGACGAAATCTGTTCTATCAATATAAATGAGTGGATAGCTGAATTTCGCATAGGTTTTCTAACTCTATTTCTGAGCATTTCATGTTAGATTTCCATTCAATTATGTAACTGATTAAATTGTTACATTTTTCATAAGGGGGCTGATGTTATTCTATCCTATTTCTCTGCTCAGATCTTTATTATTCCATCCCTTAATTTCATATTTTATTTTATTGTTTACTTGATCTAGGCAATAACACCGTGGTCAATCAAACTCCTAAATGATGATATCCAAAAATCTTAAGGAGGGGGAGATCACACATCTTCACCACCTCCTGACAAATACCATCAAATTAAAAGCTGCAATGTCTCTATTTTATGCTTTGTATTTCTATCTGAAATTCAAAAAATCCCTTTTAATTCCATAAAATTGGGTCCTTCACCAATTTTTAGTGACAAGAATGCATTCTGCATTATGGCATATCAGAACACAATGATGTCCAAATTACCTGATTAGCAAAGTTGTTTATTTTCACACACATATGCTACTTTCATATATTTGCATCCATACCAAATCAATACTGAAAGAAAATCATGTTACTTTCATATATTTGAATAACTATCAAATCTTGAAAACAATCATACCTTGAAACAATCATTTTGTGGTCAAGTCTTGTGCGAGGGGGCAAATTTCTGGTGATCTAACAAGAATACATTAGTTGAGACCAGAGAACCATTAATTAGATTTATGGAGACAGGCGCGTATCATATAGCCATACTACCATGTCCGGTAATGTCTTTTCGAGGGAGAATTTTGTTCCTAATTAAGCATTTGTTTATACAGCAGCCAGACAGACTATTAGGGACACGGTAAACTTTATTTTCATGGTAAAACTGTCACAATTGACAAATCACAGAAACTCTCTTACTCAAACTACCAGGTCAAGCTGACCCCAACTTTGGTGCCTCTGGAAAAGGCAGCAGAGATATTTGATTCTGATTGGTTACGTTAAATAAGGGGGCATGTTTCCCACACAAAATTTTCTAGGTTTTAAAATCGCCACATCGGAAATTTTAATCAGTCTAAGCTTTTCTGCGAGAAAAACCAGAGTAGGCTCCGGGGATTTGCAAGAAATTCCTCATAAAAGAACTGTTGTCCAAAGAGGACTGTTGTCGAAACAAACCGACGAACTAATTTGCCGATTAGAGGGAGGAACATTGAAAGCAAAGGTAGTGTGACAATTCCATGTAATTTGTTGATGCCATATATAATGTTTTGCTGAATTTATTTACTTGTATTGCATGAATGTTTTTTTCTACATTCGTATAATAATTTGCTTTATGAAGTAAAACTGTGTTGAGTTTATGCATAGGAAGTTGTACATTAATCTTCTTTAGATAAGTTTGACGAATTGTTTGAATTTGTCGTCCTGTTTGCATAAGAGTTAGGTTCTAATAATTTAATGCATTACATTAGTTAATATGATTACAAGAATCCGTGTGAATTCACCGAATTTATAAGATTTCACGTATGATTAAGAGTAAGTGTGTATCGACTGAAATGATGTAGTAATTGATGTAATGTATCCCATTTATTCGCTGTGTAAATTGAGGCTGGCTCAGAACCCCAGGCCTCGTGTGGTGTTAATGTGTGATGTCAATGCGTAAAGAATTAGCCATTTGACTAACTAGGGTCGTTATAGGACATGTGGAGTCGATTGATAGCCTTAGCATCTGTCTAACACTGATAGTAAAATCTGATAATGAGGGAGAATAATGCAAAATCCCCTAATAACAGGAAATTTAGGTTGTCTCTATTTATATTTATTTAAAAGGGAGAAAACAGCTCCTGGGACGTATGATGTGACATTACCCCGAGATGTATACTGAGACGTATAGAGGCAAGTGCAGTGAGCGGTATAATCCTGGGATGCAATCCTGCGACATATTAATTTCTGAAACGTATTCTGAGAGAGACAGATGGTGGAAAGTATCATCCTGTGATCCAAGGATCTGAACAGCTACAGTGGAAGCAGAACAAACTGGGGATGAGCAGGTTATGCAATCGTACAAGACATTTATTTCGATTGTTCACTCAATCCTATGATGAACTAAATCTATCAATAAACAGATTGGCTATTTTACTTAAATCTATTTGCCTCTTCTTTGTAATTCAGAGAAAGTTTTATTTCTAAAAGCAGAGTATATTCCTGATGTAATGAATTTTCACAGTTGTTTTATGTAATTGATTAAATTGTTTGTTTACATGTATGGGGGCTCGTGTTGGTTTGTTCTATCTATCTGCTCAGATCTCTATCTATTTCACCTGTAAGTTTCACCACTTATATTTATATTTACTCAAACCGGGCAATAACATAAAATTAAGCGGGACACCCAGCAAAAGTCACCACCAGAAAACAAAACCCCCACCTTTACATCTTGTCATTACTAACATAAAAAGCCTGTCTGCTGCCAATAAATTTATGTTCATTTGCTTTCCACCATTCTATAAGACCATTTACATATCTGAAAAATGAGAAAGGCTAAAGTGATTGATAAATTCTGCTAAAATAATTGGCCAGAAACTTGCTAAAAATCCAGTGTTACTCAGTATTATTTCAATAGTACTGAATCCACGCACGATTTATAACAATATGAGATTCAGGAGAAAGCTTGTTGAAAACTGTGTCCCCTATTACAGAGATATTTTTTTAATAATTGTTTACCGACTTAAAGTAGATAGGTCATGTACAAATATAAATATATATCATCATTTCATATAATAAGCAACAAATAATGGCATATACATTTGTGGATGTGACCTGTGCATTAACTGAAAAAATCTTTTGATAATTTTATGAAGGTCTGCCTATTGTTGAAAACATGATTTAGGTGTGAATTGTTATTTAAGCTACTGCCTTTGGTTTTCAATTGCATATGCCGAACTACTCAATATTTGTGACTAGGTTGGGAAGTGCAGTGTGAAAAAAGAAATGTGCCAATTTCAGCTAATTCCAAATATGTCCAAATAAATATCATATATAAGTACAGATAAATGTTATGCAAAAGCTACAATTACAATGCCTGATATAATCACATTATGGCAAGAGACAGAAAAAGCATATGTAATTGCATGTCATATTATTGAAATTTAGTCACAAATGTCTTCCACATTTTGATGACCAGACCAATCTCCCTCTCAAGGACACTGTTTGGCACTCTACCATATATACTCGCTTATAAGCTGAATAATTTAGGAAAAAATAAAGGCCTGGAAGAAGGGGCGTTGGCTTATACATGGGCCAATGTGTAAACTTGACAGTTTTTAGGTCTTTTTGTTCACTAATGTAATGACTGTAATTCTTGGGACATGAAACTATATTTTTTTCCATGTCTTAAGACATAGTCAGGTAAAAATGTAACTTTCGGTGACCCAACAATTATTAAACTGTAATAAAGTACTATGATTGATTTTGTTATTATTTTGCATGTGCATATTTTCTGATTTCTCCAACACGAAGTTAAATAAAGGTAAATACAGACTTCATAATTTGCTGGCCGTTTGAGTTTACAAGGGAGATCATGCTGAACTATAATGTACAGTATTTAAACAGTGCAAAGTGTGCATAGTGTCACTTAAATCCTTACTTATTCCCAAACATAGATGCAGATTTTGCTTTATTCATTGTTTCGGCCAAATTGCATTCTTCCAGATAACATTTCAGCTAGTCCTTAATAGTTTTTTCATTTATGTTGAATCACGCACTCACGAGTTACTCATTTTCAATGATATATGCGATCCTACAAATTGAGGTAATATTTTTAAAAAGGTATGCACATTTATTTGTACAAGGCATATATCTATCATAATTTACATGTTCACGAAGAGAGGTAATAGTAACGGCTAAAATTCTCATATAGATCAACTATCCCTGAAACTAGCTTGTGATAAGCAGGAATTTTGACCGGTAACTATACCAGTTTAACATTGGTATATACAGTATAAAGATGCCAGGTGTTCACTAAAGTAAGTTTCTTTCTTGGAAATGGAGCTATAGCATATAGCATTCGTAGTGATCATTCTTGGGATTGAAATTAATTGTGGACAATTTTTTTGTTGTGCTTTATTTTTTTGTTCCCATTTATTTTTTTATTTTTTTATTATTGTAGAGGTTATAAAAAAAATCATTAATTTACGTGAATAATGTTTAAACTTAACATTCTATTTAGTGAAGAAGCGAATTCTTTGTACTAATTATTTCATCATAACAATAATTCACAGGTGATACAACGGAACATGTAGGACTTTTCTTGTTTAGAAGAAATGAAAATCGAAGACATAATGTAATAATCAAGAGTTCACTGCAAAAATCTGAAGATATTATGAAATCGAGAGATAAGTGTGGAGCAATCCCCAACATTGAGTTTTTTTCTCCTCCTGGCGTGAAAGTTGACAGGTATGGTGTAAGGTCGCTTACATCAAAGCAAACTACAACTCAGCTTTTATGGCATTAGCATAATTTTCGAAGCATTATTTCCAAAACTTTAATACTGTATTTTGAAGATATCATAAAAGTTGAGTGCAATGGTGCCCATGATTCACCTCCAAGGGATGTACTTAATTCAGCGGGTAATCAAACCCACAATATACATGCGGTGGCACCATTATGTAAATACATTCAGTAACGTAATTGCAAGCGTTAAATCGAAACAGTATTATTTGTTCATTGAGTTGTCATACTGGGATTACATTTTAACAAGTTTAGGTATTTACAATTTCAAAGCAAAGTAAAAAGTAATTACTAGTGCACTGATATAAAATTTCCAATGCAATAATGCATAAAAAAACAATAGAGTTAGAAGAGAGAGGAGTGTTACAGTAACTCGCAATTGCTAAATTCTTGTCATCGTTCGATCAAATTGTACACAAATCAAAATTAGGCAGAACCAATAAAAAAAAACAGAAAATTAAATAAATTACTTTTCAAACAAGTTTATACCATTTCTTTTTAATAATCATGCATGCCAACCTAGAGATAAGTATACATGTAATTTTTTTAAATATAAGTTTGCCTAAATAAATGCATTTATAACTTACCTCATGCATCTTGAGATGCCTCGGAGTTGTAAGTTGGCGTATACGTGGGTCATGAACGTTTTAGTTTTTATACCTGTTCAGTTTTGGGGTCGGCTTATACACAAACAGGCTTATATGTGAGTAAATACGTTTAAGTACCAGTAGCGACAAAAAACTGGTGCTTATAATAAAACAGATACAGACAACAGGCCATTCCATAAGATCTTTTGGTGTTTTAGAACTAAAAATAACAATTCAAAAATCCCCATTGCATCTGTTTCAAAACAGCCAAACAACAATATAACAAAGCAAACATATGATACAAAAACACAAATGCTGCAAGCTGTACTGCTGTAATGCAAGATGTACTGATGCATTAGTGTTCATGGAAAACACCAAGGCTTGTACAAACTGCCTTCAAAATATAAGTCCTGGTCTAATAAATGGAACACTCCAAATGCATGCCTAGGAACGCACAGTGTTACCATATACATGTATATTCATTATCATGTGCACTCAGCTGCAAACATAGACCCAGATTTACCACTGGATAGTGTACCAACAAACATGGTATTCACAGTTTACTTTAAATCATCAAGCAAAACGAACAACATAGAGTTGAAGCTGCAAGCACACAGTGAAATGGTAATTCAGGGTCTATCTTTTTTAAAACCATTCAGAAGAACAAACATCATAGCATATAATCTTCCAGCACATTATTAAATTGTAATATGGGTCTATCTTATTTGCATCACCGAAATGAGTAGAATAATACCACCAAACTAAATATGTCAGCACACTGGCAAATCAGGGTCTAGGTTTAGAATTCTGAAGATAAGAATTCTTTATTGCAGACCACATAGTTCATGCATCTAACTTAAAATACAAATACAATATAAAAGTATTTTAAACAAAAGATCATAGATATTTTGTGTACATAATATACAGACACATCTACAACTAGGGACTGTGCAGCAGTGTTAAGAATGAAATTATACACAAAATTTAAATAGTAATCTGAGAATTTCAATGACATCATAGTTCAAGAAAGATTTCAAGATAAAATTCTTACTACTGGATATTCCTGTCATCACTGAAAACACAAACTTTCTCACTGCTTCTTGAAAACTGAATACATTATAGTTTACAAAAATGTTGGCAACACTGTTCAATCTTGGAAGGCTTTATAGAAAATGAAGACTATTATAATAACCAAAATACCTTCACTAAAGTTTGTCCACAAAAGATTGCACTGCACTGCTGCAGCAATAAAATTTGATCAATCTGATTCTGATATTCACAGAACAATTTCTAAATTTATGCAGAAATGTGTCTGTTTGAATACACAAAAATCAGCAGTATCTCATCATATCTTCATCATCTGACCAACTGGATTTTAAAATACGACCCAAATATGTTAAAGAGTTCCTAAACTTTTTTTGATGCTGCAACCCTAAATTGGCCACAAACAGGATGTCTTGAATTTCAGACTTAACAATATTATTTTCTTCTCAAGCTGCTTTGTGAGACTTCAGATTCCCCTCTCCCCATTACTTGCAACCTGAGGTTGTGAATTTCTGTTTTAAAGCATAATGTAGAACACACAGCAAAGTGTCTGATCTGTCAGCACGTCATAAAACCGCAGACTAGGGTTAACAAACAAGTATGGTAACTGGGCATGCAATATACAAAAAGAAGATAGCTAAAATGGATGTAGTGATACATCCATATGTATCATTACCTAACAGTTCAAAAGACCTAGTGGGGGTATACCCACAGCCCATATTCCTAATTGGAGGTACAGTACCCAAAGCTGGAGCTGCTGATTTGCAGTTGAAAAAACAAGCAAACTAGGCTGGTGTACTTTCAAAACTTATATATTTATTTGTAAAGGGAAACACAAGCATTAATTTGAATAAAGTTCAACTAGATGAAGAAAATATTTGGCAAAAAAGACCGGTCTGTTTAGAGAGACAAAGCAGAATATTCTAACAGTCATTATTTTACATGCCCTCAGAACAGATCTTATCTGTGGGCTATTTTGATTTAGCAGTAGTAGTATTTCACATCATTATTGTTTTAATTGTATTCTTTTTTCATGGGTGTTTGAAATTATGTGAATCATAACTATTTTAAACAAATCTGATTAAAAAACCAGATCTCCACTGTCCTACATGAAGACCTGACAGCAGCCACTTAAGGGGTCATATTCTTGTGACCTATGCTATTACCGTAATCACTAATTTTATCAGCCAATTAGATGTATTATATCTTCGCGTCTGGGAGACCGTGCACGTGGCTAAAGACCATCAACATGTGAAGAATGATTTGATTCACTTTCAGATTCTTGAAAGCTGCATTTCCATTGGCTAATTTAAGGATCACCAGAACATGACCCCTGGCAGTTGCTGTCAGATCTTTGTATAGGACAGTGGATATCTAATTTTAAAAAGTGATTTTAATAACACCTTTATTTCAAATAAAATACTTAAATACTAACTTTCTGCAAGTCTATAAGTTTGCCAAAATTTTGTTAGCAATACAGGTATGCTCTGATTTTGACTTGGGCTAATTTTGCATTAGTTCCAATTTCATAGGAATTATTTTTAAATTTCTAGTGAAGACTAAACAATTTATCTGTCTAAAACAAAAAGAAAATAAATCTTTGAGCAGATAAAATAAATGATATTAAATTTAACTGAATTATATATTATTCAATGAAAATTAATGGCAATGAAAATCAAACATTTTGGGTTATTCAGTTATTGCTTAGGTTAGAGGCTGGCTGTGCTGTTCAAAGCTGGACCCGAGGATAAGCAGTGTATGCACTTCTGGTATAGCTAGCTTTTGAAACTTTTGTGGCATGGCAACAATTTGGTCTTCTGAAATTTTTTTGGTGTCTTGGCATAGAAGACAGTTGGTAACTAGTAATACCTCAAATAAAAGCTGATTGGAAAACTGATGGTTTATTTTAAGTGAGTGTTGCTAGCACGCAGCATAATGCATTACTGCATCATTGGCATGTAACCAACTGAACTCTTCAAACCATCTTTCCTTTAACTTTCTTAGTCTTGGCATTGTGACGTTAGATTGATCATTTGTATTTTGTTCTGTGTCCACTTATTTTCCCTGATGATGAGAAGACATACTTTGAGAGGCAAACAAATTTTGAATACCAAATGTGTGTGTGTGTGTGATTTGGATTTTTAACGTAGCTTTAAAACAAATTTTCAGTCATATCGCTACGCTGTCTGCAGTGTGACAGTTTATATTGATGTCTAGCATTGGGGCATCATGCCACAGACATGTAGCATGATGTCCCACCCAGTCACATTATCCTGACACCAAGCCGACCAGTCCTAAGACTAACCTCTTAATGCTGAGCGCCAAGCGAGGCATTTGTTGGTACCATTTCTGTAAGTCTTTGGTAATACCAAATTTGTGCAAAGTACATGTAAGCTGCACAATTTTGTACTCCTGTTGCTATTGTCGGTACTAGAGTGATTCCTAAGTCAAGTACAATTGGTCGAGACTGCTCATGATTACCATAATGCACCGCAAATTCACGGCAGTCAATTGTGTAATTAGGAAATACACAATCTTTGTGTGTGCAAGGTACATAGCTTATGAAATTAATTTACATGCAAGATGTTATTTAGGTGCAATTCACATGCAGTTTTATATGAGTGGGAACACTGATGAATCAGATATAGTCATATTTTCCTGGCAATATGATATACTGTATCATGGCCCATATACTACAGAATATGTATGACATATTAAAGATACTAACACTTCAGCAAAAGCAAATCTGCAGATCTGTGCAGTCACTTCTATTCAGGGGACAAGTCTCAGTTAATCTCAGCATGTGACAAAGAACCATGAACATTGTAGTCTCTTAAAATTTCAAGACAATGATATTATCTTGAAGAAACTGATTTTAAAACATGCAGTTGTACAACAGCCAACAGTATGGTTGCAACATTTACCAAAATGTTTAAATGTGTCCAAACTTTAACCAAACCAATGCTGTTTAATCTAACCAATTTGACATTCAACCTTTCCCATGATCTGCACATTAAGCCAGCAGCTGACAACAATTTATATCCACACCACTGACTATGTGTAACAACAATTTATATCCACACCACTGACTACATACAGTATGTGTATATTTCATTAAACTTGCAATAATTCCATTTATTTTGCCTGTCATTATGACTGGATTCAGCTTGTTAGACATGGTGACTACAACCAAGGTAAAACATCACTGGGATCTTTTTGTGCCTGTGATTTGGATTTTTAAAAATTTTTCTTTCATATCACTACGATGTCTGCAGTGTGACAGTTTATAGTGATGTCTAGTGCTGGGACACCATGATGCATACATGTAGCATTATGTCCCACCCAGCCACATTATCTGGACACCAGACCAACCAGTCCTAACACTAACCTCTTAATGCTGAGCGTCAAGCGAGACAGCTGTTAGTACCATTTTTAAAAAAGTCAATGGTATGACTCAGCTGGGGTTTGAAGCCATGACCTCCCACATCTGAGCTGGACACTCTAACCACTCAGGCAACCAGAGTTCTGGGACCTTTGCACTGCTATGTATGTATATGATGAAAAACTGAATGTATAGCCTGGACATAGGAAACTAACAACTCAGACCAAAAACAACTGTGCCGAAGTTTGGTGCAACTTTTCAAAAAATATTTGAGTTATAGTTTATTTAACCTGCATTGAGAAAAGTTAAATTAGGGTGGGCTAAAATTTCAAGAGAATGATATTATCTTGACAAAACTGTCCCATATCAACTTGACTTAGGCCAAGATGCCTTTGGTCTGGGTTTGTCCCTAATTTCTGGACATGCACATAGGATGCTTTTATATAGTGTACAATCATTAAGGTGATAAATGATAGGATGTAGAGATGTACCCTCCCATCTGGGACAACATAAACTGTGTTTAGAATCAGATAAAAGAAATCATCAGGAGCTTTCTGGAAGAAACAGTAAGGAAAGATAGAAACCTTTATTGGAGACACCAATTACATACTCTACAGCCAGTAGGGATCAACATCTGTTTGAATGGGAGTCCAGGTATTTCTAACTGTACAATGACTTGCAACATTTAAACAAGTTTCCTTAAAATAAATTGTTACTCACAAAATGACGTGTTAACAAACATGTTTTCAAAGCTAAATAATGCAATTCATGACATTTTTAACATTATCAGTAAATCAACCAGATGTGTAATCTAAAGTACAAGTTGTCTAATGTAAAGTACAACCAGATGTCTAACATAAGGTACAAGTTGTCTAATGTAAAGTACAACCAGTTGTCTAACATAGGGTACAAGTTGTCTAAAGTACAACCAGTTGTCTAATATAAGGTACAAGGTGTCTAATGTAAAGTACAACCAGACGTCTAATCTAAAGTACAAGGTGTCTAATGTAAAGTACAACCAGATGTCTAATATAAGGTACAAGTTGTCTAATGTAAAGTACAACCAGTTGTCTAACATAGGGTACAAGTTGTCTAAAGTACAACCTGTTGTCTAACATAGGGTACAAGTTGTCTAAAGTACAACCAGTTGTCTAATATAAGGTACAAGTTGTCTAATGTAAAGTACAACCAGATGTCTAATCTAAAGTACAAGTTGTCTAATGTAAAGTACAACCAGATGTCTAAAGTACAAGTTGTCTAATGTAAAGTACAACCAGATGTCTAATATAAGGTACAAGTTGTCTAATGTAAAGTACAACCAGTTGTCTAACATAGGGTACAAGTTGTCTAAAGTACAACCTGTTGTCTAACATAGGGTACAAGTTGTCTAAATTACAACCAGTTGTCTAATATAAGGTACAAATTGTCTAATGTAAAGTACAACTAGTTGTCTAATATAAGGTACAAGTTGTCTAATGTAAAGTACAACCAGATGTCTAATCTAAACTACAAGGTGTCTAATGTAAAGTACAATCAGATGTCTAAAGTACAAGTTGTCTAATGTAATGTACAAACAGTTGTCTAATATAAGGTACAAGTTGTCTAATGTAAAGTATTATAACCAGTTCTCATTAACTATAGCTTCATCCTACTGAAGCCATGTTAGATATGAAAATCATCTATAATTTAACAAAGAATGAACCAAAAGACTCCCAATAAATATCCTCCAATAAGATACATGGAAATAATGTATATCATTTAAATGGAACAGGTAGTTTGTGCACCACTGACAGTCATGTACATGTTCATTTACACGGTTAATAATTTTGTAAAGGTTTACAGGTAGTAAAACTAAACTAAGCAGTTCCCACATGTAAATGTTGCAACCTTCCCAACAAAACAGTACATTTGTGAGCATCATGTGGGTCATATGTACTGCTATAAGTATTTCATCACATTAAAGTGGTGGAGCATCCCCTAAAGTACACTCCAGATTATATAATATCAGCATTTGTCTGTAGTAATGTTTACAGTAATAATACAAGATACCAACAATCAAACAGGTTACCATTTTCTATCAACAAAGCAAAAACATGAAGATGCCAAGTTTTGTATCTTAGCAAATATTAAGAATATTATAATACAGTCCTGAACATAATTTCTTTTAAGTGGAGTCAAACTACAAAAAACAAAAATCCTGATCTGCCATAGCAATATGTGCCTGCACATCAAGAGTCTATTCTGATTGTTCTACTGATTACTTCTAGCAAACTGCATAGACCCAAATCTGCCAACGCAAAATGCCACAGCAAGTCTGGGTCATTGCAGTTTGCAGTTGGGCTCACCTTATAAGCAAGTATATATTACAACTACCATCCATTCCCTTCGGCCAATGTTGGTATGTGAGAAAGCTTGCCAGTAGCTTCTCATGGGTCGGTGGTTCTTCCCGGGGTTTTCCCGGGTTCTTCCTCCACCATTAATACTGGCCGCCATGCATAGCCTATCGTGTGCTGAAAAATGGCATTAAACCCCACGACAATAACAACAATAACCATCCATTCCCATGTAAATTAAAATCCAACTGTGGACAACAAATACCCCAATCTGCCACCACATAATATGCCAGCAGATCAGGGACTATTTGTTTGTTCTACTAACTTCATAGACTTTACATGCCAGCACACTGGGATTGTAGTTCAGAGTCTATGCAGCTTTCAGTTGGACCCCCCCCCCCCCAACTTTTATACATGGTTAGAGAAGTATGCAACCTGTCTCCTCTTTGTTCTCCAGATGGTGAGACCTGCCTATTTTATTCTGTTAACAAGCCTGGTAATGAGGGGGAATTCAGGCAATTTAATTAGAGAATCCAGCCCAACAGCATTGGCACCATCTTTTATTCATATATTTTACACAAAGCCTAACTATAAATAACAAAGACCCAGATCAGTCCATGCTGTTATGTCTGATTTACAGTATGCAGTTTAGACCTTGATCATCTGGTGCATTATAGGATTGCAGATCAGGGCCTGAAGTATTTGGGTGCATTTAGACATGGGTCAGTATGGTATTTCCAGACCTTTCAATCAGCCTTTACAGCCAGGCAGTATCTGGCTAGATGGAAATTCCTGGGAGCATTTGGCATGGAACTGTATTGATTAGAGCATTGCTGCTGGGGAAATAATCACAAGCCATTCTAGGGCATCCACTTCAGATCATCTTGTGAAGGTTACTGGGTTATGGTCCTCAAATGACCTATGGCCAGAGCTGCCTTAACCACACCCTTACTCATTAATTAGCATAGGCTAGCCAGTCACATACATTTGAAGTAGTATATACAGACACAAAATGTTAATTTTTTAATGTAAGCTCAAATATGAAAACTAGTTTTAAAATGTTCAAGTTATCATGGTTTGAATTGAGTATCGGCAGGATATATGACCAAATTCAGACAGGACTATCCAGTATGATACCAGTGCAGCTTTAAATCATTTGATGCTCACACCTGTCAGATAGTATAGGTTTGTGGTCCACATGTATTGGAATATATCAGAGTACAGTGGCATAAGGTGATACAGTTATTACTGTGGTCATTCAGACTTTTTTCATTGTTGGGGATGGCATGAAGATCCAAGATCTTGGTAAAAACCAAGTTAATTTTGTGGTATCAACCCTAATGAAAACTAATGTACAATGGTGTTCATTTCCACAAGTCATACCCAAAGGCTGCTGCCAAGTCATAAAGTGAAGTAATTTAGAACATCATATACTTTCATTCAGTTGTTGTAGCATCTAAGTACACATGGTTTCATCACAATCTGACCTGTGTTCTAAATATGGTTATCTTAGTGGACAAGGAAATGGCAGTAAACACTGCTTATAGTATGATGCAACAACAAATGATTCAAAATAAGTAATGCTGGAAAAGTTAATATTTATGAAGCAATTATAAAATCCATGACCTCAGCATTGACGATCATTAACAGCTTCCCCTGTTGTGATACAGCCAAACTGAGATTTGATTTACTCATTCTCAAGTAACCATTCCAGCATGCTCAAGTAACCATTCTCCTCAAAATTGTATTTTCATCATTCAAGTCTACATTTTGTTTTCCCTGTATAGTAGTTTAGAAATAAATGCAGCAACGGTTCTGTTGAAGATTCTATTTTCTACATTTTCTATCAATCATCCTCAACGGTGTGATCAAAATCAGTAAGACTTTTCTGACAGCCAATGAAATTGATCATCATGACCTTTTCGGTATTAAATGAACTCTAGTGAGCAAGCTTGTGATCTGCTCGATTCAGTCAGTTTATAATCTATCATAAAGATCTTCTATCTTTACTTTCTTGGGTCTTTCTTTTTATGCACCTAAGGGCACCGGAAAGGGTACTTTATTGCAGCAAAGCTAAAAAAGTGCCCCTGAAAGGGATTTGGCAAATTAATTTTCAGGAGCTCAAGAACATTTCCTTTTCAATGTCAAGTGTTGAGACGAGCAATAACAAGATTTTCAATTAGCTGCTTCAGTTGAATGTCACATTAGGAACAAGAAGTTATTAGAATCCTTTCGGTGAAAAACCCATATCATAATTACTGTTCACTCCAGCAAGAGTACTGACAAGATCTTAAAGACAGTCATCATCACAGCCAGAGCATGACTGGCACAATTTTCAGTTAGGACTAACTAGGTATTATAAGAAGTCTATAGCTGAAAACCCATGCTGACATCCATTTCAAGAGAAATGATTGTATCAAAATAGGATTTTCACTATATATTTCAAGATATTGCTTTCCATTCAGAAGGGGTAGCAATGACAAGATTTTCAAGATGGCTGCCATGGTAACTCTATTGGATATCAGATCAGCACCATTTTCATTTAGACTACCATAACTGAACATAACTGGACATAAGTAATCTTCTGATGCCAAACCCAAGTCAATATGACTTCCTGTTCAAGTAGAGTTGTAATAAGAATTGTTTACAAATGGCTGCCATGGTGGCCACATTGGATGCCAGATTGGTACCATTTTAATTTTAAATAATGCTAACTTGGACCAGCTATACATCATAAAAAGTATTATAGTGCAAACCCCATGCTGATATGATCATCTATGTAGAAGAAGTAACAATATAAAGATTTTCAAGATGGAAGGGGTAGTGGCCATATGGCTGTCAGATGGCACCATTTTCCTTTGTGACCAACTAGACATCATAGAAGTCTTTAAGTGAAAATCCTATTTTGATATGATCATCCATGTAGAAGTAGCAATTAACTTGGCCAGGATGTCAGATCAGCACTATTTTCATCTGTGATGGCCAAATTCATGTCTAATTGTCACCATATTCATTTCAGACCAACCAAACGTTGTCTTTTAGCGAAAACTAAATATTAATATGAACAGCCATTCGGGAGGAGCAGCAATAACAAGATTCTCAAGACGGCTACCATAATGATCATACTGGACATGAGATTGGCACTGTTTTCATTTGGGACCAAGCAGACTTCATAAGCAGTTTTCCAGTAAAAATCCCATGTTAATATGAACATCCAGTGAGAGAGAATGGTGATAAAAAAAAAAAAAAAAAGGGCAGCAGTCATATAAGCTGTATGAACATTATCATTTAGGTAAAACTAAACAAAGGGATGAATATGTGTGAAGTTTCAATACCATCCTCCAAATGGTTTAGGAGTAGTGATAACAAACTTTGCAAACAACTAAAGACAATAGCCCATTATGTAAACTCTTTTGTCTATGACCAGTCTGAGTTAAATACATGTATAAGGGTCAATGGCACAATGGCACAGTTCATCAGATGCAGGTAAATGTTGGAAAAAGAATTTCAGTACATAAATGACTTCTAAGAAATCATTCCCTTTTGTAGCCTCTATAAGAGCAAATGATAAATGAGATTAAACTGCATACATGTATATTAGGAGTGGAGGGGATAATTGCCAAAAACATCATGATAATACTGCTTTGCTGCATAGTTACAAATGTATTTTATTCAGTGGTCTGGACAAGATTAATAAGTTATTGTACACTGCAGCTGCAATTTATAAGTACCATACGTGTATATATATATATATATATATATATATATATATATATATATATATATATATATATATATATATATATATCTGATTATAAGGTCAGCCCAATTGCAAACTTCAATGACCCAGATTTATTGTTGCATAATGTGCCAGCAGATAAGATCTATGTTGTTTGCAGTTGGACTAAACTTCTATGCGAATATTTAGGTAGTACTTTTGTGTGAGCATTAATTTTGGAAATTTCCACATAGGGTCTACTACGAAAATTCTTTTTCCTTGGACTCAAGGATGTAGAATAGGCAGTTCTCTTCCAAGTCAAACGCAGTGACTCGTGGATATACGTGGTAAAGTGGCTTGGTGGTTAGGGCAAAAGGGTATGGGTTTGAATTTTGCCATTACATAAACCCAGGTTGGTTACTATGGTTTTCCCCTTGGGCAAGGCACTTTACCCCAATTGCTTGACACTAACATGACACTAAAACATCCTATTTGTTTCATTTGCTGCATGCCCTTTGCTGATTATTTCTATAATAATAATAATAATAATAATAATAATGACTTTATTTAGAGAAGTTAACTCACTTAGTTAACAGAACTAATCTACTTTGAGGCCTTCTATCTATTATGTACAATATATACAGTATATACAACATGATGTGAAGAGTCTGGCTTGACACTAAATAATTAAGTAATTTTAGAATTCAAAGTATCAAGCCTGAACACATGCGCAGGCATCTGTGAAAACATAAACATACATGAAACATTAAATATCATCCTGCATTGAAAAATTAACTATGAAAATGATGCAAAATTACAGAAAAGCAGGTGGTATTTTTTGTACTAGAACTGTTCATTTTTCTAAAGATTTCATCCATTTAAGACATTGATTATGAAAAGAAGAAGTGCTAGGAGCCTGCCTGATGTCACTGGGAATGTTGTTCCATACCAGTGGACCAGTATATTGAAAACCTTTTTTAAACAATTCATTCTTTGGCCTAGGTATAATGTAATCATTACTTCTTATGGATCTTAAATTTGTAGTACCATCAGCATCTCTTTGGTGAAAGATATTGCTTAGACAGACATGAATGACTTTTCTGGATACTTTATACATCAATACAGGATACAGATTCCAAGTCTTTAGTGAAGTGACTGACAGCTTCAGTAAAATATACTAAGAGTGTTGCAATATTGTTTCTTAGTGTCCATACATGTATGTGATGTTGCAATTGATAAGGCCAAATACATGTATGTGATGTTGCAATTGATAAGGCCAAATACATGTATGTGATGTCGCAATTGATAAGGCCAAATACATGTATGTGATGTCGCAATTGATAAGGCCAAATACATGTATGTGATGTCACAATTGATAAGGCCAAATACATGTATGTGATGTTGCAATTGATAAGGCAAAATACATGTATGTGATGTTGCAATTGATAAGGCCAAATACATGTATGTGATGTTGCAATTGATAAGGCCAAATACATGTATGTGATGTTGCAATTGATAAGGCCAAATACATGTATGTGATGTCGCAATTGATAAGGCCAAATACATGTATGTGATGTCGCAATTGATAAGGCCAAATACATGTATGTGATGTCGCAATTGATAAGGCCAAATACATGTATGTGATGTTGCAATTGATAAGGCCAAATACATGTATGTGATGTCGCAATTGATAAGGCCAAATACATGTATGTGATGTCGCAATTGATAAGGCCAAATACAAAAAATGTGCGGTTCTTATTATATTGAAAAAAAGTTTTGGGTAGGTAAAGTTGGTACAAACTAATTTTTTTTTCTTCTTTCTTTCTGTCTAGATGAAGTTTTAAATGAAGCATAAACTAGAAACAAAACATCATTTGCTTCCTGAACGTAACTTTGATCATAGTTACATCCCTGTGTTAATTGTTTTTCCTAAATTACTTTTTTTTTCTTTTTTCAATTTTTTTTATTTTCAAACACAATGTAGGATCAGCAGTTAAAAATAGTCTTGATCAGCTAACTGGAACCACACTTTTTCATTTGGCCTAATGGAACCAGAAATACAGCCTGGGCATGCACATGGGAAATTGTAGAATCTACAATCACTAAGAAACCATGAAGTCACATACAAACTTGAGATGGTGTTTCTTAAACATAAAACATAACTAATCAAAGATTCAGTTGATAAATATATTGTTTAACAATAAATACTGTGGTTTAAAAGAAATTGCTACCAGCACTATCAGAAAAAAAGGGTGATCTGTAATGTTGTGTACTGTGCACTTAAACCAATTCTTGTAGATGTCTGCTTTATTTCTAGCAATGACACATTCAATGTGAAAATCGTTAAGAAAAAAAAATTAAGAGAAAGATCATAGCAAAAAATAATCTGTGCAAAGTTTAGGAAAGAAAATAAAGTAATTTGAATAGATGGAGAGTTCCTGCGTCACTAACAATCACATTCTTATTCACCTACATGTTCACCAATTTTACAAACATTTACAGGCAGTAAACTAAAATAAAGTCATGTATAAATGTGTCAAACTCATGATTCAATGGCTTAGGTTAGATACCCTCAGTCGCAAGCCTGAATTGGCTACTCTGGTGTATCTTTAGGAAAGTCACTTGGCCACCATTTTCCCCAGCACAATATAACCTATATTGTGTTGAAAGTGCCATTCAAAAATACAAACAACCAAAACAAATACACAATCAAAGAAAGAAATGTATCTACTTACCAATCCTGGCCACTCAATAGAAAGCTTTGGTCTCTCTGGGTCAGGCCGCTCAGCCCAAACAAGGGTATGTTCCACAAGGAATAATTGAAAAATATCACGAACACGAATCCACTCTCTTCTGGTCCAATCTACATCATCAAATTCCACAAGAACCTGAAAGGGAAACTTGTACTATATTTCCTTAAAAATAAATGCCCCTAAGCACACCCTCTTTTAGAAACATGTTCCAACTGGGCATTCTTCCAAAATAAACCCACCCCCAACTTCTGACCATAGTGTGAACAAAAATGCCAGCAAACATTCAAAATATTTTGTAAAATAATCAATAATCTTTCCTTATTTTTTTTCCTACCCATGACATGAAAAGCATTTCATTCAATAAATCACTTAAAAAATGGTTACATATGTTGTTTTTATAAACTTCAGTTCAAACACTCTTAAACTCAATTTACCTGCACTCGTAAGAATCTCTTTCAAAATCTTTCAGTCACCATGAATTTCTCAAATATGAATGAAATACTTTCTTGTCATACTTATAATGTAAAGCAGTAACAGACAATAAAAAGCAAACACCAGGGGTGAATCGGAAGGGGGTGGGTGGGTGGCTTAGCCAGTGCATAGCCTCAAAAAATGAGTGCAAACAACTACCATCTTTCCTAGAGTAAGTTTTCTTTACAGTCTAAGGTTTACAATTATGCCCTGTAAATGCTTTAAATGTATGAACTTCGAGGGGCTTTGCCCCTGGGCCCGTAACACTCCATTCCACAGACCCCTTGTTCCCTTACTTTTGCTCCCACCGAAAGATTTTCTTTAATGTGCCCCTGAATAAAGCCAATGGCAATCAGTGCTACCACCAGGACTTTACACAGGCTAAATTAAGCCAATGACAATCAGTGCTACCACCAAGACTTTACACAGGCTAAAAAAAGCCAATGACGATCAGTGCTACCACCAAGACTTTACACAGGCTGAATAAAACCAATGACAATCAGTGCCATTACCAAGAAAATACACAGGCTAAATAAAGCCAATGATGACCAGTGCTTCCACCAAGACTTAATAAAGCCAATGACAATCAGTGCTACCACCAGGACTTTACACAGGCTAAATAAAGCCAATGACAATCAGTGCTATCACCAAGACATTATACAGGCTGAATAAAGCCAATGACAATCAGTGCTATCACCAAGACTTTACACAGGCTAAATAAAGCCAATGACAATCAGTGCTACCACAAAGACTTTACACAGGCTGAATAAAGCCTATGACAGTGAGTGCTACCACCAAGACTTTACACTGACTGATATAAGCCAATGACAGTGCTACCACCATGACTTTACACTGGCTACAAAAGGTTTGAACTAGTTAAAGAAAATAGCAAATTTCATATATGATATAAATGTTTTAAGAAATAGAGCAGGCAAATAAAAAAAACATCTGCAAACTTTGCACACTGTTAATGCTGCAGGTATATAACTGTTACCCACAAAAGATATCTGTGCATTTGGTGGAAAAGTTGAATTTTCAAAGATTTTATACACATTAAAAGGAACCAAGTGATAGGACAGTGAGCCATAGATATTAATTATAATATTTTACCTTAGTTGGCATGTCACTATTGAACCAGACTATTGATAAAAATCAACTTTGTACTGGATATAATTGCTAATCAAGCAGGGAATCTATTACTGAGGAAAGTTGAGGGGTACCTTTCATATTAAGGGCACTTTTGCACAGGAAAGGGCACAGTTTGGCTGAAAGCAATTTGCTTTATGCAACAAACTTACTGCTGATGCTATCCTTTCTGACAAAATAAAAAGCAAAATGATTCATTTTTCCATTTCCATTTTAAAACATGTCATATTTTAAATAAAAATATAATTATGCTGAATGAATACAAAACAAATGTTTAAAGGCAGTTATGTTGGTGATCTGAAAATGTAGCAAGGAAAGGCGAAGATTTAAAAAATGTTTCACATGCCATCAAAATGTCATTTGACTGCCACAATGACCAATGCATCTTGTTTATTGATTCCATGGTTTACATGGCATTAGAATTGCTGGTATTCTATTTTTATATTTCAGCAGTTACCTAATTTAGGAACATTTCAAACATTACCACATATACTCATTTACAAATCCAATTACAAACTGCACAAACCCAGATCTGCCATCACATAATGCACTCGCAGATCTGGGTCTGTGCAGTTTGTTAGGAGGAATCAGAAGAACAAACAAGACAGACACTGTTATGCAAGTGCATTAAGCTATGGCATATAAGGATGTTTGTTGTTTGCAGTTTGACTCAACTTACAGTAAGTATATATGATACATGCTGTCTTTAAATAACGTCAAAAATGTTAATGTATCTTTTGCACTACTTATGCTTTAGCTGTATCAACTGGAAGCCATTTTGTTTAAAACCAATGCTTTGTAGCCAGCAATAGAGTGTGTGCGTGTGCGTGATTTGGATTTTTAACGTAGCTTTAAAAAAAAATAGTCATATCGCTACAATGTCTGCAGTGTGTCAGTTTAAGGTGATGTCTAACACTGAGGCATTAAGACACAAACATGTAGAATCATGTCCCACCCAGTCACATTATCCTGACACTAGGCCAACCAGTCCTAACACTAACCTCTAATTGCTGAGCGCCTAGTGAGGCAGCTGCAAGTACCATTTTTATAAGTCTTGGTATGACTCGGCTGAGGTTTGAACCAGCAAGCTCCTGCATCTGAGGTGGATGCTCTAACTACTAGTACACCAGAACGGTCTGGTCAGCTGTAGCAGAATAATTAACATTTCATTATGCATCAGTGATGGACTGAAAATTTGACTATCAGGGTTCAAAATTAGCAGTAATCTGCTAGCATGAGACAAGTAAAGTCACTGCAGGACTGGTACTTTTCATAAATTAAATAGTCCAATGGCTAGAAAAAGTTTGTTTTCACCAGTCAATTACTGACGATGGACTAGTGAAGAAGATTCAGCCAGAATAGTAAATGTCTCAATCTAGCAGTCCAATTGGTTACAAAGAAAAAGGTCTTGTTACTATAAATAGATATTCAATCCTCTTTAGATCAGTTTAAATTTCTGAAGAACTAAGAACTGACCAAGTCCAACATATTCACAATCCATTTTGAACTCTGTGTGTGTGTGTGTGTGTGTGTGTGTGTGTGTGCGTGCAGACGCTCTAACCACTGAAGCGGTACCAAGAACTGAACAAGTCCAACATATTCACAATCAATTTTGAACTTACACTGCAAACATGTATTAAAACTGAGCTTACTTACAGGTTAACATTACTGATGACTATGGTGTGAATACATTACATGAACATTATGGTGTGAAATCATTGTGCTCTTTTGTAATATTTATAGGGCTTCTTTCAAAATGGCTTGGAGGTTGTCATTTTTTAATTAAAATTTTTAATCTAACAAAAAAAATGGTTCTTGTTTCGGTGTATTACATATCATTTATCTATTTGTAATTACCCAATGCAACCTAGGTAATACTAGCTAAGCAGTTAGAATAATCACAATGTATACTTTCTGCTTTGCTCATCTTATTTAAGGCTTCTTATGGTTAAAATATGTGGTGTAAGGACCAAAGTGCAAACATAATAAACCTTCATCATTTTAGCTGATTGAAAGGATTATTTCTCAGATTAATGTAACCATGACAATATGAAGAAGGCTGTGTAATAGTTGAAATATAGCTGAAGTAAAACAGACGTACAGAAAAAAAATATTTAAAGCAGTGCAGATCTTTTGTGGTGGAGGGGATGAAATAGGAACTTGGGGACTCAGTCCTTTGTCTTCAGTGGCCAATTCCTTTTTTGAGATGTTCCCTTCTTCTGTAACTGATATGGTTTGAAAAAAAAAGTGAGCTGACTTGAAGGAATGCAAACTGAAAGAACTGCAGCCAATGCTGCCTATTCTTCATACATTCTCTAGAAACCCACAGATACAAACACCCATACTGGCACATATGGGACTATGCAAACAGCTGCCACTGGTTCAACATGTCTTTCCTGAGCTGGTGCATGTGTGTATGGCAGAGCTGTGATTATTCTAAATAAGGGCCAGCACACAAAAAGTCAATAATTTACAGCAGATACTCTCCAGAATTATATCAGCTGACAGACTAAAATTGGCTCCCAGCTGAATTCAAGATCTGTAGGGTCAGCCAGCGACCGGGGCTAATACTTCCAAGATATTTTCAGATTTTTCACAAGAGTCAACTAGTTTTTTTTTAAATACAGAATTGATTTTTGCATAGTGGTTGATTGGAGGTTCTTTGTGCAGTTCTTTTATAAGATATAAAATGACATGAAACAAAGTATGGACAGTAAATGCATTTAAAACATCATTTGCACACAAAATTTGAAATCCTAGCACCTGTATAATGAGCACAGGTGAAATATTTTAAATATTAACAACCACATGTGAGAAAATTGTATACACTGATTCCTTATCACAAGTATGTAAATTTGGGGAAATGCGTATAAACTACCTAAGTGTGAATAAAATGCCATAATAATGAAAGAGCTATATAATGAATATATGATAGATCAGAAATATTACTGATTTCATGAAAGCAAAAAATAATTCCATGAATTTCAGGCATACATGTATTTAATTAATGATCAAGATACCTTTTAAAACAGATCTTGAGTCTGGGAAGGATTACAAAGCTAAGAGTGTTAAACCAAATTCATCTAATTGCACAAGAATCTTCAAAAAAATTACAAAGCTAAGAGTGTTAAACCAAATTCATCTAACTGCTCAAGAATCTTCAAAAAGAATTTAAAGAAATATTTTGCAAGATGAAAAGCTCATATCTTTAAAAAAAAAATGAACAAATAAGTGCATGTTGTCTGATATCTGATGCTGTGCTTTCTCTACTGAAACCAAATAATTCAGTTGATTACATTTTACCTCCAACCTTCTGTACTTTTCAATGTCTAGTTTAAGCATGTTCTTGTAACATTTTCAGTTTTTTAAGTTTATGCATAAATCTAATTTAGACAGTATTACTTACTTTCATGGGATTTAGTAAGAACTTGTGTTTTAGGAATAAGAGTTGTATGGTGTTTTTTATGTGTGTAAATTTTGAAAATAATAAAAGGGCCACAAGGAAAATGATTAGCATTCAAGTAACTGTAATCCTCTTGAAACCAAGTTATTATTATTATCTGGTAATAGCTTGACTAGTAAATCCAAACGTGGTCAGCGGGTTATACCAGGCCAGAATGACTGTCAAAGAACTACACAACTTTGCACAAGATGCTTACCTTATGTGGCGTGATAACGTTAAACCTCGTCATGGCCATTTCAGTAACCAAATGCGCCAAACAAGTGCACATTTTAAGTATGCTCTTATATTATGCAAAAAGAAGTAAGCCAACACAAAGCAGACTCGCTAGCACAAAAATGTGAAAATGTCGACCAATGTGAATTCTGGAAGCAAGTTAAACAAAATACTATGAAAACTTCCAATAAACTACCAATTTGCATTGATGGGAACCATGGTCAGAATAATATATGCAACAAGTGGAAAATTCATTTTGAATACTTACTCAATAGTGTTAAAAATTAATCGAATAAGAAGCAATTGTGCTTTCAGCATTGAATACCCCTTCTGCTTGTATTGAGGTAATTATATTATCTGCAATCCAAAGTGCAATAACAAGACAAAAAGGGGGTAAATGTCCAGGATCAGATTTGTTATATGTGAAACATTTTAAATTTTCAGATACTAGACTTCATGTGCTATTAATGATTTTATTTAATTGTATGTTTGTACATAACTTTGTACCAGATGATTTTACAAAAGTTACAATTATACCGCTACTAAAAAGCAAAGCTGGTAACCTGGAAAACATAAATAACTACAGATCTATAGCTCTTATGACTATTATTTCAAAAATATTTGAATGCATCATACTGCAAAGATGTGAAGTCACAATCTCTGATAATCAGTTTGGTTTAAAAAGCAGCATTCAACAGATTTATGCCTATAAGCCTTTAAGGAAACTGTCAGCTATTATGTAGAACACTGCAGTCCAGTGTTTGTATGCTTCTTAGATGCTAGTAAGGTATTTGTTAGGGTCAATCTTTAGACACTCTTTAAAAGGTCGATTGATATTAAAATACCTGTCTAAATAGTTCATATTTTTGTTAACCATTATAGCAAACAGTTGTATTATGTGAGATGGGGAAGTGTAATATCCAGTTCTTTCCATGTAACCAATGGGGTAAGGCAGGGAGGTATTCTTTCCCCTTTGTTATTTAGTATGTATATACAGACAAATTAAATCATAAGCTGGGTCAGTGTTACGTGGTGTTACGCCTGCCACCAAATGTGCTGTTTCTTAACAATTTCAATTTGCTGATGAAATGTCATTGATAAGTCCTTCTATCACAGGTTTAAGGAAATTATTAAAGATATGTGAACAATACGCTTTTGAGAATGATATCATCTATAATATAAAAAATCAGTATGCATGGTCTTTCAGTCAACTTCTTTCAAATTACCATCTCCTCCCCCGTATTTTAATTTAGATGCATGGACTATGTAGTCTGAAATAAAGCATTATTATTATTATTACAAATAAAAAAGGATGTGTGGTTCTGGTTTAACCATCTTTTTCCTGCTGATCCACATGAGGGGGAGAGATTAAGAAAAAAATAGAAAAAAAGACAGAAAATAACGGGAAAATTTAACAATGGGATGTAACTATGATCAAAATTAACAATGCTGGATGCAAATGACACTTATTATCTAATTTATGCTTGATTTAAATCTGTCTGGACCAACAAACAAACAGTTTATACCAACCTATCCTAATTTTTTTCAATTCAACCAGTATCACAAATTCTTTTTTTAACATTTGGCCTTATTATTCTTGGCAACCAGATGGCACAGTTTTGTTGTTACAAAACCAGAAATAAGGTCAATACACTGAATACACTGAAATACACTGAATATATGATGGATCTTATATATTGCTGATTCCATGCATGCAAGAAATAATTCCATAAATTTCAGTCATACATATATAGTACATAGATTTAAAGATCAAGGAATCTATTGGGACAGAGCTAGAGTACATATAAGGCTTTAAAAAACTAAGTGTTAAACCAAATTCATCTAACTGTACAAGAATCTTCAACAATTTTCTAAGAAATATATATAAAGTACTAAGCCATCTAAGTTTAATAAAAAGCCTGATATAATGCTGCGTTTACAAGACCTGATCACCCAGTGTTACAACTGTAACTTGCCAGTGTTTGGTTTCTTTATTCATGCTTATGATATCAAAGGAATTGGTTGGTTGGTTTTTAATGGTACTTTTTAACACATTATTGACTATATCATGTCAAAGGAAGGGAGCCAAGGACCTTTCATATGGAAAGGAGAGAACCTGAAATTAATAGTTGGACCATCTGATTACACTGCACCTCTTTTCACTGAAATCCTGACAACAACATGCCCCTTAATGTCCTGCATTTTATCAAAGTAATTTAACACAGAATGCTCACTATGCAAACAGCTATCTAGCTCTGAAAATGATTGAAAAGATAATCACATACATGCAAGCTGTGTTAAGGCTCTACAGTACTGTAATATTTTAGGGATTCCACATTCTTAAAGATCTGTATATGCCAGTAAACTTAATTATGCAAACTGGTAAAATTCAAAATGTTGTTCTCATATCTTTGCTTATAGTTTTTTGGATTTAAACTCTGTGATAAAAACTAATGAATGTTTAAATACTTTACTTTCATTTAGAGGTGAACAGCTAGACCATTTTTCATAAAATGCAAGTATAGAATGACAAAGACATGTCTCTCATCAAGTATAGAATGACAAAGACATGTCTCTCATCAAGTATAGAATGACAAAGACATGTCTCTCATCATGTATAGAATGACAAAGACATGTCTCTCATCAAGTATAGAATGACAAAGACATGTCTCTCATCAAGTATAGAATGACAAAGACATGTCTCTCATCATGTAATGGACAAGATAGAAACTGGTTTCATATACCACCATGTCGGCTAATTCTGCGTGTCAGGTAATCCTGCATAATGATATGACATCCCTGTAAACATAGGATGACATGTTGTTTTTGGTTGAATATCCAATTTGAATCAAGAAAGAACATTCATCCTTTTATTAACGAAGTGATGTTCATAAAGTATACAAAAATATCCAACATTTATACCCTAATTGCATATGAAAATGTGATTTCGAAATGTCAACATGAAGACGCACTCCATGACCTTCTTGAACTTGTAACCCAGAAAATCCTATTTACTATGTATCTTTTAGAATCATAAAATAAATACATTTTATAAAAAATGGAAATGTATACCTTAAAACAATACTGCATTTTAATCAAAGTTTCCAATTTTGCAAGAAGCTTCTCCCACGCATACAAAATCGTCTGCTTTCCAAAATGTGAACTTGCCACTAGAACAGGATTCTCAATAAATTCCCCAACATATAGTCTGTTTCTAAATTCTTTAGTACATTTTTTTCCCCATAAATGAGACGTTGTAAACACATTAAATCCTTTCACTTTTGGTTTTCTTCAACATAATAGCTTATCCTTTTTATAAAATGTTAAACTTTACTATTTTTCTTACATGATCAGTTTAGTTTGCTCAATATCTCTTGCTATTTATTGGCATTGTAACACTAATTTTGTAAAACCAGCTATAAACCTGACCTAATTACTCAACCGAAATGCTGACAGAAACAGTCCAAAGTAATTATTTTTCATTTCGATAGCCTAATTAATAAACATTACATATTTCCAAGGCTATGCCCAGAACAGGCCAAAATCATGAGTCATGAAAATAAAGGGGTGGTATCTGCTATGTCCAAGAATAATATTATTTTGAACAGAATATTCTGGTGACAATTGCCTCTTTTCAAACGGTAAGCATTGAAATATTTTATTTTTGTCAATCGGTCGAATGTGGTATGTGTTTTGCTTCAATATTGGTGATGGAAACCTTATGTGTGCGGAATGCCCAACAGCACTGTATTCATTATAAACACAGGCAGGGGTCTAGCTATACTTGAATTTTAGAGAGACGTGACTTCTCATTTTGGACAGAACAGGAGAAGTGGAAACAATGCAAGATATGCAGCATTTAAATATAGCATATGATTTCATTCTCCTTTAAGTAATATTTTATTTTCAAGTAGAAACTTTCTGAATTGTATGTATATTATAATCACATACTGTATGCATATGAAAATTATCATATTAGAGCGCTGTAGAAGCAATACATTTTCATGAATTTAACAGGAGTAACTAGATCACAGTATTGTAATTCCAAGTCAGTAAAAATGCTTAATCAACTATCCTTAACAATATTTGTTTTTACTCTCAAAGTTTACTATAAAATGGCAGTTGACAATTTTTTGAAACAAACCCCTGTAACAGATACATGAGCAAATGCACTCATGTCTTCGTACCATTTTGTTTGTCTCTGTATCTTTGGTGCCGATAAAACATTACCTCTACTATTCACTGATAGTACAATCAATTAAGCATTAAAGTCAGTATATAAATGAACTAAAACCTTCTTTCCTACCGAACTGAAACAGCCAACATTGGAGCGCATCTATTTTTAGAAAAGAGCTCTTTTTATTTAACCACTCACATTCTAGCTTCATTACAAAAATCCACTGATAGGGTTACAAACTTATGGTTTTATTATCTGTGTTCATACATGTGGTAATATCAGGCACTGGTTAAATAGTATTTGCTTTCTTCCCTGTATTTTCACAAATATGAATGAAAACAATATTGACCTTCCAGCACTTCTGGAATTTCAAAACACAGCATTGTCCATAGTTGGGACCGACATAATTGCATTTTTATACTAAATCTTAAATAACAATATTTTGACTCTGCTTTCTGAGTTGAATATTTTTTATAATATATTTGCCTAAATGTTTTTTAAAAACGAAAACAGACAATCCACTTCCCAAACACAGCGATGTCAGCTGTTTATTTCCTCCGACAGATTCACATACAGTTTCAATCTGATTTTATGACGAAAATAATGTACACATGGCAATTAATATCTTCAGGTCACAGATTCTGTTCTTAAAACACAAATTGCTATTTATATACTATTGTTTCAGTTTTTAAACACAAATTTGCATGTTTGTAACATCAGATGATTACCTGCAGAAAATGGCCAGTGATAGTTTAGTCCTACAATGTACAACATTGACCCTGATATTTGTTTTGGGAGTCAACCCCTTATCCCCAAAACATAAATATCAGGGTTGATGGGTACACTGTAGGACTAATTGGTATACAATAACCAGACATATACAACATCTCTCCTATAACTTACTCTGGAAGTGGTTAATGGTCAGTAAAAACACATGCCTGTGAAAGTGCAAGAGTTTGTCAGAGCAAGTGAAATCAACACCACCTATTTAATGCCTTGATGCCTACATTTTGCCTTGAGCTACAACACAACAACAGAATTAACTGGCAGGGGCAAGGGAGCCTTTTTCAAAACCTATGGTCACTCTAGCACATCTAAACAAAATCACAGGACTAAGTCATATTTGCTTTCCTAATAGAAAAGGGCAGTTTTCAATTTTTAGGTGACTTAGTCACCCATTTCACCTGGTAGCATGACACCTGCATTGGTTGTGAAATCATGGAGTGATTTTTCTCATATCAAGGTTGATTACTAACAAAACGTTAAAATAGTGTGTTTTTTAAAATCTTGTTAAAATTTTCATGTGCAGCTGCATTTTGGCATATAGGCAACTTCATGCCTGGTTTACTGCCTACAAACTTGTACAAAATCAGCAATCCTCAAGACACAGATGCATGCAGTAAATGTGCATGTCTAGACAATACATCTATCTGAATGCATTAATTATTGTTTCTTCAGTATGAAACAGTATCTCACAATGAACCTAAGGATGTTTTACCTAAATTGTCATATATATTTATCTTACAAACTGAATCCTGTCAAAATAAGAGGTAAAAGACTAATACCCAGGAAACAATGAAAAGATGAGACAGGATTGGTATGCTCATTGGCATTGCTTTACATAAACATGTAAATAAAGGTCTGCTGTGTGCCAGGCTAATATACAGATCAGGAAAGGTTAGAGTTTTCAATCAGTTCCATTTTAAATGACTTAGTTCTGGTTACTGTATACATCTACATGTTTAGAAATTTTCAATTTGATTTGATTGTTAAATTCTTGTAGTAAGTAATGTGAAAGTAGATGAGCCTACAACTTTCTCATTTTTGTATTGGTCATACCTGTTGCACAGTGCTTTAAAGCAATCACATATTTTTAAAGCCTGTTTGAGTCTGAGTGTATATCAGTTTTGATAAGGCAAAAGAAAAAAAGTATTTCTGGTCTGCTGACCATCCCTGTTTTTCAGTGCTGACCCTTGCACTTTTTGCCATAAGGATTAAAACAAACTTCCAAAATTGATTTGTTTACCTAACTGAGCCTGTTCTGCCCAGTATTTGAAGCCCTATTTAGTATATTATATATACTATATATATATATATATATATATATATATATATATATATATATATATATATATATATATATATATATATATATATATATATATATATAATGTTTAAAAAACCTAACAACTCCAATTTTAAAATGAGAGCAATAGGAACATTTTTGGGGGAGGTCTAAGTATCAACAAACATATTTAGCACATCACATGGAACAAACTTTGATTTTTACCTAAAACTTCTCATTAAAATTGTTAACAGATTTATATCATATTGTATTATCAGATGAATTGGGTTGAAAGTGTTGGTCTTGTGTGTTAGAAAGGTGGGGTAATGGTCACGCAAGCAAATGGAAGGGCCATCAATAACATTCAAATTACATGAAGAATTGGAATAAAAATAGTCAACTGAGTTCAATACTTTTCAGGGCCGTTACCCACATGATTCAGTTCCATGTTGAACCAGTCAAAATAAGAGCAAGTAACTGAGCCAGTATTTTTTATTTTTTGGATTTAGTTAAGTCCCTGTTAATGTCACCAAAGATCAATAATTCCCTTTGTTCATTCAGAACTTTTTCAATTTGATTTTCAGATACTAAAATCCATTTTACAGCTGAATTAAGATTTCTAATGAGGTAACCAATAAAAAAGATTAGTTATTCTTAGGATAAATTTCTAAGCACAGATTTCTGAAATTATTTAACTTCCAAACTGTCCATTCATTTACAATACCGGTCATAGTCATATATGTACCACCAAATCCCATGATGCATCAACTTTGTATTTTCTAAAAATACTGACATGTTCAGTTTGAAAAGCAGCCTTTAAGATCAATCCCCAGTTTTCTTCCTCTCAGTCACTGCACTGAGATGTAATATTTTCTAGTACATTAATATATGCTAAAAATGAGCTTGTTTTGTGAGTGGTACAACCTGTTGATGGCACAGCTGTTTTGTTCTTGTTTAATAATAATAATAATAATAACAGTTATCTATGTATGTACAGGCAAAATATATACAATAAATAAATAAATAAATAACTAAATAATAATAAAGTCTTTCTATTATGAGGGTGACATAACACAAAAACTTATTTTCCTAGTGGCCCTCAATTATCTACATATATACAGCAAAATATATAAAATAAAGCTGGGAAACAAACATCATAAAAAAGGTACAATGGATTGGTGTACATTAGAGCAACCAAGTGTCAGTGCATATGTACATTGATATGCATGATTTAAAACTTTTTCACACACACACACACACACACATGAGCACCCATTGTTGTGCTGGCTGTAAACTGAACAGTCTTGCAAAGTGACCTTTGATGCACATATATACCAATCTAGTTGGACTACAGCGCAGACACCTATCCATGTACATGTAGGTAAAGCAAACAGATCCCACAGAAAATAAAGGACCAACAACAAATTAAGCAATCTTTATAATGTATCTACCTGATATTCAAATCATGAATGAGGAAATGAACTAATGGACTATTCTGAAAACTTCATGACTGAAGGATGGATGACTGACATGTGATGATAGACAAACATATCTTCTTTCCTTTATTTTCATGGCAAATAGTGATGTATAGACTGACATGTAAATATATATTGTAAGTTTAATATCAGCTGTACAACAAGATAGAAACAATCTGTGATGGAATGTACACACTGAGAATTACTGCATTTAGTAAGACTTCCGATTTTGAGATGCCCCCTTGATGCTGTACTTTTGCTTTGTTTGCTGGAATCAATCTCGGGCCACTATCCAAATCATGATGCAGCATTCCTTTTACTTGCAAATTCTTATTGCAATATATGTTAAATCAAGGCGAATGAACTATCAACATAACACTTCAAGATGACTGTAAAATTGGACTTCTGTGAGGTTATTAATGTACAACACTGAACTTCATTCTGCAGAAACTGAACAGAACAATATGTATATTTAAAATTCCTAAAATGTACATTATGGTCACTGAAGACAGTGAGTCATTAGCCAGGTATTTCAGGTCCAAAAGACATTATAATGTTCCCCTTAAATGAAATGGCTAACTGAATAGTTTTCATTCATGCAGGTGGATGACTTAATTGAAATACAGCATGAACAAGATCCCAATTTCCATATCACTCTCTGATTTATCAAAAAGAAAATTTCTTCTTGCCATGAAAGAGTGTTTTGAAACTGCACAAGGTGCAAACTTACATAAAATTCCATGCAGGTTACTTTCAATATAATACCTGCCCAACAAAATTTTAAGCTCATCAAGAGCTGTTGGATTTGGTCAGTCCTGTACGGCTTCGGTATTTCCATGGCTGACTCTAGAACTGAAATTTAAGGAGTCAACAGACTACATCAATTTGAAAATAAGGGGGATGCGGAATTCTCTAAAACATTTGTTCTCAAACTTTGTAAGTGGACAACCGAAACATTGTTCAGGGTCAGACCACATAATGACTGTTGAGGATCTCTGCAAACCCCTTAAATGATCTCTCATAGTGCTGATTGTACTGTTAGCTAACTATTGTTAAACACTTTATAAAAAATTAACAATAATTAACATTTTTTGTTCTACAAATAAAAGCACATAACTCATATTTTAATATCAGTTGTCTTTCATTTCAAACATACTGAATACTTACACAATGGGAAAAGTAAAACATTATACAAATCATGAACTGCAGATATCCAGCCCTAATTACCATCAGTCATATAGTGACTATCAAGATACACAGCACATAGTGCAGAATAAACAAATACATGCAATTCATTGTACGAATTTAATGTTTAAATTATGTGACATTTAATCAAAATAGCTGATGATCAGTCAGAAGGCCAAATGACACAGCATTATGATTCTCAATAATAAATTATAAATGAGTTAAGTTTTATTCCTTGGAAAATTTGGTTTTTAGACTTTTAAAATTTTCAGTACATTACATCCCAATATGCATTTTTAAAATAATTAAATTATACACCATTGAGGCATCTTGTATTGATCATCAATTACAAATACCCGCATCCAAGTCTTATGAGATATAAAGCTGTAAATACAGGGGCACAGGCAAATGATTCAGTTTACACAAATAATAAATAAAGAAAACATACCCAACCAATTAAATTTGACGGATAATCAGTATTTATGAAGTGATCAGTAATACTTAAATATATACAGCTTTCTATCACTAGCCTGTAAATTTTATCAGTTAAATTTGAACATTGTAGTAAATAATCAAATTATTAGCCCATTGAGATGCTCTTTGTTTTTGAATTTGTGTACACTTTATCATGGTCAAATAAACAGGATATTGTTTCACAGGGATGCATTTGGACTCACCCACCCCCATGTTGCTTTTGGACTCACCCACCCCCATACCCTTTTGGAAATGTCAAAAAAAAAGGTTGCAACTATGTATTTTTTCCAGCATGCTCTACAAATAGAGTGCCAGTAACTGGAAATCCAACAAATGGGCATTAGCAAGTGGAACATTCACAGATGTCGTTTATGATGATGAACAAACCATGTGGTAGAAGTTAACTCCTCTTGCTGCCAAGGAAAGACAAATTGTGAATCAGCACAATAAGAAAACCCCTATTAAGATTATGGTATGTATGTTTGTGTGTGCTTGATAAAGAAAAGAAAATTTGCTGACAAAAAAGAACAAACTGATCATATTTTTTCACAGGAAACAATAAAGTATATATAAAATTGTACTTGATCATTGAGACTAGAGAAAGTGAATCAAATCAAAGAACAGAGAATAATTATATATATAAAGAATATATTCCTGAAATTATGTTTTAGTGTTATAGAACATTAACCCATTTTAACATTAAACACCATCTGTCCACTATGTCAGGTAGATTTATAACGGATTATTCAGGTTTCACATTTTCATGGCAGTTTTCTTTCAGTTATACACTAATGCATTAGTTGGACTTTTTTTTGTCCTTAAAATCTCAGTCCCATTTGGTTAAGAGTGTTGGAAATGACCACGAGCATTTTATATGATAGTCTTATCTATTTATGAACACTAGCAATATGGCCAGTGCACATAAACCTCACGACAGAATATATTATGGTAATATTATCGCTTATGAGTTGTAACGCAAATTTGCGCACTCCAAATTTGCCCTTGATAATCACATAATTTAAACTAACTGGAAACTGTACTTTCAGGTAATTATTTAGATGATGCAACAAATTCCCACACAAAAAGGTGCACTTCAAATGCATGCAATAAGTAGACAAATTAATGCTAATTATATAAAATTTGGAATTAAAGATGTCATAAAATGTATTGGGCAATATTCTATCATGTGATACCAGTGACACTGTAGGGTGAGCAGCTCAGAACAATACACATTTCATCATCCCGCCCAACAATTTAAACAATATAGTCAATATACACAAACAATATACAGAAATTTAAATCTACATATGGATTATATTATGTGCAAAAAGAAGGCAACCTTTGAACATTACAAAAATATGGTCTTTAATAATACATTATGTTTTAGCATGACCTCCCTTTTATGACTATCTGTCATACTGTCTCTTCAGAACTTTCATAATTCTCTCACCTTGTTTAATCAACCCTCCATCTTTTTCTCTTTTGACAACAAAAAACCAAAATAAAATGAATGACATACTTTGACATTTCACTCGCAAGTCATCAAAGTGTAAATTAGTGTAAACAGTGGTACATTACAAGTATTCAGGTATAATGACATAACAGGTTAAATAATGCATGACTGAGAAAATGATTTGAGCTATACACATCAATGGCTGAATCTGCAAGTTTTCACATCAAATCTCTTGACAGATTACATTTCATAAATACAGAAAACTTTATTATACTGCACTTTTAATATACAAGTGTTTATTGGATTGAAAATGATCAAGATCATTCATTTAAATTGGTGTGGATTGGCCATAGTTTCACGCAAACAGTATTGATAATTCTTCATGTTAAGACGGTAACTCGTTTATTAAATAAACACCAGTAACCTCCTTCGAGGCTCTCTGCTACATAAAATTTTAAAACTGACACAGCAACCCCAGCAATTTCAACCGGGGTGGGGAGGACAAAATCAGGGGGTCACAATATACCCATCAAGCACACAAATTAAGTCACATTTCTAGTCACACCAGCTCTTTAAGCCTTCACTTACTTTCACCTCAGTTTCACTTCCCCTGCCAATGAATATGCACAATAGATAACATCTAGTGTTCATGCCAGAATGAAAAAAGTAAGCCCCTATTAGGTCAAAAAGTTAATTTAGAAGTAAATAATAAAAAACAGGGTGGTGTTGTAAATATTCTTTCTGGTTTCTTCTTATTCATGAAAATTCAACCATGCATAATTATCAGTCTCATTTGTCATGAGCTTTCCTGGCCAGGTTTTGAATTCCTCATGCATCAGTAATGATTCATCTCAAGAATTTATTTGAACTTTCTGAGTCTACATTCTTTCCTCCCTGATGGCTACTTTAAAAATAAATGCAGTGGACAAAGTCATTTTAACAGACAAGGAAAATGTAGAAAATTAGCTGTAGCCAGACTCCACAACAAGTAACTTGAACACATAATGATGGAAATTTGAATATTTATTACAAAAAATAATAAATATATAACACAAGTACCAACAATAATAATGTGTATTTAAACTTCTTCAATGAACTAGAAATAGGACAGGATATTTGGGATCAGATTTCTTTTAAATTACCCCCCTTTTACATTTCTGGAATAAAGACTGTTTACTCCTTATTTTCTGAGGTCTTTTTATGAACCACATGGGGGTGGCCATGAAGCAACTTTTTTGTGCCAAAGATGAAAGATGAGGGCCAATGGCACTGCCTAAAATGAACACTTCCTAATATATATATATATATATATATATATATATATATATATATATATATATATGTGCAACCAATGTATGCTGCTAGGTACTTCATATTTAAAATATGCTTAATTTTAAGAATTGAAAATGTGAAACTTGCATGATATTAAAAATTTCACATTTTTCATAATGGTCATGCCATATTATTAATTTCTTTTTAAATAATGGGATTAGCAGTTTTTTAAATAAAACTTCCAATTATTAGTTAAAAAAGAAATTAAATAATCCAGCTGAAAGAAAAGAAAATAAATTAGTAAATCGATTAGCATAGATTCAACACCTTAATCATATGATGTTGTTATTTCAAGTTTTCTTTCTTACTGCATATATTTGATCACAAGACAAGTCCAATTACAAACTGCACAGACCCAGATCTGATGTTGCACAGAGTGTCAGCAGCTCTGAGCCTGTGCAGTTTTTTTATGATTAATCAGTGAAACAAACAATACAGACCCCAATCTACAGGTGCATTATGCTATGGTGGATTAGGATCTTTCTTGTCTGTAGTCTGATTCTACTTGTATGCAAATATATACGATATTCATTTGGCTTTCTCAATGCCATAACCATTTTTAGCAGCCAGTTGACTCCGTAATAATCATCATTATTTGAAAAATAAAAGCGAGTTGCCCTGACACAGCCGGCTTAATATTAATATGGCACTTTGTTATCCATTTTCATTTTCATGAACCTACTTATTTCACATTACCATCTTCTCATTCTGTACATCTCAACATCTGTATATGTATAGTAAGTCTCTGCTTCTAAGACCTTAGATGTATGGTACTAAAGCCCAAGTTTTAAAAGTTTTAAGCAATATTTATTAAAGTGCAGCAACTGAAATATTACAAGTGAAATAACAAATACAACACTATTGGTGGAAATTAAGCAAGGCTTTGAAATGAGTTTAAGGATGAGGAGTCCTGAACTGACTTCAGACATAAAAATTGGGAGTCCCCAGATTGTTTCTTGGAGCCCCTGGCAAAATCTTTAATCCCTCACTTGATCATTATTTTCATAGATATGAGGATAGAATGCTTACCCATTTAAAATATCATATAAAAAGAAAATATTTTCCAGCTGGTTAATTTAAATGCATTAACAAGAGAATAGCGCATGGTTTATTTGCAAAACATCACAGGTGCTTACATACACACTCAACAAAACATGTTTATCTGAAGTACATCATAGTAGCTTTCAGAGGGGTAGTCCTTTTTATAATATAATTACTGTGATACGGATTAACAGGTAATCAGTCACACTGGCTTCATGCCTGTTTCCTTGCCTTCAGCTGTTCCACAGATTAGCCATGGTTCACCAAAAAATAAAAAAGGAAGAGTGTCCTATGAGAAATTAAGATTAACTGTGGGGAGAAAATGTGGGTCATTTGAGAATTTCACTCCTTTTTCACTCAAACGCTCAGATCTCTAAGAGTCCTAATAAAGATGTTTTTTCATCAATCCTTTAGTTACAGTTCAGTATCATGAGAATGGTAAAAGCTGGAGCAATGAAACAATTATTGTAATGTTGCAGAAGTAGACACCTCCATTTTCAATGATAGTATTTTTACCCACCTGCAATATAAAAACTTAAAACCATAAATATCATTCCATACATTTAAGGCCTTAATTTCCATTATGCATGAACATGCCACATCACAGTGTCTATTCTAAATTGCACAATTGCTGGATTCACACTAACATCTCAAGCATTGTGCATCATATACAAGAACTGCTTTTATTCTTACATAAAATCTCTCCTATTTAGACAGATCCTTCCATTTGCTGGGCTTTCCTCAACACATTTTTAGAGCTGATCATAAAATGATGTAGTGAGCTTTGTTATCAACTTAATTTAAAAAACACATTATAAGGTGAAACAGGTAAAACCTGCTGTTCAGTATGCTGATACGTGTAGATTTAACCTTTTAATTTTATTCATTTTTTTTTTTGTCCTGAAGCTTAAATTAGGCAACATCATAGTCCTTCCTTTTTCTCCTTAGGCATGTGTGCTACTGTAATTTGTATACTGGAAGAATATTTCTAATTACTTTACATTAAAAAACTGCTATTGTGTTTATAATTTGCACATGTAGTAGTTGAAAAGAAAACGGTAACTAATTTCACAGGTTACTCTATTTACAGTATTTGTTATTATATATAACAGAGATTAAATGATGCAATTTTGGCTACTACTTTAATTTACTTACTGTACAAATAGCTATTTAGTGTGGTAATTACAGTAACTTCATTTTACAATTATTTTAATACCAGAGTTTTGTCATTGTTTTATGTATGTGTTTTGCTTTACTATTTGATGCCATGGTACTTAAAGCATCTTTCCCAAGGACGTGATTCCAGGCAACCCTGATGATTTGAACTATTGGCAACATGTCCAGTATGGCTACTTTAATAATATTTATAAAAAAAAAAAGGAATAAAGGAACTGTAAGAAAAGGCGGAAAAAGATTTGCCACTGATTTTGCCATGATATGTGTATAAATGCAATAAAGTGGACTTCCTTTAAATGAAAATACCAGAACCTATTAGTTTCACTAAGATTCGTCCCCTTACACCCACCCAACATTTGGTGCAAACTACTATTTGATCTGAGTAAATTTCAAACTGAATCTGTTATCACGTTAAGAGAAATGGTCTTGAAATTTAAATATTGCATACATAATAATTAACATCAACAAAATAAGTTTGGTATATTCCTTTTGGTGTTAAATAATGAGTATTTATTTTTCTTCTTTACACTGTCATTAACATTGTTATGTCAAGTGTTTTCCTATTGCAGGTAAAGCATTCTTATTGCAGCAGCTCCGTTTGTTGAGCATCATAATCCCAGGATTGGAGGGCAGGCATGCAATCCTGGTTTGGTACTCACTTTCTTGGCATAATATTGTTACAAATGCCACCCAACCCAAATCTACCGAACTGCACCAATTCATCCTTCTTTCGGATGATAAATTAGGAAACCTTTGTAGAAAAGCCGAATTATTTAACTTCTTTTATTCTACAATCGATATCGGGAATATTCTTATGTTGTAAATGGATTGAACTTTTACTTGCAAATCTGTGTCATTTGTATTAATATTTTATTTATACTGGACTACCACAACGTCTCTTGGGGAGTTAATATATTATTATTATTATATCACCTTACCAACTTGAAGCTTAACCGTAAAAATTAAATAGTTAAGAAGTTGTGTTGATCGTTTACATACGTGCTCTAGATTTGAGACGACCCCTAATAATACCACTTTGGGACGAGCCTACAATACACACAAGCGTGAAACAAAGTACTCCCTTCATTAAGAAAATTATTGTAAAAACATAGGACCTGTATATATTTCAGCTATATAAGTCAAAACATGCAAACTCAACCATACACTTAATTCAACATTAATACAAACTTTAATGTAAAATCATTCATTAAACTTACCGACAAGTCTAAACTACTTGTGTCCTTCGTTGAAATGGCACGTACTATTCCAGACCGCCATTCCCATTCTGATATCTTGTTAATTTTTAACTTGGAAGAACTTCGAACTGATATAAATCGCTTTCCGACGAGTTCCTCTCTATATCTACAAGCCATGACTCTGGTTAATCCTCCATTCTGGGTTTTATTACATCCATAAAGTATCTGCTATTTTCGACAATTCCTACGGAATGCCTACTCACAGATTACGATGCGCACTAATACAACTTGTATTTGACATCTGGTAGGTCAATAGGTCACACACTGTGCTCACGTCCGCTGAAAAGAAATAGTTCCAGTGTCCCAAAGTACTCAGACGCGATCGCTGGCTTGGTTTTGTGTTTAATTATTATAATTGGTTAATTTATTTAACTTCAATAATTAGTTGGAAATGTTCCCACTGCATTTAGTACTTTTTTATTTTAAAGTTCTAAAGACAGAAAATGTCAACTGATTTTGTTTTGTGCTGATAGTGAATATCTATTCTGGTGTTAAATAAATAAGTTTCAGTGTTATTTGCAGCGAATTTGTTTCCACCGCAAAGTGGACAACGTGTTCAGGAGGTCATCCATGTGTTGATGTTTTGTCACATGACCTCCATGTGACGTCATTCAATGGCTGCTGTTGGATTCAAATTTGACTTGGAATGACGAAGTAAATAGAAGAAAACCTTGGTAACTAAGAAAAATGGTCTCAGCTGTTCTATCCCGATTAGTGATGTAAGTTGTGTGATTAATCATACGTGGAACTCAACCTTTTTTGTTGTACAGATTCTCAATATGAAGTTATAAACTTAATTATGAACTCACTCACCCCTCCCTTCCCCCATAACCTGACATTGGTAGTATGTGAAGGTATAACAGTCTATGTTATCTGTACTAAAACAGTCTGTGTTATCTGTACTAAAACACAGTTTTAACATTCACACTAAATTTGTAACAATTGCTTTTCATTTATTATGTTTGTTTAAGCTTCACTCTCATTCAAAATTGCTCAGGTACTTGTTTTCGTTTCATTTTGCTGTACGTTGTATTTAATGACTACTTTCTTTTATGAGGGTGACACAGTTAGTGGTAGAAAACACTGATTTTCCCAGCGGTCCTTAACGAAAGATGAATGTTTCAAACTGTTGTCTTCAAAACTTGTACCCACATAACAATCACCTAGTTTTACTCACAGGCACAGGGGTAGTCCAACATGTAAGACATAGCACATTTTGATTTTGTTGAGGTGCTATGTCTTACTATCCAAATAACGGCCTTGTATAGTGTGTTCTGATGTCGTTGACATCGGAATGAGTAATCAAAGTTTCAGGAACATCTCACACATTTGGCAGCCTATATCGACATTTTTCCACTAATTTATGTGTAATTAATATACTTACTGTGCTGTCTTTATCCTGGTGGAATAAAAATATGACACTAGCAAATGGATGCATTTTCACGTTCCGTTGACATACATTTGAATTTGTTGCAATGCGACGATAGTCGAGGTATGCCGAAGTAAGTTCAAGTAGGTTGATGTTTGTGATATGTTTCTTGAACGAAACGAAACGTTGCTTACAGTTCCAATAGGCATAATATATTTGTTATTCGTTTCGTTAAAAAATAATGTTTCAACTTTATCCGCTTTTGGCATTCTCGGCTTTCATCGCTTTCCAGCCCACTGAAAAGTAGGCCAAAGAAACTTGAAAACGGGTCCATTTCTTTTGTGAGAATTTGAATTTATTAGAGAAAAGGCATCATAGTAAGTAAAGTCTGACTAAAACAATATAACTTTACTTTGTAGAAAAGCGTCATTATTTTAGTTGTCAGTTGTGTGAAATATTCCTGAAAATTTTACTTTCGTAACGATGTTAGTCAGCATCAAAAACACACTACACAGCGCCATTAGTTAGGCTGTAAGACCCTGACGCCCACAACATAAATATCAGCGTTGGGTCTTACAGGTAGGACTAGCACAGGGGCTGGTATTGTTGCTTAAAATTGACCTGTCATACATGTACTATATAATAACTACAAGGAAGGACACGTCTCTCCCTTCTCGCGTGACTCATTTAAGAATAAATGTTGTTATTTCAAGCCACATTTCGTGTAGTGAAATAAATTTGGTACTGATGTTTAGCTTATGTATTCGACTGTGAATCCCTATCAAAAGTTTGACTTAATGCCAAATCATTATCCCACGGTACTGCTCGACATGTACCTGATCGTGCCCATTTAATATGCAAGAACAAAGTGCTGAATGGAATACTGTCCTCTCACTGAATAAAAGAAAATGATGTCCTGTATTTATAACTTATTTTCAGTTGGCCAAAGAGAAGGTAGTATTCCATTCAGGGCATTGTTTTTGCATATTAAGCGGGTGCGATCAGGTACATGTCAAGCAGTACCATTAGACAATGGCTGACCTCAGGACCTGAGAAAAACATTGCTTCGTGTTAAATTATTTGAGTAAGTCACCAGCCCTGAGCGTATGTCTAAATAAATATTTTCTTTGAGCACTGGTGGCCATCTGCCAAATGTTTTAAACATATGCATTTCCAGTCCAACACACATCCTCAAATTGGACCTCTTTGTTTTTCAGGCTCATGTTGCTCAGGAACATGCTACAGACCCCCAAACATGAAGTTCTCTAACCCACTTTCCCATGCTTCAGACCCCCAGATATGACCCACTTTCCTATCCTACCCTTGGTTCCCATATCCTCTCCTACCATGCATCTTTCTTGCAAACATTCCTGTTAGTGCTTATCTACTCCTAATTTGAGAGGGCTGGTCCAGCATAATGGAGGATCGTTGGGTCCTTTCCATTGAGATCGTCTATTAACGACTCCACTTTCTGATAAAATAAACTTGTATGTTAAAGACCACACATGTTCTGGTGAAATTGAGGGAGGAAGTGCACACCCTTTTGCAAAAATGGGTCAGTAGAGAGGGTCATAAACGATCAGTCTCCTGCTTTATGTTCCTTGATCTTATTCATTTAAATAAATGGCAGAAAGTTTCTTATAATTGATCTTGCCCCTTTAAATCAGTTTCTTCGTGAGAAACCTTTCAGGATGGAGACCACTTCCTCAATCCAGAGAGCTAATTGTCCATCATGTCCATAAATCTTAAGGGTGCCTATTTGCATACCCCAATTAGAGCATCCACCTCGGATGCAGGTCACAGGTTTGAAATCCAGCAAGTGATACCAAAGACTTACAAAAATGGTACTTACAGCTGCCTCGTTAAGTGCTCAGCATTAAGAGGTTAGTGTTAGGACTGGTTGGCCTGGTGTCAAGATAATATGACTACGTGGGAAGCCATGTTACCTGTATGTAGCATGATGCCCAGTACTAGATATTACTATAAACTGCTACAAAGTGTGCATCATAGTGATATGACTCAAAAATTGCTAAAGCTATGTTAAAAATCCAAATCACACATCCCTGTGTTTCCTCAACACCACTCTAGTTTGGCTTATGTCAGGAAGTCTTTCACTTCTCCAGGATTCTGCTGTTGAGAATATCTTCCACACCTAGAGTTTTCACCTGTGTTTTGGGAGTACATGTAGTAGTTGCACACCTTTGATTGCTGGGAACACCAATTCTCCAGTATTTCAATGATTGGCTGATCCACAATTCTTGGGTTCTGCCCCTTCATTAGGTTGTTTTATTGTTGGTCTGTGGTAACTTGAGTTGGTCTTCTGTCCAACCTTAAGAAGTCAATAATTCTTCCATCTCAGGATGGTGATGGGGATGAACTTCCTAATGAACCAAAACTTAGGATCCACTGGATTGGATAGATGGAATTCTGGTACTCATAGAGGTGCTACATACAAGCAGAAGCATCTTTATCTGCTCACCTTTATTCATCCCCTTTGGGAACTTTTGATGCCACTGCTGACTTGATTCTTCTAGTTTCCTCTCTCTCACAAGGTGAAAAGCAGACAGAATCTCTATCAACCCCAATCACCAGAGGACCAGTGTTTCATCATCATTTGCATTAGTGGATGAATCTGGACAGATTCCTGACTGCAGTCTCCATGCATACTTGAGCCTCACTCATTTCTGTTCACTGATGCATCAGATACTGGTTGGGATACTCATTTAGAGCCAGAGGTCATAGTTCTTCCAGGTCTTTGGACTCCAGCCGAATCATGCCTTTGCCTCAACAACCTGGAAGTGAAAGCAGTATCTCTGGCATTCATCAGGTGCATTGAGAGAGTAAAGGGTCAACGTGTCATATCTTCCTCAGACAACACATCCGTTGTAGCGTATCTCTGACATCAGGGATGCACACATGCGCCTTCTCTATGCATGAAGGTCTAGAACCACCTCGGAGAACATCACCATCTGAGTCAGCTCTGTTCGAGAGAAGAAGAACATTTTAGCAATAAGCCTTTCCAGGAATGGCAGAGCCATCTTAACAGATTGGTGTCTTCACCACACCATTACAGAGTCCCTCTTCACAATATCCTTCCTTTGTATGTATCTCCTGTCCTGGACCAGGTAGCATAGACAGTAGATGCCTTCAGCCATCAGTGGGATCAACTAGATGCATGTACATTTCCACCATTATATCTGCTACCTGTAAAGAGTCAGAACTTCCACTGCTCAGATCATTCTCATCTTACCCTCTGTGGCCCCAGCAATTGTAGTTCAATAACTGTTGATCGATTGACCCTGATCTCTACCTCGTATCAGGGATTTTCTGTGGATCCCTCCTCCACACAGATTCTCCACCTTAATTAATTTTCCTTGGAGGTGGTCATGAAGGCAGTATTTTGGCATTCCCATACTACATGGTACTAACAGCTGCTTCACTTGGCACTCAACATTAAGAGGTTAGTGTTAGGATAATGTGACTGGGTGGGACATAATGCTACATGTCTGCAACATGATGCCCCAGTGCTACACATCCCTATAAACTGTCAAAGTGCAGACATTGTAGAAATATGACTGTTTTTGTTTCTGAAGCTACGTTACAAATCCAAATCACACACACACACACCCATACTACATTCTCTTCCTTTTACCTTCTATCATTAACTCAACCAAGTGTTATGAGTCTATGCTCTTAAAATAAGTAACAAAAGAGTGAAGAAAACAAACTTTGTAAAATTTAACAAATAATTTATTTCCCTAGAATACAAAGTGAAAAATGAAAAAAAAAAGAACTTACAGTATTGTGAATTAAATCCAAAAATAATCCAAGATTTAAAGACACAAGTTCTAGTAATAAAATGTCCTGAATAAAATTCAGTTCAGGTCCCAAAGAGATTCAGAATTGAAGGTGATGACATGTCTGTTATAGCGTACGAAGTAATGATGTGTCAACAGTCTCTTGTTGAAGCACGGAAATATTATTCCAGTTTTAAATTCAGTATAAATTCCAATGAATGTCTTTATCCAAGAAATTTTGTCAGAGTACTATTGTATTTCCAGAGAAAATACTCACTTGAATTCAGTAATTTGAAGAAAATAAAATTCAGCACAAACTGGTCACAACATAATACAACTTAAAGTGCAAGATGTTAAAGTACAACTTGTAAAATCCTCACAATTACAAGATAATATAGTTCTCTGCTTGACCCCAGGTCACAAATTAGCATTTCTAAAAACAACCATTACCTAATGGAAAATACCTTCAAGAATGATCTGTGTGTGTTTGTGATTTGGAATTTTAACGTAGCTTTAAAAAAAATTCAGTCATATTGCTACAATGTCTGCAGTGTGACAGTTTATAATGATGTCTAGCACTGGGGCATACCCATGATCTCCTGCATCCGAGGCAGATGCTCTAACCACTAGGCCACCGGAGAGGTCTCAAGAATGATCTGATGAGCCTTGTTTACTTATAACACAATAAAGTGTAAAATTCACATAGGAATCTCCTAAACCCTGACCCAAATAAATATGTTTACCTGAAAAATAATTTGGTTAATAAGCTCATACACATAGAGAATAATGAAGCTATTATTAGTTCTTTACATAAATGAAATTTAAAAAATGAAAAAAATTAGTCAGTCAGGTCAAGCAGAAATGAACTCAGTTTTGGACAAGGTCAAGTCCAGCAAACAATGCTACCAGTACATTACAATAACATGTAATGAAACTTTAAAAAATTAAAGCTGACAAACAAACAATTAAATAAAATATGATCATCCTGTGCTGGTCACCAATCATCCTCTTACAGTCATCATACAGAACACGGTGATAAGGGTTAGACCGAGTCTTTCCATTTCCTCACTCTACTGTCAGACACAATAGAAGAATAGTAGTCTATGAGATACTAAGAAAATGGATCAGCTCCGTATCCCCCATTCTTGTGAATATTTACCGGATATGGGACCCACCATCTCATTGGAATCTGTCCATAGTGCCTTCATGAACAAATGGATCCTGAACTCGGAGCTGACATTGCAGTTCACACATTGACATCATCTTCTCATCAGGTGGCCTCAACCCCAACCTCAACATGTGGCCTCAACCAAGAGGGATGGAGGCAATGACTTTCGCATCATCCAGGAAAGGTCATAATTCTAGAGCTTCTAGTGCATGAAGAGCCCTTACACACTAAATGGAGTTACGTGCCATGGCTCCAAGTAACTTGTATCATCACCACCCGAAGTAGACGGTGTGTACCTGCCATTCCCCTATGCAGTAGGAGACATGTTGCTCTTGGCTCGGTGTCAGCAAGAAGACAGAGCGAGCTTCATGCATTATCTGCTGATACTTGCTGCCTCTGGTTTAATGGCAATTACAGTTCGGTTTCCCTACCTTCCATGATTTTTATCCAGAAATCAATTTCCTTTGATAGCTCCACCACCTATAGAAATCCCCAGTCCCAGTTAGATTTATGTTAGGGATGATCAAGATAGGCTTTTATGCCCAACAAGGCACTGTTTATATCTCAAGGCCTCCAGAGGAAATGGAAAGTTTGGAAATGTCTTACTTTTTATAGTTTTTTCTGAATTCCTTCCAGAATTCACTATGGAGATTCATCCATTTGAGGAAAACTACATCTGACAAACTAAATCCTGTCCTAATACGAGGTAAACTACATCTGACAAACTAAATCCTGTCCTAATATAAGGTAAAATATGTACAACAGATGAAACAAAAGCTGAGTGAAGTAGGGCATGGGCTTTGAATATGGATCAAGATGGCCACTATCGGTTAACCGGCTTGAAGCAGCTGTTCCAATTTTTGTGCCGTTTTCATGATATTTGTGCTTGTTGTCTGTCTTCGTCTACGTTATTGTGTTCGTTATGTATTGGCAGTTCATTTCATATGTGTTTCGTCTCCTTGTTTTGGAAATGAGAACAATTAGACTTTTTCTCAGCTGTCTTGCTCCACTGCTACAACTTCACTTGTTTTTTTAACAAACTGCCATCACATGATACTCGCCAGTCAACCTGTTTATGCTATGATGGACCCTCATTAATTGCTTTAAATGACCACTCCTTGGCTCTCCACACTACATTGTGCTCTAGGCTAAACGAACTGGGACTACATTCATCATTACCTAAATGTAAACAGAAGCGAAGAAAGAGACATTTCAAAGCTGGCCAGCGTAGAACAGGAAGAAGAATTCCAGTTATCTTCCTTATGCCCTTTCCAGCTCAACAATTTAAAAATTTTACTGTTAATTTAGATAACCTATTCAAATCCCTATTAATTCATCAACCTTTGTGTCAACTATCCAAGAGATACCTCTGTGTATTGCATTATTCAATGCCCAATCAGTAGAACCACAGGAAAAGCGCACAGACATAGTTAATTTTATCAACAACCAGAATATTGACATCTTTTTGCTGACAGAAACATGGCTAAAAACATCAGGCGATGAGCCCAAGTGTGCAGATCTAACACCCACAGGTTACTCAATCAAGTCATGTCCCATAACTCTCGCGGAGGTGGAATTGCTGTCATCACAAAGAACTCCATGATCAAACCTCTTAACCATACCACAACATTCAATTTCGACCACACGTTGTTTGAACTAATCCAAACCACACTCACACTAGAGCAAAGGTCAGTCCATTTTTCTGCCTATACTGCCCTCCTTCTCGTAGAAAATACAAGCTGACTGAATCTCTCTTTTTGGAGCAGTTTCCGAATCTCCTGGAGTATGGAAATTCGATAGGTGGCAACCTGATTATTCTTGGAGATTTCAGCTTTCACTTTGACTGTCCCAGAAACCCAAACACATCAAAACTCCTAGATTCCATCAATGTTTTCAACCTCAAACAGTCAGTTAACCAACCCACCCATAAACATGGTCACATTTTAGACTGGATTCTTCATAGACCTGATGATAACATTCTACGGTCCTCCCTTGTATCCCATGAACTTGCACCAGATCACCTCTGCATTATATGCCATCTTAATGTATCAGTCCCTAACCCTCTACCTTTATCTGCTACTAAGAGAAACCTCTGTATGATAAATAGAACCAAACTGATGCATGACATCCAAGCAAACCTAACAACTTGCTTACCTCCTACAGCAGAACAACTCGATAACTGCCAGCATTCATTGCTCGACAAACATGCCCGAGCTAGCAAGTGCAGAGTATCATTTCAAAAGTGTTCTCCATGGTATAGCAGTGTTAGGGACCAGCATCGCACTGCTAAAAGAGACTGCCGTAAAGCTGAGAGGCTTTGGCTTTCCACCAGACTCACTATTCATGAGCAAATCTATGAAGTCACTAAGAAGAATGTCACAAATATAGTCCATGCAGCGAAATCAGCCCACTACACTACTAAGGTCATGGAAAGTTCCAGCTGCAAAGAGCTCTTCAAGATTACTAACAAGCTAATGTCAAGGAACAAATCTACACCACTTCCAACTACCTTCTGTCCAGTCGACCTTCCAGACATGTTTGCAGATTTCTTCCGTGACAAAGTACAAACCATTAGAGATAAGCTTGACACCACAATTTCAATTGACTCGTCATCACCATACAGTTAGGATACAGAATTTGAGCAGCAACCATTAGCAGCATTTGAACCTGTCTCTATGGATTTTGTACGTACAATCATGATGAAGAGTGCACCAAAGTCATGTGAACTTGATTCAATTCCAACATCACTGCTGCTTGAGTGCTTAGATCCAGCATTGCCTTCACTAACTGATGTTAATTATACCTCTCTCTCTCATCAGGGGAATTCCCATCATATTTCAAAACTGCCATTGTAAAGCCTCTGCTGAAGAAACCAACACTAGACCATAACGATTTAAAGAACTACCGCCCAGTTTCTAATCTCCCATTCATAAAAAATCTTAGAAAAGGTTGTTCTGTCCCAGCTTGTATCTCATCTGAATTCAAACAGTCTTTTTAGCATTGTACAATCTGCATATCACCCTTGCCACAGTACTGAAACTACTCTTCTAAACGTAGTTAATGACATTCTCTCTGCTTTGGATAGCAGAAAGATTACAGTCCTCACCCTCTTGATTTGTCTGCAGCATTTGACACAATAGACCATGATATATTACTACACCATCTCCAGCATGTATTTGGCATTCATGATACAGCCTTACTGTAGTTTAAGTCCTACTTGGTCAACAGGACACAAATTGTATCTGCAAATGGAATACACTCCAGCCCAGTTGATCTATGTTGTGATGTTCCACAGGGGTCTGTTCTTGGACCTGTTCTCTTCATTCTATACACTCAGCCGCTCTCAAGTGTTATAGATCATCATCCAATGTCTCACCAATTGTACGCTGATGACACTCAAATATACAAATCTAGCCACCCAACTGAAGTTGATGCTACCATCCAAGGTGTAGAGAGGTGCATTTCTGATGTGAAATCATGGATGACATGTAACAAGCTGCAGATGAATGATGATAAAACTGAGGCCATTCTGATCACAACACAAAGACTTTCTCATTCACATCCTTTACCTCAAACAATAAATATCAGCAATACCAACATTAAATTCACACAATCAGTATGAAACCTAGGGGTTACTCTGGACAGTACTCTCACATTGCACCAACATGTCATGAACATATGCAAGGCTGCATATCTTGAGCTGAGATGCATCAGCTCCATTCGCAAATATCTTTCAGTTGATGCCACTAAAGCACTTGTGTGTTCATTAGTACTTTCAAGACTGGACTATTGTAACTCAATTCTGTCTGGTTCATCTCAGTATCTACTCCAGAAACTTCAAAAAGTTCAAAACATAGATGCTCAGATCATACTTAGAGTACCACGATCAGAGTACACCTCCCTGCTGCTCTGTACCCTACACTGGCTATCCATTCGATCCAAAATAAAACACAAAATTTGTTCTCTGTGCTATGATTCACTGACAGACTCTAGTCCAACATACCTATCCGACCTCACCCATGTGTACATACCAGCAAGATACTTAGGCTCCTTTTCTGACTATCGTATACTCATTATTCCCACTATGAAAACAAAGTCATATGGACAGTGTTCTTTTGCATACCAGGGCCCAGCAACATGGAATGAATTGCCCACTGAACTTAGACACAAAGACACAGTGATCCCATTCAAGAGTGCTCTCAAAACTCACTTATTTCGACTGCAAGAACAAACTTAAAGACCTAATAATGTTTCCTACCTTAAATACTCTCAGCATGTTTTTTTTTTTTATGTTTTCTAATTTCATGGTGTTTGTTTTTGTAATCATATCATTATATATGTTTTTTTATCTTATTGGTGTTGTCTAATGTTGTAAAGCGCTCAGAGCTTCTAAAGACTAGGCGCTATACAAAGTCCTCATTATTATTATTATTATTATTATTATTTGAAACCTCTTCATTGTCATGTAGGTTGCAAGACTTGTATAGTCATGTGACTAGGAATGCAGATGGCGAGTTCCAGGTTAAATTTCATCAACGCTGTAGTTTATTATTATTATTATTATTGTAATAGGTGTCTGCTGTCAGTAAGCCTTATGGGTAGAAAGGAGGAATGGTTGAGTTCCCAGTCATTTGAGCAAATGGCATTGTTTAAATTATTATAAACAGTGTACATGTAAAATTTTAAAAACCTTGAGGAAATTGTTTACCTTGGCTTGTAATTGAATGCTGTCTCAAGATCGAATTGTCAGCAATCAAATCCTTGGATATTTATGTATATCACATGATGCTGGAAAGTACAAAAAGTAAACAAAATGAATCTTCTGTAGGGAACATGTCAGTGTAACAGTGTTCCATCTGAAATCATTGTGGTACAGTTTCAGTTGTGATATACATGTACATCGTTTGCACTGGGCTCCAGATTTTTCATGCTGGAGCATCTTCTTGGTGTCAGTTAATTTTTCAGCATCCAGCATTTAATTATTTTGAATGATTTTAATTAAAAATTTATTTAACAAAATCCCCATTTCAAGGTGTGTCCCAATATATCCATTTTGCAAGTCACATACACATACACACACACACACTATTTTTCATTGCCAACTCTAGTAGTTTTTATTTTAAAAAATCAAAATTACATTAATTTTTTTTTAAATTACCCAAATTAATTGGGACTATCCCACTTGTATCTAGTGCTTGAAGTGTTTTGTAAATTATATGTACCAACCATTATGTAATATATATCTAATATTTCTTTTAAAAAATATCTACCTACCTACCTACCTACCCTAATTTTAAAACTAGTGCAGTAAGTAACATTTTTGGGGGCCTTACTGTACATTGGTAAATCTTGCCCAGTCCTTTATTAAGGATGGCTTTTGCATAAAACAGTATTTATTGCACAGCTTGAAATGACGATCATAATATTATGACATCAGTATGATGTCACTTGTTAAGTGTATCATAGCGCTTTCTCTTATAAAACTGTGTGGTTGTGGCTTCTTTCTCATCACCATAGCAACACATTCTGACATAACAGCTATATCATTTTTTTTTGTATGCTGATAGAACCAGCATATGGGTATTAAGTGAGACTATGCTTCTACATTAACTGTCTTGTGAAAGAAAACAAAGTCAACAAAATGTACCAGTATGGGAGAACTTGGGAAATCTATAGATTTATAATCTGCAGCCCTTCTGTTGTTGTGTGATCTGAATAAGTTTGTCATACTGAAAAGATCCATTCAGAAATGTAAGCTTTTCATTGTTTATTTGAGAATATAGCCTGCAATCTTGTGAAATGGGGCCCCATGACACCCAGATTCAGAAACAAGTCCTCAGTTTTTGATGAAAAGGGACCCAGGACTTCTACATTGAAAATCTAGTCATCATTGTAATGAAATGGGACTCCTAGATTGAGAATCCAGTCCTCACCCGGCTGTAGAATGTCCATCATATTCCATGAAAAACGATGGAAAACGCTGGAAAATTCTAGCATGGAAAACGCTGGAGTATTTGGACTAATATTCCAGCCTCTGTCCAGGGTAGGCTGGAAAACCCTGAACAATTCTTGCATGGAAAACGCTGGACAATTCTAGCATGGAAAACGCTGGAGTATTTGGACTATTATTCCAGGCTATGTCCAGGGTAGGCTGGAAAACCCTGGACAATTCTAGCATGGAAAATGCTGGAAAATTCTAGCATGGAAAACGCTGGAGTATTTGGACTAATATTCCAGCCTATGTCCAGGGTAGGCTGGAAAACCCTGGACAATTCTAGCATGGAAAATGCTGGAAAATTCTAGCATGGAAAACGCTGGAGTATTTGGACTAATATTCCAGCCTCTGTCCAGGGTAGGCTGGAAAACCCTGGACAATTCTTGCATGGAAAACGCTGGAAAATTCTAGCATGGAAAATGCTGGAAAATTCTAGCATGGAAAACCCTGGAGTATTTGGACTATATTCCAGGCTATGTCCAGGGTAGGCTGGAAAACCCTGGACAATTCTAGCATGGAAAACGATGGAAAACCCTGGACAATTCTAGCATGGAAAATGCTGGAGCATTTGGACTAATATTTCAGTCTTTATCCAGGGTAGGCTGGAAAACCCTGGACAACACTAAAATTTAGCTGAAAATTGTTGAAATATTTTATGAAAACGAGATTTTTAACAGTGATGCAACTTTTATTTGATGATAATTTCAAGAAGAACATGGTCCAAATTACCCCAACCAACTCCTTGTATTGACTGTGATGTTTAGTAACTTTTAAACAAGGAAACAAAAATTAAAAACTATACTTGTCACTGGTAGCTTAATAGGTTGTGCACTAGTATTCAGTAGACAACATGGCTTAAGTTGTCATAAATATCGCTACACTTCTACTGGTGTGTCATAAAATCCAGATTACTGGCTCCTTAACATCATCCAAGTTTCTAAAAGTATGTTCTCTTACTCTAGTTATAGTTTGAATTTATTCTGAAGCAATCTTAACAACAAAATAACAGAAATTCACGTTAATTTCTATCTCAATTTTAATTAAAAAAATTTAAAATATTTTTTTTTACACGTGTTGTTTCATGGTTCATTCACCACATTTCTTATTTTTCTGTTGTCACCACTGGAGTCTGTGGAAGTGATGGTACTCTTGATGGTTTAACCAAATCGCAAAGCTTCTATCTCACCATCACCTCCCCAATGTTATACTTCTTCATGATTTCTGAAATACAAATCATTGTATATTAATGAATAGAATCAAGCAAGATTTCAAATTTATTTCAATCCCATACATATATATATATATATATATATATATATATATATATATATATATATATATATATACATACATAGAGAGAGAGAGAGATAGAGGGGGGAGTGAGAGAATGAGAGTTATGCCTGAAACATTTCATGCAATTACAGTACTTTTACAATACCTGAGGTTGGTAATTGTAATGAGGCACTTGGCTTGATGACTAACTTGATAGGCTTAAAAACCTGTGGTTTCCATCACAAATTAAACTGGCTACCTAATTGCTCCTGTGGCCTAAGTCTAAGTGGTTAGAGCGCCTGCTACTGGTGTGAGAGGTCACAGGTTTGAACCCTTAACCGAGTCATACCAAAGACTTATTAAAACAATGGTACTATTAGCTGCCTTGCCTGGTGCTCAGCATTAACCCTTTACCTCATGCAAGCGTCTTTTGACACCTCTACTCCATTCACGTGGAAGCGCCTTTTGACGCCTGCTGTAAACATCAGCCATTTTAAGCTGGTTTTCATAGCGCCACCTTCGGGGAAAACCCCCATTTAGATACTACATTCATTTCTGTGAATGACAATTACATCGGATCACGTGGTCACTGTTTATGCCCTGGTCGATATCTGCTATTTAAAGTAACTGGGTCATAATCTCCACTCTCCAAAATGGAGGTCGCGGATTTCATTCAGTACTTAGGAAGTTTTCACGATTAGAATCAGAACTACGAAAGATTCAATAACTTAGGTAAAGGCTCTGATATTGATGCAGGCAGCAATTAGTTTTCATAAATTATCAAATTCAGATGACTTAGTGATGTAGATGCAGACGACAAATTGTAAATTTCAAGTATGAGAAATGGCAGCTACGATTGGTCACGCGGCCTCACTGACATGACAGTGAATGAGTCCTCTCAAGATTTTAAAGCACGTAAAAAATTCTTCAGTGAAAAAAATTTACGCAGCTATAACAATCAGACTTTTAATCTTAAATTTTTCCACGCATAATAGATGTGTACCAAAAATGTAAAATGGTTACAATTGCTGTTTAACATAAAATACACTACAATGCTTAACAGTTAACAGGCAGGCCTATGCGTATGGAGTCGTATAGGTAACAGGTGCTCTATTTATAGCATGCTGCACTTTGTAATTATGCTCTATAAGGTAAACGGTTAAACGGTTAGTGTTAGGACTGGTCAACCTGGTGTCAAGATAATGCGACTGGGTAGAAGACATTATGCTACACGTCTGTGGCATGATATCCCAGTGCTAGACATCACTATAAATTGCCACACTGCAGACATCGTAGCGATGTGACTAAACATTTGTTAAAGCTACGTTACTAAACATCTGAATCACGCACACACAAACTGGCTACCATATACATGCAGTTGTGATTATACCATTTAAACTGAAAGTAGATTTACATTGTCCATTTGAATATTGCCTGTCTACACTATAATGTTTCAAGTAGTAGTTGTGGATACGTTTAAATTTCATAATAATGTTCCAGCCTTAGTTCATAAAAAGATTTTGTTACGATTTGGCATATATTTTGTCATAGGTTAACAAAGTTTAAAATGCATGGTTAATAATTTAAAATATACCATAAATTATTTGAATTCTGGACTGGTCTTGGAGAGGTGGCCTTGTGTGTGCTTATTATTGGCTCTTGCCCCAGTTAGTGTCTTGCCAATATATTCAACAGAGCTGTACAGCATTCTGAATATTTATCTAGCAGCTTTGTTAAAATCCAAAATCTGACATATTTCTGCCTCATGCTGGGTGTGAAAAAAAAATTTAATCCAAATTTTCACCATGATGATTCATATGCACTAAGTTTCTGATATATTTACTTATCTATATACACAACTCCAGGTTACAGCTAATGTTCTAGACATTTGAATTTGAAACAAATGTGGTATTACCTCTCGCTTGCTTAATTCAAAATTAAAAGATCGAAGAATTTCAATGAAGCTGTCGCCATCAAGTTGTTTACATAACTGTGCCTTGCCACTTTTTTCTGAAATTAAAGGACACAAACTAAACAAGTATTTTTGGTGAGGAAAATTGATAATCATTTCCAACAGTTTACAACTGTACGTTCTTATTAATTATACAATAAGTTACTATTAAATATTACTGAAATGGCTGAATATAAATTGGATAGACAGAAACAAGCCATAATCTGAATTGAAGATTAATTGGAAAAGAGATCTACCGGTATATTTCCGAGTCACAGTCTAAAATTAATTAAAACAAATATAACTTATTGCTACAAATAGCACACTGTCTGGAAAATAATAACGAAAATGTAAAAAATACAAATACCAGTCAGATCATTAATAATATCAAGGGTGAATAAAATTTAAAGTGAAATTTACAATTTGGAAATATACATTCGCAAGGCCGGCACGTACCAACTTTTTTGAAAGACAGACACGAGATGACTAGTCATTGTGCATTAGGATAAGTAAAAAATGTTGCCAATTATGTAAACAAAGCTTAAAACATAACACATGCCTTTCAATATCCTTACAAGTTTGACGTTTAATTTATCAGTCTTCAAACAGCATAAAAAAAAGAAATTGTTCCATAGGATATATTTCGTAATAGCTTTCCGTAAATTTACGTCACGGGAAGTCTTTCGCAGCTAAGATACTTGGCGGCCGTGCAAATAATTTTGCTACAACTGGACTGAGTAATGACTTACCTGCTATTTTCGCAATAATACACTCATGGTATCCTTTGAATCCACGACAAACCGCCATCACTTTCTCTCCCGTGCGATATTCCTTCATTTCTTTTCGTGGCGAGTGTACATTAGCCATACAGATTATGCCTCATTCACCCATATAACCAGTGATATTTCTGGTTCAGTGGTCATCTTAAAATCCTGGGATATTTTATATTTTACAATTTCAATGACACTCCAATCGAAAATTGCGCCCAAATTCTAGACTGGTTATCCAAAGCGTTTTACGGTGCCAAATTTGGAACCAAACTTCACAGAAACGGTTTTTTTTTTTTTTTTTTTTTTTTCTTTTTACAGAAAATTTGGTTCTAACGCATGAAATCGAAATATGCCGGCTTTTTCAATGTAGTAATTGGTTTAAAAAAATAAGTACATAATTTTATATCCCATCATAGTCAGCTTCATCAGCCATCATCATACGGAACAACCTCGGCTATTTCTGCATGACAAAAACGTGACTCCGATACGTGAAGGCGAATACTTGACAGAAAAATCAGACATTTTGTTCTCTTTTGATTTATGATTTATCTAAAGAGTTAATATCTATACATCGGATACCAACGCCGTGATTTGGATATGTTGGGGAATGATTGGTTTACAGTAAAGTGGTTTTAGAAGACAAAGTTTACGACCAAGAGGCAATATCGTGTCGAGGTGTGGAACACAAATGGAAAGACAACACAAATTGGACACCCAAATATTATAGGTGAGTATGAAATAAACGGAGTCTCGACTTTATCTCGTTTGTCCAAGTATAAACTGACTATATGATTAACCGCCCAACACTATATATGTATGACTGATAATTAAATTGTAAGCAAGTATTTAAATAAATGTGAAAAGATATACAAGGTCAAAAACAAGTTTCCTTTTGCACCAGTTTTAAAATTAGAGTAGGTCTTTTTGTTTTTCAATATATATGTATATATAACTTTCAAAGCAACCTAATTTGTGGAATTTTATTTTAACAGCCATAACCTTGTAATTGTCAGTCTTGGAAATGTTAACTCCAGTGATACATGTAAGCCCAAACAGGGTTTGCTCTGGTATTATGATAAAGTTGTGAATTTCTTGAGTATTTATAAATCTAGTCCAAATAGGTCTTTAGGTTACTGCTAAATTTTCAGACTGCTACATATATAAGCAAAATCATAACTTAAGTAACTTAAGTCCTGGAAAAAGAAATTTTGAAAAATTTCACATTAATCTTAGCAAGATTAAAATGCACACAAGTTTTACCATGAAGATGATATTTGAACGATATGTTGATGTTTTAATCAGTCTGACTGTTCAGTCTGTAAACATTTTAATGCTGTTTGTGTATTACAGGTACTGGTGTTCAGGACAAAATATATAAGCAGCTTGAAGTTAATTCCACAAAGTCCATTCCTAAAAGCACCATGTACTGGAGGAAGAGAAAACAATGGTAATTCCAGGAGTAATAGAGAGTTTTTTTACATTTTAAATAATGTCTGCAGCTGTCTCCCACAACAATGTTTATTTGTGTGAAGATAAGCATTATTCTTTATACATTTGTTCTTACCTAGTACATTCACAGCTTAACATGGCTCATATCTTAAGCACAGTTTCATTACCATATCAATAATTTAAGGAATAAACAAATTTCACTGTACAACACTAAGTGGAATTTTCAGAGTTCAACAAATTCTGAGTATATGGTGAAATCATTCAGTATTTACAAACAGAATATTCAATGTACGTGTTTGAACAGAACATTCACTCTGTATGGGTTATCCAACACACCATACACAATATATGCACAATGTACACCATATTTAACCAAATCAGCCAATTACAGAAATTCCAGGAAATATCTGATCAGTATTGATTCTTGCAGAACATGATATAATAATTTATTGTTATGCATTGTCATACTTCAGTTTTTAATTATTTAAAATGTTAAATATAATTTTTACTTTCATTTTTCTTATAATGCCCTAAAACGTTATGAAACTTGAGTTGTTTTTCTGAAAACATCACATACATTTATGAAGTGTATGTTGTATCACATGTACTTTGTATGATTGAGTATATTATTGTGTATCAATTACTTGTCATTTACATGCATTCATTGTGTATCATATTTGCATTACCCATGTTTAAATGATGCATGCATTAACACTGGATTTGTCAAACTAAACTACTGTAACAGTGTAATATTAACTGTACATATTCAATTCCCACAACAAAACAATAATGTTTGAATGTTAAGATTTTAATATGAATTATACATGTTCACTAAAATTTGTATTTCTCATTACAGTGTTGTTGATCTAGGTGAATCCAGTTCTGTTGGTCTTGGATATTATGAAATTGGTGACAGTACGTAATACTAATCTTCAAATATAATGAGAATATCAACAGATGAACCAACTAGATATGGTGACAGTGACACGAGTTTTTCATCTGACTCAGAAGAAAGTATAGAGTTTTAATCAAGTTCAGATGATGAACAGTATCATCAGGTGAATGAAGCAACTCAGTCTTACCCACCCCATGTCACAGATCCCCCACTTTATGTCATAACAAGATATATATTGTAGTGAAATCACAAAGTCTGAACATGTTATTGTCCTTGGGGCTTTGCCAACAAGACATAATTTGTCAGATGCTAAATATGTGACTTTTTGGACTTAATTCAGTTGCATCTTCCTTCAGCAAACACAGGATTGACAGTTGTCAAAGATTTGAAGGAAAAATGTGAATTCAGTAAGGAGTATCTCAAATACAATTTTTATTGTGAGATCTGCAAAAAATTGTACTCCGATAAAGAAGAAATGTGTGAAACTGGGGGCTGTACAGGTGTACATAACTAATAATCATCTCTTTGGAATGAAGTTGGCTCTGACAAGAAAGAAGACTTCCTTTCATCATCAAAAATAGAATCAAGTGTCTTCGAGAACCTATTATTGTTGTTGAAATTGGAAATGCCATTTATGGTACTGTTCTCCCCAATCATCATGAAAAGGACTAAAACGGCTTTCACCACTGCACAGCAGAATTTCATACTTATACACTGTAGTGTCAAGCTCATGTGGTGAACAGATTTGGACATATTTATGATTTTATATGCACCAGATATTTTCTGGTCAGGATTTAACTAATTTTTCAGGATATCTTTTCATACATGTATAGTTTGTGTTACACCAACATTTTTGTATAGTGATGTTCTTTTGATAATGAACATTTAATTACATATGTGGTACATACAATAAATGATGTACTACTTCAACACTTGTAGTTTGTTTTTTTAAAGCAGGGGTCAAGTGTGTGTGTGTGTGTGTATGGTTTAGTTTGTTTATTTGACTTGTGTCCTCTATTTCTCAGTATATATTTATCATAGGTTTGAAATAATAGTTTAGTTTCAAGTTCAAAAATCTGTGTTACAGCGCAGTTTAGTCATGATTGCTCTTTCTTTAGGTAATTCAAAATAATTCTTTGTACCAATCTTGAAAATTGACTAAGTTCTTTTCCAGGGTTTTCCATGCTGAAATTTATCCCAAAAATTCTAAGTCCAAACTGTCCATCCTTTTCCAGGGTTTTCCATGCTGAAATTTATCAAAAAAATTCTAAGTCTAAACTGTCCATGCTTTTCCAGGGTTTTCCATGCTGAAAAAAATTCAGAGTCCAAAATGTCCATCATTTTCCAGGGTTTTCCATGCTGAAAAAAATCAAAGTCCAAAATGTCCATCGTTTTCCAGGGTTTTCCATGCTGAAAAATTTCAAAGTCCAAAATGTCCAGCATTTTCCAGGCATGTCCAGCATTTTCCATGCACAATGTCCAGGCTTTCCATGCTAAATTCTGCAGAATATTTCATTTTTCCATCGTTTTCCAGGGTTTTCCATGTTTTTCCATCGTATTCCATCCTTTTCCAGAGTATACGATGGAAAAAGTACAGCCGGGCAGTCAGATGTAATGGAGTGGACCAGTGGCTTGCATTGGAGAGCTTGGGCAAGATAAACCCATGTCAGCTACTGTAGTGCTTCCCTGGGCAAGCAACTGTACTCCCATTAACTCAAACTTCTCTGCAGCATTTCATGCCTTGAAGTGTTGTTAAACACCTAAAAAACAATTCAGTTTTATGTATTTTTTGCCATCCAATGCAGACTTGCCAACAGCTCGTAGTCCTTGTCATTTGCAGTCCAGCTGTTTAAATCATTTCAGAAGTCAGCATGTGTTTTGTTCCATAGGATGGCAACTTGTTGTCTAAACTTAAGATCCTTTTCATGAAAGAAGTGTGCACAAACTTTGGTTACCATGGTAGCATGTGTTTCTCATCATTATCTTTCTACCTGAATGCAGACACTCCCTACCACCATGTTAAATAACTGAACTGGATTCAGACCTTTTATATTCCCTTGGTACATCTTAATATATTTCATTTCGAAGAAATAGGAAGGAGTTCATTGCAAAGAGGAAGATGGAAAACATTTTTTAAATAAATGATTCAGTTTTTATGAATGGGAACACTTTAAATGCATAAAAATTGGTGTGTAATTTGAGACAATTCCTGATTATTGTGCTGTGTAAAGGGCCAGTGATTCAAAGACAAGCTAGAGATGCTTATTATTTTGGAGGTTGGTGATGATGTATCTCCATGACTCCTGACATGACACGTTTGTTTAATATTGTGCTGAAAACCAGAAATATATTGGATTCAGTTTCCAACATGACTGCCATGTATTCATTGTTATTTGAAGCATACTTTTTTTTACTGAACATTTCTCAGACAACTGTCTGGTGTTATTTGGAACCGTAAATATACATTTGTGTGGATTAATCTGGAGAGCAAATTATTCTGGATGAACTTTTCTTCAACATTTCAAGGACTACATGATCTAAGATAATGGAAAGATGTTGAGAGTTCACTAAAGTCTTCAGCCATGAAATATTAATTAAATATTAACTTATTGACAGGATTATTTTTAAATTAATGATAAAACTGTATTATTTATCCAGCAAAATTAATTTCTTTGCTGATAGATGTATATACCAAAAGGACAATTGGAATATTGTTTACAGTGTCAGAAGTGTAGTTCCAACAGTGTTTTTTTGACAAAAGTTTTGTAATTCCTCTTGATACAAATGGAAAGTGGAAAATAGTTTTATAACTCAACTGTTTGTGGACATGTGAAAATGCTTAAGTTGCATACAAATTTAAAAAGGAAAAGATTGAATGCCCAGTGGATATTAAGTACACAAATTGTAACAGGTGTGTTGTGTTGCTTATATTGTATGTGTATCAGTGCAAGATGAATAGTATAGTTGTAAATCATTACAAAGATACATACAGTGCTGTAAAGCCAGGTTTAGATGGACTTAAATATGTTTAACGCAGGTTGATTATTGTTATACAAGCTGCATGAGGCTCAGTGAAACACTGGCTATTGATCTGTGTATAATGGACATGGAACCCCTGTTTATAATGGACATGGAACCCCACTCAAATGCTGTTTAGAATTCGAATATTTCATTATGTGACCATATTTCTTGCATTCTATGTTGCCTACAGATTCATTGGAAGAGGAATCTATCATCAAGAAGATGATTTCCTATTACATTTTCAGTCTTCATTTCCATCTGCCAAAGAACTGATTCTAAAGGTTGAACTACTCATTGCACCTTTTGTTTATTCCTGTTGCAGATTGGTGTTTGGGACCCTCTATCCAGCATATGCATCTTATAAAGCCGTCAGGACTCGAAATATTAAAGAATATGTAAGTATAGATATCCGATAGTCTGGTCTCTCTAGCTTTAGCAGATGGTGAGGATTCACTTTCACTTTTCAGTAGCTGTGGTGCCATTGTTAGTACTGTATTTTAAATTTTTGCATATTTGGTGTACATTATATCATGAATGCAGGCGAGACTGTTCAAACTACTGTTACACTTATTAGTAATGTGTTATATGCTGAGCTATGTTCCAACAGGACGGCCATTATTAGACCCAGACTTTTCAATAAAAAGGTGGGGATTATGTGATCCCACCCAGCCATGAGTGTGTGTGTGTCTCCATATTTGTAATGTCATGTATTTCCTTCCACATCATTAAAATATAGACCTCAAACCATGTGATATGAATGGGAGTGGTCTGTAAATATGTGCAATGGTTTTAAAACTTTCATCCATCCCCTTTGAGTGAGGCTATGTGGAAGTGGTGATTTTATTTAGGTAGTAGTGGTTTTAAATTAAAACAACTTGTAAGTTGTTAGTCTTGTACATCTTTAAAAAAAAATTGGTGATCATTAACCCAAATGTTAATGTAAATTATGTTAATGTACATTACATAGACTCCTCCTGGGTCATAACTTTGTGATCCTAGCCTTTAAACCATATATACACTTACTTAAGCATCAAAAATAAATTCTGTATGCAGTCTGTGTTGACACTGGTCTATACTCACCCTCAGTCTTTCACATGTACAATGGCAGGATGAGTATAGATAACCTGAGAGAATAGGGTTTGTGTAATGGACAGGGCTTCCAGTACAGATTTTGCTCTCCAACGGCTAGATTTCCAATCCTTTAAGCATACATTAGGAAGTTTCTCTGTCTCATCTCACATATGCATCAAATTTTTGTGAAACCAATGCAGAAAATGAAAAAGTCTTTGTACAGTGTGAGCATTATGGTAAATGTTTAGTGATGACTGACACGACAAGATAAGTGTGAATTATTATCTACCTCTTGAATGAGATTAACTTAATTCATCATATGCATTGGTGTAGTACCGGTATATTGAAATCTCACTGGAGGGTCAGGATAAGTCCTGCCAACCCATACAGTTGGAACATGTGTTACTGGAATTTCACTTAACATTACATATTTATGGAATAATTGTAACAATTACAAAAATATGACCATTGTTGTCTTGGTTTTCCTGAATTTGCTCTAGATTAAAGTTTCTGTGATAGAATCAGTGCAGTTAGTTAGGAAATTAGACTTAACACAAGCTGCTTTAATCTGCTGAGTTTTTATGCAAAGCACCTGCATGATCAAGCTTTTGCTTTCAATCATAGCATTATCTAGAAATGTTATCCAACAAAAAAAAACATTTTAAACTTGAAATGGACAATCAGCTTCTTACAGTGTTCAGTCAGTCAGCACAGGAATATTCATATTCATTGGTGTAGGAAAGGAAACATATTTATTTGATAACATGCCATTGATATAATTATTGCTCACAGTGGGAACGATGAATGCCTTCTTTATCAAAGTGGAAGATGACAAGAATCCACTGACCTCTGTCGGGTTTGGAACTGCAATTTCTCTACCTAGTGGTTTGGAATCTCCTTCATTGGACAGCCTTGGAATGGATTACCATGTGAGTTTGCAACATTCTTGGCACAAAAAAAGTTTTGGCAGACCAACTGTCCAGGAGGGGAAAAATAGTCTTCATGGAATATGACCTTGGGTCATATTCCCCCAAACAGTCTAAAGGGATAAAGAGTCACTCTTCCCCATCTCCTGAGCTTGCTACCAAAGATAATCCCCTTATGCTGCATATCAGGAGTTATGGATCAAGACCCTTCTTACATCAGCCTACCATGCAGCAGACATTGTGTTGCATAGACCTGCCTCTCAGGGTCAAACGGGACAAAGATGCCACAAAATAACATTGGCATGTTACAGTTGCCACAGATTACTTTGGGTACATGTGTGTATTGTTGAGTCAAATAGATGATGTCAGTGTTCTTGTGTCAGCCTCATGAAAATATTTGTGTGGGATTGACTTGATTTTTGGACATCATGTCATCACACCCAACATGACTGTTTTTGTTTGCATCCAAATCATTTGTAGTAGGTGCTTCATCAGTGATGGAAAAGAAATGGATGGTGGTGGTGGTGTTACTACTTGTCATTGCTTTTTGAGTATCTTTTAAAATGTCTTAATATGGTTTGTTATGAGCCAGCGATGCAGTCAAGTAAAACTGATCCAATATTAACCATTATAAAACCATATTCAGCAACAGTTTTTCCAGATCCTACAGGGCAATGATTAGACTGAGTTTGGAAACACAGTTCCGTCACCATGCTTGGATGGTTTAGGTGTTCCTTGTGCAGAAAGTCAATGATGGAAAAATCATTATTGTTACCAAAATCATCCTCAAATTTTCTTTTGCATGATGCCATTGAATATTACAGTCCAAACACCAAATGAGGTTCATCAGGCAAATGTGCTATTTCTTCCACATGATCATGTCCGTGATCAACGAGGTAAATTATGCATATACATGTACATGTTAATCATGGTCAATGTGGCCAGCTGATACAAAAAAGCTGAGCCATTGACCTCAAAAGATTCTGCAAGTGTCACAGATGCACTAGAACGTATTTATGCAAGCGGACCTCACACATGGCCAAAATTGTTACAACTGGATCCTGGCAAAGAATTTCTCAGATCTGTTGCTGTGATATTGACTAAACACCATGTGCAAGTACATGTCTGACATGTTGGTTTACATCGTGACTAAGCTATTGTGTAACAATTAGATTGCACTGTTGATCATCAGTATGCACAGGATTGTTGATGAGGCCACAGCAACTCCAGAACAGTCTATCGGATGGGTGACACTTCTTACATTTGTCAAAGAAGCATTGAACAATGAAGTTATATGCATGACTAGATTAAAATCAGCCAATTTAGTTCATCAAAAGACTCTCACTGCTACTGAGAAAATGATTTCACAACCAGCACCATTACAGCCATTTGGAGTTTGTTGTGGTATTTAGATGCACAACATCCTGCAACTGACCTGGTAAGGTCCGTAGATGTATTTACAATTTTGAAATGGATTGGTACTCCAGGTGGACCAAAACGTCCCAGCCAAGCATTTGTCCTAGAGGAATTGCACATTTTTAAAACCGGTACATAACGGCCACCAGGCATTTCTAAAACCGGTACATAACGGCCACCAGGCATTTTTAAAACAGGTAGATAACGGCCACCAGGATTTGTTTTAACAGTATCAGCTGCAACAGCACAATGACCAAACAACATAAGTGATTCCAAGCTACGATAAACTCACTTTAGTGCATCGTTATACACCCATTAAATGTTTCTTTGATTGGATCGTATTTGCTGTGTTTGTAAATTTATTGGTCTCAAAGACATTCCAGTACAGTTCATGTTTGCAATCTTTTTCTTCAGAGGCATATGGACCACACTTTAACATCAGATTTCTTAGTGCATTGATAAATTACCTCAGTCATTTTTGCCGTATTATTGCTTTTGCTAATAGGGCCTAAAAATAGATTGTTGATGCTTGCGCTGCTCAATTTCTGCGTCCACATAAAACCTTTCTTATATCCACTGATAAGTAACGAGTTTAGGTGCCATACCTGATAAAACCTTTCTTATATCCACTGATAAGTAGTGAGTTTAGGTGCCATACCTATATTAATGAACCAGAAGCATTTGTTTGCTTAGGCAGCTCTTGGGTATCCGCATCACTGACCTTATCAAAAACATCACTCCATTCAGCCGCATTGGGGCAAGTTATTTTTCTTTTAGAACAGCACTTTTATATGCACAATAATCTGCAGATTATTTTTACTTTATTTGCCTCAGAAATCTACCCATCTTTGTTTTATTCCATTTCTAAGGTCACTACCAGGTTAAACAATTAATCAGTCCATTTTGGATGTGTTTCTGAGAATGCATATAACATTTTTTTGCTTCTTTAATAAATCTGTATGATGCATTCAAGCAATACAGTGATCTCAGTTTACCCACAACACTTTTGATATCCAATTCTCATGGTTAGAGACCTCAATAGGTTCAGAATGTTTTTGGAATTAATTGCCTGACTGTTGCTTGACATTTGTATATAAACCATTGCAGCATTTCTTTAGTACAAACTATTCAAGCATGCCAGCACATGCTATTGTAAAACAAATTACATAACCTCTGTGCAGTAAGTATATTTATTGATTGAAAACACATTAGCTGCCACAGAAATTCATTCATTTTGTTGGGCTCACAGTGTGCATTAATTGGCGCCATATACAACCACATCTGGTCACATGCTTGGAAAATTAAAATTGATAAAGGTTGAGGCTAGGATGTGTGTCAGGAGAAAAAAAAGGACAAAGCAAAGGCAAAACTACTACTTTCATACTACACCCCCGTCTCCATCCATTTGACTTGGGCAGTAGACACTTTGAGCCTAAAGCAGGATGCCTTCACATCCTTCAGAATCATCCCTGTAGTATTTCACAAGTAAGGAACTCTGTTGATCAGCTCCTTTTGATAGCCAATCTGTGGCCTGAATGATTATGTTACAGTGGTTTTCTCATCGTGCTGGTGGGCTATCCCATGATATTACCCTTGTTTTTTTAACATGTGCATTATTCAGTCAAGGAGATGATAAGGTCTGTGATGCCATGTGGCAGATCCTTATGGATTTATGCAGTAGTAAAAACATCAGTCCTAGCTGTGCCTCTCAGAGCACTGTGGCTGATTGTCTTCCTTTTCAAAGATAAACAATGCTCAATTTTTCAAAAGGTATTTCAAGTTGCAAAGACTTTGTTCTCCAGTGCCTAAATGCAATCTTCACTCGTTGGCTACGCAAAGTGAGGGCTTATTTTCATTGGGTCCAATTCTTATAGCCAAAAGTGGGCTTCTGTTCTACGGGATCATCAGCCTCCACCAAACTGATATATTGGGCTACGCAATAGCAGCAGGTGTTGTATTACTGATATTTAAAAATGTAAATTTTGGGGAGGGGGTAAACTATTTTAATGTTATGCTTACATGGTGCCGTTGCTGGATTCCCTTCTTCCACTCCACAATGATGAGAAAAAATAAAGAACAATGCACATAATCTAAATATCTCCGGTTTGGATTATGAGTGTTTTGGTTCACCCATGGGGAGGATGAATTCTCATCATATGATAGGGTATTTTCATCTAGAAAAAAAAAGTCAGGTACATATAAGAAATAGGTATGTGGTAACGTCATTGGGGGGAGGCAGATTATTTCAAAGCTTTAAGAATGGCTCTGATTTCTGCACTAAATATTAGGGCTTTATAAGGTGATAACTGGCTTGAGGTAGTACCATGGGGTTTTGCAGTGGCAGCTCCAACTTCATCTCTCCATTTTCCAACTGACTTGAAATTGCATTGAATTTCTCTTTTCTCTTTTAAAAGAAGAGATGCTGATTTGTTGAAGACTTTTTGAATTTTCATTTCATTTTGGGAGATTTTGATATGCGTGTGTATGCATGTATGAACGTACATATGTACCCATGTATATGCGTATGTAAGGATAGATGGACAGATAGATGTATGGATAGATGGATGGATGTATGGACAGATGGATGGATGGATGGATATAAAGTACAAGATACAGTACAAATATATTTCTGTGAAAGGTATATAGCATAATTGATAATGGTAACACCTGTAAACTCCTTAAAGCTTAAACAAAGATAGTTCCTTAGCAAGTCTAACTAATAGAAAGTTAAGGTTAAAACACAGGTACAGATGCATTTTGTACTTGTATGAATTGCAGTTTGGTAGAGTACCAATATATACCAATGTATTCAGTATATTGTTATGCCACGAGTCTTTGAAAAGCAGAAACATTGAGCAATCTTCTCACATGGCATCTGTGTTATTTATATTAATATACCCATTCCATTGTTTTCATGTAGTAACATACTGAATGATACATAGTTATGACTTAAAAGCTTTTGAGAAAACCCCTTCCTAATGCTATGCTCTTTGTAAGGAGATCTTGCATGTCAATGATGAATGTGGACTGGTATAACCTCAGTGTTTACAGGCCTCTCACATTGCTTGTTCGATCAGATTGGTTTTCCATATCATAGGGCTATTGAAGGGAGTAGTCATTATGTTGTTGTTGTGTATATTTTTGCATTAGATTATGTTAATGAACATAGAGCTTATTTTGGAAGAGTGTGTGTGTGAGAGAGACAACCTGAGAAAAAGGCAAACCTGGCCTTTGTCCATAAGGTCACCTTTTAGCTTTTTTTACCAAATATGTTGCACAGAAGATATTATTATTGTTTATTATTATTATTATTATTATTATTATTGGTGAAACTATACACCAGTGCCACATATAAATTCATGATAGAGTCTGACATGTACATTATTGATACACATGTGAACTTGATGGTATTTTCCAATACAGCATGTCAGCATAGTGTTTGGCTGTGTAGCACAGATTATCAAAATAGAGGAGTGAAATTTCAAAAGAGAGCAGCTAGGATTGTTTTTGATACTGATATAAACACACCAACAAATCCTTTTCACCCTTCTATGGCTTTGGTGTCAGCAGAGAACTTTTCTTCATAAATGTTTACAGATCTACAGATCATTACATGTGTGGCTCCTGATCACCTTAAAGTACATGTAATTTTAAATTTATGGAAGTATACATGTGTGTATGGACTATGATCCATACCTTGCAACAACTTATATTTACCTAAACCAAATTTGAGTTTCATTCAGAAAAATGTTTTGCTTTTTCTGGAATCAACTTTTGGAATTCCATTCCACCCTATTACAGGTAAGCCGGCTCATCCAATGGTTTTTAGAAGCATAGAAACAATCGTTTATATGATTTTGTGTAATTCATTACTACTCATCTTTAACTCAATATCCCTTCGTGTACAAACCGGTATTGGCTTACACAGTTAACTACTGAATTTTATGTGAATCCTGTATGTACTATGTACTAATCTGTGCATATTTTATAGTTGATCTTTATATGAATCAATCCTGTATGTACTGATCTGTACATATTTTATAGTTGATCTTTATATGAATCAATCCTGTATGTACTGATCTGTACATATTTTATAGTTGATCTTTATATAAAACAATCCTGTATGTACTAATCTGTGCATATTTTATAGTTGATCTTTATATGAATCAATCCTGTATGTACTGATCTGTACATATTTTATAGTTGATCTTTATATAAGTCAATCCTGTATGTTCTGATCTGTACATATTTTATAGTTGATCTTTATATGAATCAATCCTAGATGTACTGATCTGTATATATGTTATAGTTGATCTTTATATGAATCAATCCTGTATGTACTAATCTGTACATATTTTACAGTTGATCTTTATATAAATCAATCCTGTATGTAATGATCTGAACTAGTTAGGGTATTGATATCTCTTTCCTGACAGAAACATGGTTTAAAAAAAAAAGCAATGAACAAAAGTGCATGGAATGGATCAAACACTCCCTGGTTACTCCATCAAGGTTTTACCTCATTACTCCTGTGGATGAAGAATTGTTGTCATCACAAAGAACTCCATACAGCACCATCTTAATCACACTGTAACCTTCAATTTTGAAAATATATTGTTTGAACTGGTACAAGCTATCCTCAACATTTAAGAAAGATCAGGTCATTTTGTTCTATCTCTACCACCCTCCTGATTGAATCAATTTTTGGAGGAATATGGGAGTTCGTTGAATGGCTTAATGATTATTCTTGGAGATTTCAGCTTTCACTTGCGCAGTCCTGGAAACCCATACACATAAAAACTCCATTTACATTTTTGAAATCAGTCATTTGGCCAACACTCCCATAAAAATGGTCACATTCATAGACCTGACAATAATATTCAGCATACCGCTCCGGTGGCCTAGTGGTTAGAGCGTCCGCCTCGGATGCGGGAGGTCGTGGGTTCGATCCACAGTCGAGTCATACCAAAGACTTACAAAAATGGTACTAACAGCTGCCTCACTTGGTGTTCAGCATTAAGAGGTTAGTGTTAGGACTGGTTGGCCTGGTGTCAGGATAATGTGACTGGGTGGGACATCATGCTACATGTCTGCGGCATGATGCCCCAGTGCTAGACATCACTATAAACTGCCACATTGCAGACATCGTAGTGATATGACTGAAAATTTTTTAAAGCTACATTAAAAATCAAAATCACAAATCACAAATCACATAATATTCAGCAGTCTTCATTGGTGTCCCATGATCTTGCATATTGATATATCAGTCTCTAATCCTCTTTGACTGAGAAACCTATATGATAAACCAACCCTGCTAATGCATGATATCCATGCAAACCCAAATCCTTTGCTTCATCCCACAACTGAACAGTGCTTGCATTCATTGCTTGACAAACATGCCCCAGTAACCAGTATCCATTCAAAAGCAATTTCCATAGTATAGTAGTGTTAGTTACCAGCTTCATACTGCTAACAGAGAATGCCATAAGGCTAAAAGGCTTTGGCTTTCATAGGATCTTACTATTCATAGAGAAAGCTATGAAGCTGCTAAGAAAATGTCACATAGTTCATACTGTGAAATCAACCTACTTCAGATCTGAGATCACTGAAAGTTCCAGCTGCAAAGAACACTTAAACAAAGTATTAATAACAGGCTAATGTCAAAGAACAGGTGTATACTTTAACTTCCAACAACAGGTGTATAATTTAACTTCCAACAACAGGTGTATACTTTAACTTCCAACAACCTTCTTTCCAGGTGACCTTCTGAACTTGTTTGCAAATTGTGACAAAGTGCAGACCATTAGAGATCAACTTGACAGTACAATTACAATTGACTTATCACTACATAGTTGTGACAAAGAATTGTAAAGGCAACCATTAACAGCATTTGTGCATATAGTTCTGAAGAAAAGCTCTCCAAAGTCAAGTGAACTTGATCCAATACCAACATCACTGCTGCTCGAGTGTGCTTAGATTCATTATTGCCTTCACTAACCAATGTCTCGCACATCCAAACTGGCTTTGTAAATCCACTGTTGAAGAAACCAGTGCTTGACCATAACAATTAAGAAACTACCACTTTGTTTCTGAACTAACATTATTTAAAAAATATCTTATAAAACGTTGTTCTGTCCAAACTTGTATCTCATCTCAATTTAAATAGTCTTTTTAGCAATTTACAGTCCATATATTGCTCTCAACACAGTCTGAAACTGCTCTTAAGAAAGTAATGACCTCACTCCTTTGGATAGTCCTTACCCTCCCTGACTTACCTGCTGCATTTGACACAACAGACCAAGATATATTACTTCACTGTCTCCAGCATGTATATGATACAGCCTTACTGTGGATCAGGTCATACTTAGTTGAAAGGACGCAAATTGTGTTCGTAAATGGCAAACATTCCAGCCCAGTTCATCTATGTTTTGGAGTTCCACAGGGTTCACTTCTTGGACCCATTCTCTTCATGATGTACACGTGTACACATGTGTCATAGGTCATCATCCAGTGTCTCACCAGTTTTATGATGATGACATGCAAATATACAAATCTAGTCAATCAACTGAAGTTGATGCTACCATCCAAGTCATAGAGAGGTGCATTTCTAATGTGAAGTCATGGATGACATGTATGTAACAAGCTGCAGATGAATGATGACAATTAGTATAAGCAACACCAACATTAAATTCACACGCAGTTAGTATGAAACCTAGGTGTCATTCAGCATTCTCTCAACACGCCAACAGGTCCTGAATATATACATCATTTGGCCATTATTGATTGCCATAAAATGCTACTACATACAGACATGTGTACATGTGAACATCAACATGACAAACATAGTTGCCAGCTCAACAATCTAGTTATGACTACTCCTCCTGGAAGAATGAATGTTTACATTTAAGCACCTCATGCAAAACTGTCTATACTCACTTATAAGTCGAGTCAAACTGCAAGGATGCAAAGATCCTGATCTGCTGTAGCATATCGAAGTATTTGCTGATCATTCTTCTGACTATTCTTTTAAAAAAACTGCTCAGACCCAGGACTGCATTGTTTCATTATTTTTCAATTGCTTCATTTCAAGATTAACTTGTCACTGCACTGCCGATTTGTAGAAGAACTGTAACTGATGCCTTGTTTTTATTTTTGGTTTTTGTTTTTGTTTTTTTTCTTGACAGGTGAAATGGATGATGTACTGGATTGTGTTTGCATTATTCTGCAGTGTGGAGACGTTTTCTGATGTGCTGTTGTCATGGTAAGACATTTTTTTCCAGAGGTTTGTTAACTTTGTCATCATCAATCTTTGTAGTTGTAATATGCTTAGAAGAAATACATAAATGAGTTTTAAATAGATGTCTTTTTATATGTCCACCATAAGGCATAACAGATCATGTTATGATGTTGCCTACCCATCTGTCTGTTACTGTTTTTGTTTCCATGCAATAACTTTAGTTCTCCACCATGTACTCTTACCAAACTTTGTGAAAAGTTTGCATTTGGGTCAAGAAAGAAATTTATTGATTTGGCTCAAAAGGTCACATGTCTATGTCACAATGACTGTAAGAAGGAAAATTGTTTCTATACAATAACATTTTTAAGATTTTTTAAGATATGTTGAGCAGATTTTGTAAATGACTTGATTTTTATATAAGAAAGACACCATTTGAATTTGATGACAAAGGTCAAGGTCACAAACACTCAAAGATTATTTCCACACAATATCTTGAGTTCTTTATCACCTACTATGAACGCATTTTTGGGTTAGCGTGAATTTGAAACAAGGTAGACAACTATTTATCTTGGGTTCAGAGAGTATCACCTAGTGTCAGGACACTGGTAGAAAAATTTATTTCCACAAATTTATTTGGATTTTGTACCATATGTTGTGACAGAATTGTTTAATCAGCTTATTAGACAAGGAAGACAGCAGTTGATTTTGTGGAAAAACTTCTTGATATGGGGGCATATAATATACCATTTAAGGAAATCTTGTTGAATTCTGAGCCTGTTGCCTTAGAAGTTTTGCTTGAGATTTTGTATCGTTTCTTGAGGAGTTAAATATTTTATACTTAAAGTATGTCACAATGCCAGGTCTTCTGTGTTATAGCTTTGATAACAGTAAAGAAAAGTATTTTACTTCCAGTGTACATGTTATCTTTACACAGCTTCCTCATGGAATAATCATTTGCACTAGAACCAAATAATGGACTGTCACCAGTCTCTTAAATTCCAGAGGTTATTGTGATAAAGCAAAGACGTACAACACACCTGGAGTGTTATATAACACCTGTAATGTTTGTCATCATCAGGAATGTTTGGGAATAAAGGACTGTACATACCAGGCTGAAAAATGTTAGTTATAATTGTGTACATTGCAGCCTCAAAACTTGTCCTCAGCACTGTTGGATAAAATGTTACTTTTTATCTTCAGCACTGTTTGATATAACGTTGCTTTTTGTCCTCAGCACTGATTGATAAATTGTTTCTTTTTGTCTCCAGCACTGTTCGATATAATGTTGCTTTTTGTCCTCAGCACTGATTGATAAATTGTTGCTATTTGTCTTCAGCACTGTTTGATATAATGTTGCTTTATGTCTTCAGCACTGTTTGATAAAATGTTGTTTTATGTCTTCAGCACTGTTTGATATAATGTTGCTTTATGTCTTCAGCACTGTTTGATATAATGTTGCTTTATGTCTTCAGCGCTGTTTGATATAATGTTGCTTTTTGTCCTCAGCACTGTTTGATATAATGTTGTTTTATGTCTTCAGCACTGTTTGATATAATGTTGCTTTATGTCTTCAGCACTGTTTGATATAATGTTGCTTTTTGTCTTCAGCACTGTTTGATATAATGTTGCTTTATGTCTTCAGCACTGTTTGATATAATGTTGCTTTTTGTCTTCAGCACTGTTTGATATAATGTTGTTTTATGTCTTCAGCACTGTTTGATATAATGTTGCTTTATGTCTTCAGCACTGTTTGATGTAATGTTGCTTTTTGTCCTCAGCACTGATTGATAAATTGTTGCTATTTGTCTTCAGCACTGTTTGATATAATGTTGCTTTTTGTCCTCAGCACTGATTGATAAATTGTTGCTATTTGTCTTCAGCACTGATTGATAAATTGTTGCTATTTGTCTTCAGCACTGTTTGATATAATGTTGCTTTTTGTCCTCAGTACTGTTTGATGTAATGTTGCTTTTTGTCCTCAACACTGTTTGATATAATGTTGCTTTTTGTCTTCAGCACTGTTTGATATAATGTTGCTTTTTGTCCTCAGCACTGTTTGATATAATGTTGCTTTTTGTCTTCAGCACTGTTTGATATAATGTTGCTTTTTGTCTTCAGCACTGTTTGCTATAATGTTGCTTTTTGTCCTCAGCACTGTTTGATATAATGTTGCTTTTTGTCTTCAGCACTGTTTGATATAATGTTGCTTTTTGTCTTCAGCACTGTTTGATATAATGTTGCTTTTTGTCTTCAGCACTGTTTGATATAATGTTGCTTTTTGTCCTCAGCACTGTTTGATATAATGTTGCTTTTTGTCCTCAGCACTGTTTGATATAATACTGCTTGAGACCTCCAGTAACTGCTTATTTGGTTGTATGTTCAGTGACCATGATGATTTGAGATTTACTTGTCTAGGAGTCACTTCATCACCAAAAAGAAATTCACCCGACTGCATTTCTTCTTGCAATCCAAATATGATAAACCATGTGTTAGATGAGAAATCTGCATTTTTAGATAATAAAAACAAGACTTGTTATAACTTCTCTTGAAGTAGGGAGATGCAGTTTGTGCAGTTAAGTCATAAACACCGAGATTATGTTCCATTTAAAGCTCTGTTAGTCAACTGTCAGTTGTTGAGAAGAAACCCCAGTTAGAACAAATCATATAAATGACAAGAACTGGTATGGTCATTGATTGAAGAGGCATCAGCTTTCATCAGTACTTCATTGTCAATTTTTAGAGTAAAGACCAGGAAACACAAAGTAGAGGACAGTGTTGCATCCTTGTCTTAAATCAACATTTGATAGTACTGATGCTAAGTTGACAGTGTGAAATGTTATGAGTGAACATCAAAGTCACAGGTGTTAACCACCTCTGTTTGTTCTACAGAGTTACTAATCAAAATGTAACATGGTATTTGGATCAACTGCATACATACCTTATTAGGATACTTGCAGGAGCAAACATTTGGCTTGGGGGAGATGCCATCTGTTGGCAACATGGGAGTGTTAAATCTTATGATTTGTCCAGGATGGCTCCCTAGCATTGGCATTGCTTCCATAGCAACCATTTTAAAAACCTATTTGTTTAAACTTCTACAGAATGTCTGAGTCAGTTTTTATAAAACCCAATTAGAATGTTTCTTAGGACAAGCATTATCAAAGTTGTGTTTATGATGGCTCTCTTAGCAACTCTGTGGCTGTCTTAGCAACCGGATGAGAATGGCTGAATCAGTTGTTTTTTTTATCAGACTTAACAGGAATGTTTGATAGAATATGCTATATCAAATTTTGTCTTCTTTGGAATGGTGATGTATTCATTGTAACTGGGTGGAAAACCTGTTTGCAACTTCTCTAAAATGGCTATGTTAATTTCAATCAAAATTGATCAGGGCATGTCTTAGGCGGACCTGCCAACCCTTATGATTTGCCTTTAGTCTTATGAAAATTACTCATAAAATAAAGACTTACAGAACAAAAACAAAAACTACAGAAATATTAATTGTTGCCAAAAAATCAGGATAACTGGTTCACCTGTTTCATTTGGATCCAGGTTTCTTATCAGAATTAGTGGAGTTTGTCAGGGAACCTGACTAACTTGACAACAGTACCTCAGACACTTTAAACTGCACATATTTTTTCATGCAAAGCATCTGCGTGATCAAACTGTTGATTATAGAATATTTTAAACGGCATCAAGCATGCAATGCATGTTTAAGACAAAAGGGAAAATAAGCCTCTTAAAAAGTGTTAATCAGCACAGAAAAATAGAAAGAATATTCATATTCTTGTGAATAAAAGCAGGAAGGGATACAATTATGTTTATTGGACATCGTGTGTCAATTGGAGTATGTCTGGTTGTGGGAGATATGATTGCCATTGTCATGTGAAATATAAATAACATACCAAACTTCTAAATATGTTTTCCAGCACTACAATAGCAGTTTATGATATTTTGTTATACCTTACTGAAAACTGATCAAACTTACGGGGAATAAATTGACTGCCTTACTGAGATGGTCTCATCAGGGTTGGCAGGTCTGCTAAGGGAATGCTAAAATGTCAAAATTGTCTTTATGATTGCTCCCCTAACAAGTGTAGCTTCCTTGGTAACATACAGAAAGCATAATTTTTACTTCTTCAAACTGCCTAGACTGTTTGAAAGTTTCTTAGAACATATTCTGTCTAAGTTGCATCTGGTGTAAATTCCTGGATATTATTTGGCTTCCATAGCAACAGGAAAACCTACAGATACTACTTATCTTCCACCAGGTCTGGCTGTTGTTATTAATATTTTGAAAAACTATCATAGAATAATTTTGTCTCTAAACCTACCTTACCATATCAGACCAAATTTAATATGTAGAGTGTTACGATGAACACATTTCACATTCAGTGCACCATCTAGTTCAACTGATGGCACTCAGAGTAAAAGTACAGTTAAAAAGGATGCCAAATGCCACCATTTGCCTGACAAAGGAGTTTCTCAACCCTAGGAACTGCCCTTATTGGTTGCATTTTAAATCAATATATGCCTTATGAGCTATATCAGGTCAACCCTAGGAACTGCCCTGATTGGTTGCATTTTAAATCAATATATGCCATGTGAGCTATGTCAGGTCAACCCTAGGAACTGCCCTTATTGGTTGCATTTTAAATCAATATATGCCATGTGAGATATATCAGGTCAACCCTAGGAACTGCCCTTATTGGTTGCATTTTAAATCAATATATGCCATATGAGCATATCAGGTCCGCTTGGGTCTCTTAAGATCATGGGAAGGGACATTCTTTTTATTTTTATACGGTCATTTTTTAAAATCTAGAAATGGCATGGTTTTTATTTGGTGAACTTCTTTAAAATGGATTTAAAAACCCAGAAAAATGCATTCACCTTGAAAAATACACTCGACACTCATTGTTATATAATTAAGATTTCTATCATCCATGTCAGTTTAAATAATAGCTGTAGACACTTTTAGTTCACCTGCCTATGCACCATCAGATATGGATGTCATTTTTAGACAACCCTTTGTTCAGTTTCACAGAAACCATCATTGAGAATACAACAGTTGTTGTTGTTGTGGGGTTTAACGCCATATTTCAGCACACAATAGGCTATGCTTGGCGGCCAGTATTAATGGTGGAGGAAGAACCTGGGAAAACCCCAGGAAGAACCACCGACCCATAAGAAGCTACTGGCGACCCATAAGAAGCTACTGGCGAGCTTTCTCAGAGAATACAACAGAATTTGACAGAAAGCATGGGGGCATAAAGATCTTTCAGGTCTGTTAAATGATTCTGATTTGCCATAACCAGGTTGGATTTCGGATTTTATAACGGAACACTTTTTATGGTGATGCTAATACAATGTTTATTGATGAATAACTCAAATGAAAAAAAGAATTATGATTAATATGTGCGTGTATAAGATCCAAATATTGAAAAAAATTAACACGATCCGCATGAACCTAATAATGTAACATAGAAGTAAATGACCTTACATAATACAAATACAAAGGCTAATGATTCACAGTAATTTCACATGATGAAAAGAATTATATGTTTTACTCAAATAGTAAAAATGATTCACAGTAATATCACACAACGAAAAGAATGGTGTGTTTTACTCAAATAGTAAAAATTATTTACTTTACTCAAATAGTAAAATGATGAAACAATGGGACAGATATCATACAAAATATCTTTACAGTCCCAGAACACTGGGTATAACAAACCCCAAAATTAGCCCCCAGCTAAAAGATTACATGTATGGAGTTATACAAAACACTCGGTCACTAGAATACTTGGCTTCCAGTAACACTGGTCAATCAAGCAGTCAGCATTACAGGTACCAGTAGTCACTGACCACCATTCAATTCCTTGGTCAATCAAGCAATCAGCGCCCACCAATCAGTCAGCAATGCCCAATCACCTGCTGCTCAAAAAGCAACACACTGTTCAATCAGCTGCACGGCTGCCATTCAACCAGCTCCACAGTCGCTATTGCCAGCACCACAACCATCATGGTCAACTTCTGTGGTCAGCTCTACAGCGGGTACCCCGTCAACCCTAACTACCATGGTCAGTTCCACAGCTGCCATGGTCAGCTCTGATCAGCTGAAAATAAATTTAACACTGTGTACTAAGAATGACATGTGCATATAATAGATTCAGAAGTGAACCTACCTGTGTCCAATAAGAATCATGTGGTACTAAACGTCTCTTAATAAAATGCAACTTTATTGCTAATATAGATCTCCTGTTAAATCACATACAAGAATAGAAAATACTTGTATTATACTACGCAAGCTGGAGCTACATAGAAAATGTACAAAAAATAAGGGTCCCCGAGTGGTCTAAAGCGCTCTCTGTTACGGATCACTGCCATCTCACCTGTCTGCATGGGTTTGAGTCTAGGATTCCACCAATGTGGGTATGTGAGAATGCTTGCCAGTAGCTTCTGGTGTGTTGGTGGTTCTTCCCGTGGTTTTCTCTGGTTCTTCCTCCACCATTAATACTGGCTGCCATGCATAGCCTGTAGTGTGCTGAATAATTCTCATTAAACCCCACAACAACAACAACAACAAAATAAACATAGTAGTACAATAGTTATAACCTATAATATACATAAGATATTAATAAATAACTCACATGCCTCTGCAGCTAAAGATGCGCAAGTCCTTAAGTAGATTGCTCACTGACAAGACATTCCGTAAAGATTTTGTCCTATGTTGAGGCATTTAAACACAGACAATGTAGCCCTACATCGTTTGTGCGCTTTATGAAAATTGGTTTTTTCCCATCGAAAGCACTTTGCACATGTGGCATAGGATGAACCAAACTCATTATTTCAAAATAATGTACAATATGCATAAATCACCCTTGGGTATCATTGTACACAAAAAAACGAAACCCATGTACATGTATTTAATAAATAACAAATGGATTTATACAATTCCCAGACATTACTAAAAAAAACCCAACTTCAAATGATTTCTCAAAAGCTGCTTAACATAATTAAACCATATTTGACAGAAAGTACCCTAGCATAATGCCTTTCAGTTTAATACAAAAGATGCTGATTGATTATTCAATATGGCCTTTATTAGTAAAATAGCATAAAACTTCAGATTGGCATAAATGGTACTAATCCACCATCCAATATATAACTGCCATTTCCACAATTTTTAAAAACCATTCAGTGTCAGAAATCATCATCCTAACCAAGACTTCTTGGCTAATGGCTCTTGCATTTGGCTTTAAGACATCATCCTAACCAAGACTTCTTGGCTAACGGCTCTTGCATTTGGCTTTAAGGCAGATGGCATCCAGGTGAGCAATCTTTTGAATCTCTTATTATGGGCATTAGTTATCAGGGTTTCAGACATGTTTTATGGGCATTAGTTATCAGAGTTTCAGACATGTTTTATGGGCATTAGTTATCAGAGTTTCAGACATGTTTTATGGGCATTAGTTATCAGGGTTTCAGACATGTTTTGCTGTCGTTGATTAAGATTTTATGCAATCAATAAACTCGGGCTGAAACCAGCCTTTTTTTCTCAGAATATAATGGTCCTGGCCTAGATGCGAGTTTTATGAGATCAATAAAACTTAAATCTGGATAGATAATGAATAAGACACTATAAAGTCCACAAGTTCATTCCCTTTGCAGACCCAATTTGCATTTTGAACTTGTACATATGGAGTTTTCTGCCTCTGCCACACACTTCGGTTTACTATGCAATTTGGTGGTATTCCATATTTGACCTACAATGGTAGAGTTTGGAAAAACAGTATCATTGAATTAAATTTTTGTTCATTTTCTTTTATTAAATTGGGGTGCTTCCAATAAATTTAATTTGCCCATTAATGATTTTTAGTTTCAGAGCTAGTTGGGCTATTTCATCACGCCCATTGATGCTGTGATCACAAAGCAGTTTCTTCACTTTCAAATTGTGCTTGCCCCTGAAAGTCATTATGGACCTTCAACAAATTAGGTTCATGCCAATCATTGTCAGACTTTGAAAAATTCATGTATTTGACCCTGAGAACATGTATGCCTGGCATAACAATTGATCTGTAATGTGTGGCAACACCAGTACATCACAACAGTATGGCTACATCCAGGGACTAAACAAATAAATTTCTGATGGGTCTTAGACTTTGGGGGGAGTGGGATTTTGGTTGGGTCCAGCCTACAATTGGCTTGTCTGTGTGAGTTTCAAACTTAAACATGAACATATTTTTGCATATTCATTTACTTTAAAGTAAGCGTTTGTGCAAACAAATATACTTGAATAAGACCAGAAATGAAATCAGTTTTGCTTTTACTAGCTTTGCTGGTCATATGATCTTATTGGATGATTTCTAGTCCATTATCTGTCATCAATCAATCATTCATCAGTCTGTTAGCACATCTATTTCTTAGCACTAGTTTTATCACTACTTCAAAACTAATTTTATAGTTGCCATGAAATTTTACACACACAGCCATCCTGTGGTCTAAATGAAAAAGCACCACTCAGACATCAAATGTGGCCATTACAGTGGCCATCTTGAATTTTCCTTTTGCTACTCCTCCTGAATCATATCAGCATGAGGTTGTCAGTAAAAGAATTATCATGTCTAATTATGAGGTTGTCAGTAAAAGAATTATCATGTCTAATTATGAGGTTGTCAGTAAAAGAATTATCATGTCTAATTGGTCTTAAATGAAAATGGTGGCATCTGACATTCAATATGGCAGACACAGTGGCCATCTCGCAAATTTTTGTTATTGCTACTCCTCCTGAATGTTGTTGTTATAGGGTTTAACGCCATTTTTCAGCACAAGATAGGCTATACATGGCGGCCAGTATTAATAGTGGAGGAAGAACCCGAGAAAACCCCGGAAGGAACCACCAACCCACAAGAAGCTACCAGCAAGCTTTCTCACATATACACATTTGCTGAGCCCGAGACTTGAACCCACGCAGACAGAGGTGAGATGGCAGTGATCTGTGACGTCCTCCTGGATGACAAGACGTATTGACGTGGGGTTTTTGACCAGAAGACTTCTTATGATGAATAGTTGGTACTAAATGAAAACGGTCTCAGATGTCCAGTAATGCTACCACAGTTGCTGCTCCTAAAGGGATGATCATATCGACATGAGGTTTTCACTAAAAGACTTCTTGTGATGTCTGATTGGTTCTGAATAAAAATGGTGCTGATCTGATGTACAATATGGCTGCCACAGTGGCTATTTTGAAAATGTTATTGCTGATCATCCTGAATTGATGATCATATCAACATGTGGTTTTCATTTCGCATTCAGATTGTTCTAATGGTACTGTTCAGAGAGTCAGTATGCGTGCTACAGTGGCCATTTTGAAAATCTTGTTATCACTATTTCTCCTGAATCAATGGTCATAACAGCATGGGGGTTTCACTGAAAGACTTCAGTGGTCATAACAGCATGGGGGTTTCACTGAAAGACTTCAATGGTCATAACGGCATGGGGGTTTCACTGAAAGACTTCAATGGTTATAACAGCATGGGGGTTTCACTGAAAGACTTCAGTGGTCATAACAGCATGGGGTTTCACTGAAAGACTTCAGTGGTCATAACAGCATGGGGTTTCACTGAAAGATTTCAATGGTCATAACAGCATGGGGGTTTCACTGAAAAACTTCAAATGTCATAACAGCATGGGGTTTCACTGAAAGATTTCAGTGGTCATAACAGCATGGGGTTTCACTATAAGACTTCAGTGGTTATAACAGCATGGGGGTTTCACTGAAATACTTAATAGGATGACTAGTTGTTTGTAAATGAAAAGGACATAATCGCTACTTCAGCGTGATTGGTTGTATTAATGTTGTGTTTTAACCAAAAGACTTTTTAAATGTCTAGTTGGTACTACATTGTGTCAGTCTGATATGGAATATGACCACCACGGCATCCATCTTGTTCTTGCTATTCCTCCAAAATGGAAAGTCATATCAACATGGGGCTTTCACCAGAAGACTTCTTATGAGGCTTTGTTGGTCCTGTTGAAACTGACGTCCAGTTGACATCCAGTATGTCCACCACAGCAGTTAACTTGAAAATCTTGTTATCATTGAAGAATATCTGATGGTTTTAACACTCTGTAGTTAAAAGGATAAAATGGTCTTTACCTTAATTCCTGGAAATTTGTTTCAGCCAGTATAGCATCAGCCCCTTAAGGGGATCCTTATTCATATTACTTACCTCATTCAAGTGCAGACATCTTTCAGCCCTTGCATTTTCATTACATTTCAATTTAATTTTGATTAAATTTAAACTGAAAAAAAAAATATAATTTTGTCAAACACATTAAACTTTTGACACATCTTTTGGGTCAGAACCAGACATTTACAGTCATGTTCACACTTTACACCTGACAACCTGTTTTTCTAAATTGAGAAATTAAATTCCTCATGTTCTGTCCATTTGTAGTGAATCTTTCCAAAAACACAGCTCCTCTCCTGTTGACCTCCTATCAGCCTAGCTGCATTGATGCTGAGTTAATTATACATGTGTGCAGACTGCCCACCTTTAAATTGCACTTAGTACAATTATACTTTATTGAAAAATAATGACAAGTGGTAAAAATCAGTTGGCTGGTCCAGATGCATGGTTACTTATCCTAAGACTGCTCCCGTGGCCTAGTGGTTAGAGTGTCCACCTCGGATGCAGGAAGTTGTGGGTTCAATCCCCAGCCGAGTCATACCAAAGACTTACAAAAATGGTACTAACAGCTGCCTCGCTTGGCGCTGAGCATTAAGAGGTTAGTGTTAGGACTGGTTGGTCTGGTGTCAGGATAATGTGACTGGGTGGGAACATCATGCTACATGTCTGCGGCATGATGCCTCAGTGCTAGATATCACTATAAACTGCCACACTGCAGACATCATAGTGATATGACTGAAAAATTGTTAAAGCTACGTTAAAAATCACACACACACACATTTATCCTAAGATTGACCATCAATAAATTGTGGAATGTTGGTTGGATTGCAAATTAATTCTGGTTAATGGATTGATGATGTCTGTCCAGAAGTTTGTCCATCCATTTGTCAGGCTAAAATCAACAATGAATTAAGAGTTTGCATTTAAGTTATTTTCTAATACTTTGCTTGTAGTGTCACATGACTTGGTAAGTAAATGTTTCCTGAGGAATACTACTGCCTTCAGAGAAAACTAGGTAAAAGTGACCTAACTACCACTACCTTCACATTGAAAGGACTCACTGCATGTGTTTGAAACATGTGCTTTCAATTCTGCACCAGAGTCAGGTGCTAATTTTAGTAATGAGTATTCCCAATTCAAGACTGTTAAAGGACTGAAATTCCATCAATAAAACCATGTCTCTATTTGTTTTTCACTTTTTTTTTCCTACAACATAACTTACATTATTAACCAATCCTGGTCAGCCTAACCCATATATACTCTATTTTATGTTCACCCATTTCCAGGCTGGTTCCCATTTTTCCATACCATTAGTACTGTTTGTCCAAAATAAACTGTACTGTCACTAGTATATCACAAGAGACCAATACACTCTATCTGATCTATGATAACTCCTAAAATAAATAATAGTAAGTTACTAACCTTTTCCTTAGTAATTCCTGGCTACAGGTAATTCTGTTGTCCTTAGTAATTCCTTGCTACAGGTAATTCTCTTGTCAGAAATATAAATGAGACTCTGATATATGGCTTTAATGTTTTTTTTTCTTCTTCAGGTTGCCGTTCTATTATGAAGTAAAGATAGTGTTTGTGTTTTGGTTGCTATCTCCCGTGACCAAAGGGTCGAGTTTCCTCTACAAGAAATTTGTGCATCCATCTCTAGTCAAGAGAGAAAAGGTAAATCCACGAACAGTCAGTATATTGTCTGTGTGGCTGTCCATTTGCCAGGTTATTTAGTCTGATATACTCATCAATGAAGGGTTTATTTATTGCCAGGTTATTTAGTCTGATATACTCATCAATGAAGGGTTTATTTAATCAGTATCTTGTGGATATGCCAGTACATACATATGCATTTATTTTGACAGCATTTTCTTCTATGTCAGTCAGAAAGAATGAATGATACTTACACCATAATAACATCATGTAGTAATGCACTCAAGTGGAATACCAAAAACTTCTGCTTTGTTTCAACCTGAAGTTTTGATTTAATTGCAAAAATAACAGTGCTTCAAATTGCATCTAAAATGGTTGTATTTATAAATTTACATTTCCATGCGACATATCAAATGGTTGTATTTACAATTATAAATTTACATTTCCATGCGACATATCAAATGCTCACTATCAGGTAGCCATACAAAATCATAATACAGCAGCTATAAAATGACCTAAGTTTCTAATTGCACGTGTGTGTGTGTGTATGTATGTATGTATGTATGTATGTATGTATGTATATATATATATATATATATATATATATATATATATATATATATATATATATATATATATATATATATATATTAATACAAATAATACTATCATACAGGTTAGATAATTTTTAATTCATGCTCTATGGAGATTTGAACCCAGGTCCATGGGTAAACAGCACCGATCACCTTGCCTGCACACACTAGCCCATATTCCCTCATGAACAAGCACACATCACCAATAAATGATGCTACTTAATCAGTGTTATATGCACTCCAAGGATAGCACTTTACATTCTGTCTGTGTCCAGTGTATATTTATAATTCTCTCTCTCTCTCTCTCTCTTTTATATGTGTGTATGTATGTATATATATGTGTGTGTGTGTGTGTATATATATATATATATACACACACACACACACAGTGCATGCATTATGGAAAATCCACATTAACACGATCAGCCTTAATCCTTTCATGCTCTTCCTGTCATGGACTGGTTGTAGTTTTCATTGTGGATGGATTAAGCTGTGTTGCCCAAGTCAGGAAGTCACATTAGTATAATTAAGTAATAGTGGATACCCATTACATCACATGGAACTCGAGTATACAGTGAATGATGTATTTATTAAGTTGTACACAGTGCCATTTTGTATTCAAAGACTCTGCAAGTAAACCACATTTATATATGTGTATACCAAGAGATAATAAACACAGTGTAAAGTAAGATGCATGTTTAAAATATAAAAAAGAAACCCAGTAGTGCAATATTGTTTTTATTAACATTTCCTAGCTGCTGCGATAGACTTATATTATAACCACATCATTAAAAGATTAATGGGGAGTGTTTAAAAATGTGTATATACTGCTTATTATGAGAAAATATGTTAGTCTTGTTATGTTTCTCAATGCATATCAGAAGTTCATATTTGATTTTACACAAACAGCAAAAAACATTTTCAATCAGAAATGAATTAAATGTTGGTGATAAAAGTAACGTCAGAGTTCTGTCATCCTGACTGGCCTTCATTAAGAATCGTAGTGGCTGAGTAAAAGTGTCGCTTGTCAAATGGTGCTTGAAGAAAGATTGATGAAGAAAGAAAGTGACGAAGAAAGAAACCTTTTTCATAACAGTCATTTCTCTGCCTTCGTTACTTCGAAGATGAATTTGTTGTATTTAAGAATTAACATACTCTGAAATATTCAGTCATTCTATGTCTTCAGATGAATGTATTTGTATATGGCTTACAGTAAATTTAAAAGAGGTTTTGCAAATAGTGCAGACTTTAAAGAGAGACACTTTAATAACCAATACGACAAGCATTTTTTTAAATGAAATATCATTTATTAAGAAAGAACATTGACATTATTGCTTGATGCAAAACAATACTAAATGTATGTACATGTAAATATTTGAAGACTCTCCTACATTCACATACATGTATTGTGAATTAGAATTAAAGCAGATTGGGAATGTTCAAACTAGTCAAACACACAAGAAAATTGAATGATGGAATTGATAGTCTTTTGCCTATTATGGGATATTTATGTACATTGAAGCAGATTGGGAATGTTGAAACCAGTCAAACACACAAGAAAATTGAATGATGGAATTGATAGTCTTTTGCCTATTATGGGCTGTTTATGTACATAGCTAAATTTGTTTTTTTATAAACTAATATATTCGTAGTGTCATTGCATTTGATTTGGAACATTTTCATTCAACGGTGTTTATTAGAGATATTTATGTGCATGTCTCAATTTGTTTTTCACAAACTAACATATTCTTAGTATCATTGCATTTGATTTGGAACATTTTCATTCAACGGTGTTTATTAGGGATATTTGTATACATGCCTAAAAAACATTTCACAAATATATTATTGGTATCATAGCACTGGATTTAGAACATTTTCATTCAACAGTGTTTATTTTGAATATTGAAACAAGACATTGATTACTAGTTGCCTAAGTCATTTAAGCCGTTTTCTCAATTTGCTTGTTATACTATGGCGTTTGGGGTGTATACTGGGAGGAATGTTATAAAGCTTGAATCAAATACAATTGTTCTTTCATTCAGAAAAAAAAGAATTAAGTTTAGATGTGCTCAGGCCATTACACATAACACTTTTTATTCTAAATTTAAGTTGAACAGATTGTCTCGTAATGGGAAAATACATAATATATAACACTTGAGACTAATTTTACACAGTGATATGAGAACATTAGACGCACTTCTCAGTCCATATTGTTTCTCCATCAAATACAGTACACAATCACATCAATGTATTGTGTTAATTCTGCCACCTCCAGAATCCAGCACTCCCAAAAGCTTGAAGTCTCAGTTTTTCATACGAAGGGAAGTAAGTCTTACAGGTTATTTCCCTTACATTGCTAGATGCAACTCCATATACCAGAAACTCACTACAAATTGTCAACATGCCTCCAAGATTTCTATTTTTTTCTCTTAGCCAGCCACTATTCTTTTTTGGAGATGGTATAGTTAGTTACAATGTAGTTTATACTGCATTTTTGTGAATTTTTAGAGGTCTTTTGTTTTTTTGTTGCCACTTCATTAGAAATGTACTTATATCAATAATACCATATTTACAGCTATGTAGTACCACAAGCTGTTCTCTTTCTTAGGTTCATGTATTCACACATAGAATCTCTGTATTCTGATATATTTATCATATATTTAGTTACCATTTTACATTGTTAATTTGGTCAGTAACTGTTTTGATTTTCATTTCACAGACTCGTTGATTGAGGATATCCAACAGAAACATATTTTGATACGTGATAACCATTATCTCACATTGTATTTATACCTGGTCTGTTTTGTTCTTTATATTTTCAGAAAGTCAGTAATAACATGGCTTTAAATGGAAAATAATTTGAGCCAATTAAGGTGCTGCAAGACAATCGCAAATCCTACCTTGAGTGCACTAAATGCATATCATCCTAAATGTGCAAGGTGTGCTCCCTCTGGACATCAGACATTTGATCCAAAAAACAGCTCAAGGGCAAGGAAAACAAATGCTCAATCCAAATTCAGCAAACAAGACATTTTATGTTGATATCCTCCCTTTGATTTGTTATCTAGTTTAGCCTGGGATGTGCAAATGACTCCCGCTCAACTGCATCATACTGAGGACATATTACAGATGGACGCCAAAAGAGATATAGAATTGAGGGTAATTATAATGACTCATACAGCTTTGTCAACAATAATCTTGACAAGTGAATATGACAGTGTTGCATTGTGCAACACATCTAGGCAACACACTAAGTAAAAGTGCAGCTCCCTGACCAGATAGACAACAAAGCTAGATGTATGGAAGTGGGATTTTTTGGCCAGCTCAGGGGAAAGGAAAACAAGTGCTCAGTCCAAATCCAGTGAATAAGACATTTTATGTTGATATCTTCCCTCTGACTTGTTATCTAGCTGTTGACCCATCCAGTTGTCTGGCCAGCAAGCTAATGACAGTAATATACTTGCAGTCACAGCTGTTGACAGAACTTTCCAGCCATTCAGACAGAAGACATATGGGTTCAGTTTTCAAATATGGTTCATCCATGCCATAAGTGGTCATGTCTTATGCAGACTTTGCTGCCAGAACCAGCCATTCAGCCAGCCTTCTGTGTTGTCAACCTTTTTGGACACAACAGTGATGCTGGTTCAACATGCACAAGTGCAAAAGTCTAACCAGCCAAGCTGATTGACCAAGCTGGTCATCCCGCTCCAGCAAGCCATGCCAGACCATCATGTTAGTATTGAAGTGGTCAAGGATATCCCAAGACCACCATTTGTAGCCATCCAGTATGCTAGTTTTCAGCAGTGCATGCTGATAAGACAAAAAGGCTTTGCTGTACAGTATGATATATACCAGGACATACCACTGGAGGACCCTGAAGCTGATGAACTTAGAATCTCCTTATAAATTTCATCCTATCATGGAAAAACTGAATTTAGTTTCAAAGCTGCATTAGAAGAAATTTTTCATATCCTGCCTTATACACAATGTCTCCCACTGTTGGCTTCTTCAATGCAGTGATCCCAGCCAACTCTACTTGCACACTTTGCCTGTAGCCCTCCTCTGTAAGTGGCATTGAATTTCTTGTCCATTAGATCAGCAACTAAATATCTCTAAAAAATTAGACACTTCTTGATTCAGTGGCAAAACATAATATCTCACATCACAAAATCTTTTGGAAGCCATGGAACCACAGGTCACAATCTGCTCAGATGCAAGCTTGTCAGTTAGATGGGCACACTTACTAACAAACTTTGATATGGTTACTGGTAAATGGACACAACAAGAGAAAACCATTCATATCAACCTCTTAGAATGAAGGCAATCCTCTGGGTTTCGCATATCTGGCAGGGCTGTGTTCATTGAAAAACAGTTCTAATAATGGCAATTCAGTGGTGATCAATCACTTTTGGAAACAAGGTGGAATGAATTCACCACAACTGATCCCAATGTTGAGAAAACGAGGAGCACAGACAGCAAGATAATCCTAATTACCCTCTCCGATGGGACAAGTCATGGTCACTGACCTGCTTGACTTGGCAACAGATGTGCCCAGACAAACAGCTTCAGTTGCTAGTCTTTCACCCATGTCCAGAGAAACTTCTGCATTCCATATGGTTCGTGTCGGCATGCCATACCTTGCTTCACAAAATAAAGCTCAGTCTTTTTGGTGCAATGGTTGCTCTCCAGACAATCACCAGACCACACCACTCCTAACATAACTGCATTCCGAGATAGAACCTATCAACTTTTGCTAGATCCTCCCCACGATAAAAGCACTCTTTGTAAATATTTATCAAGTGTGGGAGCCCACATTGTAGTTCTTTGCACAAGTATATACACTTATATTCAGTTGTGTTTAATATCATTAGGATAATTTTACCCTAAAAAGTAGAGAGTTCATTTGACCCTACAGGTTGCTTTTATTATGAGTTTGGATGCTTAGCATTTCCTCCTTCTCTTGCCTATTCTTCTAATGTTAATGTGATTCCGTAATTTATTTGATGAAAAAAGGAAATTTTATTGTAAATTATACTCCTCTGAAAATACTTACTGAATCACATTACTATAAAACCCTCGCCACAATGCAAGCATCCGGTCTCAGTGCTAAAGTTAAAGCTGCTGATATCTGGTATTTAGAGTTCCACCTAGTGGAGTATGGGGAGATAATTTGTAATGGTTCTTTCCCTTTGTCTATACAACCTATAGACAGATTTTTTCAAGTCTATGGAAGGGCTAGAAAATTTGGAGGTAGCAGAAGCAATTCCTAACATTAATGTGATTGGGTAAGTATTTTCATAAGAAATGTAATTTATAAGAAAATTTACTTTTTAACGTACTAAAAAAAATTAGTTTTAAGGTGTCTAGGTTTTTTTAACATTTTTATTCATTGGATATTGTACATTTGGAAACATCGAAGTATGACATTGAACAGTAGCTGGTACATGTAGGAACTTTCCTGACTCCGTGTTGTTGAAACACAGCAGGAAGCTACAGTAACAGGAAAAGTAGCCGACTTAAGAAATAAGAATGTCACTTCTCAACCAGTACCTGGGGATGCATATATTCACAAATAAGTGACCTTAAAAAGTAACTTTTTTTTTCATTAAATAACTTTGTTCATAACATGAATTGTCACTGATAGAATGAAACAGTCAGTCAGATGGTATGTTCCATTCCACACATTTAAAAGTTGCCACTGATAGAATGCAACAGTCAGATGGTATGTTCCATTCCACACATTTAAAAGTTGCCACTGATAGAATGCAAGTCAGATGGTATATACAACTCCACGCATTTAAAGGTTGCCACTGATAGAATGCAAGTCAGATGGTATATACCATTCCACACATTTAAAAGTTGCCACTGATAGAATGCAAGTCAGATGGTATATACAACTCCACGCATTTAAAGGTTGCCACTGATAGAATGCAATAGTCAGATGGTATATACAACTCCACACATTTAAAAGTTGCCACTGATAGAATGCAAGTCAGACGGTATATACCATTCAACACATTTAAAGGTTGCCACTGATAGAATGCAAGTCAGATGGTATATACAACTCCACACATTTAAAAGTTGCCACTGATAGAATGCAAGTCAGATGGTATATACAACTCCACACATTTAAAGGTTGCCACTGATAGAATGCAAGTCAGATGGTATATACAACTCCACACATTTAAAAGTTGCCACTGATAGAATGCAAGTCAGATGGTATATACAACTCCACACATTTAAAAGTTGCCACTGATAGAATGCAACAGTCAGATGGTATATACCATTCCACACATTTAAAAGTTGCCACTGATAGAATGCAAGTCAGACGGTATATACAACTCCACACATTTAAAAGTTGCCACTGATAGAATGCTGTTGTTGTTGTTGTTCTAGGGTTTAACGCCATTTTTCAGCACAAGATAGGCTATACATGGCGGCCAGTATAACTGGTGGAGGAAGAACCCTGGAAAACCCAGGGAAGAACCACCGACCCACGAGAAGCTACTGGCAGGCTTTCCCATGTACCCACGCTAGCCGAGCCTTGGACTCGAACACACGCAGACAGAGGTGAGATGGCAGCGATCCGGAACGGTGAGCGCTTTAGACCACTCGGCCACTCGGGGCCCCTCCACTGATAGAATGCAAGTCAGATGGTGTATACAACTCTACACATTTAAAGGTTGCCACTGATAGAATGCAACAGACAGACGGTATATACCATTCCACACATTTAAAAGTTGCCACTGATAGAATGCAACAGTCAGACGGTATATACAATTCCACACATTTAAAAGTTGCCACTGATAGAATGCAAGTCAGACGGTATATACAACTACACACATTTAAAAGTTGCCACTGATAGAATGCAAGTCAGATGGTATATACAACTCTACATATTTAAAGGTTGCCACTGATAGAATGCAAGTCAGATGTATATACAACTCCACATATTTAAAAGTTGCCACTGATAGAATGCAACAGTCAGACGGTATATACCATTCCACACATTTAAAAGTTGCCACTGATAGAATGCAACAGTCAGATGGTATATACCATTCCACACATTTAAAGGTTGCCACTGATAGAATGCAAGTCAGACGGTATATACAACTCCACACATTTAAAAGTTGCCACTGATAGAATGCAAAAGTCAGACGGTATATACCATTCCACACATTTAAAAGTTGCCACTGATAGAATGCAAGTCAGATGGTATATACAGCTCCACACATTTAAAAGTTGCCACTGATAGAATGCAAAAGTCAGATGGTATATACCATTCCACACATTTAAAAGTTGCCACTGATAGAATGCAAGTCAGATGGTATATACAACTCCACACATTTAAAAGTTGCCACTGATAGAATGCAACAGTCAGACGGTATATACCATTTCACACATTTAAAAGTTGCCACTGATAGAATGCAACAGTCAGATGGTATATACAACTCCACACATTTAAAAGTTGCCACTGATAGAATGCAACAGTCAGATGGTATATACCATTCCACACATTTAAAAGTTGCCACTGATAGAATGCAACAGTCAGATGGTATATACAACTCCACACATTTAAAAGTTGCCACTGATAGAATGCAAGTCAGATGGTATATACAACTCCACACATTTAAAATTTTGCCGCTGATAGAATGCAAGTCAGACGGTATATACCATTCCACACATTTAAAGGTTGCCACTGATAGAATGCAACAGTCAGATGGTATATACAACTCCACACATTTAAAAGTTGCCACTGATAGAATGCAACAGTCAGATGGTATATACAACTCCGCACATTTAAAAGTTGCCACTGATAGAATGCAACAGTCAGATGGTATATACCATTCCACACATTTAAAAGTTGCCACTGATAGAATGCAAGTCAGATGGTATATACAACTCCACACATTTAAAAGTTGCCACTGATAGAATGCAACAGTCAGATGGTATATACAACTCCACACATTTAAAGGTTGCCACTGATAGAATGAAACAGTCAGATGGTTTATACCATTCCACACATTTAAAAGTTGCCACTGATAGAATGAAACAGTCAGATGGTATATACAACTCCACACATTTAAAAGTTGCCACTGATAGAATGCAAGTCAGATGGTATATACAACTCCACACATTTAAAAGTTGCCACTGATAGAATGCAAGTCAGACGGTATATACCATTCCACACATTTAAAAGTTGCCACTGATAGAATGCAAGTCAGATGGTATATACAACTCCACACATTTAAAGGTTGCCACTGATAGAATGAAGTCAGACAGTATATACCATTCCACACATTTAAAGGTTGCCACTGATAGAACGCAACAGTCAGATGGTATATACAACTCCACACATTTAAAAGTTGCCACTGATAGAATGCAACAGTCAGATGGTATATACCATTCCACACATTTAAAAGTTGCCACTGATAGAATGCAAGTCAGATGGTATATACAACTCCACACATTTAAAAGTTGCCACTGATAGAATGCAACAGTCAGATGGTATATACAACTCCACACATTTAAAGGTTGCCACTGATAGAATGAAACAGTCAGATGGTATATACCATTCCACACATTTAAAAGTTGCCACTGATAGAATGAAACAGTCAGATGGTATATACAACTCCACATATTTAAAAGTTGCCACTGATAGAATGCAAGTCAGATGGTATATACAACTCCACACATTTAAAAGTTGCCACTGATAGAATGCAAGTCAGACGGTATATACCATTCCACACATTTAAAAGTTGCCACTGATAGAATGCAAGTCAGATGGTATATACAACTCCACACATTTAAAAGTTGCCACTGATAGAATGAAACAGTCAGATGGTATATACCATTCCACACATTTAAAAGTTGCCACTGATAGAATGCAACAGTCAGATGGTATATTCAACTCCACACATTTAAAAGTTGCCACTGATAGAATGCAACAGTCAGATGGTATATGCAACTCCACACATTTAAAAGTTGCCACTGATAGAATGCAACAGTCAGACAGTATATACCATTCCACACATTTAAAGGTTGCCACTGATAGAATGCAAGTCAGATGGTATATACAACTCCACACATTTAAAGGTTGCCACTGATAGAATGCAATAGTCAGATGGTATTTACCATTCCACACATTTAAAAGTTGCCACTGATAGAATGCAAGTCAGACGGTATGTACTATTCCACACATTTAAAGGTTGCCACTGATAGAATGCAACAGTCAGATGGTATGTACCATTCCACACATTTAAAAGTTGCCACTGATAGAATGCAAGTCAGACGGTATATACAACTCCACACATTTAAAAGTTGCCACTGATAGAATGCAAGTCAGACGGTATGTACTATTCCACACATTTAAAAGTTGCCACTGATAGAATGCAAGTCAGATGGTATGTACCATTCCACACATTTAAAAGTTGCCACTGATAGAATGCAAGTCAGACGGTATGTACTATTCCACACATTTAAAAGTTGCCACTGATAGAATGCAACAGTCAGATGGTATATACCATTCCGCACATTTAAAAGTTGCCACTGATAGAATGAAACAGTCAGACGGTATATACAACTCCACACATTTAAAAGTTGCCACTGATAGAATGCAAGTCAGACGGTATGTACTATTCCACACATTTAAAGGTTGCCACTGATAGAATGCAAGTCAGATGGTATGTACCATTCCACACATTTAAAGGTTGCCACTGATAAAATGCAATAGTCAGATGGTATATACAACTCCACACATTTAAAAGTTGCCACTGATAGAATACAAGTCAGACGGTATGTACTATTCCACACATTTAAAGGTTGCCACTGATAGAATGCAAGTCAGACGGTATATACCATTCCACACATTTAAAAGTTGCCACTGATAGAATGCAAGTCAGATGGTATATACAACTCCACACATTTAAAAGTTGCCACTGATAGAATGCAACAGTCAGATGGTATATACAACTCCACACATTTAAAAGTTGCCACTGATAGAATGCAAGTCAGATGGTATATACCATTCCACACATTTAAAAGTTGCCACTGATAGAATGCAACAGTCAGATGATATGTACCATTCCACACATTTAAAGGTTGCCACTGATAGAATGCAAGTCAGACGGTATATACCATTCCACACATTTAATGGTTGCCACTGATAGAATGCAAGTCAGACGGTATATACCATTCCACACATTTAAAAGTTGCCACTGATAGAATGCAAAAGTCAGATGGTATATACAACTCCACACATTTAAAAGTTGCCACTGATAGAATGCAAAAGTCAGATGGTATATACCATTCCACACATTTAAAGGTTGCCACTGATAGAATGCAACAGTCAAGACGGTATATACCATTCCACACATTTAAAAGTTGCCACTGATAGAATGCAAGTCAGATGGTATATACAACTCCACACATTTAAAAGTTGCCACTGATAGAATGCAACAGTCAGACGGTATATACCATTCCACACATTTAAAAGTTGCCACTGATAGAATGCAAGTCAGATGGTATATACCATTCCACACATTTAAAGGTTCCCACTGATAGAATGCAATAGTCAGATGGTATATACAACTCCACACATTTAAAGGTTGCCACTGATAGAATGCAAAAGTCAGATGGTATATACAACTCCACACATTTAAAAGTTGCCACTGATAGAATGCAAAAGTCAGATGGTATATACCATTCCACACATTTAAAAGTTGCCACTGATAGAATGCAAGTCAGATGGTATATACAACTCCACACATTTAAAAGTTGCCACTGATAGAATGCAAGTCAGACGGTATATACCATTCCACACATTTAAAAGTTGCCACTGATAGAATGCAAAAGTCAGATGGTATATACAACTCCACACATTTAAAGGTTGCCACTGATAGAATGCAAGTCAGACGGTATATACCATTCCACACATTTAAAAGTTGCCACTGATAGAATGCAAGTCAGATGGTATATACAACTCCACACATTTAAAGGTTGCCACTGATAGAATGCAAGTCAGACGGTATATACCATTCCACACATTTAAAAGTTGCCACTGATAGAATGCAAGTCAGATGGTATATACAACTCCACACATTTAAAATTGCCACTGATAGAATGCAAGTCAGATGGTATATACCATTCCACACATTTAAAAGATTGTCATGCTCTCTATTAAATGTTATTTTCATAGTCTATTGGTAAAAGTACAGTAGCATAGTTTATATATCTTTATTGATTTAGAATGAATTTTGAAATGAATTATGGCAGCATGTCATAATTTTCCAGTGTTCTTGATAATACACATATGGTATAAATGGTATGGCATGTGTTTGTAATCTTTGTTAGAGTTTTATTGTATTACTGTTTTGAGTAAATTCTTCAAAGTTGTGTCTTGTAAATAGTATGAAAATAGAAGAGAATTAATAACTAGTATACATACAGATAGTATGAAAATAGAAGGGAATTGATAACTAGTACACATGTTACACATACAAATAGTATGAAAATAGAAGGAAATTAATAACTAGGACACATACAAATAGTATGAAAATAGAAGGGAATTAATAACTAGTACACATAGTACACATACAACTAGTATGAAAATAGAAAGGAATTAATAACTAGTATGAAAATAGAAGGGAAATAACTAGTATGAAAATAGAAGGGAATTAATAACTAGTACACATACAGATATTATGAAAATAGAAGGGAATTAATATCATTTATTGAAAATGTGTGTCTGTGTGTATGTGATTTTGATTTTTAAGCTTAGCTTTAAAAAAATTTCAATCATTTTGCTACAATTTCTGCAGTGTTGTCTAGCACTGGAGCATCGTGTAGCATGATGTCCCACCCACATGATGTAGCATCATGTGGCATGATGTCCCAACCAGTCCCATTATCCTGACACCAGGCCAACCAGTCCTAACACAAACCTCTTAATGCTGATCGCAAAGCGAGGCAGCTGTTAGTACCATTTTTGAAAGTCTTTGGTATGACTAGAACCATGACCTTCCACATCCGAGGTGGATTATCTAACCAATAGGCCATCGGAGGTGGATTATCTAACCAATAGGCCATCGGAGGTGGATTATCTAACCAATCGGCCACCGGAGCGGTCTTTATTGAGAAAGAATATTGAATAAGTAAATTTTTTTTTTTGTGTAAGCTAACACGTACACACACAGATATATATATATATATATATATATATATATATATATATATATATATATATATATATATATATATATATATATATATATATTTTCTTTCTTCTATAGTACACGCATTTCTCTATGTGTTCATAGCAAGGTCACTGATAAATACCACAAAAAATGTTACCACAGGTAAAAGTATCTGCCATTGTTGAGTTTACATTGTTGGGGTTATCCCATGTGTTAGTGTGTTGATGCACATGGCAGATACAATAGAATCAGCAAAGGGTGCCATAAAACGCACTACATCTGCAATCAAATCTACATTGATGGAATTGTACTAAATTAAGTGGATTTCTGCTTGACTCGGGAAAATCCACCAAACTGAGAGGACATCACTATTTATAGTGGGCACTTAATCCCTTGCCCCTTTGTCCATGTCCAGCAGATTAAGTGGTCAATCCGTAATCCGAATGCATGTACTATATGTGTGTGTTTTGCAATAAAAAAATAGCACATGCAGTTTAATTCCCAACATAATCTCATGTTTTATTTTGAGACTGTTGGTTCCTGCATTCATTGGTCATCTGTACATGTGACAGGTCTGGCTCACATGCCCAGGGTGGATGATTGGCCTAAAGCACTCGATGTCACCGTTCATTGTCATCTCACCTTATTGATTTGCTTGATGTTGTTATTGTTGTAGGGTTTAACGCCGATTTTCAACACAGGATAGGCTATACATGGCGGCCAGTATCATTGGTGGAGGAAGAACCCAGAATAACCCTGGAAAGAACCACCGACCCACGAGAAGCTACTGGCAAGCTTTCTCACATACCCACATTGGCCGAGCCCGAGACTCAAACCCATGCAGACAGGTGAGATGGCATTGATCCGTAACGGTGAGCTCTTTAGACCACTCGGCCACTCAGGGCCCCTGATTTGCTTGTAAAAAATATTTATATGTCTTATTGGTTGGGTTGTGATTTGCTTGTAAAAAAAAAAGTTTTGTATCATACTGATTTGTTTGGAAAAAATTTCAGAGTTGTATATCTTACTGATTGGTTTGTAAAAAAAAACTATATCTTTTTTTGATTATCTTGTAAAATTACCTTGTGCAAAATTCCTGCACATTTTATATCAAGATATATCAGTAGAATCCAAAGCATATTTAGCAAAGTTTCAAGTAAGATTACGTCTGTATTATGACACCTGACTTGACATAAAAGTGCATTATTTCAAAAGAGTGTATGGTCTCTTCAGTTTGAAGTGTCTGTATGCATTTCTTTTTTGATTGGTTATAGTACTGTTCATGCTCACAAGTCCAGCTGCAAACAACATAGACCATGATCTGCAATCACATAATGTACCAGTGGATTAGGTTCTATATTGTTTGCTCTACCAATTATTTCCACAAAAATTGCACAGACCCAGATTTGCTGGCACATCATGTGATGGAAGATCTGGGTCTGTGCAGTTTCCAGTTCTGTCAGCTTTGGTGAACATTATCAACAGATTTGTTAAACACAAGTTTTATAGTTATTACCATATATACTTGCTTGTAAGATGAGTCCAAGTGCAAACTGCACAGACCCAGATCTGCCAGCATATAATGTGCTGGCAGATCTGGGTCTGTTCATTTTATTAGAAGTCAGTATAACAAAAAATATCGACCCTGGTCTTCTGTAGGAACATTATGCTATGACAGATCAGGATCTCTGTAGTTTATAATCGGACTCAATTCATGAGCAAGTATATATGATACATCCCCCTATATGTCATCACTGTGTAATGTTGGTATGCATTTGGTTAATGTATAATGTGTGTGACATGATGTTAAGATGTTAATGAGTATTCATTTTATATGTTGAAATTAAATCCAAAACTCAGTGCATAAGACTTACCATAAGCAAATATTTAATGTTTTATGTACAAGCACTAATTGCTGTTGAGATATATTATAAGGAGTACTGTAGAAAAAATTCAGTGTGGAAGCTATAACATTTATATATTGAATTTTTTAATCTAGGAAATAGATGAATGCATTGTTCAGGCCCGGACCAAAGGCTACAGCACTCTTCTCACACTTGGTCACAGAGGACTTACTTATGCCACCAATGTAGTGGTCACAACTGCCATTAAGGTTTGTAATTCAGTCAAAGCAGGTCATGCAGATATCTTTATTAAATACTTAAGAGTGAAAGATACAAATGTCTTGGTGAAATATTGTACATATTTTTTTAATCCCTGTATTTTCGAATGAAAACCATATCCTTATATTTTTACTCAGAATACTTGATCTCCCATCATGCCCTGCAATATGTGATTGTGTTATGTCTCAGAGGTTTTCCTTGTAGTAAGAAAAATTAGAATTTTGTTGAGCTACAGCTATAAATAGAAACTATTACATTTCATGGAAGTTATTTTTTGCCAAAGATGTTTGTCTCACCAGCGTTTGCTTCTGTTCAGAGTTATGTACCCTGTACTACCTTGACATCAGTGTTTAAAAAACCTGGTGTGCTGCATTGTTGAGTTGAACTTACTTTTATACTCAGATTCGGTATAAGAGTTTACAGAATTTCTAAAATGTTATTAATTTCAAAGATTAGTTCATCCCAAACCTACTGTTCCCATAAATCATTATATTTTTATTACTAGTCGATAAATACAGTTGAAAATGAGGTAGGCAGATGAATGCGGGAGTGGGAGTGCTAAGGAGTGAGGTACTCTAATGAATGTGGCAGTGCTAAAGAGTGAGGTACTCTAATGAATGTGGGAGTGCTAAAGAGTGAGGTACTCTAATGAATGTGGATTGCTAAAGAGTGAGGTACTCTAATGAATGTGGGAGTGCTAAAGAGTGAGGTACTCTAATGAATGTGGATTGCTAAAGAGTGAGGTACTCTAATGAATGTGGGAGTGCTAAAGAGTGAGGTACTCTGATGAATGTGGGAGTGATAAATAATGAGGTACTCTAATGAATGTGGGAGTGCTAAAGAGAGAGCCTAATCTTAAAGCTTTGATGCAGAAGAAAGTTTGATATATAATAGAAAGATGATATTCTTGTCCTCTATAATTACTAGATATATTTTAGCATGATACATTTGAACTTGTAGCATTGCCATATGGTAAAATGTCATGTTTTTTTTTAATTAAAAAAAGCACGTGATGAAATATATTTGGTATTAACATAGGAAAAGAAAATAGCCCTAATTTATGGATATTTCTCATACTTTTTGTGTATATGTTTCCAATGAATATGAGTAATTATTGATAAAAAATATAATTGTACTGTATGTTTTCGCATGTAAATTGATTCCAACTGCAAAACAAGATTGCAAAATACACGTGCAGATCAGGGTCTGCAGTATTTTGTTGTACTGATTACTCCTAACAAACAGTATAGATCCAGATCTACTATAATTGCATGCCATGTGACAGTGGCTCTGAGTCTTTGCATTGCAGACTTATGGTATAATAAGCTATTTCCCATTGTATGGTGAAGGCACATTTCTGTTGGGCCAGATGTAGTATGGTTATTTCTCTTGGGTCAAATGGAGTGTGGACATCTGTGTTTTGTCATATGGAGTGCGAACCTTTCTGTTGGGCCAAATGGAGTGTGGTCATTTCTGTTTTGTCAAATGGAGTATGGACATCCATGTTTGGTCATATGGAGCGTAGACATTTATTCTGGGTCAAATGGAGTGTGGTGATATCTTTTTGGTCAAATGGAGTGTCAGTAGGTGTTTGGTCGTATGGATTGTGGATATTTATGCCGGGTTAAATGGAATATTTGCTGAATGCATAACATAAAGAAGAACATTTATTTTATGATGAGTCAATACGCCTCTTTATGCAGTTGTTCAATATAAATTCTTAGCTGTAAAGACTTCATTGGTTTGATGCTTATTAGCTCTACTGGTGAAAGACCAGCAAAGATTATGCAGTGGTCTTGTTTTCATTCTATGCAGCATTATATTGATAATACCATGAATGAGTGGAATTCCTATCAGGTCATGCTATCGTGTACAGGAGTTATGGCTCCTTATTGCCTTGTCAATTTCAAGATAATAGCAGGAATCGTCATTGTTATTTAAATGGACGTTATACTTCAGCAGATGAAGTTAACATTCAGTCAAGACTGTGCTTTTAGGAAGTAAAGTCAGTTTTCAAGGTGAACTCATTCAACTAGTTTTTCAATATAGAAAAATGTCATGTGCATTTTGCTCTTGATTATAGTTATCCTCAGAAGTTCAAGACAACTTCAGTGTGACAGAAATTGTATTGCATGAATTTTTCCATTTGGCATGATGTAATAATATATTTATTTTCTTTAAGGGGCAAAGCACTCTAGTGGAACATATCAAGAAGAGCTACAGCACTAATGACCTGCGTGTAAAGGATGGCAGTAGTTCCCCTATTGAAGACAGAGTAGACAGTTTTATAGATGATGAAGATGAATTAGGTATTCATTTTGGAAACATATTATGTGAATGGGAATTTATATTTTGCTGTGTGTCCAAGTCTTCTGCAGGAAAGAAATCTGCAAGATTTTTTGAATGACCTTTCAAATAGTGGCAAAGAAATGGATTATAATTTACCAACAATTGCTCTTTTTGAAATTTTTGCTGGCTGAAATATGTCCCATTATGTTGGGGGTTTTTTATTTGTTTTTTTGAGAAATACTTAAAACAGGAGGGAGTGACTTGAAAATTCAAATTTTAAAAAAGTTGGTTTTCTCATTGAAAAATCCTTAAACTTGTTTAAAAGTTTTTGATTTTTGCCCAGAACTCCTTGAACTTATCTGAGGCAATACAAAATGTAATAACTGAATAAATAATGTATCTCTTTTTAAATGAAGAAATTTTATTTATATATTTTCCAAAAATAATAAATATAAGAGGAGAAAATTGGGTGGATCAAATACACAACATGGGTAGTTACCAGATGGAGTAGAATCCCATTGCTGTAGTGGTGTGCTAATTATTTTAGTGGGTTTTTTAAAGCATTTCTTCCAATTTATGCATTGTTAAGAAAAGTGACATGTAGAGAAAATTTAGTCATGTAAAAATATGAATAGGTCTATTGTAAGTTCTATTTAAAAAATCCAAGGCTGTACAAACCATGAATTATACTTTTAGCTTACCAAACATAAGGTTAAAGTGATCTAACATTATAGACCTTTGCCCATCATGTTTTGCGAGTCCATCATTAATTATTATTATAAACTTCTCAAAGACAGCCAAACAGATTTTGACCAAATTTGGCACAAAGCATTGTGTCATATAGGGCTTTCATATTTTATACACATGATTCAGGTCCATCATGAAGTAAGACAATTGGTCCAAAAAATATTTTTTTTTTAAATTATCTCTTAGAATACAGTGAATATATTAAATCAAATTTGACAGAATATCCAGACAGTGAGACCTTTCGAAGTTTGTACAAATGTTGTCAATGTCTACTTTCAAATATGGCCACTGTTACAAAACCAAATATGCCAAAAAATACCTCCCCCAAAAACCTTTGAAATGATTTCAGCATAACCACTGAATAAAATTTGACCAGACTTAACACAAAGCATCCAAGCACGAAGACATTTCTTATTTTATATGTGATGCCAATTCACTGTCAGGTATGGCTGCTATTTACTTACAACTTAAAAAAACCTTCTTCTCTAAAATTACTCAACAGATTTTTACCAAATTATATAGAAAGCATCCTGACATAGAGGTCTTTGTTTTGTACAGTTGATGCTGATCGAACATCAAATATGACTGCCATTACTAAAAATAGATCAACCTTTAAACTTCTTCATAAAATATGCTCCACCAAACTTTACCAGATTTGAGTATAGGACAAATGTTGCCGATGTGCCATCAGATATGGAATAAGATGGAAAAAATAGAGAAAACATTAAACATTTGTTTTTGTAACATGCAATCAACAGCATTGGAATAAATTTCAACAAAAAACTTCCTAGTGACCCAGATTTCTTGGCTAACGGCTCTTATATTAGGCTAATAGGCAGATGACAGTAAGGTGACCAACCTCATACCAACTTGGGCCTCTTGTTTGACAAAATTGGCAAAAGCTAAACAGTTTCATTTTGAACTTATTATTCTTAAGTCAGTTTTAACTGGATTGCAGTAGTCACATTGCTTTAACAGGGAATGCCAGTTCCCTAAGCATTTAGGATGAAAGTATTTTCTGTTCTCAGTGTGGGGTTTTTTTTGTGTCATCATTTAAGTGGCTTCTGTTTCCTTCCTTGTTTCACACAGATAAGATCACTTAAGATATCCTTTAGTTATTGATTTAATTTAGGTTCTGTCTATATCTCAGCCTGTTCATATCAATAATTTTTTCTTAAATCAGAGACTGCCGTTGAATCACAGCCACATGATGCAGGTACTTGTTAATTTCTCATTAACATCTCGTTTTGATTGCACATGCATTTCAGGTCCTCACGAGACACTAATTGTCACAGAAAATAATCAAAAGAAAATAGTAAAGAAAGAATTACTTGGTAATATTTTAGTCCTCTTTATTCTGTGTCTAACCATTTTATTTTATATAGCCATATCTAAGGTATTATTATTCCATTCATTTTATTTTATTTTGGCCCTAGTTTGGTTAGAGAATATGTTATCTACCCTTTAGTTGTTTTCAGAAACAGCATTATATTCATTTCTATTTATCATTATAATCTGTATTGCATGAATTGGTGTGCATATTTGGAAACATGGAATATAATGCTGGGATATGTTGATTTTTTTTTCTGTAAATCATTTTTGTTTCAGGTATAAACCTGGAAACTATAATTTAATTAAAGAAATACAGTATGGTATCATTAACATGACTCATTCTGCTGTGATTAGGTTTTGAAATCATACACTGGGGTTAAATAAGTTTTATTAGATGTTGGAATCATGCACTGGGATTAAATAAGTTTGATTAGATGTTAGAATCATACACTGGGGTTAAATAAGTGATTAGAGTTTGGAATCATACACTGGGGTTAAATAAGTTTGATTAGATTTTAGAATCATACACTGGGGTTAAATAAGTTTGATTAGATGTTGGAATCATACACTGGGGTTAAATAAGTGATTAGATTTTGGAATCATACACTTGCGTTAAATAAGTTTGATTAGAGTTTGGAATCATACACTGGGGTTAAATAAGTTTGATTAGATTTTGGAATCATACACTGGGGTTAAATAAGTGATTAGATTTTGGAATCATACACTGGGGTTAAATAAGTTTGATTAGATTAGATTTTGAATCATACAATGGGGTTAAATAAGTTTGATTAGATTTTGGAATCATACACTGGGGTTAAATAAGTTTGATTAGATTTTGGAATCATACACTGGGATTAAATAAGTTTGATTAGATTTTGGAATCATACACTGGGATTAAATAAGTTTGATTAGATTAGATTTTGGAATCGTACAATGGGGTTAAATAAGTTTAATTAGATGTTGGAATAATACACTGGGATTAAATAAGTTTGATTAGATTTTGGAATCATACACTGGGATTAAATAAGTTTGATTAGCTTTTGGAACCATACACTGGGGTTAAATAAGTTTGATTAGATTTTGGAATCATACACTGGGGTTAAATAAGTTTGATTAGATGTTGGAATCATACACTGGGATTAAATAAGTTTGATTAGATTTTGGAATCATACACTGGGATTAAATAAGTTTGATTAGATTTTGGAATCATACACTGGGGTTAAATAAGTTTGATTAGATTTTGGAATCATACACTGGGGTTAAATAAGTTTGATTAGATTTTGGAATCATACACTGGGGTTAAATAAGTTTGATTAGATGTTGGAATCATACACTGGGGTTAAATAATTTTGATTAGATTTTGAAATCATACACTGGGATTAAATAAGTTTGATTAGATTTTGGAATCATACACTGGGGTTAAATAAGTTTGATTAGATGTTGGAATCATACACTGGGGTTAAATAAGTTTGATTAGATTTTGGAATCATACATTGGGGTTAAATAAGTTTGATTAGATTAGATTTTTGAATCATACAATTGGGTTAAATAAGTTTGATTAGATTAGATTTTTGAATCATACAATAGGGTTAAATAAGTTTGATTAGATGTTGGAATCATACACTGTGATTAAATAAGTTTGATTAGATTTTGGAATCATACACTGGGATTAAATAAGTTTGATTAGATTTTGGAATCATACATTGGGGTTAAATAAGTTTGATTAGATGTTGGAATCATACACTGGGATTAAATAAGTTTGATTAGATGTTGGAATCATACACTGGGGTTAAATAAGTTTGATTAGATTTTGGAATGATACACTGGGGTTAAATAAGTGATTAGATTTTTGAATCATACAATGGGGTTAAATAAGTTTGATTAGATTAGATTTTTGAATCATACAATGGGGTTAAATAAGTTTGATTAGACGTTGGAATCATACACTGTGATTAAATAAGTTTGATTAGATTTTGGAACCATACACTGGGGTTAAATAAGTTTGACTAGATTTTAGAATCATACACTGGGGTTAAATAAGTTTGATTAGATGTTGGAATCATACACTGGGGTTAAATAAGTTTGATTAGATGTTGGAATCATGCACTGGGGTTAAATAAGTTTGATTAGATTTTGGAATCATACATTGGGGTTAAATAAGTTTGATTAGATGTTGGAATCATACACTGGGATTAAATAAGTTTGATTAGATGTTGGAATCATACACTGGTGTTAAATAACCTTGATTAGATTTTGGAACCATACACTGGGGTTAAATAAGTTTGATAAGATTTTGGAATCATACACTGGGATTAAATAAGTTTGATTAGATGTTGGAATCATATACTGGGATTAAATAAGTTTGATTAGATGTTGGAATCATACACTGGGATTAAATAAGTTTGATTAGATTTTGGAATCATACACTTGGGTTAAATAAGTTTGATTAGATTTTTGAATCATACAGTGGGGTTAAATAAGTTTGATTAGATTTTGGAATCATACACTGGGATTAAATAACTTTGATTAGATTTTGGAATCATACACTGGGGTTAAATAAGTTTGATTAGATGTTGGAATCATACACTGGGATTAAATAAGTTTGATTAGATGTTGGAATCATACACTGGGGTTAATAAGTTTGATTAGATGTTGGAATCATACACTGGGATTAAATAAGTTTGATTAGATGTTGGAATCATACACTGGGATTAAATAAGTTTGATTAGATGTTGGAATCATACACTGGGATTAAATAAGTTTGATTAGATTTTGGAATCATACAATGGGGTTAAATAAGTTTGATTAGATTTTGGAATCATACACTGGGATTAAATAAGTTTGATTAGATTTTGGAATCATACACTGGGGTTAAATAAGTTTGATTAGATTTTGGAATCATACATTGGGGTTAAATAAGTTTGATTAGATTAGATTTTTGAATCATACAGTGGGGTTAAATAAGTTTGATTAGATTTTGGAGTCATACACTGGGATTAAATAAGTTTGATTAGATTTAGGAATCATACACTGGGGTTAAATAAGTTTGATTAGATGTTGGAATCATACACTGGGATTAAATAAGTTTGATTAGATGTTGGAATCATACACTGTGATTAAATAAGTTTGATTAGATTTTGGAATCATACACTGGGATTAAATAAGTTTGATTAGATGTTGGAATCATATACTGGGATTAAATAAGTTTGATTAGATGTTGGAATCATACACTGTGATTAAATAAGTTTGATTAGATTTTGGAATCATACACTGGGATTAAATAAGTTTGATTAGATGTTGGAATCATACACTGGGATTAAATAAGTTTGATTAGATGTAGGAATCATATACTGGGATTAAATAAGTTTGATTAGATGTTGGAATCATACACTGGGGTTAAATAAGTTTGATTAGATTTTTGAATCATACAGTGGGGTTAAATAAGTTTGATTAGATTTTGGAATCATACACTGGGATTAAATAAGTTTGATTAGATTTTGGAATCATACACTGGGGTTAAATAAGTTTGATTAGATTTTGGAATCATACACCGGGGTTAAATAAGTTTGATTAGATGTTGGAATCATACACTGGGATTAAATAAGTTTGATTAGATGTTGGAATCATACACTGGGATTAAATAAGTTTGATTAGATGTTGGAATCATACACTGGGATTAAATAAGTTTGATTAGATGTTGGAATCATACACTGTGATTAAATAAGTTTGATTAGATTTTGGAATCATACACCGGGGTTAAATAAGTTTGATTAGACGTTGGAATCATACACTGGGATTAAATAAGTTTGATTAGATGTTGGAATCATACACTGTGATTAAATAAGTTTGATTAGATTTTGGAATCATACACTGGGATTAAATAAGTTTGATTAGATGTTGGAATCATATACTGGGATTAAATAAGTTTGATTAGATGTTGGAATCATACACTGGGGTTAAATAAGTTTGATTAGATTTTTGAATCATACAGTGGGGTTAAATAAGTTTGATTAGATTTTGGAATCATACACTGGGATTAAATAAGTTTGATTAGATTTTGGAATCATACACCGGGGTTAAATAAGTTTGATTAGATGTTGGAATCATACACTGGGATTAAATAAGTTTGATTAGATGTTGGAATCATACACTGGGATTAAATAAGTTTGATTAGATGTTGGAATCATACACTGGGATTAAATAAGTTTGATTAGATGTTGGAATCATACACTGGGATTAAATAAGTTTGATTAGATTTTGGAATCATACATTGGGGTTAAATAAGTTTGATTAGATGTTGGAATCATACACTGGGATTAAATAAGTTTGATTAGATGTTGGAATCATACACTGGGGTTAAATAAGTTTGATTAGATTTTAGAACCATACACTGGGGTTAAATAAGTTTGATTAGATTTTGGAATGTTACACTGGGGTTAAATAAGTGATTAGATGTTGGAATCATACACTGGGGTTAAATAAGTGATTAGATTTTTGAATCATACAATGGGGTTAAATAAGTTTGATTAGATTAGATTTTTGAATCATACAATGGGATTAAATAAGTTTGATTAGATTTTGGAATCATACACTGGGATTAAATAAGTTTGATTAGATTTTGGAACCATACACTGGGGTTAAATAAGTTTGACTAGATTTTAGAATCATACACTGGGGTTAAATAAGTTTGATTAGATGTTGGAATCATACACTGGGGTTAAATAAGTTTGATTAGATTTTGGAATCATGCACTGGGGTTAAATAAGTTTGATTAGATTTTGGAATCATACATTGGGGTTAAATAAGTTTGATTAGATGTTGGAATCATACACTGGGATTAAATAAGTTTGATTAGATGTTGGAATCATACACTGGTGTTAAATAAGCTTGATTAGATTTTGGAACCATACACTGGGGTTAAATAAGTTTGATAAGATGTTGGAATCATACACTGGGATTAAATAAGTTTGATTAGATGTTGGAATCATATACTGGGATTAAATAAGTTTGATTAGATGTTGGAATCATACACTGGGGTTAAATAAGTTTGATTAGATTTTTGAATCATACAGTGGGGTTAAATAAGTTTGATTAGATTTTGGAATCATACACTGGGATTAAATAAGTTTGATTAGATTTTGGAATCATACACTGGGGTTAAATAAGTTTGATTAGATTTTGGAATCATACACCGGAGTTAAATAAGTTTGATTAGATGTTGGAATCATACACTGGGATTAAATAAGTTTGATTAGATGTTGGAATCATACACTGGGATTAAATAAGTTTGATTAGATTTTGGAATCATACACTGGTGTTAAATAAGTTTGATTAGATTTTGGAATCATACATTGGGGTTAAATAAGTTTGATTAGATTAGATTTTGGAATCATACAATGGGGTTAAATAAGTTTGATTAGATTTTGGAATCATACACTGGGGTTAAATAAGTTTGACTAGATTTTAGAATCATACACTTGGGTTAAATAAGTTTGATTAGATGTTGGAATCATACACTGGGGTTAAATAAGTTTGATTAGATTTTGGAATCATGCACTGGGGTTAAATAAGTTTGATTAGATTTTGGAATCATACATTGGGGTTAAATAAGTTTGATTAGGTTATATTTTGGAATCATACAATGGGGTTAAATAAGTTTGATTAGATTTTGGAATCATAGACTGGGATTAAATAAGTTTGATTAGATTTTGGAATCATACACTGGGGTTAAATAAGATTGATTAGATGTTGGAATCATACACTGATTAAATAAGTTTGATTAGATTTTGGAATCATACCCTGGGATTGAATTAGTTTGATTAGATTTTGGAATCATACACTGGTGTTAAATAAGTTTGATTAGATTTTGGAATCATACATTGGGGTTAAATAAGTTTGATTAGATGTTGGAATCATACACTGATTAAATAAGTTTGATTAGATTTTGGAATCATACACTGGGGTTAAATAAATTTGATTAGATTTTGGAATCATACACTGGTGTTAAATAAGTTTGATTAGATTTTGGGATCATACATTGGGGTTAAATAAGTTTGATTAGATTAGATTTTTGAATCATACAATGGGGTTAAATAAGTTTGATTAGATTTTTGATTCATAGACTGGGATTAAATAAGTTTGATTAGATGTTTCAATCATACACTGATTAAATAAGTTTGATTAGATTTTGGAATCATACACTGGGGTTAAATAAGTTTGATTAGATTAGATTTTGGAATCGTACAATGGGGTTAAATAAGTTTGATTAGATGTTGGAATAATACACTGGGATTAAATAAGTTTGATTAGATTTTGGAATCATACACTGGGATTAAATAAGTTTGATTAGATTTTGGAACCATACACTGGGGTTAAATAAGTTTGATTAGATTTTGGAATCATACACTGGGGTTAAATAAGTTTGATTAGATGTTGGAATCATACTTTGGGATTAAATAAGTTTGATTAGATTTTGGAATCATACACTGGGTTAAATAAGTTTGATTAGATTTTAGAATCATACACTGGGGTTAAATAAGTTTGATTAGATGTTGGAATCATACACTGGGGTTAAATAAGTTTGATTAGATTTTGGAATCATACACTGGGGTTAAATAAGTTTGATTAGATGTTGGAATCATACACTGGGGCTAAATAAGTTTGATTAGATTTTGGAATCATACACTGGGATTAAATAAGTTTGATTAGATTTTGGAATCATACACTGGGGTTAAATAAGTTTGACTAGATTTTAGAATCATACACTTGGGTTAAATAAGTTTGATTAGATGTTGGAATCATACACTGGGGTTAAATAAGTTTGATTAGATTTTGGAATCATGCACTGGGGTTAAATAAGTTTGATTAGATTTTGGAATCATACATTGGGGTTAAATAAGTTTGATTAGATTAGATTTTTGACTCATACAATGGGGTTAAATAAGTTTGATTAGATTTTGGAATCATAGACTGGGATTAAATAAGTTTGATTAGATGTTGGAATCATACATTGGGATTAAATAAGTTTGATTAGATTTTGGAATCATACACTGGGTTAAATAAGTTTGATTAGATTTTAGAATCATACACTAGGGTTAAATAAGTTTGATTAGATTTTGGAATCATACACTGGGGTTAAATAAGTTTGATTAGATTTTGGAATCATACACTGGGGTTAAATAAGTTTGATTAGATGTTGGAATCATACACTGGGGCTAAATAAGTTTGATTAGATTTTGGAATCATACACTGGGATTAAATAAGTTTGATTAGATTTTGGAATCATACACTGGGGTTAAATAAGTTTGACTAGATTTTAGAATCATACACTTGGGTTAAATAAGTTTGATTAGATGTTGGAATCATACACTGGGGTTAAATAAGTTTGATTAGATTTTGGAATCATGCACTGGGGTTAAATAAGTTTGATTAGATTTTGGAATCATACACTGGGGTTAAATAAGTGATTAGATGTTGGAATCATACACTGGGGTTAAATAAGTGATTAGATTTTGGAACCATACACTGGGGTTAAATAAGTTTGATTAGATTTTGGAATCATACACTGGTGTTAAATAAGTTTGATTAGATTTTGGAATCATACATTGGGGTTAAATAAGTTTGATTAGATTAGATTTTTGAATCATACAATGGGGTTAAATAAGTTTGATTAGATTTTTGAATCATAGACTGGGATTAAATAAGTTTGATTAGATGTTGGAATCATACACTGGGGTTAAATAAGTTTGATTAGATGTTGGAATCATACACTGATTAAATAAGTTTCATTAGATTTTGGAATCATACCCTGGGATTGAATAAGTTTGATTACATTTTGGAATCATACACTGGTGTTAAATAAGTTTGATTAGATTTTCTAATCATACATTGGGGTTAAATAAGTTTGATTAGATGTTGGAATCATACACTGATTAAATAAGTTTGATTAGATTTTGGAATCATACACTGGGGTTAAATAAGTTTGATTAGATTTTGGAATCATACACTGGTGTTAAATAAGTTTGATTAGATTTTGGAATCATACACTGGGGTTAAATAAGTTTGATTAGATTAGATTTTGGAATTGTACAATGGGGTTAAATAAGTTTGATTAGATGTTGGAATAATACACTGGGATTAAATAAGTTTGATTAGATTTTGGAATCATACACTGGGATTAAATAAGTTTGATTAGATTTTGGAACCATACACTGGGGTTAAATAAGTTTCATTAGATTTTGGAATCATACACTGGGGTTAAATAAGTTTGATTAGATGTTGGAATCATACATTGGGATTAAATAAGTTTGATTAGATTTTGGAATCATACACTGGGTTAAATAAGTTTGATTAGATTTTAGAATCATACACTGGGGTTAAATAAGTTTGATTAGATTTTGGAATGATACACTGGGGTTAAATAAGTTTGATTAGATTTTGGAATCATACACTGGGGTTCAATAAGTTTGATTAGATCTTGGAATCATACACTGGGGCTAAATAAGTTTGATTAGATTTTGGAATCATACACTGGGATTAAATAAGTTTGATTAGATTTTGGAATCATACACTGGGGTTAAATAAGTTTGACTAGATTTTAGAATCATACACTTGGGTTAAATAAGTTTGATTAGATGTTGGAATCATACACTGGGGTTAAATAAGTTTGATTAGATTTTGGAATCATGCACTGGGGTTAAATAAGTTTGATTAGATTTTGGAATCATACATTGGGGTTAAATAAGTTTGATTAGATTAGATTTTTGAATCATACAATGGGGTTAAATAAGTTTGATTAGATTTTGGAATCATAGACTGGGATTAAATAAGTTTGATTAGATGTTGGAATCATACATTGGGATTAAATAAGTTTGATTAGATTTTGGAATCATACACTGGGTTAAATAAGTTTGATTAGATTTTAGAATCATACACTGGGGTTAAATAAGTTTGATTAGATTTTGGAATCATACACTGGGGTTAAATAAGTTTGATTAGATTTTGGAATCATACACTGGGGTTAAATAAGTTTGATTAGATGTTGGAATCATACACTGGGGCTAAATAAGTTTGATTAGATTTTGGAATCATACACTGGGATTAAATAAGTTTTATTAGATTTTGGAATCATACACTGGGGTTAAATAAGTTTGACTAGATTTTAGAATCATACACTTGGGTTAAATAAGTTTGATTAGATGTTGGAATCATACACTGGGGTTAAATAAGTTTGATTAGATTTTGGAATCATGCACTGGGGTTAAATAAGTTTGATTAGATTTTGGAATCATACATTGGGGTTAAATAAGTTTGATTAGATTAGATTTTTGAATCATACAATGGGGTTAAATAAGTTTGATTAGATTTTGGAATCATAGACTGGGATTAAATAAGTTTGATTAGATTTTGGAATCATACAATGGGGTTAAATAAGTTTGATTAGATTTTGGAATCATACACTGGGGTTAAATAAGTTTGATTAGATTTTGGAATCATACAGTGGGGTTAAATAAGTTTCATTAGATTTTGGAATCATACACTGGGGTTAAATAAGTTTGATTAGATTTTGGAATCATACACTGGGTTAAATAAGTTTTATTAGATGTTGGAATCATACACTGATTTAAATAAGTGATTAGATTTTGGAATCATACACTGGGGTTAAATAAGTTTGATTATATGTTGGAATCATACACTGGTGTTAAATAAGTTTGATTAGATTTTGGAATCATACAGTGGGGTTAAATAAGTTTGATTAGATTTTGGAATCATAGACTGGGATTAAATAAGTTTGATTAGATTTTGGAATCATACAATGGGGTTAAATAAGTTTGATTAGATTTTGGAATCATACAGTGGGGTTAAATAAGTTTCATTAGATTTTGGAATCATACACTGGGGTTAAATAAGTTTGATTAGATTTTGGAATCATACACTGGGATTAAATAAGTTTGATTAGATGTTGGAATCATACACTGGGGTTAAATAATTTTGATTAGGTTTTGGAATCATACACTGGGGTTAAATAGTTTGATTAGATGTTGGAATCAGACACTGGGGTTAAATAAGTTTGATTAGATTTTGGAATCATACACTGGGGTTAAATAAGTTTGATTAGATTTTGGAATCATACACTGGGGTTAAATAAGTGATTAGATGTTGGAATCATACACTGGGGTTAAATAAGTGATTAGATGTTGGAATCATACACTGGTGTTAAATAAGTTTGGTTAGATTTTGGAATCATACATTGGGGTTAAATAAGTTTGATTAGATTAGATTTTTGAATCATACAATGGGGTTAAATAAGTTTGATTAGATTTTTGAATCATAGACTGGGATTAAATAAGTTTGATTAGATTTTGGAATCATACAATGGGGTTAAATAAGTTTGATTAGATTTTGGAATCATACAATGGGGTTAAATAAGTTTCATTAGATTTTGGAATCGTACACTGGGGTTAAATAAGTTTGATTAGATTTTGGAATCATACACTGGGATTAAAAAAGTTTGATTAGATGTTGGAATCATACACTGGGGTTAAATAATTTTGATTAGGTTTTGGAATCATACACTGGGGTTAAATAGTTTGATTAAATGTTGGAATCATACACTGGGGTTAAATAAGTTTGATTAGATTTTGGAATCATACACTGGGGTTAAATAAGTTTGATTAGATTTTGGAATCATACACTGGGGTTAAATAAGTGATTAGATGTTGGAATCATACACTGGGGTTAAATAAGTGATTAGATTTTGGAATCATACACTGGGGTTAAATAAGTTTGATTAGATTTTGGAATCATACACTGGTGTTAAATAAGTTTGATTAGATTTTGGAATCATACAATGGGGTTAAATAAGTTTCATTAGATGTTGGAATCATACACTGGGGTTAAATAAGTTTGATTAGATGTTGGAATCATACACTGGGATTAAATAAGTTTGATTAGATGTTGGAATCATACACTGGGGTTAAATAAGTGATTAGAGTTTGGAATCATACACTGGGGTTAAATAAGTTTGATTAGATTTTGGAATCTCACATTGGGGTTAAATAAGTTTGATTAGATGTTGGAATCATACACTGAGGTTAAATAAGTTTGATTAGATTTTGGAATCATAGACTGGGATTAAATAAGTTTGATTAGATTTTAGAATCATACACTGGAGTTAAATAAGTTTGATTAGATTTTGGAATCATACACTTGGGTTAAATAAGTTTGATTTGATTTTAGAATCATACACTGGGGTTAAATAAGTTTGATTAGATTAGATTTTGGAATCATACACTGGGGTTAAATAAGTTTGATTAGATTTTGGAATCATACACTGGGTTAAATAAGTTTGATTAGATGTTTGAATCATACACTGGGTTAAATAAGTTTGATTAGATTTTGGAATCATACACTGGGTTAAATAAGTTTGATTAGATTTTGGAATCATACACTGGGGTTAAATAAGTGATTAGATTTTGGAATCATACAGTGGGGTTAAATAAGTTTGATTAGATTTTGGAATCATACACTGGGTTAAATAAGTTTGATTAGATTTTGGAATCATACACTGGGTTAAATAAGTTTTATTAGATGTTGGAATCATACACTGGGTTAAATAAGTGATTAGATTTTGGAATCATACACTGGGGTTAAATAAGTTTGATTAGATGTTGGAATCATACACTGGTGTTAAATAAGTTTGATTAGATTTTGGAATCATACAGTGGGGTTAAATAAGTTTGATTAGATTTTGGAATCATACACTGGTGTTAAATAAGTTTGATTAGATTTTGGAATCCTACACTGGGGTTAAATAAGTTTGATTAGATTTTGGAATCATACACTGGGGTTAAATAAGTGATTAGATGTTGGAATCATACACTGGGGTTAAATAAGTGATTAGATTTTGGAACCATACACTGGGGTTAAATAAGTTTGATTAGATTTTGGAATCATACACTGGTGTTAAATAAGTTTGATTAGATTTTGGAATCATACATTGGGGTTAAATAAGTTTGATTAGATTAGATTTTTGAATCATACAATGGGGTTAAATAAGTTTGATTAGATTTTTGAATCATAGACTGGGATTAAATAAGTTTGATTAGATTTTGGAATCATACACTGGGTTTAAATAAGTTTGATTAGATGTTGGAATCATACACTGATTAAATAAGTTTGATTAGATTTTGGAATCATACCCTGGGATTAAATAAGTTTGATTAGATTTTGGAATCATACACTGGTGTTAAATAAGTTTGATTAGATTTTGGAATCATACATTGGGGTTAAATAAGTTTGATTAGATGTTGGAATCATACACTGATTAAATAAGTTTGATTAGATTTTGGAATCATACACTGGGGTTAAATAAGTTTGATTAGATTTTGGAATCATACACTGGTGTTAAATAAGTTTGATTAGATTTTGGAATCATACATTGGGGTTAAATAAGTTTGATTAGATTAGATTTTTGAATCATACAATGGGGTTAAATAAGTTTGATTAGATTTTTGAATCATAGACTGGGATTAAATAAGTTTGATTAGATGTTGGAATCATACACTGATTAAATAAGTTTGATTAGATTTTGGAATCATACACTGGGGTTAAATAAGTTTGATTAGATTAGATTTTGGAATCGTACAATGGGGTTAAATAAGTTTGATTAGATGTTGGAATAATACATTGGGATTAAATAAGTTTGATTAGATTTTGGAATCATACACTGGGATTAAATAAGTTTGATTAGATTTTTGAACCATACACTGGGGTTAAATAAGTTTGATTAGATTTTGGAATCATACACTGGGGTTAAATAAGTTTGATTAGATGTTGGAATCATACATTGGTATTAAATAAGTTTGATTAGATTTTGGAATCATACACTGGGGTTAAATAAGTTTGATTAGATTTTTGAATCATAGACTGGGATTAAATAAGTTTGATTAGATGTTGGAATCATACACTGATTAAATAAGTTTGATTAGATTTTGGAATCATACACTGGGGTTAAATAAGTTTGATTAGATTTTGGAATCATACACTGGGGTTAAATAAGTTTGATTAGATGTTGGAATCATACATTGGTATTAAATAAGTTTGATTAGATTTTGGAATCATACACTGGGTTAAATTAGTTTGATTAGATTTTAGAGTCATACACTGGGGTTAAATAAGTTTGATTAGATTTTGGAATCGTACACTGGGGTTAAATAAGTTTGATTAGATTTTGGAATCATACACTGGGGTTAAATAAGTTTGATTAGATTTTAGAATCATACACTTGGGTTAAATAAGTTTGATTAGATGTTGGAATCATACACTGGGGTTAAATAAGTTTGATTAGATTTTGGAATCATACACTGGGGTTAAAAAATTTTTGATTAGATTTTGGAATCATACATTGGGGTTAAATAAGTTTGATTAGATTAGATTTTTGAATCATACAATGGGGTTAAATAAGTTTGATTAGATTTTGGAATCATAGACTGGGATTAAATAAGTTTGATTAGATTTTGGAATCATACAATGGGGTTAAATAAGTTTGATTAGATTTTGGAATCATACAATGGGGTTAAATAAGTTTGATTAGATTTTGGAATCATACAGTGGGGTTAAATAAGTTTCATTAGATTTTGGAATCATACACTGGGGTTAAATAAGTTTGATTAGATTTTGGAATCATACACTGGGTTAAATAAGTTTTATTAGATGTTGGAATCATACACTGATTTAAATAAGTGATTAGATTTTGGAATCATACACTGGGGTTAAATAAGTTTGATTATATGTTGGAATCATACACTGGTGTTAAATAAGTTTGATTAGATTTTGGAATCATACAGTGGGGTTAAATAAGTTTGATTAGATTTTGGAATCATAGACTGGGATTAAATAAGTTTGATTAGATTTTGGAATCATACAATGGGGTTAAATAAGTTTGATTAGATTTTGGAATCATACAGTGGGGTTAAATAAGTTTCATTAGATTTTGGAATCATACACGGGGGTTAAATAAGTTTGATTAGATTTTGGAATCATACACTGGGATTAAATAAGTTTGATTAGATGTTGGAATCATACACTGGGGTTAAATAATTTTGATTAGGTTTTGGAATCATACACTGGGGTTAAATAGTTTGATTAGATGTTGGAATCAGACACTGGGGTTAAATAAGTTTGATTAGATTTTGGAATCATACACTGGGGTTAAATAAGTTTGATTAGATTTTGGAATCATACACTGGGGTTAAATAAGTGATTAGATGTTGGAATCATACACTGGGGTTAAATAAGTGATTAGATGTTGGAATCATACACTGGTGTTAAATAAGTTTGATTAGATTTTGGAATCATACATTGGGGTTAAATAAGTTTGATTAGATTAGATTTTTGAATCATACACTGGGGTTAAATAAGTTTGATTAGATTTTTGAATCATAGACTGGGATTAAATAAGTTTGAGTAGATTTTGGAATCATACAATGGGGTTAAATAAGTTTGATTAGATTTTGTAATCATACAGTGGGGTTAAATAAGTTTCATTAGATTTTGGAATCGTACACTGGGGTTAAATAAGTTTGATTAGATTTTGGAATCATACACTGGGATTAAAAAAGTTTGATTAGATGTTGGAATCATACACTGGGGTTAAATAATTTTGATTAGGTTTTGGAATCATACACTGGGGTTAAATAGTTTGATTAGATGTTGGAATCATACACTGGGGTTAAATAAGTTTGATTAGATTTTGGAATCATACACTGGGGTTAAATAAGTTTGATTAGATTTTGGAATCATACACTGGGGTTAAATAAGTGATTAGATGTTGGAATCATACACTGGGTTTAAATAAGTGATTAGATTTTGGAATCATACACTGGGGTTAAATAAGTTTGATTAGATTTTGGAATCATACACTGGTGTTAAATAAGTTTGATTAGATTTTGGAATCATACAATGGGGTTAAATAAGTTTCATTAGATGTTGGAATCATACACTGGGGTTAAATAAGTTTGATTAGATGTTGGAATCATACACTGGGATTAAATAAGTTTGATTAGATGTTGGAATCATACACTGGGGTTAAATAAGTGATTAGAGTTTGGAATCATACACTGGGGTTAAATAAGTTTGATTAGATTTTGGAATCTCACATTGGGGTTAAATAAGTTTGATTAGATGTTGGAATCATACACTGAGGTTAAATAAGTTTGATTAGATTTTGGAATCATACACTGGGATTAAATAAGTTTGATTAGATTTTAGAATCATACACTGGAGTTAAATAAGTTTGATTAGATTTTGGAATCATACACTGGGGTTAAATAAGTTTGATTAGATTTTAGAATCATACACTGGGGTTAAATAAGTTTGATTAGATTAGATTTTGGAATCATACACTGGGGTTAAATAAGTTTGATTAGATTTTGGAATCATACACTGGGTTAAATAAGTTTGATTAGATGTTGGAATCATACACTGGGTTAAATAAGTTTGATTAGATTTTGGAATCATACACTGGGTTAAATAAGTTTGATTAGATTTTGGAATCATACACTGGGGTTAAATAAGTGATTAGATTTTGGAATCATACACTGGGGTTAAATAAGTTTGATTAGATTTTGGAATCATACACTGGGTTAAATAAGTTTGATTAGATTTTGGAATCATTCACTGGGGTTAAATAAGTGATTAGATTTTGGAATCATAGACTGGGATTAAATAAGTTTGATTAGATTTTGGAATCATACACTGGGGTTAAATAAGTTTGATTAGATTTTGGAATCATACACTGGGTTAAATAAGTTTTATTAGATGTTGGAATCATACACTGGGTTAAATAAGTGATTAGATTTTGGAATCATACACTGGGGTTAAATAAGTTTGATTAGATGTTGGAATCATACACTGGTGTTAAATAAGTTTGATTAGATTTTGGAATCATACAGTGGGGTTAAATAAGTTTGATTAGATTTTGAAATCATACACTGGTGTTAAATAAGTTTGATTAGATTTTGGAATCATACACTTGTGTTAAATAAGTTTGATTAGATTTTGGAATCATACGCTGGGTTAAATAAGTTTGATTAGATTAGATTTTGGAATCATACACTGGGGTTAAATAAGTTTGATTAGATTTTGGAATCATACACTGGGGTTAAATAAGTTTGATTACATTTTGGAATCATACACTGGGGTTAAATAAGTTTGATTAGATTTTGGAATCATACACTGGTGTTAAATAAGTTTGATTAGATTAGATTTTGGAATCATACACTGGGGTTAAATAAGTTTGATTAGATTAGATTTTGGAATCATACACTGGGTTAAATAAGTTTGATTGATTGATATTAGGTAGATTCAATAACTAGCAATCATTCTTAACTATAACAGTTGAAATTGTAAAATTCCAACAAATGCTTAACTTTCATAAAATGTTATGCCCAATGAATGGAATAGAACATAAAACAGCTGTTTTATCTATGATTCAGTCACATACTATAAGAAATATATTTTAGAATGAAGTAACCTCCATATCTTAGTTTTAGATTTACATCCTTTAGTAAATGGATTACTTAAGTGTAACATGTCTTATGTTAAGCAAAAGGAACATGCAAGAATAGTATTGTGTACTGTCACTACAAAAGAACATACTAGAATAGTATTGTGTACTGTCACTACAAAAAGAACATGCTAGAATAGTATTGTTTACTGTCACTACAAAAGAATGTACTAGAATAGTATTGTGTACTGTCACTACAGAAGAACATACTAGAATAGTATTGTGTACTGTCACTACAAAAAGAACATGCTAGAATAGTATTGTGTACCTTCACTACAAAAAGAACATGCTAGAATAGTATTGTTTACTGTCACTATAAAAATAACATGCTAGAATAGTATTAATTATCTACTGTCACTACATAAAGAACATGTTGGAGTGGCATTAGTTGTCTGTTGTCACTACATAGTGTGTTTGAGAAGTTGCAACTAGTGGTACATACCATATCTGCTGAAATATGCCCAGTCATGTCAAACCAGCTGAAACATGCACAGGTATGTTCAAAATGGTACATGTCAAACAAGCTGGAACAGTTGCAAATGGCACATGTCAAACAAGCTGGAACAGTTGCAAATGGCACATGTCAAATGAGCTGGAACAGTTGCAAATGGCACATGTCAAATGAGCTGGAACAGTTGCAAATGGCACATGTCAAATGAGCTGGAACAGTTGCAAATGGCACATGTCAAATGAGCTGGAACAGTTGCAAATGGCACATGTCAAATGAGCTGGAACAGTTGCAAATGGCACATGTCAAACAAGCTGGAACAGTTGCAAATGGCACATGTCAAATGAGCTGGAACAGTTGCAAATGGCACATGTCAAATGAGCTGGAACAGTTGCAAATGGCACATGTCAAACAAGCTGGAACAGTTGCAAATGGCACATGTCAAACAAGCTGGAACAGTTGCAAATGGCACATGTCAAATGAGCTGGAACAGTTGCAAATGGCACATGTCAAATGAGCTGGAACATGACCAGTCATGTAGAAATAGCATGTGTCAGGCATGTAGAAAATAACATCTCAAGCTAACTGAAACACGCCTAGTCAAGTCAAACATAGCATCAACCAAATCTGTAGAAAAATGGCATGTGTCACAGTAGCTCGAACATGCCCAGTCATGTACAGATTGATATGTGTCAAGGCCGCTGTTATAAGGCCACTCGTGTAGTAAATAGCATTTGTCAAACATGTAAAAAAAAACAATAGCACATGTCAGTCAAGCTGGAATGTACCTAGTCATACAGGAAATGATCTACTACACCAGCTGGAACATAGCTGGTAATGTAGAATATGATGTATTAAACCAGCCTAATCGTAGATAGAAAGTATGTGTCAACATCCACTGAAATTTGACCGGTAACTTGTTCTGCCAGATGGAATAGTATGGCATTTGTCAAAACATTGTAAAAAAGATGACATTTGTCAGAACCAGCTGGAACACGCCCAGTCTTAGGAAAAATGATGTCAAACCAGCTGGAATATTCCCAGTGATGTAGGAATGGAAATCCACTGATAACAGAGACTGGTCAGAAGGACCTTATAATGCTGTGGTTTCACTATTTTTCATGGGTTACCAATTTTCATGAATTGAATGTCTCTCTAAACCACATATTAAACACCCAATGAAAAATGCAGATTAAACACTATTTATAGCTTTTAATTACATCACAGTCCCAAAGTTAATGATTAATGATTTCCGGATAAACTCACTGAATGAACATTGTATCAATCAAGACCTTAGGTACTCAAATACATGTAAATAATCTAGAAATTACAAAATTACAGACATTCTCAAAGTAAGAGATAATTTGGTGATAGCGCTGACATTTAAAAATTTCTCCACTATACATCAGTGGTTGCCTGCAGATCGTACTATGTAAGGAGTAGTTGGTCTCTTGACATGGAATGACAGTATGATTCACTTTAAATGGAATGACAATATTATTCACTTTAAATGGAATGACAGTATTATTCACTTTAAATGGAATGACAATATTATTCACTTTTCACATAACATGATGGTCATGGGAAGGTATCAATGTTACCATTTTATGGGCATTAATTTCAATAAACAGAAATTACATGGGTAGTAATTTCAATTAAAAGAATTTGTATTGTCATTAATTTCAATTAATGGTTATTTTATGGACAGTAATTTCAATAAAAGGTTATTTTATGGACAGCACTTTCAATAAAAGGTTATTTTATGGACACCAGTTTCAATAAAAGGTAATTTTATGGACAGTAATTTCAATACAGGGGCCCCGAGTGGCCGAGTGGTCTAAAGCGCTCTTCGTTACGGATCACTGCCATCTCACCTCTGTCTGCGGCGGTTCGAGTCTAAGATTCAGCCAATGTGGGCATGTGAGAAAGCTTGCCAGTAGCTTCTCGTGGGTCGGTGGTTCTTTCCGGGGTTTTCCGGGTTCTTCCTCCACCATTAATACTGGCCACCATGTATAGCCTATCGTGCTGAAAAATGGCGTTAAACCCCACAACAACAACAACAACAACAAGTAATTTCAGTACAAGGTTATTTTGTAGACAGTAGTTTCAACTAAAGGATAATTTTATGGACAGCAACTTAGTAAAGTATTATTTTATGGACTAATTTAAAAAAAGGCAATTTTATTGACGGTAATTTCAAAAAAGGTTATATAGGTAATGTTTTAGTAATTGCTTGGTTTGGTGATGTTGGTCTCTCAGACATGTACACTACTGACATCATGACAGGTGTTTGCTTGGTTCTGACACTGGTGGGAGTATTGTTTTAACCATTCAAGCAACCACCATTATTTGTAAGTGTACTTTTGTCTCTTTTGCATCCTTATTTTGTGTTTTGTAGAAGTTAATCCATGAAATAAAATACCTAAACACATGCAAACTTTGATGGAGGGAAATCCACAAATTTAACTTCATAAAAAAATGATATTTTTGTACAAAACCATGAAAAGTGATACTCATGAAAATAAATGAAACCATGGTAAATAGTCACATTAACCATGGTAAATAGTCACATTAATTGTTGCATAAGAAAGTAGTGTGATTAGAGGAAGTTGAGTTCGTGAGATTAGACTGTATTAGAGAGCAGTTTAGTCTAAGTTTTAACCACTCTGGTGGTCTAGCAGTTAGAGTGTATGCCACAGATGCAGGAGGTCGTGGGTTCGATCCCCAGCCGAGTCATACCAGAGACTTACAAATATGGTACTAACAGCTGCCTCGCTTGGCACTCAGGATAATGGGATTGGATGGGACATCATGCTACATGTCTGCAGCATGATACCCCAGTGCTCGACACCACTATAAACTGCTACACTGCAGACATCATAGCGATATGACTGAAAAATAGTTACAGCTACGCTAAAACTCCAAATCACACACACACATAGTCTAAATTTTAGACGAGCAGTTTCGTCTATGTATTAGAAGAGACCTGTTTAGTCTTTGTTTTAGATGAGAGCAGTTTAGTCTATGTTTTAGAGGAGAGCAGCATAGTCTAAGTTTTACACTTGAGCATTTTAGTCTAAGTTTTAGATGAGAGCAGCTTAGTCTTTGTTTTAGATGAGAGCAGTTTAGTCTAAGTTTTAGATGAGAGCAGTTTAGTCTAAGTTTTAGAAAAGAGCAGTTTAGTCTAAGTTTTAGAAGAGAGCAGTTTAGTCTAAGTTTTAGATGAGAGCAGCTTAGTCTTTGTTTTAGATGAGAGCAGTTTAGTCTAAGTTTTAGATGAGAGCAGTTTAGTCTAAGTTTTAGAAAAGAGCAGTTTAGTCTAAGTTTTAGAAAAGAGCAGTTTAGTCTAAGTTTTAGATGAGAGCAGTATAGTTAGTTTTAGAAGAGACCTAGTTTAGTCAGAGTTTTAGAAGAGACCAGTTTAGTCAGAGTTTTAGAAGAGACCAGTTTAGTCAGAGTTTTAGAAGAGACCAGTTTAGTCTAAGTTTTAGATGAGACCAGTTTAGTCTAAGTTTTAGAAGAGACCTAGTTTAGTCAGAGTTTTAGAAGAGACCAGTTTAGTCAGAGTTTTAGAAGAGACCAGTTTAGTCTAAGTTTTAGATGAGAGCAGTTTAGTCTAAGTTTTAGAAAAGAGCAGTTTAGTCTAAGTTTTAGATGACAGCAGTATAGTTAAAGTTTTAGAAGAGACCTAGTTTAGTCAGAGTTTTAGAAGAGACCTAGTTTAGTCAGAGTTTTAGAAGAGACCAGTTTAGTCTAAGTTTTAGATGAGAGCAGTTTAGTCTAAGTTTCAGAAGAGAGCAGTTTAGTCAAAGCTTTAGAAGAGACCAGTTTAGTCTAAGTTTTAGAAGAGAGCAGTTTAGTCTACATTTTAGATGAGAGCAGTTTAGTCTAAGTTTTAGAAGAGAGCAGTTTAGTCAGAGTTTTAGAAGAGAGCAGTTTAGTCAGAGTTTTAGAAGAGAGCAGTTAAGTGGTGCAGATTGTACTGAGCAGACATTAGCTGCATGCTCCTACGAAGGATATATGTCATTTACATTTTAGCTTACTGATTCACATTATATTGCTATTGTTTTTTCAAAACTAAGAAGAAAGTAATGTGTGGATATACTGAAGTTTAGGTCATTTACCCTGAAGATTCTTCGAACTTTATTTGATCACATAAGCATCTTTTACAACATTGTGCAATACTGTCAGTATTCCAAAACCTGTATTTTATGTGTCAGAATTATATTAGTCTTTCAGAACTTTAATTAAAACAAATCAAAAACACGTAAACACCATTCATTTTATAAAGTCACCTGGGGATAGGATAGTAAAAGTAGGGCATGCTAGTTTATCTTATTATAGTAAATATACATATAACTTCAGTGTCCTAGCAATGATCAAAGGAATACATCTATAATACAAGTTACATGGGTCATGTAGGCATTCAACACTGACTATTTCAGTAATGGGTGTCTTTTTTAGAATTTGATTCTACATACCTTTCAGTGGCAAGTATTCTCTTCATTTGGATTTCATATACATTCATATTCCTTTGGAAGGTCATTATTTAGATGCCCCAAGAGGTGCATATGACAAAATTAATGTTAAAGTACTTAGACATTTTTCGACAGGATGAACCTAAAGGTGTGATCCAGTACATTCCGAATTGAATGTTGCATGCTCTGATATCACAATAAAAGCTATGCATATGGATAATCAAATTTGTACATCCCTCGATTGTGATGATTCCACTTGACGTGCTCTTATGTTGACCCAATTCTAGTATATGGCCACCATTGTTAAAGTCCATAGCAATAGATAATTTAATCTGGAAGTTTCTTGGTGACAGTTAAGTGCAGAGCATTCAATAATCAAGATTGAATAGACTTTGGTTAAGTAAATTAGTATTAAATTTTAAAAGAATAATTTATATTTAATTAAAAATGAGTAAATGTGCATACATGACCCATGTGACTTGTACTATAGACCTAGGCTGAGGCAAAATATGTTAAAGTCCTTGGTTTTTTTTCTTTATTGGAACCTAATGTGGGACTTTGGAAGTAGACTTTTGACATGAATTTCTGTAGTTAGTTTTGTCCTGTCCTCATATGCCAATGTAATCAATCCTAATTTAAAACTTTTAGTCACATTTCACCATCTTCCAAACTTTGAGTCACGCACTCATTTTTTTTAAATGTTTACTGATGAAAAGGCATGAAAGAGAATCAACTTTCAGATTTAAGCTATTGTATTAATTTCATATGAAATCTTCTCTTTGAACTGTTGAAACTACCATTTGCTATAGTTTCTAATTGTGCAGCAAGCAGCATGAAGAGTTTTCCTTTTTATGTATGTTATGTATGTAACATCTGAAAAATGAAATAGTGTATTTTTTAAGACAGACCTTGGCAGTGATCACCTCTTTTTAAAATAAACAGTCGAATGGCTTTTCAAGTCAACACTCCAATCACATTCAAATTGGTTTTGTAAGTTTTCAATCATTTCGAAGCCTGTTAGAGTAAAATTGTGATCTTGGACAGGACGAAGATCTGATGGGTGCTGATAAAAGTTCACTTTCTGTGTCCTTGGAAAAATAACTGTTCCACTTATTCATAATAGCTTATCAGGTAAAAGCATTTCATTTTCTGTTAGAGATATCATTAATAATAATACAATCCTCTGAATGACATTTTTGAAACATATCAGCTGTGATTTGATTGGTGAATAGGAAGGTCAACAGACTATGATCTCCATTTTGTGTCCATCTGAGCAATTTATTATAAGTTAATTTTGATTTTAATTTGATTGTACTTATATATTCAGTAGCATCTTGGCATGCATTTCACTCATATTACCCATTGAATTGGTACAAATCAGAATCACAAAGTTTTTGTACTGAAGTTTTCTCCCACAGCTTATACCACTGACACGTGCTATGATTTGCATCCATTTGCCATATTCCATCCATCTACCATGAATTAATTTCTGCTCATTGAGTTTTATATGGGATCTCTGTACATTTTGTTTAGATTTCTACCGGTCCTAGAACAGACCAGCTCTTTGGATGGCCTTTTTTTCCTTCCATTTGTTAGTACAAGTTTATTATATATACTCCTCCTAAACTACTTGGATGATTGAAACTTTCAATTGAAACTTTATGTACACGTTTATCTAATGGTCTAGTTGGTCCTAAATGAAAACGGTTCCGGTTGGACATCCAATATTGCTACCCCAGTGGCCATATTGAAAATCTTGTTAACGTAACTTTTCCTGAATGCATTGTCATATCAACATGGGGTTTTTACTGAAAGATTTAGGATGTCTTGCTGGTCCTTAATAAAAATGGTCCTGATCTAATGTCCGGTATGGTCCCCACAATGGCCATCTTTAAACTTTTGTTATCACTACTCCTTCTGAATGGATCATAATATCAAAATGTTTTTTTTTAACCAAAATACTTCTTACGATCTCTAGTTGGTTGTAAATGAAAATTGTACCAATCTGATGCTAACATGGCCACCAGGGCAGCCATCTTGAAAATCTTGTCCCTATTCCTCCAGAATGAATGGCCATATCAGGATGGGGTTTTCACTAAAAGACCTTATGATGTTTGACTGGTTCTAAATAGAAATTATGCCAGTCTGACATCCAGTATGGTCACCATGCCAGCCATCTTAAAAATCTTGAACAGAAAGTCATATTGACATAGTGTTTTCACCAGGAGATTTCTTATGACATCCATTTGATCTTTAATGAAAATGATGCCAATCAGGATGACTGCCAGCCATCTTGAAAATCTTGTTATTGCTATTCCTCCTGAATGGAAAGTCATATCTTGAAAATATTGTTATCTCTACATCTCCCCAAATGGATGTTTTATATCAACATGCGGTTTTGAGTAGACTTCTAATGATACCTAGTTACTCCTAAATGAAAATGGTACCAGTCTTACATCCAACACAGCTGCCATGATGTCTTTTTAAAAAAATCTTGTCACTATTCCTCCAAATGGATGGTCATTATGACATGGAGTTTTCATGATGAGACTTCTTATGACATTTACTTTGCCCTAAATGGATGGTCACTATGACATGGAGTTTTTATGATAAGACTTCTGATGACATTTACTTTGCCCCAAATGGATGGTCATTATGACATGGAGTTTTCATAAGACTTCTTATGACATTTACTTTGCCCCCAAATGGATGGTCACTATGACATGGAGTTTTTATGATGAGACTTCTTATGACATTTACTTTGCCCCAAATGGATGGTCACTATGACATGGAGTTTTCATGATAAGACTTCTTATGATATTTACTTTGCCCCAAATGGATGGTCACTATGACATGGAGTTTTCATGATAAGACTTCTTATGATATTTACTTTGCCCCAAATGGATGGTCACTATGACATGGAGTTTTCATGATAAGACTTCTTATGACATTTACTTTGCCCCAAATGGATGGTCACTATGACATGGAGTTTTCATGATAAGACTTCTTATGACATTTACTTTGCCCCAAATGGATGGTCACTATGACATGGAGTTTTCATGATAAGACTTCTTATGACATTTACTTTGCCCCAAATGGATGGTCATTATGACATGGAGTTTTCATGATAAGACTTCTTATGACATTTACTTTGCCCCAAATGGATGGTCACTATGACATGGAGTTTTTATGATGAGACTTCTTATGACATTTACTTTGCCCCAAATGGATGGTCACTATGACATGGAGTTTTCATGATAAGACTTCTTATGACATTTACTTTGCCCCAAATGGATGGTCACTATGACATGGAGTTTTCATGATAAGACTTCTGATGATATTTACTTTGCCCCAAATAGATGGTCACTATGACATGGAGTTTTCATGATAAGACTTCTGATGACATTTACTTTGCCCCCAAATGGATGGTCACTATGACATGGAGTTTTCATGATAAGACTTCTTATGACATTTACTTTGCCCCCAAATGGATGGTCACTATGACATGGAGTTTTCATGATAAGACTTCTTATGACATTTACTTTGCCCCCAAATGGATGGTCACTATGACATGGAGTTTTCATGATAAGACTTCTTATGACATTTACTTTGCCCCCAAATGGATGGTCACTATGACATGGAGTTTTCATGATAAGACTTCTTATGACATTTACTTTGCCCCCAAATGGATGGTCACTATGACATGGAGTTTTCATGATAAGACTTCTTATGACATTTACTATGCCCCAAATGGATGGTCACTATGACATGGAGTTTTCATGATAAGACTCCTTATGACATTTACTTTGCCCCAAATGGATGGTCACTATGACATGGAGTTTTCATAAGACTTCTTATGACATTTACTTTGCCCCAAATGGGTGGCCATTATGACATGGAGTTTTCATGATAAGACTTCTTATGACATTTACTATGCCCTAAATGAAAATGATGTGAAGCTGACATACAGTATGTACACCACAGCAGCTAATTTGAAACTTTAGTTATTGCTGAAGAATATCAGAGATGGTTTCCATGCTCAGCAGTTAAAAGGGAGAAATGGTCTTATCCTGGAAATTCTTTTTGACTAGTAGAGCATCAGTCCATTTGAGGGACTCTTGTTTTTGTTTGTTTGTGGGGTTTTGGCCAAGATTTGTCTCATACTGTGCTCTTTGTTAGAACCTTGCACTTACTTACAGATTATTTTCACTGCCATCGGATAATGTTTGAAGAACTGATAGATTCAAACCAAATGCAGAAAATTTACAATCAAAATGCATTAGGTCAAGTTTGATTTTCCCCTTTTTTACATTAAATTTGAGTTATGACCGATGTTTGACTTTGAATTTAGCCTTTATATCACAAATATCATTTCCACTAAAAACAAAATATTGATTTCAATCAAACTTGGTGTAAGACTTATTACTGCATAAACAAAATTCCTGGAATATGATTGGTCAATTATGAAGATTTAAAATCCAGTTTTTGTTAAAATATTATTCTGCATGTTTTATACAATCTTGAAAGATCATTCAAAAAAGTTGGTATTATCTTCAATGATCCTTCATTTTGTTTGAAAACCACTGAATTTTTTGCCAGAAACTGTTCATTTGAGTATATAAAACATTTCTACTGAATAAAATATACCATTTGTTAAATTCAGAACTTTTGTTATTTACATATAAATTAGAATTTTTGATTTTGTCATTTTTTCCAAAAAATTATGCATAAAATATTTGGGATAAAATTGGATGGATGAAAGGACATGTGACACCAGTACTTACCAGATGAAGCAGCCTCCATTTGCTCTAGTGGCATGCTAAGAACAGTTAAATTAGATGATTTTAGTTCATTAAGAAATGTGGTCTAACTAGGAATGAGGTATGTTTACAATTCCAGATGAGGGACTGTCCCACTTTACATCTAGGTAAAAGTATTTGACAAGGACAACAACAAACGCAGTGGTGTGCTAGAGATATGGCAAAGTTATTGACATTTCCAGCTTGGAAAAGTGTTCAAGTCACTTATGAAAAGTAAAAAAGTACAAGAGACATTGCTAAAATCAACTGCTACCATCTTTCGTTCATTTTTGGAGCATCTACAACTGTTTTTACTTGTCATCTTATCAACATGTGAAATATAGACAGTCTCCCCACTAACACCACCACTGACAGTCTCCCCACTAACAACACCACTGATGATTTCTGAAAGTAACATGCATAAAATACATTTTCCTTAAAATCTTTTGGACATCATTCAGAACTTGAGAAGTCCTTAAAAAGAATCACCAGAGCTGTAAAAACTGTGGGGAATCTGACAAAGGTTATCAACTTGATTATGTGACTTAGAAGTTTCCTGCAAGTGAGTCACATGGTGTCCAACAATTTACAACTTTGAAAAGAAAATAATGGACAACCTCTGCTTCAAATGTTAAGATGCAGATATCAGATTTATGATTTACAGGCAGGATTGGGGCCGAATGAGTTAAGATGCAGATGTCTGATTTATGATTTACAGGTGGGATTGGGACCGAATGAGTTAAGATGCAGATGTATGATTTATGATTTACAGGCAGGATTGGGGCCGAATGAGTTAAGATGCAGATGTCTGATTTATGATTTACAGGCAGAATTGGGGCCAGATGAGTTCAGATGCAGATGTCTGATTTATGATTTACAGGTGGGATGGGGCCGAATGAGTTAAGATGCAGATGTCTGATTTATGATTTACAGGCAGGATTGGGACCGAATGAGTTAAGATGCAGATGTCTGATTTATGATTTACAGGCGGGATTGGGACCGAATGAGTTAAGATGCAGATGTCTGATTTATGATTTACAAGCGGGATTGGGACCGAATGAGTTAAGATGCAGATGTCTGATTTATGATTTACAGGCGGGATTGGGGCCAAATGAGTTAAGATGCAGATTCTAATTTATGATTTACAGGTGGGATTGGGGCCGAATGAGTTAAGATGCAGATGTCTGATTTATGATTTACAGGCGGGATTGGGGCCAAATGAGTAAAGATGCAGATATCTGATTTATGATCCAAATATGTGTAATGGTTTTATTAGATATAGAATGAGTTACTAAGTTGTTCATTGTCAGTGGAAATTATCCCACAAAAGAAGGCAAGATTTATTTTAATCAAACAATGCTGATTTATCAGTCATTAGCAGGATTATTTTTCTGGCCCAAGGGAGGTAACTGTTGCATCTGGTGTCATGCTTATTTGCAATGGCAGCTACAAGATTTGCAGTGCACACTTAACATTTTTTTAAAAAACAGTGCAGTGTTGGCCAGATGGTCCTGGTGCCTAACAAGGTTTATGGGGTAATATTTATTGCATGTTTACTTGGTGGTACGAAATGTTATGACGATCTTGTACCCCATACACCTTTTAACTCAATTGCAATGTGTGTGGAGTACTGGATGATCATACATTTCCATACACCCAGATAGACTAATTTGAAACAATTACTGACTTGAGGCTCAGAGTTTATTCTAACATAACATTTGACCAACTTATTGCTTGGAAGTCGATCATAGCACTGAAACGTTAGGGGGAAGAATACACACTCTATTTGTAAACAGATTGCATGTTTTCTAAATATTAAAGATTTATGGAAACAGTTATGGTAGATAATTGAAATATCTTACAAGATTTTCATGTATTTGGTTGACTTTTTGTTTTATAAATAATCACAAATTACATGTGCCATATTAGATCCTAAAGGCTTCAGTTGAATCAGAACTATGCAGATATTCAGGGGATTCTGTCTTGTATGTACATATTTCTATTTTTTTATGTCATATTTCAAAAGAGATTTGATGGACCTCACTATAGTTAAGATAAAAACAATTCCACATTTTAAGCATATTTCACTAATCATTATAAACTAATAATGTAATGTAATTTTTGCTTTACTCAGCTGTACTGCTTACAAGATCTTTCATTCAGTTTCTTTTTTGTTTACTTTCTAGATAATCGTTTAATGGAAGATAACATGGAGTTAGATCGACGGAAAGAGCGGCATACAGCTTTGAGCCGAAGTAGCAGTGATATATCAGATAATAGGCTATCTCAGCGCAAAAGGGTAGGAGTGCCCAAAGTAGCAGGTACAAAATGAAACTAATAAGATCTAGAAATTGCATTGAAACATATTGGTGATGTATACAACCCTTCAGCATTGACTGTTCTGCCAGGGGCCCTAAGTGGCCGAGTGGTCTAAAGTACTCTCTGTTATGGATCACTGCCATCTCACCTCTGTCTGCGTGGGTTCGAGTCTTGGATTCAGCCAATGTGGGTATGTGAGAAAGCTTGCTAGTAGCTTCTCGTGGGTTGGTGGTTCTTTCCGGGGTTTTTCCGGGTTCTTCCTTAACCGTTAATACTGGATGCCATGTATAGCCTATCATGTGCTGAAAAATGGCGTTAAACCCTACAACAACAACAACAACAACAACAAGACTCTACTTCCAGAGAAAAACATTTTATTGTTTTCGCTAAAGTCTGTTAAAATACATCATAAAATGATATACATTTACTCTGCAATAATCTTTTCTGTGTTCAAAATAATTATTTATACAAAGTTTTCATCAAAATGATGGTCTTAAATTATAATTTGGTAATTCCACTATATTTCATTATAACACATGGCCAGAATGTCTTAGGAGCAATTTCAGCAAAATAGTTGCCCTTGTCTATGAATTTCACTTTAGAATTCCAGGAAAATATTGCTTTCACCTTGCCATGAATCAGTGCCATACTTCTCCATTTCCCAGTTGAACCAATTGATATTCTACCAACAGTGTGGTTTTTAGTTCTTCTTCTCTTTTTTAACGCCATTTTTCAGCACACGATAGGCTATGCATGGCGGCCAGTATTAATAGTGGAGGAAGAACCTGGGAAGAACCACCGACCAACGAGAAGCTACTGGCAAGCTTTCTCACATACCTACATTGGCCGAATCCTAGACTCGAACCCACACAGACAGAGGTGAGATGGCAGTGATCCGTAACAGAGAGCGCTTTAGACCACTCGGCCACTCGGGGCCCAGTGGTTTTTAGTAAAATGTATTTATAGCTGTAAAAAGGAAACAAGCTATAAATCCATGTTTATACTAATTTAGTAGCTTCAGTTGCCCTTGGATATTTACCAAGAAATGATTTTCGTGCCAACCAGTAATGTGAAGTTTGGAGAATCGGGGATGGGGTCAGGTAGTACCGTAAAACTGAATAAAGCACTATAAATAAAATTCTCAGTGGAAAGTAGGAAGGTTTGTCTTTTGTACATCCCATCTTCAGAATCAAGGTATCAGGTCACAGGTTGCATTACACTTTCCTTTCAGCTTTATCTTTTTAGAGCTATTTGAGATTAATTGATAAAACTTTGTTTAATCATAAATTATTACTAGAAGATGTGTTGCATACAAAATTGAACTCCTATTGTTGAATTATAAATCATTACTAGAAAGTGTGTTGCATATGAAATTGAGTTCCTATCTTTGAATCATAAATCATTACTAGAAAGTGTGTTGGATATGAAATTGAGTTCCTATCTTTGAATCATAAATCATAACTGTGTGTTGCATATGAAATTGAGTTCCTTTTCTATTGTCGAATCATAAATCATTAATAAAAGGTGTTACATATGAAATTGAGTTCCTATTGTTGAATCATAAATCATTATTAGAAGGTGTGTTGCATATGAAATGGAGACCACTGTTTATTCCAAATGCCCATCTTATCCTAGCTTTTGCAACGGTTTACTTGTCTTGTGCAGTTCAGACTGGTCTGCCTTAGATCTGAGGCCAAAAGGTCTAAAATCCAGACACAAAATCAATTCCAACCATGAGCGAATTTTGGGTGAAGAAAAAAAAAACAGTCCCAAAAATTAGGTTTTTCCCTCTGTATTTTGTAGTGCAATTAGACCATCCGGATTATTTGGTATCACTGTAGAGCTATATCTGTCTGCTTTTTTGTAATACCACCCACTTTGGTGTATCTTAAATGACCTTGATGCTGCAGAGCTCGGAAGTAGGGTACAGCCTCATCACGCCTACAGGCGGGATTGGGGCTGAATGAGTTAAGCTATTACATGAGGTTGTACAGCATTTTTTTACACTCAGGATAGGAAGTTATTGATTTCATCAAGGACTGTTATATATATTTTTGTACTGTTTACCCTGCTGAACTTGTAAAACACTCAGTGTTGATCACCTTATCTATTGCCATTATAAATTAGCTGCCAGTTCAGTTACCTTTTAATCTCACTTATAAGTCTAGTCCAAATACAAACTGCACAGACCCAGATCTTCCATCACATAAGGTGTCATCAGATCTGGGACTGTGCAGTTTGTTATTAGTAATCAGTTGAACAAACAACATAGACACTGGTCTGCAAGTGTATTCTGCGATCGCAGATCAGGATCTTTGTTATTTGCGGTTTGACACGACTTATAAGCGAGTATATATGGGTTTGGTTTTTTTTGCCCATGACATCACTAAGTTTACATGGGAGGGAGAAGCCATTTCATGGTACATTATGTTTATCAAAACAAACCTTTTAACTAAATTCATTTTCACTGGTTGATATTCAATTTAAATTATCTAACTTGAAATAGTTTTCAAGGGTGCTGATGTTGTGAGTAATGTAACTGCAGTGATTATTTGTCTCTGTAATGGTAACAAAATTGAACATTGTTAGCAGTTAGAGTTTTGTAACGCTTTTTCTGTCATCTTCAGGCCTAGGTAGTGTAGAGGAAGATCCTGAGGAGGAAGTGACAGTAACCACTGAGCAGTACACTTATGTTTCTCCTCGTAGAGGGGGGCCAGGGTTCTACACTAAGAAAGAGGTGGGTCTCTACCAAGATTTATTGCGATGCTTATATGACCTGATTAGCAGATAGCAAAAAATAGGTGTCATCTTTAACTCACCAGGCCATAAGACCAAAGCAAGCTCATGGTATTGCCCTGTGTCAATCATGGGTCATTTGTTAATATTTGTTATTGTGAGCTTTTTCTCAAAAACCACAGGATCCGCTTTGGTCAAATTTGGCAGAGGACATCCTGGCATTAAGACCTATCATGTTTATACAGATCTGCTTGCAAAATAGCAGTCAGTTCTAAAAGTAGAAAAACCTTTAAACAGAATCTTCTCAAATGTTGATCAACTGAATATGAGAATTTTTTTTACTAAAAGCAACTGGTTATGGCTTTTGAAGTTTGTACCAGTAATGCCAAGTTTGACCACCATTTAAAAAGAAAAAAAAACCCTTTGAATAACTTCTCAGAAACTGCTGAACTGAATTCACCCAAAATGGGCCAGAAAAATCCTGACATAAAAGGTTTTCAGGTTTGTACAGTTGAAGATAATCTACCATTTGCCATCAAATATGGCTTCTGTTGACTGACTATAAAAATCTTTAAATGACTTCTCTGATTCACTGAACAGAATTGTACCAATTTTACAAAACTCGGGCTTTCAGCTTTTTACAGATTTTGCTGATTTGTAATTGGGTTTTCAGCCTTTCACAAATTTTGCTAATTTGTAATTGGGCTTGCAGCTTTTTACAAATTTTGCTGATTTGTAATTGGGCATTCAGCTTTTTACAAACTATGCCGATTTATAATCGGGCTTTCAGCTTTTTACAGATTATTCTGATTTGTAATCAGGCTTTCAGCTTTTTACAAATTAGGCTTATTTGTGATCAGATATGGCAGCCTGTACTTATGACCAGAAGAAAACTTGAAATGGTCTCTTCTACACAATCAGTATACAGTATTCAACCATAGTTGACAGAAAGAACTTTTGCATGATACTGTTCAGCTTTTTATCTGACTGGACTCTCAGTATTAAATATACATAAAGCTTTCTATCTGACTGTACTGTCTTTATTAAATATACATAAAGCTTTCTATCTGATTGGACTCTTATTATTAAATATGCATAAAGCTTTCTATCTGATTGGACTCTCATTATTAAATATACATAAAGCTTTCTATCTGATTGGACTCTCAATATTAAATATACATAAAGCTTTCTATCTGATTGGACTGTCAGTATTAAATATACATAAAAGCTTTCTATCTGATTGAACTCTTATTATTAAATATGAATAAAGCTTTCTATCTGATTGGACTCTAATTATTAAATATACATAAAGCTTTCTATCTGACTGGACTCTCATTATTAAATATACATAAAGCTGGAAGAAATTCTTCTTGAAAACAGAACTTGAGTAAATTTAGCAGAAAGCACGATGCCTTTCAGGTTTGTTCAAGTGATATTTATCTGCTCACAAATATGGAAGCTGTTACTTAAAATTGAACCTCATGATTTCTCAAAAATAAATCAGCAAAATTTGACTAAAAGATAACGTGTAGTTAATGCTGATTTCGACCACACCACAGACTTTGAGAATAGTCTTGTATATGATAGATGTGTGAAATGTGTCAAAACACTCACTTTTAGAACAACCAGTAAAAGACCAAAATAACTTGGGATGGTCAATAGTCTGTCATCCATCTGTTAGCACAATTGCTTCTTCTCCTAAACTACTTGACGGAATGTCTTCAAACTTGATACTCATACACATCATAGTAGGTTTTAAATTAATTATGGTGCCACCTGGACATCCATTATGGTTGTCCCAGTGGCCATCTTGAAAATCTTATTATCATTACTCATCCTCAGTTGCTGGTCATATCAACAAGAAGTTTTCACTAAATGACTTCTCATAGTGTCTACATGTTCCAACATGAAAATGGTGTTATCTGATTTTTAGTGTAGATGCCACTGCAGTCATCTTGAAATTATTGTTATTGCTACTTGTCCTAAATGGAAAGTCATACTGACATGAGATTTAAATTAGTGTCAATATAATGTCCAGAATGTGGACAATTCGGCTACTTGATAATAGATGCTTGTATCTACATGGGTTTCAGTTTTTGTAATGTGTTGCTGGTCCCAAATGAAGAAAAAAAATGCCAGTCTGATATCAGATGTGGCCACCATAACAGCTAGCTTGAAAATCCTATTATTGCTTCTACACCTGAATGAAAGTAATATTTCCATGGGATTTCATCTTATGATATCTAGTTGGTTCATGGGGTTTCATCTTATGATATCTATTTGGTTCATGGGGTTTTATCTTATGATATCTAGTTGGTTCATGGAGTTTCATCTTATGATACCTAGTTGGTTCATGGGATTTCATCTTATGATATCTAGTTGGTTCATGGAGTTTCACCTTATGATATCTAGTTGGTTCATGGGATTTCATCTTATGATATCTAGTTGGTTCATGGGATTTCATCTTATGATATCTAGTTGGTTCTAAAAGAAAATGGTGCTGCTTGCACATCCAGTATGGCCACCAGAGCGGCAGTCTTGAAATTTTTTTTATTGTTACTACACTCTAATGGATGCTCATATCAACATGGAGTTTATACTAAATGAATTACTGTTTAATATAGTTGCCACAGTGGTTACCACTACTTCTGGATGAATCGTCGTCATATCAGCATGGGGTTTTCACTGAAAGACTTCTTATGATGTCTAGTTGGTCATTAATGAAATTGTGCCAATCTGACTTCCATTAGGGCCATCCCAGTGACCGTTTTTGACAATCTTCTTATGGCTTACCTATCCCAGATGGCTGATCATAACATATGATATTGCACTTGCACCAAAATACATCTTATAATGTCTTTTTCATCTTAAATAGAAATTATGCTAATGTGATATCATGTATGGCCACCATGGCAGCCATCTTGAAAAGTCATGTCAACATGAGGTTTCCACCAAAAGACTTTGTATGATGTCTTCTTTGTCCTAAATGAAAATGTTGCCAGTCTGAGAGTATCTGGTTTTGAAAATCTTGATATTGCTGTAGAATATCAGAATATCAACACAATAGAAGGTAAAAGGAAGAAATAGTTTTATCTTGAATTCCTGGAAATTCTTTTTGGCCACTACAGCATCACTCCCATCAAAGAACTCTTGTTCTTTGGTAGACTCATCTGCTAGAAATCACTGTTATCTTGAATAAGTATTGTGGTTATATTTGCAGTGCAAACATATTTACATATAAAAAATGAAATCTAGTTTCATTTAAGGAAGAAAACTGGTGCTAAAATAAGTATTAAGTCACAATATTGCATTATCCCTTGACATACAGGCAATATGAAAAACAATCCCAAGAGCACCGTGCAATGTCCCAATGAGACATATCATGAGCAGTGCAGATTGCAGTGTGCAGTACAATCCCAAGAGCTCCATGCAATGTCCCAATGAGACATATCATGAGCAGTGCAGATTGCAGTGTGCAGTACAATCCCAAGAGCTCCATGCAATGTCCCAATGAGACATATCATGAGCAGTGCAGATTGCAGTGTGCAGTACAATCCCAAGAGCTCCATGCAGTGTCCCAATGAGCCTTATCATGAGCAGTGCAGATTGCAGTGTGCAGTACAATCCCAAGAGCTCCATGCAATGTCCCAATGAGACATATCATGAGCAGTGCAGATTGCAGTGTGCAGTACAATCCCAAGAGCTCCATGCAGTGTCCCAATGAGCCTTATCATGAGCAGTGCAGATTGCAGTGTGCAGTACAATCCCAAGAGCTCCATGCAGTGTCCCAATGAAACTTATCACGAACAGTGCAGATTGCAGTGTGCAGTACAATAAGAGCTCCATGCAGTGTCCCAATGAAACTTATCACAAACAGTGCAGATTGCAGTATGCAGTACAATCCCAAGAGCTCCATACAGTGTCCCAATGAAACTTATCACAAACAGTGCAGATTGCAGTGTGCAGTACAATCCCAAGAGCTCCATGCAATGTCCCAATGAGACATATGAGCAGTGCAGATTGCAGTGTGCAGTACAATTCCAAGAGCTCCATGCTATGTCCCAATGAGACATATCATGAGCAGTGCAGATTGCAGTATGCAGTACAATTCCAAGAGCTCCATGCAGTGTCCCAATGAGACATGTCATGAGCAGTGCAGATTGCAGTGTGCAGTACAATAAGAGTTCCATGCATTGTCCCAATGAGCCTTATCATGAGCAGTGCAGATTGCAGTGTGCAGTACAATCCCAAGAGCTACATGGAGTGTCCCAATGAGACATATGAGCAGTGCAGATTGCAGTGTGCAGTTTTGTGTATACATTAAAATGTAGCAATATCTATTTTAACAGAGTTCACGTTGACACAATAACCATTCTGATATTAACTCCATACTAAATAAAAATACTAATAACTCGATTGTACTGAGCAACATTTTTTTTCAACAGGAAATTGCATAATATGGATGTTCAAGTGTTTGTTTTTAGTATTGCCGGTCATAGATCAGAGGAACATACAGAACAGCTTGTTGTCTGTCTGTCCATTAGCTCAGGTTTGTTTTCACTACTGTTCTCAAACTACTTGGAGAATTGCCATGAAACTTCATGCACACATTTATCCCAAAGTCTAGTTGGTCATAAATGAAAATGGTGCTGCTTGGATATCAAATATTGCCACCACAGAGGTTATTTTGAAAAATCCTGTTAATACCATCTCAAGGACTGGTCTTGTCATCATAAGGTTTTTGCTCAAAGACTTCTTATAATGTCTATTTGGTCAAAACAGAATTGCTGCCAATCGAATGCCCAACATGGCAGCTATTGTGAAAATTTTGTTATTGAAGATTTAAAGAAGATTTTGTTACTTGCTACTTCTAAATAGAGGGTCATATGAATATAGAGTTTTCACTAAGAGATATTTTTATTATTTCTATTTGTTTCTAAAAGAAAATTGTTCAAATCGGACATCTAGTATGGTCACCAAGGCACCTGTCATGAAAATCTTGTTATCACTAATAATCCTGAACAGATGGTCATTCACCAGAAGATATCTTACGATGTCTGTTTGGTCCTTGATGAAAATGGTTCCTATTGAAATTCTAATATGGCCACCACAGTGAACATCTTGAAATTCTTTTTCCTACTCCACTTGAGTGGATGATCATATGAATTATTACAAGACTTCATAAGATAGACATTTGGACCTACATGAAAATGGTGCTGATATAGCAGCAGTCTTTAGAATCTTTTTTTCACCTCTCCTGAACAGAAAGTCATATTAACTTTGGGTTTTCTCCGGAAGACATTTTATGATGTCTATTTGATCCTTAATGAAAATGGTGTTTTCCAGACATTGCCCCATATGGCCATCTTGAAAATGTTATCACAACTCCACCTGAATTAATGGTCATATCAGCATAGGATTTTCACAAAATGATTTCTTATGATGTCTAGTTAGTCCTAAATGTGGTGCCAGTCTAATATCGAATATGGATACCACAGCAGCTATCTTGAAAATCTTGTAGTTACTTCTTCAGATGAATGGAAAGTAATATCAGCATTTCACTTGAAGACTTCTTATGGTATCTAGTTGTTCTTAAATAACAATTGTTCCAATCTTATTTCCAGCATGGAGTTTTTATAAAAAGTCTTTTAATCGTGTACAATTTGTCCTAAATGAAAATGGTGCCAATCTTACAGCACACTTTGACTGCTATGGGGAAGATCTGAGCAGTGCACTTTACTCTTGGCAGTAAATAATCTTTCATTTTGTCATCAGTACTTTATTAATCCAGAACATCAACATTTACATTGAGACAGATGTTTCTTTAGTACAATTTTTTAAACTTTTCTTCATTATTTTACCTTTTTTGTATAATGAGCTATTATGTCTTTAACATACTTTTCCTTTTTTCAAATCCAAGAAGTTGTTACTGAAAACTGGTTCTAACCAGTTTTGGACAGATTTAAGTCTGCATCTGGAGAAAGAGAAACACACTTGAAACACAAAGATTTAGGATCTATTCTTGCAAAGAGAGAATTTACAATGCACTAGCTTCACAGATATATATATATATATATATATATATATATATATGATCATGTCAAGTCCCCGTACACTTGTCTTGAGAAGGTGCAATTATATCATAAGTATGGGTTAACAAGAAGAATTGCTGTGTAGCTGACAAAGAATGGTAACTTGTCATCTAAAATAAAGTCACAAGAATACTTTTATGTTAAAGTAAGGCCAGTCTGAATGACATGTTTGTTTTACCCTTGATTGGAATGTACATGAGGACTTGGTCTGCATAGCTATTGCAATGCATGCATGTTGTGTTATTTTGCACAACCATGCCTGTTGATGCATACAGACTGTTATACCAAATACTCACGTGGACTAGCCCTTGATAATTACTGTAGTGAAAGGTAATGTGGAAGGCTAAACCGTAAATTTTGATTCAATATATTTATTTTTTCTTATTTTTATATATAAATTAATGCTGAGTAGCAATAGTTAAAATAAAGGCCCTATCAGTTATGGCTTCAGTTGGACTGTCAGTAGAAATATCTTGTTTCTGTATGCTATGGTCTGGGCACTTTCTTATTATGATTAAAGCTTAACTATTTATATACTGGGTGTAATTTCTCAAAATATTACAGAACCTTCACAATAATGAGCTGGCAGCAAAAGATCAAGCAACTGCAAGACGTACCAATGAGGTTCAAAATCATTCTCTCTCTGCCTCTGTCTCTCTTTTGCTTTTTTGGAAAGCATTTGTAGCATTGAGTTTAGGAACAGGGATATAATTTTGGATAGGATTTTCAGATTTTGCAGTTGTAAGAGTATATGCTGACCAAACAAAAGTATGGTGTGAATTCAGTATTTTTCAGGGGTTATCAATTTTCATGGAATTTGTAGTTGGGTACTAACCAGGAATTTCAAAACCCCATGAATAATGAATTTTTGTGGATACAATAAGAATACTTGCCAAGTCCACAAATTTAGTATCAATGAAATTGCTATTCTTTTCCTCACTCCATGGTTATTTTTACCAATGAAAATAAGTGAATTGACAGTATTTATGATAGACTTATGCCTGGTAACCACCGTTCTCTTGGGGGTGGGGTTTAGGTGACTGAGCAGGTTAATCCTAACATATTGCCCTTGCCAGCATCTTAATTAGATATTTACACAATATTAGGAATATAGCCTGCTAAAATAATTACCTGTCATAAGGTAAGTAAACTTATCTTTCAATCACGTTAGCAGAGTTACCTGTACCAGTGTCTTGGCATGATTTTGTGACTGTTAATAGGAATTAAAGCATAAACAGCTTTTCAGTTGTGAATGAAGAGAAAACAAACACAGGCAGAGTATAAAAATTTACATGTTCAAGCAAAACTGTGAAGGCTAGAAAATGGAAACCAGTACAGTGGTTCTATACAAGATTCATCTTCCAGCTGCTTGTATCACCATGCCATTTCATACAGTTAGACAGAAAGGGGTAAAACAAAAATCATGTACATAGTTATTTTTATCTTATAACACATTTGCTGTTGTAGTTTTCTCTTGATATAGAACAAATGTAGATCTTCAGTGTAGAGTACAAGTTAGCAAATGCAAGAGCAAAGTGCATATTAAATAATGGGGTGAGTGTTTTGGTTACAACCTTTTTGACTTTTCCTGATTTTTATCATTGAAGTCACCAGATTTGTATATATAGTCAATACTAACAAAATTGTCAATGTCATCATATTATACAGAATGAACTCCATCCATTTTCATCTTGCTGTGTTATATTTGTGAATAAGTTTGTGAAATTATGTTTATAGGTTTGTTTGTGTTGCTGAATCACAATTTCATTGATTGCAACATTTTCTTATCAAACGTCTAGATGCCTCCTAGTCCCAGTAAGGATTCAAATGTCTAAATACCTCCTAGTCCCCAGTAAGGATTCAAAGGGATAGATACCTCCTAGTCCCCAGTAAGGATTCAAGGGGATAAATAACTCCTAGTCCCCAGTACGGATTCAAAGGGATAGATCCCTCCTAGTCCCCAGTATGGATTCAAATGTCTAAATATCTCCTAGTCACCAGCAAGGATTCAAAGGGTTAGATACCTCCTAGTCCCCCGTAAGGATTCAAAGGGATAGATACCTCCTAGTCCCCAGTAAGGATTCAAAGGGATAGATACCTTCTAGTCCCCAGTAAGGATTCAAATGTCTAAATACCTCCTAGTCCCCAGTAAGGATTCAAAGGGATGGATGCCTCCTAGTCCCCAGTAAGCATTCAAAGGGATAGATACCTCCTAGTCCCCAGTAAGGATTCAAAGGGATAGATGATAGATTGATGAATTTATCAGGTCTTAAAGCACTGTTTAATCTCTGCTACATAAAATTGTTTTATTCAATATTTAATAAACTTGTACACAATGTGGCCATGAGGAATTCTGTCTTTTAAGCACTTGTCTTTTGGAGACGAGGGGATGCTATTTCTGGAATTTTGTCATCTTGTTCAGCATTAGACATGAGTGTAAACAATGTAGTCTCTACAAATGAGGAACTAAGTAACAGACAGAAAATATTGATAATACATTATACATTCCGTAATTGCTCCATAGATTGGTCTGATGATTCATTGGACAAAAGGTTGTGAAGTGGCCACCCTTATTCACTCTTCCAGCATGACTCGTACCATTAACCTCATCTAGATAAACAGGGTTTATACACTTTCTTGAAAACCTTTAAAGTACAGGATTTTGGCTTTATAGATTCCAGGCCTTGAAAACCTTTAAAGTATAGGATTTTGGCTTTAGAAATTCCAGGCCTTGAAAACCTTTAAAGTACAGGATTTTGGCTTTATAAATTCCAGGCCTTGAAAACCTTTAAAGTACAGGATTTTGGCTTTATAAATTCCAGGCCTTGAAAACCTTTAAAGTACAGGATTTGGGCTTTATAAATTCCAGTCCTTAAAAACCTTTAAAGTACAAGATTTTGGCTTTATAAATTTCAGCCCTTGAAAACCTTTAAAGTATATGATTTAAGCTTTATAAATTCCAGGCCTTGAAAACCTTTAAAGTATATGATTTAGGCTTTATAAATTCCAGGCCTTGAAAACCTTTAAAGTATATGATTTTGGCTTTATAAATTCCAGGCCTTGAAAACCTTTAAAGTACAGGATTTTGGCTTTATAAATTCCAGGCCTTGAAAACCTTTAAAGTACAGGATTTTGGCTTTATAAATTCCAGGCCTTGAAAACCTTTAAAGTACAGGATTTTGGCTTTATAAATTCCAGGCCTTGAAAACCTTTAAAGTACAGGATTTTGGCTTTATAAATTCCAGGCCTTGAAAACCTTTAAAGTATATGATTTAGGCTTTATAAATTCCAGGCCTTGAAAACCTTTAAAGTACAGGATTTTGGCTTTATAAATTCCAGGCCTTGAAAACCTTTAAAGTACAGGATTTTGGCTTTATAAATTCCAGGCCTTGAAAACCTTTAAAGTACAGGATTTTGGCTTTATAAATTCCAGGCCTTGAAAACCTTTAAAGTATATGATTTAGGCTTTATAAATTCCAGGCCTTGAAAACCTTTAAAGTATATGATTTAGGCTTTATAAATTCCAGGTCTTGAAAACCTTTAAAGTACAGGATGTTGGCTTTATAGATTCCAGGCCTTGAAAACCTTTAAAGTACAGGATTTGGGCTTTATAAATTCCAGACCTTAAAAATCTTTAAAGTACAAGATTTTGGCTTTATAAATTTCAGCCCTTGAAAACCTTTAAAGTACAGGATTTTGGCTTTATAAATTCCAGGCCTTGAAAACCTTTAAAGTACTGGACTTTGGTTTTATAGATTCCAGTACTTGAAAACCTTTAAGTTACAGGATTTTGGCTTTATAGATTACAGGCTGTGAAAACATTTGAAGTACTGGACTTTGGCTTTATAGATTCCAGTACTTGAAAACCTTTAAAGTACAGGATTTTGGCTTTATAAATTCCAGGCTGTGAAAACCTTTAAAGTATAGGATTTTGGCTTTATAGATTCCAGGCCATGAAAACCTTTAAATTACTGGACTTTGGCTTAATAGATTCCAGTACTTGAAAACCTTTAAAGTACAGGATTTTGGCTTTATAAATTCCAGGCTGTGAAAACCTTTAAAGTATAGGATTTTGGCTTTATAAATTCCAGGACTTGAAGACGTTTAAATTACTGGATTTTGGCTTTATAGATTCCAGTACTTGAAAACCTTTGAAGTATAGGATTTTGGCTTTAGAAATTTCAGACCTTAAAAACCTTTAAAGTATATGAGTTTGGCTTTATAGATTCTTGGCCTTTAAAGTACTGGTCTTTGGCTTTATAGATTCCAGTACTTGAAAACCTTTAAATTACAGGATTTGGGCTTTATAAATTCCAGGCCTTGAAAACCTTTAAAGTACAGGATATTGGCTTTATAGATTCCAGTACTTGAAAACCTTTAAAGTACAGGATTTTGGCTTTATAAATTCCAGGCCTTGAAAACCTTTAAAGTACAGGATATTGGCTTTATAGATTCCAGTCCATGAAAACCTTTAAAGTATAGGACTTTGGCTTTATAAATTCCAGGCCTTGAAAACCTTCAAAGTACTGGACTTTGGCTTTATAGATTCCAGTACTTGAAAACCTTTAAAGTACAGGATTTTGGCTTTATAGATTCCAGGCCTTGAAAACCTTTAAAGTTCAGGATTTTGGCTTTATAATTTTCAGGCCTTGAAAGCCTTTAAAGTATATGATTTTGGCTTTATAGACTCCAGGCCATGAAAATCTTTACAGTACTGGACTTTGGCTTTATAGATTCCAGTACTTGAAAACCTTTAAAGTACAGGATTTTGGCTTTATAAATTCCAGGCCTTGAAAACCTTTAAAGTATAGGATTTTGGCTTTATAAATTTCAGGCCTTAAAAACCTTTAAAGTATATGATTTTGGTTTATAATTTCCAGGACTTTAAAACCTTTAAATTACTGGATTTTGGCTTTATAGATACCAGTACTTGAAAACCTTTAAAGTACAGGATGTTGGCTTTATAAATTCCAGGCCTTGAAAACCTTTAAAGTATATGATTTAGGCTTTATAAATTCCAGGCCTTGAAAACCTTTAAAGTACAGGATTTTGGCTTTATAAATTCCAGGCCTTGAAAACCTTTAAAGTACAGGATTTTGGCTTTATAAATTCCAGGCCTTGAAAACCTTTAAAGTACAGGATTTTGGCTTTATAAATTCCAGGCCTTGAAAACCTTTAAAGTACAGGATTTTGGCTTTATAAATTCCAGGCCTTGAAAACCTTTAAAGTACAGGATTTTGGCTTTATAAATTCCAGGCCTTGAAAACCTTTAAAGTACAGGATTTTGGCTTTATAAATTCCAGGCCTTGAAAACCTTTAAAGTATATGATTTAGGCTTTATAAATTCCAGGCCTTGAAAACCTTTAAAGTATATGATTTAGGCTTTATAAATTCCAGGCCTTGAAAACCTTTAAAGTACAGGATTTTGGCTTTATAAATTCCAGGCCTTGAAAACCTTTAAAGTACAGGATTTTGGCTTTATAAATTCCAGGCCTTGAAAACCTTTAAAGTACAGGATGTTGGCTTTATAGATTCCAGGCCTTGAAAACCTTTAAAGTACAGGATTTGGGCTTTATAAATTCCAGACCTTAAAAATCTTTAAAGTACAAGATTTTGGCTTTATAAATTTCAGCCCTTGAAAACCTTTAAAGTACAGGATTTTGGCTTTATAAATTCCAGGCCTTGAAAACCTTTAAAGTACTGGACTTTGGCTTTATAGATTCCAGTACTTGAAAACCTTTAAGTTACAGGATTTTGGCTTTATAGATTACAGGCTGTGAAAACATTTGAAGTACTGGACTTTGGCTTTATAGATTCCAGTACTTGAAAACCTTTAAAGTACAGGATTTTGGCTTTATAAATTCCAGGCTGTGAAAACCTTTAAAGTATAGGATTTTGGCTTTATAGATTCCAGGCCATGAAAACCTTTAAATTACTGAACTTTGGCTTAATAGATTCCAGTACTTGAAAACCTTTAAAGTACAGGATTTTGGCTTTATAAATTCCAGGCTGTGAAAACCTTTAAAGTATAGGATTTTGGCTTTATAAATTAAAGGACTTGAAGACCTTTAAATTACTGGATTTTGGCTTTATAGATTCCAGTACTTGAAAACCTTTGAAGTACAGGATGTTGGCTTTATCAATTCCAGGCCTTGAAAACCTTTAAAGTATAGGATTTTGGCTTTAGAAATTTCAGACCTTAAAAACCTTTAAAGTATATGAGTTTGGCTTTATAGATTCTTGGCCTTTAAAGTACTGGTCTTTAGCTTTATAGATTCCAGTACTTGAAAACCTTTAAATTACAGGATTTGGGCTTTATAAATTCCAGGCCTTGAAAACCTTTAAAGTACAGGATATTGGCTTTATAGATTCCAGTACTTGAAAACCTTTAAAGTACAGGATTTTGGCTTTATAAATTCCAGGCCTTGAAAACCTTTAAAGTACAGGATATTGGCTTTATAGATTCCAGTCCATGAAAACCTTTAAAGTATAGGACTTTGGCTTTATAAATTCCAGGCCTTGAAAACCTTCAAAGTACTGGACTTTGGCTTTATAGATTCCAGTACTTGAAAACCTTTGAAGTACAGGATTTTGGCTTTATAGATTCCAGGCCTTGAAAACCTTTAAAGTTCAGGATTTTGGCTTTATAATTTTCAGGCCTTGAAAGCCTTTAAAGTATATGATTTTGGCTTTATAGACTCCAGGCCATGAAAATCTTTACAGTACTGGATTTTGGCTTTATAGATTCCAGTACTTGAAAACCTTTAAAGTACAGGATTTTGGCTTTATAAATTCCAGGCCTTGAAAACCTTTAAAGTATAGGATTTTGGCTTTATAAATTTCAGGCCTTAAAAACCTTTAAAGTATATGATTTTGGTTTATAATTTCCAGGACTTTAAAACCTTTAAATTACTGGATTTTGGCTTTATAGATACCAGTACTTGAAAACCTTTAAAGTACAGGATGTTGGCTTTATAAATTCCAGGCCTTGAAAACCTTTAAAGTTTATGATTTTGGCTTTATAAATTCCAGGACTTGAAAACCTTTAAAGTATATGATTTTGGCTTTATAGATTCCAGGCCTTTAAAGTACTGGACTTTGGCTTTATAGATTCCAGTCCATGAAAACCTTTAAAGTACAGGATTTTGGCTTTATAAATTCCAGGCCTTGAAAACCTTTAAAGTATAGGATCATGGCTTTATAGACTCCAGTACTTGAAAACCTTTAAAGTACAAGATTTTGGCCTTATAAATTCAAGTCATTGAAATGCTTGAAAATCTACTTACATTTGAAGTCCTTGAAAATCATTTTTGTTCTTCTAAAATCATTTTGGATCATTTTTTCACACTAGTCCTGGAATATTGGCATGATCAGTTCATTGCCTTGCTCTTTTATATTGCCTATCTCTGGTGTTTCAGATTCTTGCCCTTTTATGTTGCCTATCTCTGGTGCTTCAGATTCTTGCCCTTTTATGTTGCCTATCTCTGGTGCTTCAGATTCTTGCCCTTTTGTGTTGCCTATCTCTGGTGCTTCAGATTCTTGCCCTTTTATATTGCCTATCTCTGGTGCTTCAGTTTCTTGGCTTGTATTGTTCCTCATTCCATTAGTGATTTTCATGTTTACTGCCCTGGGAAGTACTGGAACACTTCTTGAATTTCACTGAACTGAGAGGTCTATTCGATTGGTGCAATACTTTTAATTACTCTTCACTGCAAAACCGGAAAAATAATTTTGATAAACTCATCATGAGATGGAGCATATTATGTTATAATGTTGTCCATTTGATACCAATTTGATATCTGCACATTGGCTTGAGTTATGCACCATCTACATTTTTTGTTATAATGTTGTCCATTTGATACCAATTTGGTTTCTGCATATTGGCTTGAGTTATGCACTGTCTACATTTTATGTTATAATTTTGTCCATTTGATACCAGTTTGGTTTCTGCACATTGGCTTGAGTTATGCACCATCTACATTTTATGTTATAATGTTGTCCATTTGATACCAATTTGGTTTCTGCACATTGGCTTGAGTTATGCACCATCTACATTTTATGTTATAATGTTGTCCATTTGATACCAATTTGGTTTCTGCACATTGGCTTGAGTTATGCACCATCTACATATTATGTTATAATGTTGTCCATTTGATACCAATTTGGTTTCTGCACATTGGCTTGAGTTATGCACCATCTACATATTATGTTATAATGTTGTCCATTTGATACCAATTTGGTTTCTGCACATTAGCTTGAGTTATGCACCATCTACATTGCCAAATATTTTGGATGTCTTGAAAAACAGTATTATTTTTGTGTCAAAATCTCAAAGGCCAAAGACACTGAGAAAAACACAACTGAAAATGGTTTCTACACTGTAACTTGAGTGCTCCACCATCTGCAGTTAACAAACTTTGTGGATCGCTTGCTGTTGAATAGCTATCAATTCTGGAGGTCAAATGGTCTGAGGTCACTGACTGAAGGGGGAAAAAAATGGTTACTGTACATTAACTCAAGTACTTCATGATCTACAGTTGAGTTCAAGCTCAAACGGTGAAAGGTTAAGGTCATTGACTGCAAGAAGAATGATGGTTTATGTAGTTTCCCAATCATCTACAGTTACCAAACTTTGTGGATGGCCTGCACTTTGGGCTGGAAGAAGCCTATTGATTTGGGGGTCAAAAGGTCAAGGTCACTGACTGAAAGAAGACCAATTGTTTCTACACAAAAATTGAAATTATTAAAATAAAGACATTAAACATGGTGTACAATGCATACACCCTACTCTTGTTGACTTAAAGGTCAGATATATCAGTTTTTACCATTTGGTGCTTGATAACATTTGCTTCAGTTTTTAAGGGCAAACAAGTTGCAAGTCTGCAATTCATAAACTTCAACTAATTGTGTATTTGCTTTCTTTATTTCCAGATTAAAGGAGACCCATATGGGACTATGCCAAGAACTAGAACGAGAACACGTGCTAAGCTTCAGCAACATTAATGCACCATCCAGACAGAATTGTGTACAGCAATTAACATGAGTGGTCTGCCCTTTACTTCTGCCTTCGGATGATGGATTAGTGATTACAGAGTCTACGTGTCTTTCATATCTATAGTTTTTGACGGAATGGTCTTCCATAATGTATTTAACTTCATGCCATATTTTGTTTCAAAAGCTCTCAGAAGACCTTAGTTATTTTGTTTGGTGCCAAGGCTGTTTCCAGTTGATCTGAAGCCACACTTAAATTTTAGTGTGCTTTTTATTGCTTTGGCCAAAACAAACAAACAATTTAGGTTATGGGGACATCTTATAAAAGAAAACAATATAAGTTCATTTAAGCAGCAAAAAAGTCATTCTCGATGCTGTACTCTTTAATTTCAAGAATGAAATTTTATCATAAATTTGATGGGATTTAGTTAGAAGAAAAAGGGTTCTTACAGTATATAATACCCAACTTTTCAAGTGGGTAAAGTTTTATTGTCATTTAGATTTTGCTATGGATTGTGTCAAGCCATTATTTTCTTTTGCTTGTATAGAGGTGGAATGTCAAATCATCAACAATTAAGAAACGTTCTCCATGAATTCAGAAGCTTCGTAATTTTGAATTAACATTTCTCTATGCTCAAATTGCAATACAAAGAAAGGAGAAAGCTTACTATTTTTGTGTGTTCAATGTTGGCATGATAAAAATTATGTTGATGATGGAGAAACATTTTTTGTTTACCAAATACAATGATAATACTACTAAATCAGTTTTGCATTTTGAGTATTGTATGGATGATGTTTATTGTTAAAACTCTTACGTAGTAAATGCACTCCACTGTAACAAGTTCAGCTCATCTTTATAGTAAAGGTACTAATCCTCTTTTTTTGTCTGTCTGTCTATGGAATGCATTGAAAATATAACTTGTCAGATAATTTATATGGCCTAACTGTTTATTTCAGGTAAAGTTTAATCTTGTTTAAGAATGAATTTTTTTTTCTTCTTCATATTGTGCAGATGGAGGCATGTTTATTTAAATGTGACAGATGGATTATGTCAGTACATATTTTATTGTGTTCTAGAAATTAACTCCATCAACAGTGTATCATCCAGTCTTGCAGTGTCAACATCCTAGATGACTTGTGTAATATTTGAAAATATCATTACAATTTTATAGAAAGAGTCGTATCAACTGATCTAAAGTATCGTTCAGGTTTTTCAGGTATCTAATTTAGTATGACATTCGTATTGATATGTAAACTTGATATGTATTTTTACAGCCCCACCTGTAGACATGGTGTTGTATACTAATCCTACAGTCCATATGTCCATCCATTATTCCATCTGTCCAACCATTATTCTGTCCTGCACATCCTAGCACAACCAGTCCTGTTTTGTTTTTTTTAATGGATTGCCATGAATTTTGGTAACTGTTATGGTCATCACCTGAAAATTCATATATCAACAAATCACTTTGCTCCCTCAAGATTTGTTTTTGTGGGATGGCCTATTGTCTGTCATCCATCCATTCATAAGAACAAGTTTGTTTTTACTGCTCATAAATGTTGTGGAGGATTACCAGGAATGCACGACACACACAATTAAAAGTCTGGTTGATCTTAAAAGAAAATAGTGCCACTTAGACATTCAACATGGCTGCCACAGTGGCAAGCTTAAAAATCATACTATTGTCAAGATTATTATAATAAATGGTGTTGATTTGACATAAGTATGACCGCCAAAGCCACCATCTTGAAAATGTTGTTATTCGTATTCGTCCTTCCTGGAAGATACCTAGTTGATCCTCAGTGACTACTCTTACATCCAGAATCCTCCTGGTGGCCGTCATGAAAATCTTGTTACTGCTACTTCTTCTGAATGGATGGTCGTATCAGCATGAGTTTTCCACCATAAGACTTTGTGTGATATCAGGTTGGTTCTAAATGAAAATGGTGGTAATATTACAGTCAATATGGCTGCTGTGATGGCCATCTTGTAAATCTTGTCATGGTTGCTCCTAATTTGGATGGCGATATCAACATGGGCTTTTCATGAGAAGATATCTTATGCTTTTCATTGTCCTAAATGAAAATGGCGCCCTTGAAAATAAAATTTTTGGTCAAAGAATATCAAAGATGCTTTCAGGTAGAAAGGAGTTAGAATCTTATCTTGGATTCCTGGAAATTCTTTTTGACCAGTAGAGCTTTAGCCCCATGTAGCTATTCTTGTTCATAGAGTTAGTGACCTTTTTGTTTTGTATGACATAAGCTCATTAGCACAGTTAGTCACATGTTAGTTGATGGATTACCATGAATCTTGATAAATGTTATGGTCATCACTTGAAGATGTGCATATCAGCAAAACACTTTGCGCATGCATTTTTTCTTATTGCCCATTTTGTAGCAGTGTGTGACAGACTTGTCCAGCAGTGTTTGATGGATTGCCATGAAATTTGGTAAATATTGTGTTCATCATCTGAAAATGTGCACATTGTTCAGTCATTTTGCTCCTGGAATTTTTCTTTTGAGTTATTGCCCATTTTGTCTTGAATGCAGTATATGACACTGCTAGTATGACTAGTCCCCTTGTCTTAACGGATTACCATGAATCTTGGTTAACAGTAAGATCATCATCTCAAATGCACATACTGACAAATCACTTTGCACCCACTATTTTTAGGGAGTTCTTGACCTTTCTGTCTTGTAGCATAATGTAGTATATGACACAATCTTTTTAGAGTAACTGATCTCAGTTTGTCTTGCGGCTTGTTATGGATTGTTGTCAAACTTGGTACATATTATCACCTTTAAAGAGGTGCACATTGACTAACTTTTGTGCTTGTATAATTGTTTCAAAGAGTTATAGCCCACTTTGACTTGCACCTGTGTACAATGTATGACATAATTTTGTGAATGCAAGAACCCTTGCAGTTTTTAATGGATTGATGTGAGACATATATTGTGGTCATTGTTGGAACATAACTATCATGGGATGTTGCAGAGCCAGGATACAGTATATTTGCATGAGCAAATTGCACAATGTTCCTTTAGTTTTGTTCTGTAATACAACTCCATGGACATAAAATTGCAGATGTTGTTAAATATTATTTTACATGATTAATATATTTATAATTTCCATGTTCATTCATCAGATCTAGTTATTTTGTTTCTGTGTATTTTTTTCTTTAGGGCCCCACATCAAGATCCATGAGTTGTAATTACCTTTTCTGTCAGTCTGTCTGGCTGCTTACATTTCTTGTAGCCACTAAGTTCTAAACATAACTGGATGTCATTTGGTTGATGACTTGCCTATTGTACACAGATGTACCTTTCAAAGGTTTCATCAGTTCATGTCCAGTTTTGACAGAGCCATTCCCCATTTTCCGTTCATTTCAAACAATCTAGTATAGCAAATCCTTATAACCAGCATAACTTGGGAACAGTTCAACATATTGATGTAGGCTAGAGTGCGTCTATGTATGTATATCTTGTATGTAACAGCACAGCACAATAATAGCTATATGGCACCAATTAATGGTAAAATTCTAAAACTTGTAAAAATGAAGAATTGCATGAAAAGCATTTAATAATTTGGTGTGTACATTGTCTCATTGACCTAGATTAGCCTTTTACAAGTTTTGTCTTCTCTGCTCCATTTTAGATAGTCATGGCCCTCTACAATTGACTGCATGAACTTGTATGCGATATAGCATGCAACCAGCATAATCAAGAAACATTCAACATATTCTGATGTCAGTTGGTATTTATAGGTTTACTGCATTTGCATGGTAAAATATGAATGAGTTTTCCTGAGCAGTACTGCACGACATTAGGGGTGCAGTATTACTTAGAAACAAACAAGTTCATATTTTCCCATATAAATGTTGTAACCTTTTTATTATATACTCATTTGGCTTTTGTACCTAAGGCTGAATAGTTAAAAGAATACACTACAAGAAACAAAGTAATGGAATTTATGCTGGATTCGAAAGTAAATACACAACTGTAGGTTCAAGAATGCCCAATAACAGTATTAATGCACACATAGCATTGACCTTTGAACTTGGAAGCATATCGGTCTTTTTTTGGTCTACTTAAAATTTAAATTTAGATTCATATTTGAAATGAATGTGCCTTGAAACAACATTTCCTTTGGTCTGGAATGGAGAGATTTTGTTTTTCCAGTCAATCCAACTAAATTATGCTTTTCTAGTAGGGATTGACTAAATTTATAACCTGGGTCAATTTTTTTACAATGTACATGTGACTGGAGGTACTGACATTGATGCAGCTATGCTAGTTTCCTTTCTGTCATTCATTGTTTGGAATCATAAGGTGGGGGGAAAATATGAATTCTTTTAATTGAAATTCCCAGAAAGGATTAAATAATTGTTTGCTAGGGAATATCACATTCATTTCATTTTAAAGTGCAGTAAGGAGAATATTATTTCAGTTGGAAGTGTAGTCAAAATTACAATTTCATGATGTAGAGCAATATTTGGAACCCATGTAATTCTGATTAGCAGAAATAACTAAGAAAGTACATTTGAGGAAATTCATAAGGCAAAAAAGGTAAGTATATTTATTGCCATTGTTACCAGCTAAAAATGACTTATGTGCTCTTTTTTTGAAGGTACCCCTGCTACTTACATGACCTTTATGATTTGTATCACTACTATTAATCCAAATGTTTTCTCAAAAAGGTTAAATGGTGAAAATTTTGCAAAGCTGCTGTGGTGTGATGGCCCATTTTGAAATAAGACGTCTTCATCATCTTGGTTTATTGGCTCTGAGGTTCTAAAGTTTCTTCCAAATCCTGCCTTCCTCAGTTGCATTTTTTTCTGGCTGACTTGTAGAATGTGGTGTTACGGAAGGATCTGTGAGAGCCCTTGGCCTTAATACACCTTTCTATGCTACTTTCATAGATCCTTGAGAGCACAGCTTATAGTCTGGGCCATTTGATTTGTGAATTGTTACGAACATTTCCCCCAAATAAAAAAATTGTATTTATCAGAATGGCATTTTCAATACCGAGTGTTGCACATTTGTTGTGGACTTTGTGGTTATCATGTTCAGTCATTTGCTTATTTGAAAGTTTCTTTTGTATCTCTTTGAATTCATACACATTGTCAACTTTATCATCATCAGTTTGTTTTAGTCCCTCCACAGACAAATCTAATAAATCAAAAGCTCTGGCATCTGCTAAATAAGCATTTATTGTTTGTTGTACAATCAAAAGCAGTACCTGACAGATGATACTAATTTTAGACATATTTCTTGCAGTATAAAACAGTGCAGTATGGAAAAAAACTGCATGATTCTGACAATGTAAAGTTAATGGAGAAAAAATGAGCATATAATATTGTGTCAAAAACTTGCCTTTTGGGGTTAGCCTTATCTTCGTTGTTATGACCCTTGTCAAGCAAATTCTTGGTCTTGCATGGAAACATGCAACTTAGGTTGCATTCAGCATAGATCACAAACCATTCGGCATATTCTGATCATTTTTGTCTTTTAGATGGGTTTTGTCTGGTTTAGTGGCTAGGGTTATATCCCTTGTCAATTAGCTTGTGTGTTGCTGGTAATCAGCAGAACAAAAAAAGAACCATTGAATATATTCTGTTGCAAATTGATGTGAACATTGTTTCTTAGACATAGGGTTATGGGCCTTGTTGATCAGTTTTATATCTTGATATTGGATGTTGCTTGTATTGATGAGACCTTGAAAGGATTGGATTTCAAGAATTCAGCATTAACTTCTGACTTTGATTCCTTTGTTTAAGGTCTTTCCAAGGTAATTAGAGTGAGTGAGACCTTTTAGGTGTACCCTTTGCTAATAGCTCCAGTTTACTTGTACTTTGGAGATATCTAATTTGAACATTCACTATTTATATGTGGCATGATAAGAACTTGGAGCATGCGACTATTTTCAGTTGCTTCATTACCTTTTAATTTTCAAAGTATGACTTGATAATACTTTATATTTTGTTATAGTAATTTTAAGACTGTGAGCTATACTAAGAATAGAAATTATATTTGAAAATTTGTATGAAATATTTTTCAGAGTTTGAAATGATGCTAGTGTATGAAATGATGTAGTTGGAGATGTTTTGGTACTTTATATAAATATAGGTATCTTGAGTTGGAGAAAAGGCTAATCAAAATAAACCAGCTGCAAGAAAAGATATTCCAATAAAAGACCATCATTCTCCAGAGTTTACATAATTAGTGCTATCACAGAATTTCCATTGGCTAACTACAGGAATTTTATAACTGTATGCATTTCACCTTGATGTCAGAAAGCTATACCCAACTGCATTCATTTCACCTATTCCAGCCAAAACCATTGCCATGTGACTTCACTTGGCTTCATGTTACACCATGTGATACTCTAAATCAATTATTGCCTTCTCCGTTGGGGACTGCAATCCTACGGTGTCGTGTGGTGGGGTTATAGTGCCCTTACCTTCAGTTTTGAAACCTTACACACTAGACAACAATGTAGGAGAACAATTCCACTACTTGTACAGTGGTCCCTCTCTTATATGGCCACCTTTTTTGCAATGGAAAAATGGCCTATAAAATGGGTGGCCTTTCCAGAGGGAGACTATATTTGTGAGATGTGTATGTATATGTGTATATAGTAGGAAAGCTACATATAAGTTAATATCTTCATTTAAAAGTGGCATTAATTATTAAAATGTTGTTCTTGTCTTAAAAACAGTTATTTCAAGGTAACATAAATTAAGAGTTCGTATTCTTAGGCGTGCAGTGTGAGTTGAATATAGTTGGCATGTGCATAAAAAAAACATTCAAAAACACTATTTAAATCTTGGTATATTCATTGTTTCATATATTAAAAGTCTCTTTTCATTTACTCCATTATCCCACTGCTACAGAATATTCTCCTTATCTTTTGCAATCTTGTTTATTTGAATCTTGCCAACAAAATCTTTCGGCAAGTGAACTCTCCCCATTGTCATCAAGTCGAATAACTTTTACTTTTCCTTCTAAAGTATTATTTCTTCATTTACATGATGACATGTTAAAGTTTTGTAATGATTTATTCCTATGTTGCTATTTGTACAGTACTGCAATTTAATTTGCAGACGAAACTTTTGTAAACGAAAAACCTTGTTATAAAGGAAGTGATACATGTACTGTCACGTGATTTTTCAGTTTGGTACCCTGTTTGATCATTGTTAAAAAATTTGTTATAAGAAAGATTCAAAATTAACATCTAAATTATACAATCAATAGCATTAGGAAATTGGACAGAAAATTATAGTTACGTACCCTGATTTTATTGACATTTTTAAATGGTTTAATACCATGATCAATGATTATTCTTAATTTTGTATAAAAAAATTAATCCAAGCTTCATGTCACTGATTCCCTTACTTGCATGTGATCTTTGAATTTGAATATTAAATATTTGAAAGTTAATTTTCCTTTCCTGCCTTGTATGAAGTTACTACCTGCACCTGTGTGACCTTGACCCACTCAGTCAGAAAAGCCATCCTATAAAGTCACCTTTCAGCTTTTTTTTTTTTTTTTTTTGCAGTAGTTTTTATAACTTTTTTGTATTTATTTTTTTGTTGCAGTAGTTTTTATAACTTTTTTGTATTTTTTTTTGTGTTGCAGTAGTTTTTATGACTTGTACATAAACTATAGTAAATTTGTCAGTTTCACTTCAGTAAAGTTTGTCAGTTTCACTTCAGTAAAGTTTGTCAGTTTCACTTCAGTAAAGTTTGTCAATTCTCTGTCTGCTCAAAATAAACACCATGCCTCCAGTTGTATGAAGTTTGTGTTTATGTTCATAGACATTATTTTTTATGTATTAATCAGTTTTGACTACTTTATCCCCCCCCCCCATTTTTGTCATAATACATGTATATGTATTATTCTGTTTTTATATCCCAACCTATAACGCGGAGTGTATTATGTTTTCTGGCCATCTACCTGTGTTACCAATTTCATTTCTGCATAATAACTTTAATTTCCACTGTCTACAGTTGAAAAACGTTATGGACGATTTGCACTTGCGGTAAGGAACAACTGTTTGAGTTAGGGTCAGAAGGTCATGGTCATTGTGATAAAAAGAAGAAAATGGTTTCCACAAAACAAAAGTTATCCACTTATTACAATTACTAAACTTGTTTCCGCACAAAACTACAGTTTCAGAACATTTCAGATTCACACAAAATCTACAGTTATCCACAATCTGAACATTTCAGATTTTGTGGATGGCTTGCCCATGGTTAAGAAAGAAACCCAACTATATTAGGGTAAAAATGTCAAGGTCACTTTAACTGAAAGAAGACATGGTTACCATACAGTGGCTTGAATTTTTCATTGTCCATGGATACTAAACTTTGCAGCTGACTTGGAGTAAGGAAGAACCCAATCAATATTGGCCCTAAAAGTCAAAGGTCATTATTACTGACTGAAAGAAGAAATGTTGCTTCCACACAAAACGAGGACTGTTAAAAATGTTGGCTGTATAATATGTCATTCACAGTACTTGTGTTAATTTATTGCATTGTACATTAATTCATGAAGATAATGAATGCTTTTTTTTTTTCCCCTACCATCAATGGATTTGTTTTCTTTTGGGAGGTTGTTTTTTCTTTCTTTTTTTTTCTTCACATATGTACATAATTAGTTTGCCAAAAGTAACATTCCAAAATGTGATGAAATTTGGCAGCCCATGGATGTTTTTTCTTCTTTTTTTTTTATTGTAATCCATTTACTGTTCATCTCCTCAAAACTCTGAAATTTAATGACAACATTTGTATGTATATACTTCTCAATATTCATAATCAGTTGTTTTTGTAGTGCCACTATTTGATTGACTGGCATTGATTTAAACACTAAATTGCAAATGTAGTCATGATAAGAACCAGAAATTAACAAAACTTGGATTTAAATTAAATTTTTGGTCTTCTAGTTCTTTTGAGTTTCTGTAACCAGCTTACTTCTACATAATAAATGTTACATACCTTTTAGAATGAATATGAAATGATAACCTATGCTGGTCATTGTGAAGAGTTCCTCCTTAAGATATGACACATACAGTGTACATTCTGAATAAGTAATGTTATCATGTTGCGCATAGGTCATTATAATGAGTGCCTGCTTGAAATTTGATACAGTGTACACCCTAAGTCATGTATCATGTTGCGCATTAGTCATTCTAACAAGTGCCTGCTTGAAATTTGATGCATACAGTGTACACTCTTTAAGTCATGTATCATGTTGTACAACTTACGAACTTATTTGATAACGCATGTTTCAACATAAACCTAAGAGTAATGAATTATTCTATCAATGTTTGTACAGGAGGTGAATGGCAGAAATAATATAGGCACACTATTCATATTTTGTATATTTATGTATTATTTAAAATTAATCCTCTATACCTGTATGAATTGTTGTCACTCATGAATAAATTTAAAAGTATCTGTACTTTCATGCTGACTCGACACAACATTGATTTTGTTAGCAGCAGAAGCATGGGACAGAAGAATTTACATTTTGACAGTGACAGCAATTTCATGTTGACAAACAAAATCGTTAAGTTTATGTTGGACTTTTCTCTCCTTGTAGCCAGATTGCATTTTGCAAATTAAAACTGACAAAGCCAGGAGTCCTTTTGCATGAAAGATATGATGCCCCTGCAGATTTCTATTTATTCAGTAAAATTGTACATTGTATCATGTATTTTGTACACTTTTTTGGCACAGAATTTTGCCAAAGATTTAGACACAATATTTTAGAGTACATCTTATTACTGAAATTAAGCATGCATAGAAAGAAATTCAGAGAAAATATTGTATTTATAGGAATCAAATTGTATTTGAATTAAAGTTTTGGAATATAAACATTGGTGGATGGCAAACTTTAAATTTGTGTCTGAAAAGATTTGAGATTATAGGCACATGACTGAAAGAACTTCATAAGTTGCACTGTATTTGAAAGGGTATTACATAACAGTACAAATCCAGATCAGCTGTTACATAACATGCTGACAGATCTCATTCTATGCAGTTTGTTAGGATGAATCAGTAGAACATAGACCAGGATCTGCCAATATGTCATGTGACATCAGATCGGGGTATACCTTCTTTGGAGTTGAGGATATATTGCAATGTGTATTGGCCAAGCTGTTTGTCAGTGTCATCTTCATAAAAGTTATCTTAGATATACGATCTGATGGCAGTGTTTTTTTGACAAGCTAGTGTTAGCTTTAAAAAGATCTGTAGTGATGGCAATGTTTATTGGCCAACCTATTTGTCATTGCTATCTTTAAACAGGTTGTATCTTAGATATACAATATGATGGCAGTTTTTTTGACAAGCTATTTGTCAGTGTTTGAGTTTATAACAACTGCAACCAACAACACTGCAATTTTTCTTTGTTTAATTGTACTGAAAAGGACAAATTACTGGGACCTCAAGAAATACAGTGCATATAGAAATCTTTTTGGCAGTTATATCAGTATACTGTGTGAAAACTCTAGGTAGTTGAGAGACATTTATAAAAAGAATGGTACACACCATGTTGTGTATGCATCAGAGACTTCTATGGTGGTCTTAAAACAATAAATTGTGTTCATCTTTAGTTTTCAACAGCTGTTGATGTTACTGGAGTTTCAGATATCTGCAATAATTACACTAGTTAGAACTACACTAGGTTAAAAAATAAATTGCAATGCTTAAATATTCTTTGTTAAGTTTAGCTTGAAATGTTGGAGTTAATAGAACTACCAGTATGTTGGTAGATTCAAGGATGTTTATAGAAAGTTGAATGCTCTTTACATATTTTATTTGATTACTTTTTTGTGCATACCATCTGATTTTTTTTTGTGTGGTGTCCCTTGTACATGTATAAAATATTTAGATTCAGTGTTGTGAAAACTTTCCCTCTGTTAGCTTTATGCCTGGTATTTAAATAAGAAACATCATTTAGTCCCAAATATTTTATGAGTAGGGCTTAGTCACATATGCATAATGTGGCAGCATGTCTGGAATTTATTTTGAGATGATTGAAAAGCATCCTATTTGTGTAACAGATGGGAAAGAATGAGGAAAATTAATTTGTATTCCTTATATACCTTAGATTAGCATTATTGTACCCTATGAATGTAACAAATTTTAAATTTAATTTATTATACTGCAAAAGGTAAAGAATTTATGTATGGCATCATAATACCTGTCTATCCAATATTCCAGTAAAACCTGTACGAACACAGTGCTTCTTTTTTAATTTTGGTAGGGATGAAATATGTAGAAAATATCTGGTAAATTTTATTTGCTCAAGTCATGTACTTAACTTCTCAGGATTACTTTAAGTAATGAACTTCCAACTTGACAAAATCAAGTTTTATGCTGTTTTTTTTTATACCCACACAAGATGATAGTTATCTCTTGTGTTGTTGTCAGAGGTAATGTGATAAAACAGACATTCTAGAGAATTAAATTGGTAATACTTAACTTCCAAGCTAGTGGTTATGTTAGACCAGTTCATATAAGAGAGGTCAACATTTACTCTAAATCAGGTCAATATTTATATTTCTGTATATATATGTTAGAGTTCCTGAATATGGACTGGACATGAGGATTGTGAAAGCATGAACTTGAAATTGCATTTAAATATAATGACAGATGCTATCAATAAAACATTTCTATCATGACCCAAGTTTATATGTCTTCTTTACCTCTTCTTTTTTGGTCTTGTGTATTATTCCCACGGACAACATCGGCATCAGAAAGGCATGGATTTTATATTTAAGTTTCTGCAAGCATTATAAAATATAGCGCAAGTGTCCACATCCCATGCAATACAAGAGCAGTAGGTCCTGTCTGCATATGTTGAGTTCAGGTAGCCCTGGGCTACGAGAATGATAAGAGTATGCTAATTTCAGGTTGCCCTGTTGGGTGTTACATGATATCATGATATCTGTATTTGTTAAAACAAAAATATAAAATAATTGCAAAAAGAAAAATGATTATTTCATGACTTATTCAAATGACATAATTAGAAAAGTAATTTGTTTCCCTGACATGATAACTCGCACTGATTCTGTCAAAATTTATTGAAAATTCATCGCTAACATAGTTCACACTGTATTATTTACTAGTGTGTTTCACAAAACATTTTTTTGTGTACAAGACCAGATTAATGTAGATGGAGAATAGACTTGTATGGTATACAGAATGGTACACCTACATTTTGAAGAGTATTTATTCCCATAGCTATTCATCAGTACAAGACCATATTAATGTAGACGGAAAAAATCATGCAGAGCATTTATACCCATAGCTATTCATTATTAAGGCAACAATAGATGACGTTACATGAACATTAATTTTAAATGAAAAATTAAAAAATTTAGTTGACTAATTTTTATATTTTGTGAGTGCTGGTGAGCAAAAAATTGAAATTTTTCTCAAGTTTCATAAATTTCTTTGATTTCAACACAGATACCCGATTCTGTTCATCACATGATGAAAATACTGTCAGGTTTACTTGACAAAACTGCTGACTAGTGTAATGAAATGAGCTTAAAATACATTCGAACATCTCATTTGTTATGTCTTTACTTTCCATGATGCCTGCAGGTGCTATTACATGTGTTACATGTATCGAAATTATGGGTATCTTAAATAACAATAGTCGGGTAATAATAAATTTATATATCCATGCAGTCTTTTTTTTAATTATCTGGAAAACTAGTTTAATGCTCCAATTCACTTCAGTGCTGTCAATTATAAGAAACATAGGAGGTTTAAACATTAGAAAGAAATGGAACTGTTTTAATGAACAGCTTGTAACACTGAACCTTGAAGTAAAAACTCCTGTTTATTTGTACATTAATTATATCAACCAAACATAAATACAAATATGATATTTGGTCCCAATGACAATAAATAAACAAGCAGCCACATGGCTAAGAATGATGACATTTAAATGAGAAATCCTCCCATTGTTTTGTTTTGTTTTTTCATTATGTTCTGCCTGATTTGGTTGCATTTTACTTCTCCATGTACGCTTTTATACCTTGCCCAAGTATGTTGAATCAGCTTTATTATAGAATTCAAGATGGCACAGTGATTATAACCAGCAATATTATATAAATGGTACAAAGGTCATATGAATAAATATATCAATTACAAGCGAGTTGCTGATAGTCCAACACTATTTCATCTGCAAGATCCATTATGAGATGGTGCCACAGCTAATTGATCTCCACTACCAGACATGTCAAACAAAGCAACTGGAATCTCAGAGTATACTGTACTCAGGCCAGATGTCAGTATAAGCAGATTATGATACAAGATTGCACTGTTATGTATTTATGCAACAATAGATAGATTCTGGTGCATTTTATATCAGGTTTGTGGCTTCTTTTCATGGTGCCTCTGAATTTGTCCACTCCAAACCCAATATTGTATATGCAAGTTTAAGCAGCCAACAGTGTCACCCAAAAAAATATCGCCAGATGATATATTTTGTTGCCAATAAGGAAAAATATCCTCAATTTGCAACATTGGTGAAGCCCAGCATGATCCCTGAATAAACATTTTACACATTTTTTGTACTTTTAAGAAGAAAAAAATATTTTTTCATGTACAAGAAAAATACATATGAAATTTCAATGATAATAAACCTTTTAGTTGTTATTTTCCATACTCTTAAGAAAGAACCTTTTTTTCTTCGTATTATAAGAAATTTTGGGAGCCATGCCACAATAAAGTTATATCTGAATTCATGTTATAACGGAGCATGCTATGGTGGGTTCACACTGTACCTGGCTGAAGACAACAAATTCTGGCAATGATACTTGTAAATAGTCAAACCTGTCTACAATAGTCACTGATGGGAAAAGGCAAAATTGGCCTTAGTAGACTTCTGATGATAGGTTTAGCTCTCAAACTTGGTTCATGACAAATTTATGTATGAGCCAGATAGCATTTACCATTATCATTAGTTAACATTATTATTATTATTTTTTCACATGTTTTGTTATTAACAGTAGCAGTATGCTTCCTAGATATATGTATTTAGTTCACCTATTTAGCAAAAAGAGAAAAGAATTTTTTTTTAATAAAATAACTTCCACACAAGGAAACTGTATCCTCACATGGAATTTTGACTTGCCAATGACAAGAGGTATTAACTTCTCTCCTGTTGAGAAATAACTGCATTTATCAGTACCCAACTATGTCATTTAACGTCTCATAAAACCAGTATGATAATTTTTTTAAATACCCCCCCATCAAATCAAGAAAACTGGAACTGTGCACATGCACTTGTTTATACATATCTCTCTCTGTGTCTCTCTTGCACATGAGAACACTTTTATCTCATTATCAGTAGAATCAGCTCCTAAATAAAATTAGTAATTGACAGCTTACCTGTAATTATGAAACACACGACTGACATTTTTAAGGGCAGTTTGTACAGTTAGACATGAAAACATGTTCACACTTTAAATATCTGATGGATTAAGCAGTTACTCTGCCTCACCAAATCAAAATACAGCTTGTATTTGCGATCTTTAATGAATAGATAATGAAAGGAGGCCTCCTGTGGCTATTGTTAGTAGCACATACATTGTTAGTTCAAGTTTCCTCTAACCCTTCCCACCCCCATTTATGATATTTCGACATTTATGTTTGGATGTAGCATCAGAGTCAATTGCCTATCAAAAAGTACCATAGTCGCTTACTAACAGGCCTATCAAACTTAAGCGATGTTACATCGAGTCATAGCTGCATGAAACTGACAGGAATTTTTTTTTTTTTTACATTTCTAGTTACAAATCTTGCAAACTGCATGACATAAGAGGTCCCATAGTCAAATGATATCAATAATAAACCCGCTTTCCAATGCTGTTGTACAAAAATATGAAAATATTCAAGTCACATACTGTCTGTAAAAGAACAAAAGGACAAATAATTCTCCAAATATTACTCTGAGAAGAATGACCAGAAACCTGTTGCTGTTGCAGCAACTTGGAGAAAGTCAGATTCATCAAGGATAGAGCACGAGTGAATGATGGTTTTGTTGTATCACAGGACTACCACTTTGACATGTGCTTTTTGCTTGATGAATCTGGCTTTGTCAGAAACAAGTTTCACAGGATTATGTTATGTGCAATCAAAAAATATACTATGTTTAAACATAAATTCACATCATATACCTTTATATAGACTATTCCTTGCTCATCAAACAAATGAAGTTTTATTAGCATACTTGAGTGGTCACTTCTGATATGATCTAGTGACTGACAAAGGCAGGGTGAACCCACTGCTTGTTTAAGAAACCCCTGGCTGCTGGCCATGTTAGACAGGTAACCGGTGAACTCAGGTGATCATTTGGGCAGATTTGACTGCACATTTTATGGGGGGGGGGGGGAGGAGGACCTGTTCAGCAAAGTGGTCTAAGGTACTTGCATTAATAGATCACTAAAATCTGTGTTTGTGTAGGCTCCAGTCTCAGCTTGACCAATGTGGATAAATGAGAAAGCTCACCAGTAGCTTCTTCTGGGTCAATGGTTCTTCTTGGGTTTTTTCTCAGCGAAATACATGTATGAAAAAGGGTTTAAACCCAACAAAACAAAACCAAACTTCGTGTTGTCAGCTGTATCATACTGATGTGTTTTTATGACCCTACCTCAAAACACACTTTTATTGTCTCAGAAATACTCCAACTTATCTGTGAGGTTGGCAGGTATGGGTTAGGACAGGTGGGTAGAGTAACTTGATACCTAGCTGTGATTTGTGAAGTAGGTGAACAGTATCTGTCAAGTAAACCCACAAACTTTAGCTTTCAGTTAAGATCCAATTGATCAGTTCCAATAAAACAGCATCACCCTTTATTTCCAGGAGTATGTGTAATGTATGTGTTATTGAGTGTGTATGTGTTAAAAACTTAATTTTCACATTTTTGTACATGGTTCAGCAATATCCAATTTTCTTGATCATGAGGGAGTAAAGAAGTCTTCAAAAGTCTGACTTGCAAAACAACCTATGCCTGATCAAGCTTATCCAGCAGATTTGAGATCTCATCATTTGTTAACTGAGGTATCGCAAAGGGAACCTGCTTCCACTTTTTGTATTTCTTTTGCTCACCATTTTGACTGATGACTATAAATTGGCAAACTTTAATAACTGGAAATTCTAAATTTCTGTATATGCAAAAAGTACCAAAGTCCTCATTACAGTTGCTGCAGGCAATTTTGCCAATAAAATGTATTTCAGCACTTTGAAATTTTGGCTCGGTACTTTTCATGAAACTGACTCTATCTCTGAAACTTGGATCAATTACAACATTATGGGAATTTTGGACTTTTCGGATGTCAGAAGACATGCATATGAAAGAATTACATTGTATGCACCGTAATTCATACTCTCCTTGCTTTATAAGTCTTTCTTCCTGTTGTTTAGCTTGTAAGACATAATCCAATTTCTCTTTTTCTTGCAACTCTCGTAGATGTTGTCTGAATTTCTGAGGGCTATGTTGAATGTCCAGTTGTAGCGCGATAATGGCTTGCTGCATCAATTTTTCCCGCATGATGTTCATTTCCTCTTTTTCAGCTGTGCCTTTCCCAACTTGAGCAACAACATGATATCTACTGTTCATAGCTCTAGCACGACCTGAGGAAAAAGCACTAAAATTTGTATAAATCAATCAAATTAGCCTCTAATTATTACAACAATTAATAGGAAGATTTTTCATAGTTTCTATCGAAAATAATTTTTTCCACAAACTGCAGATCTGGCTCCAGTTTTACTGAAGTCTCGAAAATTTCTCCTTAAATTGGGACTTTATCTGTTCATGACATTTCAGACAATATTAAATTGGGACTTTATCTGTTCATGACATTTCAGACAATATTAAATTGGGACTTTATCTGTTTATGACATTTCAGACAATATTAAATTGGGACTTTATCTGTTTATGACATTTCAGACAATATTAAATTGGGACTTTATCTGTTTATGACATTTCAGACAATATTAAATTGGGACTTTATCTGTTCATGACATTTCAGACAATATTAACATCATCAGAGATGATGGAAAAGGATACAAAAATCACGTTTTAAATTTTAAACTTTAGTGCATGAAAACTTTTTAATCTGAAAGGAGTTGAGGCATCCCTCAAAATTTAGGAAGTCTTCAAACTTTCCTCAGAGATAAAGCAAATTGATTTAAGGAAAATTCAAGATTCTATAACTGCATTTAATCCTTGACGCATGCTACATATTCTGTTAGAAAATCATTGTTACTAAGCAAGCTGTGAGAGTAATGGTGAAAAATCTCAACTGATTATCAGTGAGCCAGGAGCTTATATGTAAACCTTGGTGAAGTAACCATTTTGATTATAAGATGAGTCTAATAGCAAAGACCCAGATATGCCATAATAATGTGCAGACAGAGCTGGGTCTATGCAGTTTGTTACTAGCAATCAGTAGAACAAACAACGTAGACCCTGATCTGCTGGCAAATTATACAATGACAGATCAGGTCTATGTTGTTTGCAGTTGGACTCGACATAATTTTTATGTGTCATACTGTGTACATATTACAAACGGGTGTTAAAATATATCTCACAGATATAGAGCTATACTGGTTACAAGGTGGACAGACCAAGTCACAGACATGCAAGCTGAATGAAAAGGTGATTACCCTGAAATGAGTACAAAATATGCACTTTATCTGCATTGCAATGCCATTCATATTTGCACTGGTCTCAGAAATGCATTATCATTTTGTGTCAACCACTTTTATCTATAGTTTTCTTTTACTCTTGCCTGGTAAAGTAACAGGAAGATAGTATTTGTGACCAGTCTTATTAAAAGGGTGATCTAATGAAATTAAAAAAAACAACCTATAAAATTCATATGACTGCATTCAATTTATGAAAACCATACTTGAAACTAATCAGTTCTCAAATCAATTAATGAAAGTATTTGCATTCATGCCATTTTTTATTTATCATTCATTGTTCTGCATTTCAGTATTTTATCGACAAGCCCTACATTTTGATAGTGATATTTTGTATCTGTACATTTTGGGCAAGGCCAACTTTAGATAGTGATATTTTGCCTCTGTATGTTTTTGGACAAGGCCCACTTTTACAGTATGTATACAAATACGTACACTAAATTCAACGTGTATGTTACTTTGTGTTGATAGAAAATTTTGCCCAATCAGTAAGTTCATTTCCCTGACTTGAACACACAATGTGGTATTGTTTACTTCTTAAAAGCTTTACCTTTGGTTACAGTTGTAAAAGAAATGCTAAACAAGAAAAATATAGTGCAACTCTACAAAGTAGTTCCAGCTAGAGTGTGCAATACAGAATTAGGGAAAAATATAAAGTACCAATTAGCTTACATTTAATTAATATTATCTCACCTCTTGACTGATGCTTAATTAATATTATCTCATCTCTTGAATAACACTTAATATTATCTCACCTCTTGACTGACACTTAATTATCTTACCTATTGACTGAAACTTAATGGACTATACTGTATATACTGGGACACAATAAAATATTTAATTTTTTTCCTGTCCCTGAACTTATGGTGAAACTTTTTTTCATTTAGGTCATATGTCCCAGGACTTAAGAAACAAAATAAGTTTGTGTTGAATTTGCACCCAAGACTGTACTTTATCCAGGTTAACTATATTACAGTATCTCGCAAAAAAAAATCATTTAAAAATACATTCACTGTGAGTACAACTTTTATTGCTCTGTATACTATTTTTCCTGCAAACATCAATGCCCATTTGTATTAATTATGACTACAGATGCCAAGCAAATAGAAGCCCAGGTGGTGTATAAACACAACTGGGAGCAAGCAATAAACTCACTGTTTGAACTTACCAACGTAATTTCCAATACAAAGGTTATTTTATTACAAAGCTAGCCATCCTCAGAAGCTGACTTTGGATTCTTTTAAGTGTGCTTATTTCTTAAAATGATATAAATAAATAAATATATATATATATACAGTATATATATATATATATATATATATATATATATATATATATATATATATATATATACAAAGTCAGCCAACATAGGGAACCCAACTTTAGTTTCTTGAAATAATGGAACAATTTTTAAAGTGACACAATATAGTGCTTTGTGTTGGAGATCAATGACCCAGCATCACCCAGAAGATTTGGAGACAATGAAATCATTCAATAAATTCATGAAAGCCAAAAGCGAAGGTGATTTCGACGACAATATGATCATTAACATGGATGAAATTCCAGTGTACTTTGATCTCATTCTTGGACAGACTGTCAATAACACCAGAGTTAGAAGTGTGAGAATTATCATGACTGATGCCAAATTATTTTATAAAAATCTGACTCTAATACTTGCAATTTCTGCTTCAGGAGATTTGTTGCCGCCAATGTTTATTTTTTCATGGCATGAGGGAACGAAAAAATATTCATCCATTGAAAGGATGGATTGTGCGTGTGCAGGAGAAGGGTTGGGTTGATGAGATGATGTTGCAGTGGATTAAAGAGTTTTATCTCAAGTACACAGTTTTTTAAAATAAAACTTAAGTTGGAGTGCATTCTCAGACATGTAATTTTCAAATGATTTAAAAGGTGTCCCACAACATATAACTAAAAAAATGATGCATCCCAGAACATACAGTGCACAAAAAAATTACTTTAAAAATTAACTTATGGTATCCCAACATATACAGTAAATATGGTAATATTATCTCACCTCTTGACTGACACTTAATATTATCTCACCTCTTGACTGACACTTAATATTATCTCACCTCTTGACTGACACTTAATATTATCTCACCTCTTGACTGACACTTAAAATTATCTCACCTCTTGACTGACACTTAATATTATCTCACCTCTTGACTGACACTTAATATTATCTCACCTCTTGACTGACACTTAATATTATCTCACCTCTTGACTGACACTTAATATTATCTCACCTCTTGACCGACACTTAATATTACCTCACCTCTTGACTGACACTTAATATTATCTCACCTCTTGACTGACACTTAATATTATCTCGCCTCTTGACTGACAATATATCTCACCTCTTGATTGGACCATGGCTATTTCATGTGTAACATGATCATATCGTAAAACCAGGTTACACTGTTGAATGTCCAATCCCTCCTCTGCAACTGATGTGGCCACCATTATCTTGTATCTGCCACTGCGGAATTCAGCCAACTTATCTCCCTGTTCACATTTGGTAAGTCCTAAAACCACAGAGAAAAGATTATAATAATTCAATATTTATATTAGACTGCCATGTAGATCTAAGACAAAGTTACAACTAATCAATAGAAATAGTTATAATGGCTTTTTAACACATTCAGTTCACTTAAAATTTTGCAAATTGATATATGGATTTTAAATATTTGTAGTGGTGACAAATTATACAGTACATCAAAGTTAATTAGAGAAAATGAGCATTTAATCAAGTTACATTCTTGAAGTGGAAGGATGTTGAGAGGAGACACATGTAAGAAGCTGACAGACTTTATAATTGTTTTAACTGAAACATGAACACATGACATTACCTCATATTCTATGTGAGATGTACATTGTTTTAAATGAAACACATACAGAGGACTTGGCCTCATGTTCTATGTGAGATGTACACTTTTAACTGGAACTCATAAACAGTACATGGTCTCATGTTATATGTGAGATGTACATTGTTTTATCTGAAACATGTACATAAGACTTGGCCTAATGTGAGATGTACCTTGCAAATGATGTGAAATTCTTCCAAGGGCATTTGTAAACAGTCTATTACAGTGATATCCAGGGTACTACTAAACCAAGTTTGTGAATAGGCTATTCAGTTTCAGGGATGAAGAGTGATTCCATACTGTACTTTTGAAAATGATGGAGAAAAATTATGATATGACTTGGTACTAAATCACAGCAAACACTGGAGGAAACAAGTTTAATTATAACAGCAAACTAATAAACCAATGCAACTTTAAAGGCTATGCATAAAATTGTGGGCCACTTTAAAATGCAATGTCTTCTGGCCAATGTACATCCCAGTGATATGAATCTGTATAATAATGTGGCCTCCTTTAAAATACAATGTCTTCTGGCCAATGTACATCTCAGTGATATGAAACTGTATAACAGTGTGGCCTCCTTTAACATACAATGTCTTCTGGCCAATGTACAACTCATTGATACAAAACGGTATAACAGTGTAGCCAACATTAAAGTACAATGTCTTCTGGCCAATGTACAACTCAGTGATATGAATCTGTATAACAGTGTGGCCTCCTTTAACATACAATGTCTTCTGGCCAATGTACATCCCAGTGATATGAATCTGTATAACAGTGTGGCCAACATTAAAGTACAATGTCTTCTGGCCAATGTACAACTCAGTGATATGAAACCGTATAACAGTGTGGCCAACATTAAAATAAAATGTCTTCTGGCCAATGTACATCCCAGTGATATGAATCTGTATAACAGTGTGGCCAACGTTAAAATAAAATGTCTTCTGGCCAATGTACATCCCAGTGATATGAATCTGTATAACAGTGTGGCCAACGTTAAAATAAAATGTCTTCTGGCCAATGTACATCCAAGTGATATGAAACTGTATAACAGTGTGGCCAACATTAAAATACAATGTCTTCTGGCCAATGTACATCTCAGTGATATGAAACTGTATAACAGTGTGGCCTCCTTTAACATACAATGTCTTCTGGCCAGTGTACATCCCAGTGATATGAATCTGTATAATAATGTGGGCTACTTTAAAATACAATGTCGACTGTGACATGTTCATGTCAGTGATAAAAAACTGTATACCAGTGTGGCCAACTTTAACATACAATGTCTGCAGGCTCTAGTACTTTTAAGTGATATGGAATTGAAATCTGCATCAATTACTATATTTTAAGAAAATAAAGAAGTGGTTTGTATTTGATTACAAGCATTAGGTAAATTCTAAAGCTATATAATGAATAAAGAACTTTCACACTTGACAAAATAAGGAAATATATCAGAATGAACTTTTTGAGGTTGGGGGGGATGGTAAAGGCATGTGGAACTGACTACAACATGCACATAGTGTGTGTGTGTGTGTCCCGCTTTACAATACAATTCAAAGGTCTAGAATATTTTTAAATATTATTTCTCAATACTTAATGAACCAAATAGTTCTCTTAGATGGTTAAACTGATGTTGCTTTGAACCAAACAGTTCTCTTGGATGGCTAAACTGACACTGCTCGTACAGGCACTCTACCTCCTTTATCTCTTGTAGCATTGGTCCCCACAAAGACTGTAGGATTCAAGGCATTAAGATCTGGCATGTCTGTCATCCAGGCTACAAGTGCACTAGCCAAATTTCTTGTTTTCACAAATACAATGCATCGTGAGTTGTCAACAGATTTTTCACTAAAGGATTTCAAGATTGTCTTTTTTAGTGCATCTAATTTAGGATTTGGTACTTCTTGGACAATTCTAGGTTGCATACAGGCTGAAATGAAAGAAAAAGGAAATATGTATGTATCACCTTCATACAGTTCTGGCAGTATTACTGTTTGCCAGCATGAGTACATCTTATAATATAACTGTTTTCAAAATTGTATAACCTCCATATTTACCCCTGTAGTGGCACACTGCTCTGTCTGGGGTCATTACAGTAGCTGATTTGTCGGCTGACTCACTCAGCCTGATAATGCAGGTGCCGACAAATGATAACTTTTTAATAGATGATTTACAAAAATGTTGTTCTTAGTTATTTTCTGCATAATATATTGATTTATATACTAAAAACTATGCATAATAGATTGATTTATATACTAAAAACTATGCATATGAAAAAGCTATAACTACCTTGTGTCTCTCGAGTCTTTTTTCCTACTGACATACATGAGATTCGTATTAAAATTCATGAACAGAACACAAAACACAATTTTTAAACACTAAATTGTCAGTATTTTATACAGCATTATAGGTCAAATATATACAAATGATTATATAAAATTGTTTAAAAGGTCACTGTTTTCAACTACTTCTTAAGTTGCTCTTGGTGGTATTGTAAAAGTAATTATGCTTTACATCCAGACATTACACTGCACATTATGGTGTCTTCATGCTGCCTTTATATCCAGACATTACACTGCACATTATGGTGTCTTCATGCTGCCTTTACATCCAGACATTACACTGCACACTATGGTGTCTTCATGCTGTCTTTACATCCAGACATTACACTGCACATTATGGTGTCTTCATGCTGTCTTTACATCCAGACATTACACTGCACATTATGGTGTCTTCATGCTGTCTTTATATCCAGACATTACACTGCACATTATGGTGTCTTCATGCTGCCTTTATATCCAGACATTACACTGCACACTACGGTGTCTTCATGCTGCCTTTACATCCAGACATTACACTCCACATTATGGTGTCTTCATGCTGCCTTTATATCCAGACATTACACTGCACATTATGGTGTCTTCATGCTGCCTTTATATCCAGACATTACACTGCACATTATGGTGTCTTCATGCTGCCTTTATTCTTTTGAACACAGTTTGCATCAGCTATTTTTTCAGTTTGTGTGGGGCAATGTGCATTTCCATAATTACTGATTACAGATAATTCCCTTCTCTTTCCCTGAATGTTTCTATTATTTGCTCTGCAAGAGCAATTCAAAATTCCATTGTTTTTCATTTGTACATTTTGTTAGTCAACTACAAACACAAGTATTAAGTAACAAAATGTACACAATTCCAGAAAATTCCATGATTTAGCAAGCAACAACCATCTGTTAATTCTATTTTTGATTTATTAGATTTTTTACACCCCATTACTGACCAGTAAGGCTGACTGTAACATGAACATATATAGCAGATCAATCCATCACTAAGGTCTAGATTGCATATCCAGCAAGCGGATATATCTGATATGGTGAATAGTAGTGCTTGTTTACAAGTGGATTTACCAGCCACTGCAGAGGCAAGGCACATATATGCAGTGGATATATAAACTGATCATAAGCAAAACCATGACAAGATTTAAGAGAGGAACTGAATCAGAAATTGTATCAGATACATGTATAAGCAAAATTAACATGAAAAAAGAGAAAGTATAGCATGCTTCAACTGCTATGAAATGGAAGGAAATTTTATTATTTTTTTTCGGGGCCCTGAGTGGCCAAGTGGTCTAAAGCACTTTCCATCACGGATCACTGCCATCTCACCTCTGTCTGCGTAGGTTCGAGTCTCGGGCTCGGCCAATGTGGATAAGTGAGAAAGCTTGCCAGTAGCTTCTCATGGGTCGGTGGTTCTTTCCAGAGTTTTCCCAGGTTCTTCCTCCACTATTAATACTGGCTGCCATGTATAGCCTATCTTGTGCTGAAAAATGGCATTAAACCCTATGGCAGCAACAACAACAACAACACTATTTTTTTTCTACAAAGTCTGAGAATAATTGGCTTCCCTTTTAAGCTAATCATCTTCCAGGTCGTATCTTAAAATGGCAGGCTTAAAATAGACATCAAGAATACCTTGTAATTGTCTGAAAACCAAACAGTGAAGTCCCTAATCTACAGACACTTTATGCAAGGTGCTTGCTGCTCTAATTCAGTAACTCTTATGGGTTATACGCAGTCTGGTTCTAGAATCTGAGTACTCATCTGGGATATAAACAGTCTGGTTCTAGAATCTGAGTACTCATCTAGGATATAAGCAATCTGGTTCTAGAATCTGAGTACTCATCTGGGATCTTAGTATTCTGGCATCAGAATCTGAGTACTCATCTGGGATATAAGCAATCTGGTTCTAGAATCTAAGTATTCATCTGGGATATAAGCAATCTGGTTCTAGAATCTGAGTGCCCTTCTGGGATATAAACAGTCTGGTTCTAGAATCCGAGTACTTGTCTGGGACATAAGCAATCTGGTTCTAGAATCTGAGTACTTATCTGGGATCTTAGCATTCTGGCATCAGAATTGAAGTACTCATCTGGGATGAAAGCATTTTGGCTCTAGTATGAGTACTCATCTGGGGTGTAAGCATTCTGGCTCAAGAATCTGAGTGCTCATCTAGTATCTAAACTTTCTGGCTCCAGAATATGAGTACTTATGTGGGGTGGAAGCATCCTGGCTCTAGAATCTGAGTACTCATCTGGGATGTAAGCATCCTGGCTCTAAAATCTGGGTGCTCATCTGGGATCTGATATTGGTTAAGGCATTCAGTAGTTAGAATGGTCAAATAAGAATCACAATAAGTCACTTTGGATAAGAAGACATACTACAAACTCTTTTCAATAAGGAAATTAGCAAACATCAAGCTTCATTGGTCATACATTTATTGAAGGCAAGACAGCAAAAAAATCTTTCTCCCTAAACAAACCATAGTGACAAAAGCAAGCACACAAATTACTAACACACTTTGTGGGAAGCTTATTTATGCCCATTGCTATTGATGTATATTTAATTATATTTTCTTGATATTCAAAGAAATAATCCCTGACATCATGTATATTCTATAAACATAAATAAAAACCATGTCAGCTGTATTCTATTTAGGCAACTAAAGACATCATCTGAAAAGGCCCACGGATCTGACAACCAATAATTTAGTGCAACAGATTTGAATTTATTTTAACTGTACTGCGTATAGGACAATCTCTTATAGAAGTTTTCTACCTTCATAAAACTTCAATAGGCACTGTTCAGTGTTGTCCATATTTGGCTTTTCTTTCCAATCATTCATCTTTTCATGGAGATAATCCACAGCATCTTTCACTCTGGCATCATTGTAGATAATCAATGCATCATTGTACCACTGAAAAGGGAGTATTTCAGTTTGTTTTTTTGTCATTGGTCCACACTGCGTACTTAAAGGTTTTTTGTTGCATGTTTATATTTCATGGAACTATAAAGTCTAAAACTTAAGGTTATTATATATTTTAACTGATCAGTGAAACTTATGAACTTTTAATTAAGTTTACTTCAAGTAAAACTTGAAAGCAACCAGACATATATGCTCTAATGATCAGCCTATGATCTATTCCAACAGTTAATATGAACAATTGATTTAAAAAGTGTATTTCTTGTGACTGCCAATATTTCAAGGCGTACAACTTCTCTGCGAGTAATAATGGACTCAATCCAAAAGGACAGTTCATGCACATCTTTAACAACTATGCCTGATTTTCTTCTGATTTCCATTTACAGACTCCGTACCCTCAGACAGAGTTAAATCTGTTTATGTTTGCATTTAAGGAAGTGTACATGATGAGGCACTTTCAAAACATTTCTGTCTTGTCATTACAAATAATACCATGTTTTAAAAATAATTATAAACTGTTTAAAAAGAAAGTTTTATACAGAATTTTCTTAATGTAAAATTTTTTTTTCTTCTGTAAACTTTTTGTACCACATAACCAGTACAAGTACATATCTTTAAAAATATCGCCTTTCAAAGTATGTTATATGCATCTTTAACACATCTTAAACCCTCAATGACATGATCTGGGGTTATTTTTTAGAAAAAACTCTCAATGACATGATCTGGGGTTATTTTTTTGTTTTAAATATTTTTAGGTGATCAATAAAAGAAACATTTCACACTGAAGACATTACAATATGACATTTTGTACATACAGATACTGGCCTGATTTGAACAGTATGCCGACTTTTTAAAATATTTTCAATACTTGTTCAAATTGTCTCTGACGTTCTCATTAATGATGTGTGAACTTGTAAATTTTCCTGTTTGGAAAGCAAACTAATCTTACAAATGTCGTGATATTTTACATACATGTTAACAACCTATTATGAAATTATAGTGATCAAATTCCGTATAATCACATACACCTCACAAATTTCGAAATTCTAGTTCACAGTAACTTCTCATTCTTTTGTGATTTAGTATGCATTGTCATTCTCTGTTTAAAAAATTCAATGAAAATTCATGGGGAAAAATTTCAAATGGTTTGCATGTTTTTTTTGCTATGCTGATTGAGACAATTTATATTAAAGAACCAAAGGATTTTGCATACTCAAAGGTATCACCATAAGTCATTGGACCAGTCAACAATGCCTGCATCCTACTGTAGTCCTAAGAAAATCAATGATCTTTGTTTTTCCCATTGATTTGGTAACCAGTGAAGAATTTTTCTTGCATTAAAAAGAATGCTTCATTAATATCTAAATAGAAAATAATATGTTTATTGATTTTTTATAGTATGACAAAGCAGACATGTCATTTAGTCAGTTGTGGAAAATTCACTTGTACTAAAATTTTCAGCCATTTTATTCAAATACAACTATTTTGTTTGTTAGAAATAGCAAAATAATGCTGAATTTTTTTTAATGTTTTGTTCAGATTAGTAAATGTATCTAACATAAGTAATATAATCTTAGTGAATGTGAACCAATAACTAATGCACTGTATATATGATTAATGTAGAAAAATAAAGGAAATATATAAGGAACTTAATTACTGTGGTAATTCCTTGTACACAAAATAATATGTCTGAGCAACAAAGGTCTAAAATAATAAATGAAATTCACATCGATGTTATAAATTTGTTTAAACTCAACAAATGTCAATAATTTTCTATATTGCTACATGATTTCAAGTAAAGAGGGGATTGTTGAAAACATTTTTGTAAAAAAAAAAATTATTTTTATTTAACCACAGGGTTTGCACAGTAGTCTTCCTTTGCTGTAGGGTCTTTTGCTTTCTTTCAGACCATGTGAGGACATTTTTCCATAACATGATTGTAATGTTTTTCTATGTTATCAAGGCTACCTTGCTAGTAATTAAGTAGATCCACCTTCTTCATGTAAATTATCAAGATAATTCTTTTTCATAGGGCAAAATAATTCTTTTTCATAGCGGCAAGATAAATCTTTTTCATAGGGCAAGATAATTCTTTTTCATAGCGGCAAGATAAATCTTTTTCATAGGGCAAGATAATTCTTTTTCATAGGGAAAGATAAAAAAAATTCATGGGGCAGATTTCATTTATAAAGTCAAAATACCGTTCAACCTTCTAGTGAAAAATCATGAGACATGGCATGCCAAAAGCCCATCCTTGATTGGATTTGTTATTGCAGATCTTTAAATTTTGCAATTATTTCTACAACACCCCAAAGGAAAATAAAACCTATTCAGTAAACCTCATTAATATGTTTAGGAGGAGTACCATATATACTCACTTATAAGTCGAGTCGAACTGCAAACAATAAAGATCATGATCTGCCATAGCATAATGCACATGTAGATCAGGGTATACATTGTTTGTTCTACTGATTATTCCCAAAACACTGCACAGACCCAGATCTGCCATGCATTATGGCACAGCAGATCTAGGTTTGTGCATTTTGCAGTTGGACTGGACTTATAAGGAAGTATATATGGTAGAAATAATGATCAAAGGATTGATCATCATTGAAATTGCCTACAAATTAGTATTTTATATTTATCTACATACAAAAAGGATGCATAAAGACATGAACTGAAAACTTTATACAGCTTGATAACATTAAAGTTCTTTGACGTACCATCATTACAATGCAAATTTCTTTCTGAAAGCTGTTCTCTACAACATTTAAAAAAAAAAAAAATACTCATCCTCTGCATTAATTTACTTTTCAACAATAACAATCTCAGAACTAGTCATGGAGATACTCTGCTTTTTTTCCTATCATAAAGATGGGAAGATAGACATAGTCATAATAAAAATGAATCCCACAAATGATAATATCTTAACAAAATACAAACCTGCAATATACACAAGCTAAAATGTTTAGAATTGATGTTATGACTTTTATATAAGAACTGTATGTTTGCTGTACCATGAGATGCTTAAAGCAAGGGCAGATAAACTGCCTGACTTTTGGATCACGGACCGTAGCTGTAACATTCCACATATTATGTAGCCATTGTATGTATTGCTCACTTCCCTTCTCAGATGGAGCATTAAGCACACCGACATAGTCAATAGGTACTGTAACATTCTTCACCACTGCAAATATAAGAAAACTGGGTTGAAAACATAAAATTGTCATTATATACCATTGGCTGTATGTTGAAGACATAATTTCTCTGGTTTGAAGAAAGTTTTAAAGCTCACAGATTTTGCAGTGTGTGTGTGTGTGTGTGTTTGTGTGTGGATAAGAATAAAAACATCTTTCAGTCATAAATCACTGCCCAGATGCTATGCAAAGTTTAATCTTTTACAGATGCTATGCAAAGTTTAATCTTTTACAGGGTAAATTGCTAGCACACTCTCTCTCTCTCTCTCTCTCTCTCTCTCTCTCGATCTCGATAAACCAGTGTGAATTTTGTATATATATATAACAGTGTGAATTTTGCAGGTCTGAGGATACCTGTACTTTACATTTCTGGTAGAGACATGATTGATTTTTAATAAGATTCCATTCGATAACTATATCAAGTGAAAGTGGTCAATAGGTAAAGCTCTGGTTTTATTTATGGAAATGCCAAGGGTTAAAAGATATATATATATATATTATGTTTAGGCTCTTACAAAAACATAACAAGAAAAGAGTGAAGATAACACGCTTCGTAAACATTTTTAAAAAATTTATTTCCCTAGAAAAACAAGGTAAAAATGAGAAAAAGAACTTAACGTTTTACGAATCAAATCCAAAAATAATCCAAGAATAATCCAAGAATTAAGAAATAGAAGTCTAAATAATAAAAAGTCCTAATGAAACTGAGTTCAAATCCCGATGAATGAAAGGCAATGATGTGTGCTGTGGTCAGAGTTGTACTGATGTGTTAACAGTTCTTTGTTGAATCACAGAACATAATATTCCAGTGTTTAAATTCTGTGTAAATTTCGATAACTGTTCTTGTCCAAAAATTAATTTAGATCACAAGTATTTCCAGGGAAAAATAATCTCTTGGAATCCAAATAATTTGAAGAAAACAAAATAATTAGCACCAAAAAACTGGTCACAACATAAAACACTTGAACTTCTCCAGTGTTAAGGCACAGAATGACTATTCTTTCTCAAAACACCAATATTAAGTAAGACGCAAAACAGATACCTGGATGTGGGTCAATCCACTGGAAAAACCGAACTGATACATGTTATTTATTATATACTCCAAGTATGGCCTCGATTTCACTTTAAGAATCTTACTCTAAGAAAAAATAAAAAACAAATTTAAAAAAGTTGTTTACTTCAACTCTCACTGATTTTTGAATAAAGGTTAGGAAATAGGTCAGCATTAGATTCAAAGTTTCTATTATTATTTGTTTACGAAAAACAGTCAGGTCAAACTGAACTGAGTTTCTGGACAATGTCAAATCCAGTAAATAATGTTACATTGCAACAGCATGTAAAGGAATATAAAAAAATTAAAATTAACAAACAAACAATTAAATTAAATATAAATTATATAACAATATATATAAAGTAAAACCTTCCAGGCACGACTTCTGCTGTGAGCAACCACTTGTCATTTCCAACCATAATCATAATGCATGGATTGATTTTTTTATTATATAAATGCTCTGTTATGAGTGACCACCAGCTGAACACAACCAGCGACTGCAATGTCTTGGCAAAATATGCACGTCAACACTGCTAGTAATGTCCGCATCGTAAAAATGCGGATAAACTCCACTGATCTTTATTTAATCCCTCTAAAAAGGACTGCTCATACCATTCTAAACTAAAAGATATTTTTAAAAAATTAGGCTGGCTACCAATGTCTGAATTTGTTTACCTATGCCTATAGTGGTTTATAGTTTCTGTCATAAACCAGACTGAAGTAAATATAGATTATTTCCAAGTCTGGTTCCCTCTTTAGTATGCTCCTTGCATTGTTCTCTGCTATTCATATAGGGGTGAGCAACACAAGGAGCATAAAAAAAGTAGGGAGCCAAACTATATATTCCTACACTTAGCCTGCTTCCCAGCCTTATCACAGAACCCAGCATCCCTATCAACAACTGTATCGTGAGAACAGACAGACACCACTGATCTATATGTAACCAATTGTTACAATGACCACTTGATTAGTAATGATTGTTCTGACAAAAAACAAACATAAAAGGAATATTTAAAAAAAGGATTGTTGCTACTGGTGATAGATGGTACAGTCCGTAAACCAGACTAATGTACATGTCACGAATAGCTGTTGTAGTGCCAAAGTTGATGTAGTGGGTGCGTATATTGTTTATCTATAGAGGTAATCCGTATTGCCAGGGGTGAATAATGTCATTGTCTGTTAAACCAGCAAGAGAGAATTGTTTGCGGGACTCGATTGATAGTGCTCAAGAATTGTGATGTTTGTTGTATTTCCCCCTGATGTTAAATGATTACATCCCAATCACAAAGCTGTTGTCTATTCAAGCTGGTGTGACCGGGTTACACACTTTGCTTATAGAGTTAATCCCTGTATGTCATCTCTGAAAGAAGCCGTTGACTTTTGTCTCTGAGTAAATTATTCTGTTTCTAGATGAAATAATTGTTTCTTTTTATTTTATTAATTGTTAGATATGCAATGCACATGTATAGATTTTTCATATTTTCCCACAGCCCAGTCAAAACCGTCTTAACATTCGATATTACAATTGAGCACTAATAATTTTAACACCTAGAACCTTTATAGCAATGGACAAACCTCCAACTAAAAAGAGACAAATTTTAAGGCTGGAGAAAATAATTATTGTAACTGAAAAAAGTAAAAAAGAGCAGCCCTTTTTGAAAAAAATTGGTTTAAACATCGGTAAAACAAATTTAGGTTGTTATAAAGAAAAATGAGTAATTCAGAAATGATTTCATATGTTAAAAAATGTAATCATCAAATGTAAATGTGATTTCGTATTTAATGATAGAAGTACATCTTTATTGCTATATAATTTTGTTTTTAGATGAATGTATACAATATTTTAGCAAGAACTAATAAAATAAGAATAGAATATATGTACAGTGATTGTCGTTATTTTTCTTGAAATTGTTCTGAAACTGGACTTTGGAAACTGGTCTTTTTGTACAAATCTGCTATGAGAGACCACCTGTCTTGTGAGACCGCTAATTGTTGGCCAAAGGGACAGTCTCTCATAACAGGTTTTACTCTGTGTGTGTGTGTGTGTGTGTATATATATATATATATATATATATATATATATATATATATATACACAATGTATATATATATATATATATATGCAATAAACTGACAACGAACAGTGCAAAACTAGTATCTAACTAGGCTGAGTGCTTTCACCTCTTAATGAGTCTTTTTCAAAGGCAAATAATAGAAAACACAGACAATACAAAACAAATAAAACAGGAAAATATTTGTATTTGTAAAACTTTACATGACTATTTCTACAGGAATGAAACCTTTAAATATATGTTTCAACTAGTTTATTTCAACTTGTTGCAGATGCTGGAAAGTATTTTATACCTACCTAGAAGTCCATGAGCCATAATGACATCTGTTATTTTATGTAAATTTATGTAAGCGCAAATTATATCCCAGATATTTCTTTGTTATAGTAGTAATTATAGGCTACTGTGTGAGTATAATAAGTAAATTTAGAGAATTATTTAAAAGAAAATGTGTCATCTGTTAAAAGATAATTTTATTTGTGCATGGCTGCCTTTTTCTGGTCTTCTTGATTGAAACCAAGTTCATTGTCAGTTTATTGCAATTATCTTAATCAATCCCTGACATATGTGATCCTTTGCTGGATCCAATGCACTTGAAAGAACTATTATTTACCATATGATTTATATTATCTATCTATCTATATCTCTCTCTCTCTCTCTCTCTCTCTATATATATATATATATATATATATATATATATATATATATAATAGGGAATAAAAATGCTGAAATGGCATACCATCTTCATTTCTCATCATGCCCTCAATTTTATTCATAACTAAGGTGATGGAAACACGGAAAACATCATTTCTTCTTGATTTGACAGGAATAATTGTGTCTTTCTCTTCCCCTGCTTGCACACCACTTGCATCTGAATGAGAAAAAGATAAAAGAACTTTTTGGATTCACTGAAACCTAGCCTTACCACTAGGATAGTCATGCCAACCCCTGGCAAGGAAAAAGTGTATTCCAAGTGGACAAAAAAAGTAATCCTAGCAGAAAAAGAGTAATCTACCTGTAACATAAAAATTCAATGAGCATAGTACAAAATGATTTATTGACCCCTCTGGTCTTTCAATATCATTTACTGATTCAAGATTTCATATACAGCACTGTTAGCTTTAGAAAGCAACAGACTGTCATTTTGCATTTCAAAATACTTTGTACCAGGTGAGACCTTGAATGTTTTTGCACACCAGTAGAGCACTAAGTAATGGGTTAGTGAGCCTGGATTTGAATTAAGTTTTATTTTTGTGAACAATGCTGAACAATATCTCACAGTCAGCATTAGAATGGTAAAAAAACCAAATATTCCTTTCATAACCTAACAAAGAAGAGGAAATTTATATCTTCCAGTGATTGCCTCTTCTAGCTGGGAAATACAAGGCCATTGCACATCAACTCTGTCTACATGAAGTACACTGTCAGGTGGAATACCAACTCTGATACTTCAGGAATTCTCCTTCCAGATGATCCAAGATAGACAAGGGTGGCAATAGAAAGGGACAGCTCTTGACAAACAATCTTACACTTTTAAAGCTTTTTGACTGTCTTTCATTTACATCAGCAACTGAAGCATATAAAAGTTCTTCATCTCCATATGGGAATTTCTGGAGCATGTAATAACAGGCTGTTGCATAATAATCTCTAACATTATCATAGAACGCCTTCACAGCAAGAGTAGAATTGTGTTCTATGAATTCTCTTGCTTCTGTGCCAATAGCAAGATCTTCATTATCATTTTGGTTTGCTCTGTCATGAAAGTCTATATCAGTTAAAAGCTTGGCTAACAATGATTTCTGGCCTAATAAACCTTATTAGCAAATCTGACAACTGGTTTGACAGAATCTTGTGCATAATGTAAATGCATGGTTCTTTTTGTATTAGATGCATATGTTCTTGCACATGCTTATTTTTCTGCAATTTTGGAATCAGGAAAAATCAGTTTGAACAAAGGACCAACATGGTCTGCTACACATGAGGGGTAGTCCGTATTCTATTAAGAACTCGGTAAACAACACCTATACATTTATAACATTCAAGTCCACACTTAAGTTCTGCTGTAAAAAAGGAGTTACCTTAGTATTAGAATTAGTAATTGAGCTAATTCGATGTGTTTCTTTGTTTTCAAGTGTTTTTCCACATCAAATTTACCACCATGACCAATATTAAAATCCTTTCCACACAGCCTGCAATGGGCGTGATGCTGCCCTAGAATGGAACACTGTATTATGTCATTCATGTATTCATCTCTGAATCTTTGGAGAATTCAGTTTTTTGTCTTTTTCTGATCCATCTGTGAAATTATTTGGAAAACATATTTACTCTAACACACACATTGACTAGATTCCATTTGATGACTTTTAGCACCAAATATTACAATTCTTTCCACACAGCCTGCAATGGGCATTATGCTGACCTAGAATGGAATTATGTTTATGTCATTCATGTATTCATCTTTGGAGGATTGTTTTTTTGTTTTTTTTCTAATCCATCTGTGAATTATTAAAAACTAGTTTTGCTCTAACACATACATCAACTAGAATAAATCTGACTTGACTTTTAGCGCTAAATACCCAGAGTAGTTGTGTACCAAATATGAATTAGAACAAAAGATCTGAGAGCCAAGATTAAAGATTAGAAAACCAATCTGTTTTCTCCTAACTAAGCCATACAGCTGCTATAAATAGATGATAGTGTGAGAAAAGTACATGCAGTTCTTTTGTACTCTTGTACAAAAGCAATTAGACATGACCTATAGCACACTATAGATTGTTTCTCTGACAAACATAAATCATAACAATGAATCTGAACCCGGCTACTTTGACTCCCCACTTGGTAGTATACTATTCAGTACTACTCTGGGAACCAGACTAATCAATAAAACAAAAAGCAGTGACATAATTCATATGTTTTCAAGTGCACACGATGGATTTTGAAACCAGTTGGAATGATCTTTTAAATTTTGGAAATTTTGAAAATAAATGTTATTTATACAGAATAACAAACAACTTCATTAGAAAATGCATGTTATTAACAATTTTTATCAATGTGATTGTAATAGGAGGATTAAGTCATTAAACAGCCCAGTTCCCTACCCCCCTGCAGTTTTCTCGATGTATAAGTGGATTTTTTCAATTTTTGGAGGTCCATCGATAACTCACACCCTTGCTAATTGTAGTGCAGTCTCTGTTTGTGGACCCTGCAGTGCACGAGTTATGAAGAAGAAGGTGTACCAGGCCAACCAGTCCTAACACTAACCTCTTAATGCTGAACGCCTAGTAAAGCAGCTGTTAGTACCATTTTTGTAAGTCTTTGGTATGACTCGGCCAGGGTTCAAACCCATGACCTCCCATTTCTGAGGCAGACACTCTAACCACTAGGCCACTAGCGCAGTCACAATGAACTATTAAATATTTTTTTATGTAATTCTGGTAAGACAGCTCATACAGAGCTAGTGTTTTATATCCAGACCACCAACATTAACTAATGAATCTTTCTGAGCATCAGATTAATATATCCCAGCCACTGGCTTGCAGGAACCACCAGAAGCCAAAAAGTGGAAAGAATGCTAAAAGTTGTGTTGGAAATGAAACCCTCTATCTGCAAGATATTATAAAATTCCATCTGCATCATACCATCTGTGTCATATTATAAAATTCCATTTGCATCATACCATCTGTGTCATATTATAAAATTCCATTTGCATCATACCATCTGTCATATTATAAAATTCCATTTGCATCATACCATCTGTCATATTATAAAATTCCATTTGCATCATACCATCTGTGTCATATTATAAAATTCCATTTGCATCATACCATCTGTCATATTATAAAATTCCATTTGCATCATACCATCTGTCATATTATAAAATTCCATTTGCATCATACCATCTGTGTCATATTATAAAATTCCATTTGTATCATACCATCTGTGTCATATTATAAAATTCCATTTGTATCAAACCATCTGCATCATATCATACAATTCCATTTGTATCATACCATCTGTGTCATATTATAAAATTCCATCTGCATCATACCATCTGTGTCATATTATAAAATTCCATTTGCATCATATTATAAATCAGTCAATGTAACTTAAGTCCATTAAAGCTACAGAAATTCATGATAGGAGTACATGTAGCTCAAGTCCATAATAGCTACAGATTTCATGATAGTAGCTCAAGTCCATACTAGCTACAGAAATTCATGATAGGAGTACATGTAGCTCAAGTCCATAATAGCTACAGATTTCATGATAGGAGTACATGTAGCTCAAGTCCATACTAGCTACAGAAATTCATGATAGGAGTACATGTAGCTCAAGTCCATAATAGCTACAGAAATTCATGATAGGAGTACATGTAGCTCAAGTCCATACTAGCTACAGAAATTCATGATAGGAGTACATGTAGCTCAAGTCCATAATAGCTACAGAAATTCATGATAGGAGTACATGTAGCTCAAGTCCATAATAGCTACAGAATTCATGATAGGAGTACATGTAGCTCAAGTCCATAATAGCTACAGATTTCATGATAGGAGTACATGTAGCTCAAGTCCATAATAGCTACAGATTTCATGATAGGAGTACATGTAGCTCAAGTCCATAATAGCTACAGAAATTCATGATAGGAGTACATGTAGCTCAAGTCCATAATAGCTACAGAATTCATGATAGGAGTACATGTAGCTCAAGTCCATAATAGCTACAGATTTCATGATAGGAGTACATGTAGCTCAAGTCCATAATAGCTACAGATTTCATGATAGGAGTACATGTAGCTCAAGTCCATAATAGCTACAGATTTCATGATAGGAGTACATGTAGCTCAAGTCCATAATAGCTACAGAAATTCATGATAGGAGTACATGTGGCTCAAGTCCATAATAGCTACAAAATTTGTTATAAAAGTCATAGATATAATACTCCCTCTAGTTTCCTAAATTTACTTCGATACGTTTGATGAAATGAAGTTGACTTAGCCTTCCTTAGTTCCTCCTACCATTTTCAAATGATTTCATTAATATCCTGATCAAAATAATATACTCTTACATTGCTAATCAGTTAAATGAATTATCAAGATGATGGCAATACCCACTTGCTACATGTTTATGATGATCCATTCTAATAAGTACATAGTCCATGAGGTTCCCACCAAGTTAGACATGAACCTTCAATACAATTCCATTCTAATAAGTACATAGTCCATGAGGTTCCCACCGAGTTAGACATGAACCTTCAATACAATTCCATTCTAATAAGTACATAGTCCATGAGGTTCCCACCGAGTTAGACATGAACTTTCAATACAATTCCATTCTAATAAGTACATAGTCCATGAGGTTCCCACCAAGTTAGCACATGAACCTTCAATACAATTCCATTCTAATAAGTACATAGTCCATGAGGTTCCCACCAAGTTAGACATGAACCTTCAATACAAGTCCATTCTAATAAGTACATAGTCCATGAGGTTCCCACCAAGTTAGACATGAACCTTCAATACAATTCCATTCTAATAAGTACATAGTCCATGAGGTTCCCACCAAGTTAGCACATGAACCTTCAATACAATTCCATTCTAATAAGTACATAGTCCATGAGGTTCCCACCAAGTTAGACATGAACCTTCAATACAATTCCATTCTAATAAGTACATAGTCCATGAGGTTCCCACCGAGTTAGACATGAACCTTCAATACAATTCCATTCTAATAAGTACATAGTCCATGAGGTTCCCACCAAGTCAGACATGAACCTTCAATACAATTCCATTCTAATAAGTACATAGTCCATGAGGTTCCCACCAAGTCAGACATGAACCTTCAATACAATTCCATTCTAATAAGTACATAGTCCATGAGGTTCCCACCAAGTTAGCACATGAACCTTCAATACAATTCCATTCTAATAAGTACAAAGTCCATGAGGTTCCCACCAAGTTAGACATGAACCTTCAATACAATTCCATGTTGTCTATTTGAAACATGAATGCCTTATCTACCTCAGCTTAAGTAAATTCAAAGCAACTAGTCAGTCTCAAAGTCAAACTAAAACTGTATAGGTTTAAAGTAGAAAATTTTATTATGGTTGTTAGGTATGATGAGTTACTCTTTAATAATTTTGTCTTTGAAAAATAAGATACATTCTGTGGTGAAATTGTTTTTAAATCCTAAAGTTTCTCTCACTGTATTATCTCTTTTTTCCCAAAACCATGCCAAGATTTGTCAGAAACAACAAAATGACTATTCCTAAACCTTTCACCAAGTGTTGACATGGAGCAAACAGTGTAGACAGTAGTACTAACCTGGTGTTGCCATGACAACATATTGCTGCAGTTCATCCAGATTTTCTCTCACTGTGCTGATGAGCTCAGCATCAAGGTTGGCCATCAGTTTTTGGATGTATCTTTTTGCTTGCACTACATCTTTAGCCTTTCCTGCACCAACAGATGCTGTCAAACCTATGATCTGAAACATATTAAAAGTCTAACTGGGATTACCGTATATACTCACGTATAAGCCCATTCGCATATAAGCCGACCCCTAAACTGAACAGGTATAAACACTAAAAAGTGTATGACCTGCATATAAGCCAACCTACAACTCTGAGACATCTCAAGATGCACAAGGTATGTTCTAGCAAAATTATATTTTAAAAAACTACATGTATAGTTATCTCGAGGTTGGCATGCACAATTATTAAAAACAAATGGTATAAAGTAATTTATTTAATTTTCTGTTTTCTTATTGTTTCTGCCTAATTTAGATTTGTGTATAATTTGATCGAACGATGACAAGAATTTAGCAATCGCGAGTTGCTGTAACACTAACTCTCCATTTTGACTCGATTATTGTTTATTTAGGCACTATTGCATTGGACACTTTATATCAGTGCACCAGTAATTACATTTTTACTTTGCTTTGAAATTGTAAATACCTAACTCATTAAAATGTAATCCCAGTATGAGAACAAACAAACAATACGGTTCAATTCAACGCTAGCAATTAGGCTACTGAACTTATTTACATAATCAATTCAATGCTAGCAATTAGGCTACTGAACTTATTTACATAATGGCGCCACCACATGTACATTGCAGGTTTGATTAATCGCTGAATTAAGTACATCCGTTGGAGTCGAATCATGGGCACTATTGCACTAAGCTTTAATGATATCTCCAAAATACAATAATAAAGGTTCGGAAATAATGCTTCGAAAATTATGCTAATACCGTAAAAGCTGAGTTGTAGTTTGCTTTGATGTAAGGGACCTTACATAATACCTGTCAACTTTCATGCCGGGAGGGAAAAAACTCCCGATTTTTGGGCTCGCTCCATGCCAACCTCCCGATTTCATAATATCTTCCAATTTTTGCAGAGAACTCCCGATTCTTACATTATGTCTTTGATTTTCATTTCTTCTAAACAAGGAAAGGGCTACATGTTCTGTTGTATCACCTGTGAATTATTGTTGTGATGAAATAATTACTTTACTATAAAGAATTCGCTTCTTCACTAAATAGAATGTTAAGTTTAAACATAATTCATGTAAATTGATGATTTTTTTACTGCTACAATAATAAAAAAAATTAAAAAAATAAACCAAACAAAAAAATAAACCAAAACAATAAAATCGTCCACAACTAATTTCAATCCCAAGAATGATCACTGCAAATGCTTTAACTCCATAAGCTATAGCGCCATTCCCATGAAAGAAACTTACATGACTGAACACCTGACATTTTCATACTGTATATAGCAATGTTAATTATCATCGTTTAATTAAAAGAAGGAATGAAAATACATAACACACAAAATTTGTGTCCTCAAAAAACTAATTCAGAATACATGTTTTATAATAAACAATACAAAATGCTTTACGAGTTGACAATAAGGGAATAAGGTCGGATATACAAATAATAATAATAATAATAATGCTTTATTTATAGAGGGTGACTCATTAGTCAAGGACTATTCTCCCTTGAGGCCCTCTTAAGGAGAGTATAACAATGCACATTATATGAAGATGGCAATAATTACTGTTTATTTTAACATGTTTAGTATTAAAATACTAAATTCCATTATCTGTTAGAAACACATACATGCTCATGATATCTTTTCTTAAATATTCTAATATTTTCAGCAGATTTTACATGTAGTGGAAGCTTATTCCACAGAACTGTACCAGAGTATTGAAAACTCTTTTTAAATTGCTCTGTTCTTGGTTTTGGTATTAGAATGTTTCCATGTGATATTGATCTCAACTGGTATTGTGCTGAAAAAGGCCTGAATAAGTCTTGAAGATACTCTGGTGCAGTTCCATGTAGACATTTATATAAAAGAACTGCCTTGTGAAAATCTATCCTGTCATATATTGTGAGCCATTTGAGTTCTGTAAATAATGCTTTTGAGGGATGATCAACAGATGCATCTAAAATTACACGTGCTGCTCGTTTCTGAAGTTTATAAATCCTGTCAAGCTCAGATTTGGCACAGTTTCCCCATACATTAGAACAATAATCCATTGTTGGAAGAATATATGACTTGTAGTATAGATTGCGAGTTTCCATAGGTAAATATTTCTTGATTCTGCTGAGAAGGGCAATTTTGGATGACAGTGTTTTACAAAGCTTATCAATATGGTCATTCCATAATAAATTATTATCTACAGACACACCTACAAGCCTTTCATGTTTGACATTTTCTAATGGATGATTATTTATTGCAAGAGACAGTTTTGGGTTCCCTGACTTGTGTAGCTTTTGTGATGTCCCCAAAATCATACATTTTGTTTTACCTTCATTAATTACCATCCTATTTTGTTGTGCCCAGTTTTGGACTCTGATAAGGTCTGAGTTTAATTTCATTTGGATAACTTCAGTATCAGAACTAGATGTATACAAAGTTGCATCATCTGCAAACAAATCTGTGTTTGTGGATTCATTATTTAATGGTAGATCATTGATATAGATAAGGAAGAGGAGAGGGCCCAAAACTGAGCCTTGAGGGACTCCTGAATGAATAGTGTGAGTCTGAGAGCTAATATTGCCAATGCTTACTTGTTGAGACCTTTGGTTTAGGTATGATCTAAACCAGTTTAAAGAAGGATTGTCAAATCTGTAATAGTTCAACTTTTGCAGCAGAATTTCATGATCAACAAGATCAAAGGCTTTCTTGAAGTCAAGGAAAACAATCCCAGTCATATGTCCATTATCCATTTCCTTCAGCCAAAGATCAATTAATTTGGTAAGTTCTGTTTGGCACGAGTGGTACTTTCTAAATCCTGATTGAGCTTTATGAAATAGAGAGTATGTTTCAAAAAATTTATAGACCTGAATGGCTACATGCTTTTCAAATAGTTTTGACAATACAGGTAGAATTGATATTGGTCTGTAGAAAGAAGGGAAAATAGCTGCCACATGTATGATACCATGAGACTGGCTATTTTGGTACCTTTGTACTGGTATGGTTACTGATCAAAATTCCCTCTTATCACAAGCCAGTTTCAGGGTTTTAATGATTAACTGGCCTGTACTGCTGTCGCAAAATGAAAGACAAATTTGCTGACTATCAACATAGGAGATGCCAAAACATCAAGCTTTCCATTGTGTAGAAAGTTATGATGTGTGTTCAACCAAAACACAAAACTAAAACTGATAGATGTTGATTTTAATTGATCTATGAGAATTTTAGCCTTTATTAATACCAATTTTGTGAACATGCAAATTATGCTGGTTAAGCGACTTGTACAATTAAACGTGTGTACCTTTTAAAAATGTTACCTCAATTTGTAGGATTGCTTATATTATTGAAAATGAGTTACTCGTGAGCACGTGATTCAATGTAAATGAAACAGCTATTAAGGCTGAAATGTCATCTAGAAGAATGCAATTTGGTTGAAACAATGAATAAAGCAAAGTCTGCATCTAATATGTTTGGGAATAAGTAAAGATTTAAGTGATGCTATGCACGCTTTGCACTGTGTAAGTACTGTACATTATAGTTCAGCATGGTCTCTCTTGTAAACTCAAATGGTCGCGAATTATTAAGTCTGTATTTACCTTTATTTAATGTTGTGTTGGAGAAATCAGAAAATATGCACATGCAAAATAATAACAAAACCAATCATAGTAATGTGTAACAGTTTAATAATTGTCGGGTCACTGAAAGTTACTTTTTTTTACATGCCTATGTCTTAGGACACGGAAAAAATTATTGTTTTGTGTCCCAAGATTTATAACCATTACAGTAGTCAACAAAAAGACCTAAAAACTGTCACGTTAAGACATTGGCCCGTGGATAAACCGACCCTCCCCTTCTTCCAGGCCTTTATTTTTTCCTAAATTATTTGGCTTTTACACAAGTATATACGGTAGGTAGTCATATCCTGGACTGGCATTATTATGATATCAATAAGCAATAAATGCATGTTTATCCACTGTAAAGGTCTCCCTTCCAGCAATCGGATAGCCTTAAACTGCATATACAGACTGCGAATTCTGAAGTCAAAAGCATTTTTACATGAAAATAACAGTGACTTTTAATGCCAGTAAACACACATATTATATTCTGGATTAAATGAGGCCTTCTGTTATAATAAGGATACATACATATGGATCTAGGATCCTATTTATTTTAATATTATTTTTTATATGACAAATAAATTTTTAATAGACAAGAAACTTAACATTTATTTTAAAGTATCCGTTTCAATTAAAACAAAAATATGTAACGTAAAAAGCTAAAATATTTTATGAAACATTCACCATTTGGTATATTATATAGTCATATCATCTAATAATAATGATTTTCAAAATTTTTTTTAACTCTGACTAAATTTCTGAAATCAAACATTCATGTTCATTGAACAGAGAAAGGAATATTTCATATTTGGCAATAATTATGGTTATAGCTCCTTTTGGGTGTGAGAGAAATAATGTGTCATATTAGTGGTGTTATGTATATTTAATTAGCATTGTTTTATATTTTTTTAGTATATGCTATGAGTTAAATAAAATTATATCTTATAGCTGACTTTGTCCAAAATCAAATTCATTGTGTAGCTGACCAAAATCATTGATTTTTTAAATTCTGTAAACGGCCAATATATAGCTAAAATTTTCTGTGTGACACAGTATGGGTTTAATATTAGTAATCATTACTGATAGAAGTAAACATATTTATCTTAGTATGAGTCAAGGACATTGTGTTTATCACATTATATATTATGATTTTAGCAACAGATTTCATCTTGTACAGATACGGAATCTTCCAGAATGAAATTTTCCATTAGGTAATAGTTTGGTTTTTTTTAGCAAATGCTAATTGTGACCTAGGTCAGGTAGAGGAGTATAAAATCTTGTTTACTGGAAAAATTGTTTATTCCAGCAATAACATCTGGACAGAAATCACTTATATTGTTGTATTCAGATTTTAATTTGGGTGAAATTATTTATTATTCTCTGGAAATACAAAGTGCTCAATTATATTCTTGGAAGGAGACATTAACTGAAAATTTGGTGAATTCAAACAAGGAAACCTTGGATTAAATTACTGTGATTCAACAAAAGACTGTTGGCACATCAATACAATTCAGGCCGTTAAAAACAACACTAACGTGAATGATTTCAGCCTATAGCAATCACACACTTGCACTATGTGACAGCTACATTGAGAAGATAAAGAAGAAACTACTGGCTCATACATGTTACTTTAAAAAAAAAAAACAACTTCACATTGTTTGTCAACATAAATGACTTCTTGTGAATTTTCACATTTTTATCCCAGTTACATCATTTCAAATATTCTAAATTTAACAGAATTAATTATTTCCAAGTCTTATGAATTAAAGACTAGTCCTGGGTCAGTTGCCACATATTAGCCATATGTGGGATCCACTGAGAAAATTTTGTTTTGCAACACCAGTCATTGAAAAGCTAACACTGTAAGGAATTAACCAAAAACAAGTTATGTTGCTATTTATTCTCAAGATTTATTTCACATATTAAGGGCAACAGTTAAGCTAATCTTTCATCTTTCTATGTAAGACATAAAGTAGCTTCACTTAAAATAGAAAATTAAGGAACCTGTTGATTTATAGCACAAAGATTTAAAAACCAAATTTACATTTACCCAAGAAATCAAATGGCTTTTTGCATTGCTTCACACCTTCATCAAACTTTATAAGGCATTTTTACTGGAAACATGAAAGGACCTACACAACGTCAAGCAAGATAATGAAAGTCAATGCTACAGTATGCTAAAGAGAATATCAATCCACTGCAATGCTTTTTGCAATTTAGTTTACCTATTTTATTTATATAATTGCATTGCTAAAAATAATTAATACTATAAATACATATTAAACAAATAAAGGTAACCCCTACATCAAGAAGACCTTACCTTTAATACGAAATCAGTGTTACCATGCCATACTGTAGCTAAACTCGCTTTTTAAAATTTCATTACATACTAATTTACATGACATATCATGGCTACATTTAGAGTCATCTTTGTGGTACTGTCAAACCTTTAAATATCTCCACATTATAGATGGGCTATCTTCAGACCTTCACAAAATGTATGGAGCACATGTCCTATCAAAACAGGACTAAACCCACCTTTTCCACCATCGTCATCTCCAAATCATGTTGTAATGAAAAAGTATGTTTCTGAATTATACCACACCTACTGTAATGAAAAAGTATGTTTCTGAATTATACCATACCTGTTGTAATGAAAAAGTATGTTTTTGAATTATGCCATACTTGTTGTAATGAAAAAGTATGTTTCTAAATTATACTACACCTGCTGCAGTGTAAAAGTATGTTTCTGAATTATACCATACCTGTTGTAATGAAAAAGTATGTTTCTGAATTATACCATACCTACTGTAATGAAAAAGTATGTTTCTGAATTATACCATACCTGTTGTAATGAAAAAGTATGATTCTGGATTATACCATACCTGTTGTAATGAAAAAGTATGTTTCTGAATTATACCGTACCTGTTGCAGTGTAAAAGTATGTTTCTGAATTATACCATACCTGTTGTAATCAAAAGTATGTTTCTGAATTATACCGTACCTATTGTAATGAAAAAGTATGTTTCTGAATTATACCATACCTGCTGCAGTGTAAAAGTATGTTTCTGAATTATACCATACCTGTTGTAATGAAAAAGTATGTTTCTGAATTATACCATACCTGCTGTAACGAAAAAGTATATTTCTGAATTATACCATACCTGTTGTAATGAAAAAGTATGTTTCTGAATTATACCATAGCTGCTGCAGTGTAAAAGTATGTTTCTGAATTATACCATACCTGTTGTAATGAAAAGTATGTTTCTGAATTATATCGTACCTATTGTAATGAAAAAGTATGTTTCTGAATTATACAATACCTGTTGTAACGAAAAAGTATATTTCTGATTTATACCATATTTTGTTGTAATGAGAAAGTATGATTCTGGATTATACCATACTTGAAGTAATGAAAAAGTATGTTTCTAAATTATACCATACCTGCTGCAGTGTAAAAGTATGTTTCTGAATTATACCATACCTGTTGTAATGAAAAAGTATGTTTCTGAATTATGCCATACTTATTGTAATGAAAAAGTATGTTTCTGAATTATACTATACCTGTTGTAATGAAAAAGTATGTTTCTGAATTATACCATACTTATTGTAATGAAAAAGTATGTTTCTGAATTATACCATGCCTGTTGTAATGAAAAAGTATGTTTCTGAATTATACCATACCTGTTGTAATGAAAAAGTATGTTTCTGAATTATACCGTACCTATTGTAATGAAAAAGTATGTTTCTGAATTATACCATACTTGTTGCAATGAAAAAGTATGATTCTGGATATTACCATTCTTGTTGTAATGAAAAAGTATGTTTCTGAACTATACCATACATGTTGTAATGATGAAATTTCTGATTCAGATTTATCCCAATTCTTTTGTAATCAAAATGTATGTTTCTGAATTATACCATATTTGTTGTAATGATATCTGCTTCAGAATTATATCATACCTGTAGTGATGAAAAAATACTGCTTCAGAATTATACCATACCTGAAGTAATAAAGAAATATCTGCTTCCAAATTATATCATACCTGTAGTGATGAAGAAATATTGCTTCAGAATTATACCATACCTGTAGTAATGAAGAAACACCTGCTCCCAAATCATACCATACCTGTAGTAATGAAGAAATATCTGCTTCTAAATTATACCATACCTGTAGTAATGAAGTAATATTGCTTCAGAAGTATACCATACCTGTGGTAATGAAGAAATATCTGCTCCCAAATGATACCATACCTGTAGTAATGAAGAAATATCTGCTTCCAAATTATACCATACCTGTGGTAATAAAAAAGTGTCTGCTTCTAAATTACACCATATCGGTGGTAATGAAGAATTATTTTTAACTATGCCATACCTGTGGTAATGAAGAAGTATCTGCTTCAGGTGTTAATTTAATATCCCTGTATAACTGCATGATCTTGTTATAGGCATGATCATCATGACAGTGGTGACACTCATCAAAGATCATCAGAGAAAACTGAGTGATGCTTTTAATCTCTCCATTCATCAAACTGTTCAAAAGAACCTGTGCTGTTATGACCAGTATGTCTCGTCTGAAAAAAAGATCAGACAAACTGCCAGTATTATATTTAAAATAAAGATTAAAAGTTGCTCAATGCCTGAACATAAAGCAACTGAGATTTCAAGAACCAACCAAACTAGTCCATCAATTTAGAACATAAAGCGATCAATGAGAGTTCAAGAATCACTCCAACTAGTCCATCAATTTAGAACATAAAGCGAATGAGAGTTCAAGAACCACTCCAACTAGTCCATCAATTTAGAACATAAAGTGAATGAGAGTTCTAGAAATTATTCACTCCAACTAGTCCATCCATTTTGAACATAAAGCAAATGAGAATTCATGAGCCACTCCAACTAGTCCATCAATTTAGAACATAAAGTGACTGAGAGTTCAAGAACCACCCCAACTAGTCCATCAATTTAGAACATAAAGTGACAGAGAGTTCAAGAACCACTCCAACTAGTCCATCAATTTAGAACATAAAGCGAATGAGAGTTCAAGAACCACTCCAACTAGTCCATCAATTTAGAACATAAAGCAAATGAGAATTCAAGAACCACTCCAACTAGTCCATCAATGAGAATTCAAGAACCACTCCAACTAGTCCATCAATTTAGAACATAAAGTGACAGAGAGTTCAAGAACCACTCCAACTAGTCCATCAATTTAGAACATAAAGCAAATGAGAATTCAAGAACCACTCCAACTAGTCCATCAGTTTAGAACATAAAGTGAATGAGAGTTCTAGAAATTATTCACCCCAACTAGTCCATCCAATTTGAACATAAAGCAAATGAGAATTCATGAGCCACTCCAACTAGTCCATCAATTTAGAACATAAAGTGACTGAGAGTTCAAGAACCACCCCAACTAGTCCATCAATTTAGAACATAAAGTGACAGAGAGTTCAAGAACCACTCCAACTAGTCCATCAATTTAGAACATAAAGCGAATGAGAGTTCAAGAACCACTCCAACTAGTCCATCAATTTAGAACATAAAGCAAATGAGAATTCAAGAACCACTCCAACTAGTCCATCAATGAGAATTCAAGAACCACTCCAACTAGTCCATCAATTTAGAACATAAAGTGACAGAGAGTTCAAGAACCACTCCAACTAGTCCATCAATTTAGAACATAAAGCAAATGAGAATTCAAGAACCACTCCAACTAGTCCATCAGTTTAGAACATAAAGTGAATGAGAGTTCTAGAAATTATTCACCACAACTAGTCCATCCAATTTGAACATAAAGCAAATGAGAATTTAAGAGCCACTCCAACTAGTCCATCAATTTAGAACATAAAGTGACTGAGAGTTCAAGAACCACCCCAACTAGTCCATCAATTTAGAACATAAAGTGACAGAGAGTTCAAGAACCACTCCAACTAGTCCATCAATTTAGAACATAAAGCAAATGAGAATTCAAGAACCACTCCAACTAGTCCATCAATTTAGAACATAAAGTGAATGAGAGTTCTAGAAATTATTCACCCCAACTAGTCCATCCAATTTGAACATAAAGCAAATGAGAATTTAAGAGCCACTCCAACTTGTCCATCAATTTAGAACATAAAGTGACTGAGAGTTCAAGAACCGCCCCAACTAGCCCATCCATTTTGAACATAAAATGACAGAGAGTTCAAGAACCACTCCAACTAGTCCAACAATTTAGAACATAAAGCAAATGAGAATTCATGAGCCACTCCAACTAGCCCATCGATTTAGAACATAAAGTGACTGAGAGTTCAAGAACTGCCCCAACTAGTCCATCTATTTTGAACATAAAGTGACTGAGAGTTCAGGAACCATCCCAACTAGTCCATCCATTTTGAACATGAAGCAAGTGAGAGTTCAAGAACCACTCCAACTATTCCATCTATTTTGAACATAAAGTGACTGAGAGTTCAAGAACCATCCCAACTAGTCCATCCATTTTGAACATGAAGCAAGTGAGAGTTCAAGAACAACTCCAACTAGTCCATCCATTTTGAACATAAAGCAAATGAGAATTTAAGAGCCACTCCAACTTGTCCATCAATTTAGAAAATAAAGTGAATGAGAGTTCAAGAGCCACTACAACTAGTCCATCTGTTTTGAGCATAAAGCAAGTGAGAGTTCAAGAACCACCCCAACTAGTCCATCCATTTAGAACATAAAGCAACTGAGAGTTCAAGAACCACCCCAACTAGTCCATCCATTTAGAACATAAAGCGACTGAGAGTTCAAGAACCACTCTAACTAGTCCATCAATTTAGAACATAAAGCAAATGAGAATTCATGAGCCACTCCAACTAGTCCATCCATTTTAAACATAAAGCAAATGAGAATTTAAGAGCCACTCCAACTTGTCCATCAATTTAGAAAATAAAGTGACTGAGAGTTCAAGAACCACCCCAACCAGTCCATCCATTTTAGACATAAAGTGACTTAAAGTTCAAGAACCACCCCAAATAGTCAATCCAATTTGAACATAAGTGACTGAGAGATCAAGAACCACCCCAACTAGTCCATCTATTTAGAACGTAAAGCGACTGAGAGTTCAAGAACCACTCTAACTAGTCCATCAATTTAGAACATAAAGTGACTTAGAGTTCAAGAACCACCCCAAATAGTCAATTATAGGTTATAGCTCCAACGCTTAAATCAATCCCATTCATAGCTTATTCCAGCAGCCCAATCGATAATAGTGTGGCCAACAGCAAGACTACATCATGAATTGAAGACATACACCACATGACCAAGATATTTCCACCAATAGTGCACATTCCTACCTCTTGGACACTAGCATGGATCTGGTGTTATTTGAGAAAGTGGTGACTGAATCAGTTTGTATTGGAGTAGTTTTATGTACACTGTAAATTCAAGTACCATTCTAAACAGAACCATACAGGCTTACCATTGTGGAATATGCATTTTTGTCTAAAGTATAAATAATCAGAAGGCTTTTAAATAAGGTTAATCATTGTTTTCAATATTTCCCAAAACAATAATGAGAATATTGCCTGGAAGTTTCTATAAATTAATATTTATTATAAATTTAAATTCAATGCACAACCATCTCTGTGTGTGTGTGATAGAGAGAAACTTCTACCTCTCCAGGCAATCTCCAAGGGATATCCCTTGGTTCCGTTTGATTTCTCCACTGATTGCCTGTGTCCGGTATGTAGGTAACAGGTTATGACATGTTTTGCCATGTTGATCAGCCAATGCTACATCTCTCACCAGCAGTACAGCTTTGCCCATGGCATGCTTTTGTCTCATCTGCCGAAAATGCTCCTAATGAAGTAGCAAATAAGACACAAAGGGAATCATTTTTATTCATTTTGATGATCTAGCAAATTTATCTACATTATTAGCAGATGCAAAATGATGATGTAGTAAAAACAATGAGATGAAGGAAAGTGTTGAACTTGTTGTGAATAAGCAATAAATCAAACCTTGCATGTCATGTCTCAAGGATTTAAACTCAAAAATCTAAAGGTGCAAAATTAGAAGAGTGGCTTCTGAACCATCATGGCCTGAATTCATTGCAGAGTCAAAATACTGACATTTCTTCTTTTTATGCTTTTACTGAAGAAATCAAAATGTGTTGCATCTGAAGTTTGCACTTATTGTATTGTAAATGTTGTAATATTGAACTGTCTTATTATAATGTGCAACCTGACAAAGTTGTTTGGGTGTCAGTATCAGTGTTGCTATTCTGAGAATAAATGAGTACCATACATGACAAAGTTACCTCCCTTTTAACAATAAACCTGAAACGTTGCCATGCAGATTTCACTATTGTAGAAAGTAATGGGAGTGGACATGTGTGAGTGTCTTCCGGCATGTTGTTATCAGTTTAAAAATTGGAGGTTCTTTAAAGAAAATTATGTCTGTTTTCAAATGGTTTCTAATTGGAACAAAGGGTATAATGATATTTGATTTACAACATTTGTGCAACCTTGCAACACCACATGCAGTACAATGCCATCTTGAAATGCAGCATGTTGTCAAGAACGCTCATTCTTTGAATTTCCGATGCAGTACCAGAATAACATACCTGTGCAGGGGATTTATATTACATTTGTATATTCTGTCTTATTGTTTTTATAATGCATGATGTATTGCCTTAATTTTTGAAGTATTTTCCATGAGGTCTCAGGTCATTTGAGGTGAAAATATAATGTGTATTCATTTAACAGTTGGGTAACTTTTGTAAGTGTTATGATTAAACATGTTTGTACTTGGCAATCAACATCTACGTTTTAAAAGGATGCAAATGCCTACATTAATGAATAATTGCCAATATACCATCATTTTTGTAAACACAGTTGATTCCTTGAATGAAATGGGTGTTTTGAGCAATTAGACTGGGAAACAGTTTAATGTTTTATGCATATGAATATTACTTTGTTTTTCACGATATGCAAATCCACCTACCCATTTTTCATTATTTCAATAATAATAATAATAACAATGTACATAACAAATCAATCAAGGATGTATATAAAATAAGTAAATAAATACTATTCTGGTATTTACAGTGGGTTTCTTTTAGTCTGGGTAACTTAAGGGTTTCTCATGTCATTCAAAGTTAAAATTTTCCATTGAAGTGGAGCACAGGAAATGGAAAAGTGCAAGAGGCCTGTACAAATCAAGACAGCTTATTTATTCACTACATTACATTATATGTAGTCCAATAACTCAACCCACAAATCTGTGTTGACAGGACAGATGGTTGTGCTATTCCAGGTAGATTTACAAGTCACCAAACATGTTTTGCTCAGGAAATATAATCTATGTCACTAAAAGAACCTGCACAGCCACAAGAATACCAGTAAGTGTATAAAATATACATCGATGTGTGCAGCTAAATTTGGATGCAGGTAATTGCAGCTTTAAATGAATACATGATATCAGCCCCTCACCCGAAAATCAATATCAACGTGGGTGAAGGGCTGATTTATCAGCCTACATTCTACGCTGCTTGTCACATGGATCTGTAAAAATCAAATCAGCTCATTTATTCACTAAGTTACATTCTACTCTGCTTGTCGCATGGATCTGTACAAATCAAAACAGATCATTTATTCACTAAGTTACATTCTACTCTGCTTGTCGCATGGATCTGTACAAATCAAATCAGCTCATTTATTCACTACATTGCATTCGATGTTGCTTGTCACATGGATCTGTACAAATCAAAACAGATCATTTATTCACTAAGTTACATTCTACTCTGCTTGTCGCATGGATCTGTACAAATCAAAACAGATGATTTATTCACTACAGTACATTCGATGTTGCTTGTCACATGGATCTGTACAAAACAAAACAGATCATTTATTCACTAAGTTACATTCTACTTTGCTTGTAGCATGGATCTGTACAAATCAAAATAGATCATTCATTCACTACATTACATTTGATGTTGCTTGTCGCATGGATTTGTACAAATCAAGACAGATCTTTTATTCACTAAGATACATTCTACTCTGCTTGTTGCATGGATCGGTACAAATCAAAACAGATCATTTATTCACTACATTACATTTGATGTTGCTTGTTACATGGATCTGATTATGAGTGGCAAGATTACAGAGACTAAAAGTGAACAAGAGTTATTATTGGTCAAATTTATCAAAGCAATGAAATATTTTATCTGCTAATAGATTCAAATAACACAAAAAACAGTCTTATTTGACAACAATATAAAAGATATATGAAAATATGCCAAACTTATATCTACATTTTTCCATTCCATATTTACATTATGTAACAAAATTGCTTCTCAAAATGCTGACCTAAGCTCTTGCTGATTTTATGGCTGTCATCTCTTCTCCACGTTTCAACTGAATTACATGTCAGTGCCCCATTACCTGATCCAACAAAGGTCTGCTTAGTATAATTTATACAAACAAATCAGTCAGAAAATGTATACTGCACACCAAGAAAAGTGGGAAACAAATGGTTTATCCATTAGCACTCTCATCCCAAAGGTTCCCATTGGAGAAAATAACTGGGGGGACAGATATCTTATATTTTAGGCCACCCTTGTGCAAAAAAAACAACTAGCAAATTAGTTTTTAATAAATTGGCATGGGTCAGCATCTAGTTACTAATATGAGTGATAGAACTATCACTAAGAATGGCATACTCTGACAAGCTCAAACTAGCACATGTCCGACTTGTACATTGAGACTAACATTCCAACTAATTAAGATGTCACTTGAGTACATGGTCCAAAAAAATGTTGAAAAGTGTGCAGAGGAATAGAATATTCCAATAATTAATAACTGATAGCCTAATTACAATCTAAATATAAATAAACATATTTTTGGAAAAGAAATTATGTTGAATTTCTTTAAAAGACAATTAAGTATTAAATTAATGCAGAACACTTACTTAAGTCAGAAACACTTAAAACATGGAAACATGTACATTACACAGAATATGCTAGTTTAGCCACTGGAGACATGTACATTACACAGAATATGCTAGTTTAGCCACTGGAGATATGTACATTACACAGAATATGCTAGTTTAGCCACTGGAGACATGTACATTACACAGAATATGCTAGTTCAGCCACTGGAGACATGTACATTACACAGAATATGCTAGTTTAGCCACTGGAGACATGTACATTACACAGAATATGCTAGTTTAGCCACTGGAGATATGTACATTACACAGAATATGCTAGTTTAGCCACTGGAGACATGTACATTACACAGAATATGCTAGTTTAGCCACTGGAGACACGTACATTACACAGAATATGCTAGTTTAGCCACTGGAGACATGTACATTACACAGAATATGCTAGTTTAGCCACTGGAGACATGTACATTACCCAGAATATGCTAGTTTAGCCACTGGAGATATGTACATTACCTAGAATATGCTAGTTTAGCCACTGGAGATATGTACATTACCCAGAATATGCTAGTTTAGCCATTGGAGATATGCACATTACACAGAATATGCTAGTTTAGCCACTGGAGACATGTACATTACCCAGAATATGCTAGTTTAGCCACTGGAGATATGTACATTACCCAGAATATGCTAGTTTAGCCACTGGAGATATGTACATTACCCAGAATATGCTAGTTTAGCCACTGGAGATAAGCAAATTACCCAGAATATGCTAGTTTAGCCACTGGAGACATGTACATTACACAGAATATGCTAGTTTAGCCACTGGAGATATGTACATTACACAGAATATGCTAGTTTAGCCACTGGAGACATGTACATTACCCAGAATATGCTAGTTTAGCTACTGGAGACATGTACATTACCCAGAATATGCTAGTTTAGCCACTGGAGATATGTACATTACACAAAATATGCTAGTTTAGCCACTGGAGACATGTACATTACCCAGAATATGCTAGTTTAGCCACTGGAGATATGTACATTACCCAGAATATGCTAGTTTAGCCACTGGAGATATGTACATTACCCAGAATATGCTAGTTTAGCCACTGGAGATATGTACATTACCCAGAATATGCTAGTTTTGCCACTGGAGATAAGCACATTACACAGAATATGCTAGTTTAGCCACTGGAGATATGTACATTACACAGAATATGCTAGTTTAGCCACTGGAGATATGCACATTACCCAGAATATGCTAGTTTAGCCACTGGAGATATGTACATTACCCAGAATATGCTAGTTTAGCCACTGGAGACATGTACATTACACAGAATATGCTAGTTTAGCCACTGGAGATATGTACATTACACAGAATATCCTAGTTTAGCCACTGGAGATATGTACATTACCCAGAATATGCTAGTTTAGCCACTGGAGATATGTACATTACCCAGAAAATGCTAGTTTAGCCACTGGAGATAAGCACATTACACAGAATATGCTAGTTTAGCCACTGGAGATATGTACATTACACAGAATATGCTAGTTTAGCCACTGGAGATATGCACATTACCCAGAATATGCTAGTTTAGCCACTGGAGACATGTACATTACACAGAATATGCTAGTTTAGCCACTGGAGATATGCACATTACCCAGAATATGCTAGTTTAGCCACTGGAGATATGTACATTACCCAGAATATGCTAGTTTAGCCACTGGAGACATATACATTACACAGAATATGCTAGTTTAGCCACTGGAGATATGCACATTACCCAGAATATGCTAGTTTAGCCACTGGAGACATGTACATTACACAGAATATGCTAGTTTAGCCACTGGAGACATGTACATTACCAAAATATGCTAGTTTAGCCACTGGAGATATGCACATTACCCAGAATATGCTAGTTTAGCCACTGGAGACATGTACATTACCCAGAATATGCTAGTTTAGCCACTGGAGATATGTACATTACCGGTACACAGAATATGCTAGTTTAGCCACTGGAGATATGTACATTACCCAGAATATGCTAGTTTAGCCACTGGAGACATGTACATTACACAGAATATGCTAGTTTAGCCACTGGAGATATGTACATTACCCAGAATATGCTAGTTTAGCCACTGGAGATATGTACATTACACAGAATATGCTAGTTTAGCCACTGGAGATATGTACATTACCCAGAATATGCTAGTTTAGCCACTGGAGATATGTACATTACACAGAATATGCTAGTTTAGCCACTGGAGACATGTACATTACACAGAATATGCTAGTTTAGCCACTGGAGATATGTACATTACCCAGAATATGCTAGTTTAGCCCCTGGAGATATGTACATTACCCAGAATATGCTAGTTTAGCCACTGGAGACATGTACATTACACAGAATATGCTAGTTTAGCCACTGGAGATATGTACATTACCCAGAATATGCTAGTTTAGCCACTGGAGATATGTACATTACCGGTACACAGAATATGCTAGTTTAGCCACTCGAGACATGTACATTACCCAGAATATGCTAGTTTAGCCACTGGAGATATGTACATTACCCAGAATATGCTAGTTTAGCCACTGGAGACATGTACATTACACAGAATATGCTAGTTTAGCCACTGGAGATATGTACATTACCCAGAATATGCTAGTTTAGCCACTGGAGATATGTACATTACCGGTACACAGAATATGCTAGTTTAGCCACTGGAGATATGTACATTACCCAGAATATGCTAGTTTAGCCACTGGAGACATGTACATTACCCAGAATATGCTAGTTTAGCCACTGGAGATATGTACATTACCGGTACACAGAATATGCTAGTTTAGCCACTGGAGATATGTACATTACCCAGAATATGCTAGTTTAGCCACTGGAGACATGTACATTACCCAGAATATGCTAGTTTAACCACTGGAGATATGCACATTACCCAGAATATGCTAGTTTAGCCACTGGAGATATGTACATTACCCAGAATATGCTAGTTTAGCCACTGGAGACATGCACATTACCCAGAATATGCTAGTTTAGCCACTGGAGACATGTACATTACACAGAATATGCTAGTTTAGCCACTGGAGACATGTACATTACCAAAATATGCTAGTTTAGCCACTGGAGATATGCACATTACCCAGAATATGCTAGTTTAGCCACTGGAGACATGTACATTACCCAGAATATGCTAGTTTAGCCACTGGAGATATGTACATTACCGGTACACAGAATATGCTAGTTTAGCCACTGGAGATATGTACATTACCCAGAATATGCTAGTTTAGCCACTGGAGATATGCACATTACCCAGAATATGCTAGTTTAGCCACTGGAGACATGTACATTACCCAGAATATGCTAGTTTAGCCACTGGAGACATGTACATTACACAGAATATGCTAGTTTAGCCACTGGAGATATGTACATTACACAGAATATGCTAGTTTAGCCACTGGAGATATGTACATTACACAAAATATGCTAGTTTAGCCACTGGAGACATGTACATTACACAGAATATGCTAGTTTAGCCACTGGAGATATGTACATTACACAGAATATGCTAGTTTAGCCACTGGAGATATGTACATTACCCAGAATATGCTAGTTTAGCCACTGGAGACATGTACATTACACAGAATATGCTAGTTTAGCCACTGGAGATATGTACATTACCCAGAATATGCTAGTTTAGCCACTGGAGACATGTACATTACCCAGAATATGCTAGTTTAGCCACTGGAGATATGTACATTACCGGTACACAGAATATGCTAGTTTAGCCACTGGAGACATGTACATTACCCAGAATATGCTAGTTTAGCCACTGGAGACATGTACATTACCCAGAATATGCTAGTTTAGCCACTGGAGATATGTACCTTACACAGAATATGCTAGTTTAGCCACTGGAGACATGTACATTACACAGAATATGCTAGTTTAGCCACTGGAGATATGTACATTACCCAGAATATGCTAGTTTAGCCACTGGAGATATGTACATTACCCAGAATATGCTAGTTTAGCCACTGGAGATATATACATTACCCAGAATATGCTAGTTTAGCCACTGGAGATAAGCACATTACCCAGAATATGCTAGTTTAGCCACTGGAGATATGTACATTACACAGAATATGCTAGTTTAGCCACTGGAGATATGCACATTACCCAGAATATGCTAGTTTAGCCACTGGAGATATGTACATTACCCAGAATATGCTAGTTTAGCCACTGGAGACATGTACATTACACAGAATATGCTAGTTTAGCCACTGGAGATATGCACATTACCCAGAATATGCTAGTTTAGCCACTGGAGATATGTACATTACACAGAATATGCTAGTTTAGCCACTGGAGATATGTACATTACCCAGAATATGCTAGTTTAGCCACTGGAGACATGTACATTACCCAGAATATGCTAGTTTAGCCACTGGAGATATGCACATTACCTAGAATATGCTAGTTTAGCCACTGGAGACATGTACATTACACAGAATATGCTAGTTTAGCCACTGGAGATATGTACATTACCCAGAATATGCTAGTTTAGCCACTGGAGACATGTACATTACACAGAATATGCTAGTTTAGCCACTGGAGATATGTACATTACCCAGAATATGCTAGTTTAGCCACTGGAGACATGTACATTACACAGAATATGCTAGTTTAGCCACTGGAGATATGTACATTACCCAGAATATGCTAGTTTAGCCACTGGAGACATGTACATTACACAGAATATGCTAGTTTAGCCACTGGAGATATGTACATTACCCAGAATATGCTAGTTTAGCCACTGGAGACATGTACATTACACAGAATATGCTAGTTTAGCCACTGGAGATATGTACATTACCCAGAATATGCTAGTTTAGCCACTGGAGATATGCACATTACCCAGAATATGCTAGTTTAGCCACTGGAGATATGTACATTACCGGTACACAGAATATGCTAGTTTAGCCACTGGAGATATGCACATTACCCAGAATATGCTAGTTTAGCCACTGGAGATATGTACATTACACAGAATATGCTAGTTTAGCCACTGGAGATATGTACATTACCCAGAATATGCTAGTTTAGCCACTGGAGATATGTACATTACCGGTACACAGAATATGCTAGTTTAGCCACTGGAGATATGTACATTACCCAGAATATGCTAGTTTAGCCACTGGAGATATGTACATTACCCAGAATATGCTAGTTTAGCCACTGGAGACATGTACATTACGCAGAATATACTAGTTTAGCCACTGGAGATATGCACATTACCCAGAATATGCTAGTTTAGCCACTGGAGATATGTACATTACCCAGAATATGCTAGTTTAGCCACTGGAGACATGCACATTACCCAGAATATGCTAGTTTAGCCACTGGAGACATGTACATTACACAGAATATGCTAGTTTAGCCACTGGAGATATGTACATTACCAGCACACAGAATATGCTAGTTTAGCCACTAGAGATGTGTACATTACACAGAATATGCTAGTTTAGCCACTGGAGATATGTACATTACCGGTACACAGAATATGCTAGTTTAGCCACTGGAGACATTAGCTGATTGATTCACAGCAAAGGTAATAAATTCCACTTTGGCAGCATAGTTTTTGGGCAGTTACACTCTTCCCATGTACGGAATAAGTTGTTCTGCAAATCTTCTGCATGAATGCAAAGCATGTCACTAAGATGAACAAAACTTAATGTCAATTCCAGCGGTATAGATAACATCTTTCAAACATTCTGTATTGCTTTTGCAGTAAATTTACTTCCCCTATCATTGCTATGGGTATGATACCCATTCAAACTGAGTTAACATCATACAGCTCAATCAACACTTACCAAGTTTTTGTTCACCTAATTAGTCCCAGATTCTCCCAATCATTGAATGACATCATTCCGATAATACTGTGGCTCTGAATGTGGTTATAGTCTGATCAAACAGCCAGATAAGTAATAAAAGAGGCAGTACTGCATATTTGAGATATTTTAATATAACAGGGAATGGACTGCATTTCTTTGTGTTAATATTCTAATATCACGGGGGATGGACTGCATATCTTTGTGTTAATATTCTAATATCACGGGGAATGGACTGCATATCTTTGTGTTAATATTCTAGTATCACAGGGAATGGACTGCATTTCTCTGTGTTAATATTCTAATATCACAGGGAATGGACTGCATTTCTTTGTGTTAATATTCTAATATCACGGGGAATGGACTGCATTTCTTTGTGTTAATATTCTAATATCACGGGGAATGGACTGCATTTCTTTGTGTTAATATTCTAATATCACGGGGAATAGACTGCATTTCTTTGTGTTAATATTCTAATATCACGGGGAATGGACTGCATTTCTTTGTGTTAATATTCTAATATCACAGGGAATGGACTGCATTTCTTTGTGTTAATATTCTAATATCACAGGGAATGGACTGCATTTCTTTGTGTTAATATTCTAATATCACAGGGAATGGACTGCATTTCTTTGTGTTAATATTCTAATATCACAGGGAATGGACTGCATTTCTTTGTGTTAATATTCTAATATCACAGGGAATGGACTGCATTTCTTTGTGTTAATATTCTAATAGAACAGGGAATGGACTGCATTTCTTTGTGTTAATATTCTAATATCACGGGGAATGGACTGCATTTCTTTGTGTTAATATTCTAATATCACGGGGAATGGACTGCATTTCTTTGTGTTAATATTCTAATAGAACAGGGAATGGACTGCATTTCTTTGTGTTAATATTCTAATATCACAGGGAATGGACTGCATTTCTTTGTGTTAATATTCTAATATCACGGGGAATGGACTGCATTTCTTTGTGTTAATATTCTAATATCACGGGGAATGGACTGCATTTCTTTGTGTTAATATTCTAATAGAACAGGGAATGGACTGCATTTCTTTGTGTTAATATTCTAATATCACAGGGAATGGACTGCATTTCTTTGTGTTAATATTCTAATATCACGGGGAATGGACTGCATTTCTTTGTGTTAATATTCTAATATCACGGGGAATGGACTGCATTTCTTTGTGTTAATATTCTAATATCACGGGGAATGGACTGCATTTCTTTGTGTTAATATTCTAATATCACGGGGAATAGACTGCATTTCTTTGTGTTAATATTCTAATATCACGGGGAATGGACTGCATTTCTTTGTGTTAATATTCTAATAGAACAGGGAATGGACTGCATTTCTTTGTGTTAATATTCTAATATCACGGGGAATGGACTGCATTTCTTTGTGTTAATATTCTAATATCACAGGGAATGGACTGCATTTCTTTGTGTTAATATTCTAGTATCACAGGGAATGGACTGCATTTCTTTGTGTTAATATTCTAATATCACAGGGAATGGACTGCATTTCTTTGTGTTAATATTCTAGTATCACAGGGAATGGACTGCATTTCTCTGTGTTAATATTCTAGTATCACTGAGAATGGACTGCATTTCTTTGTGCAGATATAGTGCACCTAAGTTAAGTAATAATGTGTTTTTGTATACTTTCAAAGGGACGTAGAACTTCTGTTGAATTAGGGTGGATCAATTTTCATGGTATTTTGTTCTTTGGTATATGTTTGTCATGGTATAGTCAACATTGTTCCGCTGCTCTCACATTGATGTGGAAATGGTCATAGATTACCAGCCAAATGGTTATATGAACACCATACTAACATAACAAATCTCATGCATTAACATCAGTGAAATATGTGTAAACAATTAAATATTAAATAGTAAATGTAATTATGGTTGTTAAGCTATCTTTTCTTCAATAAATTTAAGAGTTTAAGATAAGGAAATCAGACTTGATGTTGGAATCTTCTGCCACACTGCAACCAACTTTTCAGGTCCAAATATAAGTTCTTGTAAATGATTGTTTGTAGAACAGATCTTTTGTTCAAATGCAAAACATTCTTGACTTGATTGATTGCACATGTCATGTGGGTTTTCCCTGACCCTATGAAAGCAATATTTATCATATATTTCTCCCTTGCAGTGCCTGTGACCATTTAATACCATTTGCATAGTTGTCTGCTTGCAAATTCAATGAAAATAAACTTAAGTGCATTTATCCAGTCTGTCCAAACCAGTATGTTCTGAGGGACATGTTTGGACCTAGAACATGGTCAGTTTTACAGGTGACAACAACTTTGGTCAGGCTGAACAAGAAGATGATCATACAAGAAATGCATTTCATTTTTTAAAAAATGTTTATTTCTAACCAAACAAGAACATGTCGATTAATTATAGTTATTTAAGGACGAATTATCATTGATGCAAGATACTTTCTGCTTGTTATCATAGAAACTTATTTGTTTTCATCATGTCATGTTCCCATAGGTGTCAACCCCTTGAGATGAAAACCTGTATGCCAGACCAATTAAAACCTCACAAAGACCAAAACATTCTTACATGAAAATATACACAAAGTATTTTTACACATATTTACATAATTATTTACATCTGAAACTTTATTTCATTCTCTTATAACACTATTATCTTCCTGCTTTGGCTGAGCAAAGAAGCTTTGATGGACGCTCTGTTCTTCATTTCAAAATTTCTTTCATGCAGTTTTATCCTGAAGTGTTCCTTCAGATCATATATGCTTAACACCATCACTTTAATGTCTTTACTGGATATTTTACAAAAAGCATGGGAAGATCCTAACTTGGATACATCTACAATACCAGGGAAGACATTAATCCAATCAGCCTGAAACTTGCCACAACCTAGGTCAGTGTCTTCAAGCTTGCATTTCTTTGAGTTAGGCTCAGCCATTTGATGGATGGAACACATGTATTTCAAAATAATTTAAAAATTTTGATTTGACGTGTGATAGAGGAAGATCTCCTGATCACAAATATGTTACAAATTTATATTTGTACCCATAAACCGCAAGATATTATGCCAGGAGCTATCCAAAAATTTAAATCTAAAGTTAAAAAAATCAACAGAGTAGCAGTCCACAAGTTGATACCTCATATGCTGTTGATCATTTTTCTATTAAAACTGCATATCTGGTGTTTGAACAGTTATGAATCTGCTATATGGTGTGCCGATTTTGGTCCAAAAATTGATATAAATTGGCAGTGTTACATATTTTCAAGCCATGAGAATGACATCACTCAGTATCTCTACTACTTCGTCATTATGGCAATGCATCGTCCTGTTTGCATTACATATCTAACTTAATTCAAAACTATGACAGCATGATTGAATGACAGTGCTAAATTCAGCAGACTTTTTGTTTTTAATTAGTATATTGTTGAAAATTTTAATAAATTAACTTTATCTCCACACAGAAAAGTTGGACGAATTACATTTACACCAACATGCCTGCCACACTATGTGAAGTACGAAAATTGATGTAAACTTTAGGCATTTGATGATAATACATATAAATAATAAAATAATAATGTATAAAATAAGAAAACATACTTACTACACAGGTAGTTAGTCAATATTAGAAATCCGAGTGAGTGTCAAATTTTAAAGCGATAAATGACAAGATCTTCACACACAGTAGTTGAACCATGAAATAAAATTCATTTGGTTATCAAAACGAAAAGCATAGTTTTGAGTATGATTTGATTGGTTGTTTTGGGCCACCCTGATCTCGTTGAATTCTTGTTCTAAAAACAAATTATGTCCGGTTCTGCATGCAAACAAAATAAAAATAATAAAAAATTGTACGAAAAAACGTACAAAATGGTTATACAGCCATACACTGATGAAAATAGAAAAAAAACATACAAATTACAGGTAAACTGTACAAGTTGACACCTATGCATTCCCCTAGATTAAGGCTCCAGTCACACTTTGGTTAGAACAATGATATTATCATGACTAGATAGATAGATAGGTAGGTAGGTATGTAGGTATACAGATAGATATAGATAGATAGGTAGGTAGGTAGGTAGGTAGGTATACAGATAGATAGTGGTATTTTTCATTGATAAGATACAAAACACTTACTGCAATTATCACCATCCACCCACCCTTTAAAAACATTGCAGGGGAAATTTTCTGTTATCAAGCTATTGTTCCATTAGAACTGAGCAAATTTTTTTCTTCTCCATTCTCCATGTAATAGGTATATTCCCTTTCAACAAGTAAAATGTTTCTCCCCCAAAAAAGCCATGATTACGTGAAAGAGACTGTATTTGTCTCCATTTGGTTTAGCTTATTTTTGATTATTTAATGCAAGTTGTATGCTACTCTTGAGATGAATCTAGAAATTATATATGTTTTCCCTAATCTCCTGAGGTTTTGTTGATGAAATGATTTTCCTTCAGACTGATCCCAATATCTCAGTCCATTTTGAAGTTATATCTTTAAAATTGCATTGAGGTTTAAGGAGTCCATTCAGATAAGCTTAAGACTTAGCTTTTCCCTAACAAAATGGAAAGGAGCAGGAATCTGACATTTTCCCCCAAGAGGCCAAACAATATTTGTCTACTTTAGATAGGTGTGTGGTTTGAGCAGTTGTTAATCTGCTCACCTGTATAATCCTGCAGCCTACGTGAGTTTTTCCTGAACCTGTTGGGGCGACAATGATGACATTGATCCCTTTCAGGGCAGGCCTGACCAGCTCCTCCTGGTAGCTTCTCAATGGGATATTCTCCTCCACCTCCACCTCCACTTCCTCCTCAGTATCTACAACAGTAGTGTATAGCACTTAATACATAGGTATGCAAATGACAAGGTTTGTGTGGGGTTAATTATTCCATATAAGAAGTTCCATATCTATGTCTTGTACAATTAATGTTATGGTGACAAGACTGAGACATAATAATAATAATAATAACAATAATAATGACCTTATTTAAAGAGGGTAACACAATTTAGCTAAGAACTAATCTACCTTGAGGCCCTCATACAAAGGAATTTATTTATTTTAGCTGCATCTCTGAAGCCACTGGATATAATGGGTTTGGAAGAAGGAAATAGAGTGGGCATTTCTAATCTCAGCTGGAATACTATTCCAGAGCAGAGTTCCAGAGTATTGGAAACTTTTTTTAAATAACTCCTTATTTGGTTTGGGAATTTTATACTGTTTGGTAGACATGGATCGCAGGTGGGGAGTATTACCAGGTAGCCTATACTGGAATAGTGATTGTAAATATTCAGGAGCACTATTATGAGATATCCAGTACATTAATTTGGCTTTTCTCAAACAGATTTGGTCTTTAATAGGTAATATTTTTAACCTACCAGCTAAATTTTCCTTGCTTTCTTTCTGGATTGATATTAGCCCAAATGCTCTTTTTTAAAGATGTGCCAGCTTTGCTATGTTTTTATCATTTGAATTACCCCATATTGTATTACAGTAGTCTAAATAGGGTTGTATGTAACTGTTATAAAATACTTTTCTGTGCCTTTCAGGGAGAAAATGTCTTATCCTACTGAGAAGCCATAAACTTGAATTGACTTTTTTACTGATATGTTTGATACGTTCAGTCCATGATAGGTTATTATCTACCAGAACACCAAGTAGACTATCATGACAGACCATTTGCAAATTTTTATCCTTCCATGTCTGACATAGTTCATCACCATCAAGATTTGTCCTTCTTTGCCATGTTGAGATAAGTAAAATTTTAGTTTTACCAGTATTTACCACCATGCCATTGCATGTGCACCAGTTTTCCAATTTGTTTAGGGCATTCTGTAAAGAAATTTCGAGTTCATGCTTTGTGTTTTGGATGTCTGACAATGTTGTGCCATCTGCACAGAGATCTGTAGATGATATTGAGTCTCTTAGTAAAAGTGGTAGGTCATTAATAAATAAATGAATAATAATGGATCTAGAATTGAGCCTTGTGGTACTCCATATCTAATTGCTCCAGGTTCAGACAGAACATTATTTATGTAAACACATTGTGTTCTCTCACTTAAGTAAGAAGTACATGCACAATATCAGAAGCCATCAATAGAAGAAGTATACCAGCACTTGTGTTACCCCTTGCAGAGGTATTGCCTTTGTTCAACTACCAACTAGTACATTACATAATGGATAAGTCATCCTGTGTAATATCAAGGGAAGATTACTCTTATTATGTCCAAGTTTCAGATAATCATATAAGTGGCTGTCAATTGACATATCAGCATCCAGCAGACTGCTGACCAACCAGATTTCAAGCCTTGAGTGTCATCATGGCCTAACAATAACAGAAAACTTTACCTCTGGGGTTTAGTTCCCAAATGGTTTGAAGGCTGAAACCTGGGGTTTGACTCCAGTTACTTGACTCCCCTGTGCAATTAGTGTTTAGCTATGGCAATGAAAAGCTTTAGTTGATTTGTTTATAGTTACTAAGCTACAGCACACTTATACAGATCTAAATTTAAAAACATTCTACCCAAGAAAAAAATCAATGAAAGAATGATCTAATCTTCATTTTGCTTTATTCCAAGCCCAGGTATACTGAGGGAAAATGATTTAAACAAAAACTTCTGTGACAGCCTGATGCTGTGTGCACAAATTCTACTTCTTAAAAATTTGAAGCCAAATTTACAAAATGCAAAGATGCAGGCATATACAAGTCTATCAGCATTCTCTGTGGATAACTTTCAACTGATTGGCTAGTGATGACAGCCAGCAGAGTAACACACTTGTACAGTTAAGGGAATGTTCATTGGATGCCATGAAAATTCTAAAGTCCACTCCCTCCATGCTTGATTCCAGTAAATATGAAAAAAAGGAAGTAGTTTCTCACTTTGAGCTACATAATGAAGGAACCACACAATTCTTTTGAGGATTTTTAAATAAAGCTAAAAGAGGTTACAGTTAAGACAGAAAAGGGTTTCAGTATCAAGAAGCCATCATAGAAATCATGTCAAAGAGCCTGAGGAACAGGAAAAATAAATATAACTACAAATTCTGTCAACATGCACATGGCTACAAGCTTTGATATGACAGTGTTTACAATGAGGTATCATATAAAATTAATTTAAAACAGGAACAGTGAGCCAACAGCCATATGTGTCACTACTTCCATACAAATTTCAATAAAGTTAACATAATTTTAAAATGATAAGTCACAAAATTTCTTTAATAGGATTCAAAATGATATCTTAAGTTGATAACAGAAAATATTTACTTCAGCATATTCATACATCATGATTAGCCTGAAAAAACGAGTAGAAATTTTAGGTTGAAAATCAAACAAATTCCCAAACTGTCAGTGCTTTAGCCCTATAACTAATGGTGACATATAACTCATATATGATTCTATATGGCCTGACGTCTATTATTTGCTGCCTACATTTGGCAACTGACTGCTCATAGAACAATAAACAGACAGAGAAAAACAAACAAAAGAAAACATAAAAATCTAAACATTTCATCTTGCTCACAATTCAGTCAACTATAGAGGAAAACCCACCCAATCATTATGTGATCACCTCTGAGGATGTGATTTATCTTGACAAATTGCATTTAATTAAAAAGAAAAACAAAGAAAAAACACACACAAAAACAGCCATAGGCATCCAATCATTATAAGTCATCTTAATACTCTTAATATTGCATTATACATCTTAATAATATATATACATCATCTTAATACTGTATTATACATCTTAATAATGTATTATACATCTTAATACTGCATTATACATCTTAATAATGTATTAAACATCTTAATAATATATTATACATCATCTTAATACTGTATTATACATCTTAATAATGTATTATACATCTTAATACTGCATTATACATCTTAATAATGTATTAAACATCTTAATAATATATTATACATCATCTTAATACTGTATTATACATCTTAATAATGTAATATACATCTTAATACTGCATTATACATATTAATACTGTCTTATACATCTTAATACTGCATTATACAGCTTAATACTGTATTATACATCTTAATACTGCATTATACATCTTAATACTGCATTATACATCTTAATACTGTATTATACATCTTAATACTGCATTATACATCTTAATACTGTATAATACATCATCTTTACATCATCATAATATACTGAATTATATATAATGAAGAAAACTCCAAAAGAAACAAAAAATTGCCGTTTCTGCATGAACTTGTACAAAAACAAATCCTAAATGTAGAAAATATCACTGCAACAGGAGTGAAGGCAGCAATTATACAAAAAGAGCATCGAAGTCTGAAGCGGTGTTGATAATTAAAGATGCAATGATTTTTGTATTCTACTATTACTTTCTCATTAAATAACTGTATTTTACACTGGAAAACATTATCTACAGCAAACATCTGTTTTTGATTGAGAATATCGTAAAAGTTGTTGATAAGTATACCAGTGCCTTTGCCAGAACATGCTCCATAAGATGAATCCATTTCGCCTCCCATTTGCAGCTTGTCCCTGTGCTGTGACACAATCCTGTCCAGCTCTAATTGCAAATCTGAACATTCTGGGTCACTCGAGCTAAATGTTGACATGATTGTTGGATTGTGTTGATCCAAACAACCTGATTCTTGTGTAATGGGTTTCACTGCAGCTGAATCAAGGTGTTTACCAGCAGGCTCAAAAACTGAAAACATTTAAAGTAAAGAATTACTGGGACATACATACTATTTAGAAATTATCCATACTGTGAAGTGAAACATTTGTATAGATAAATCAGAAATGTCACGCTTCCTTTTTAGACATAAATATTTCAAAGTTCAACAAACACAAACCAATCTGTTGGATCCTGTTTATGTGTGTATGTTTGATTTGGATTTTTAATGTAGCTTTAACAATTTTTTTTTCAGTCATATTGCTACGATGTCTGCAGTGTGGCAGTTTATAGTGATGTCTAGCACTGGGGCATAATGCCGCAGACATGTAGCATGATGTCCCACCCAGTCACATTATCCTAACACCAGGCCAACCAGTCTTAACACTAACCTCTTAATACTGAGCACCATGCAAGGTAGCTGCTAGTACCATTTTTATAAGTCTTGTGTATGACTCGGCTGGGGATTGAACCCATGACCTCCCGCATCTGAAGCGGACGCTCTAACCACTAGGCCACCAGGATCATGTTTATAAAAACCAACATAAAACAAATTATTACTAAAACTATATTATTTCAAGCATTAAAATATATGCAACAACTCCTGGAAAGAAGTGCTGTTGCAGAGTTAAAGCTGTTCTGGAAGTTACTGTCCATGACACTTTAAAATGTCACTTCCTGAACTGCAATAAGATTTCTTTCTCCCTAATCACTGTTTCCTTATAACTCGTATTCCATATTGTTATAACTCTGTGCTCTTAAAATATTTAACAGAAAGGAAGTGAAACCATAGTCTGAGTAAAATTCAACAAATAATTTACTTCAACAGAATACAAAGTGAAAATTCCAATGACAGTATTGTGAATTCAAAATAATTCTAAATATCCAATCACAATTCTAAACGATTAAAATGTTTGAAATGAATTCCAAATGAATTCCAAACGTTATGAATGTCTTGCTGTACTACAGTGATAAATTTGAGTATGTCTCTGAATGAGTTGTCTATAATCCCAAGTAGTGTTCTAGTCAAAAATGTAAATGAGCACTTTGTAATTTCAATGAATAATTTAAATAAATCCTCTCAAATTATATCTGAACACAACTATAAATTCTGAACATAGATTCCCAAAGAATGATATGAAACAGGAATGAATAAATGTTTATCAAATCATTTTATGTACGAACTTTACTTGACCTGTGCCAAATAGATTTGTGAGGGAAAAACTGATGTCTTGAACTTAAATTCAAGTAAACATCTTTTTTACTTCTTAGAATCATGATAAAAATCAGATAGGCACAAACCTCAATCACAGACAAAAGTTAAGCACACAATATACTGGTAGATATACATAACAATATCAGCAATTCCAGCAGTAGAAATTTCACCTTTTGAGGAAAGATTCATTCCCGGACATCAACTACTTTCTCCAACAATTCTGACTGACATCTACAAATGCAAATATTTCTGACTGAGCTTGATTATTAGCAGTTTCCTTTGCATTTTTTAACAGGTCATACATGGAAGACCACGGCAGCATGGGGTTTTCAATGGAAAACTTTTTTGGTAATATTTGGTCCCCTATGAAAAGGATGTTCATTTCCCATAGAACATGACAACCAGCTTGAAATGTTTGCATCATCCCTAATCCTGAACAGTTGTCAGTAGTTACAAGGGGTTTTCAATAAAATACTTTTGGTAAGGTATAGTTTGTCTTAAATATACACGTATGTGGTGCGAAAATGACATTCTATATGGCCCCATGGTGGCCATCTTTAACATCTTATTGCTACTTCTAAACAGCTGGTTGTATCAATAATGGGGTTTTCACTAGTAGATTTCTAACACTGTATAGTTGGACTGAAATAAAATAGTGATAATTAGAATCCCATTGTGACCACCATTGTGACCAATTTGAAAACCTTGTTATCAGTACCTCTTCTGAATTAATATTCATAGCGACATAGGATTGTCACTAAAAGACTTCTTATTAAATGTAGTTGGTCCAATATGAATGTCATGGTAGCCATCTTGAAAATCTTATAGCTACTTCTGGACAGGGGTCCATTGAGCTAAAGTATGTAAGCTGTGTGTAATTTACATCTGTCATAAATTATGTAAACGACCTTGCATAAGCAGAAATTTCCCATTTCACTAACGTTCTGTATACTATGCGTTAATCTAAATACTCGTGTATCTTTAAGGCAGGTACCTATCTAGTATAAGTTTTATGCAAGGACAAAATGGCAACTTTTATCATCTTCAGACTTGATCCAAATCAAAATGTCAGACAAAGTTTGCAATGCCAACATGTGTTCCGAGACAAACCACAGGTCACCAATACTTTGGATGACCTAAGTTCAATATCAGTATATTGCTTTCCAAGAAACGTTTTGCTGCAACTGACAGATTTGGTGACAAATGATAAAGTGAGACCAAACAAGTCTTTAGTTTTACAATAAAATAAAATTTGTGACAACTTTAATTATCCTTATCTGTACTATAAGAAAATCAAATATACTAAAGATAAGGTAATTTCATGTTGTCACAAAGTTTAGTATAGTTAACTTGCTTTGGTAATGTCACTAATAGTATTGTATTTGACTGACCAAAGATCAGAATCCTGTGAGGCTTGTAACAAAATTATTAACCTTACAACAATGCATTAAAATATATTTCAAAACGTTCATTAAGGCACTGTTAAATATGGACCGTAACCCTGGTAAATATGGACCGTAACCCTGGTAAATATGGACCGTAACCGTAACCCTGGTAAATATGGACCGTAACCCTGGTAAATATGGACCGTAACTGTAACCCTGGTAAATATGGACCGTAACCCTGGTAAATATGGACCGTAACCCAATTCTAGCTACTGACAGGAGGTGTGAAAGCACTTATTATGCTCAGTATACCTTCTTGAAGGCCATTGGTGAAAGTTACCAATAGAATATGATAGCAATGACAATGAAGAGAATGATAATGAAATGATATTTGATGGCCTTGTCAATAAAAGTGGAAACATTATCAGACAGATGCTGTTAGGATCTTGTTTGTGAACTACCTGCAAGGCAATGTTCATTATAACAGTGATACATTTGTCATATTTGGTTGGTTGTCATGTGCTTTAAGGTACATGTATTCACAAAATCTGCATATCAACAGGTTAATAATGAACATTGGAAAATAAAATTATAAAGTCTACACACAATTACACTTTACAATACACCCCATGTATAAAAAGAAAGCACTGAATTCCATTTGACAAATTATATCTTACACAAAATATGGGCAGGAAACATAGGCGTATGATGTTGTGTCATCATCTTTTCATTCAGTTGGTAATTTTTTTTAATGAATTTCTGATTTTCTTCTTTCTTAGTTAAAGTGTAATTTCTCCCCTTCAATCTCCATGAGTCTGCTATGGTATGTACAAATTGTCTGGGTATCAATACATGGAAACAAATTCTGATATAGATTGGCAGAGTAAATATTGAAATGAAATAATTTCAAAAGAAAACTAAAAAGAAGACATTAATTAAAATCATATTAATCGAAATAACTCATAAGGACAAATGTTATGTATACTATATATCTGCACAGGCATCAATGATCCTATTACAATGCTTATAACACGGATTATTATATTTAAAATAAAAAGGAAAAAAGTATTTTTCAAATTACATATAGTATAAATTGTCTTTAATTTTGCGGTTATTGATAGAGCTTACTGCATTCACTTTTCCACTGTTTTTAGTCAGTAACCTATTATATTTATATGCCCATTTTTATAGTAAAAGTCACAGGGGTCATGTAAGCGCATTTACTGATATAAGTTTAAAAAGTTATTTTTAAAATTTAATTGTAATACAGTTGTAACAAAGTTTATTCAATCATGAATTTTTTAGTGATCTAAATATTAATTGTCATAACATAATTTCCAGATGAAAATTATGGATCACTATGGATGTTTACAATGGCTGTTCGACATTACACTGGGTCAAGAAAGTTGATATTTGACTGAACTATTACTAGTGCAGGGGGAATCAAGGTATGATCACGTGAACAAGAAGTCATGTGCATCTTCAATCATCTCCTGTATGGACGTTCAACTATGGATGGTATATAGGAGTAACATACAATAAGTTTTAATCTTACGTTGTACATATGACATTTCTTCAAAATGATAATTTATCATGATGTAAAATTTAACTAAAGTAAATCTGAATTGACAGCAGTGTTTCTTGTCTTTTACATGTATGAAAGTATATATTTGTATAGGAAAAATAGGTATTATGTGTGACTGAAATAAAAGACATGACATACCATGCAGAAAATACATATGAAATAACATAATTGCCTCCAATTTATTGAACTTGTATGCCAATTTCTTTTTACTGCCCGTGTTTTCCCAGGATATGTTTTATAAATGACGACATTGTTGTATCTGTTTATGTTTGTAGTACAACTTTTTGCCAACCGCAAGCACATTCCCTCTTACATAACAGAGTGCGACAAAACCGGTTTAAGCGAGATCACCTCACTTGCTTGACTGCCTAATAATGTGGAAGTACGTTATCACTGAATTTGCCGCTAAGCGTTTCTCGAGGAATTTATACAATAATCTTAAATGGAACTTTAATGGAAAAGGCCCGAAATTAAGTGAATAAACGCCATGTAAAGGTGTGAGTAATCAAATTCTCCAAAATGACACATGTAGCTGCCAAAAGTGACTTAGAGCGCGTACACTATCTATGACCATGTGCTTTGTACTGTACTGAACTGTACTGCATGGGGACCAGATACCGCCAACGTTATATTTCTCGCGCTCACGTGCGCTTTTTTTACGTTCCTGCATAAAGATAATTTTGCAAGGCCAGTTTCCTTCATTCCAGTGAAGAAAAATAATTTCCAGCTATAAAGGTAAGAAAAATATTACTGGTGAACTCCAGTGACCTAAAATCGATTATGTAAACATCATGGGGGGTGGGGTAATTTTTTTCCATAAATGTCACTTTAGTACGTACGTAAGCTCTATGACAAAACAATTGGATATGGGACCTCAGATCCATGCAGACGACATTTCTATTGAAACGTTTTAAAAACTTTTATTCATCCATAAATGTATCCTCCAAGAATAAAATATCCACTTGAAAGTCATTGTTTATAATATACACACCAAAGAATCTCTCGAACTTACACTACTATGAACGCACCAACAAATGATGTAGCACAGCGTTCCTATACGAATGTAACTCTTGTCATGAGTTATTCCTAGTATAGGGGTCATCTCAAAACCATCTATTTTAAAAGGGATGTGACCGTAACAAAACATCAGCTTATTATTAATTTTTGCTTCCCATTTATTATTTCTCTCTCTCTCTCTCTCTCTCTATATATATATATATATATATATATATATATATATATATATATATATATATATATATATATATATAATGTGATTTACAAATGAACACTACATTGAATTAATTAATAATTTATTGTAGAAAAATGGCAAAGCGTTTAAAGTATCTCCAAGAAGATCTATTGTCTGCCGTCTCGTCTGTGAAGAAGTTACAGCTCACCTGTAGTCAGGCCTCCAGGGAATACAATATTCCAAGGAAGACAATCGAAGATGCTCTGAAAGGTCGATATTTGAAACATGTCCCTGGACCAAACAGAATGCTGGATGCAACAGAAGAAGATGCGTTAGTTTCATACATGAAGTATATGCTACAGCAAGGTTTCCCAATGACAAGGGCTATTGCTAGAGGGTATATCATATCCATTATGAAGAAAAATGAAAGAACATCTCTATTCAGCTCCGAGAAAGGTCCCTCAAATAAATGGTTTGGAAAGTTTTTCAGCCGACATCCAGAACTCAAAGAGAGAGAACCAGAACGACTTGATAGGGGGAGGTCACGCATGTCCAATGAAAATGTCATGAACAGTTATTTTGCCCTTTTGATGGACACCACAAAGAAACTTGGCTTAGAAAAGGACCCAGGCAGAATATTTAATTGCGATGAGACTGGTTGGAGCGGAAGGGAGAAGCCACGACAAAAAGTCGTTGGCGTGAAGGGCCATCACACATATCAGCAAGCTCTGTTATCATCTGGACATATCACTGCCCACATTTGTATTGCTGCAGATGGTAGAGTCCTTCCCACATTTTTAATTTTTGAAAAATCTTTCCCCCATACAGCCTATAAAGATGGTGTTCCAGGTAACTGGCTGTTTGGAACATCAGAGTCTGGATACATGGACAGCTATCTTTTTCTGACATGGTTTAAAGACCTGTTCATTCCAAATTGTGGGAAAGATCGCCCAGTGTTGCTGGTTATGGATAACCATGACAGCCATATCAACCTGGATGTAGTTAAACTGGCCAGAGAAAACCATATTGAGCTGATTGGACTTCCTCCACACAGTACACACATTTTGCAACCTTTAGATGTTGGAATCATGGGGCCTCTAAAGATGAAATTCAATTCCATTGCTCTGAATCTTGGATTCATCAATCAGCATCAAACTATCAACAAAGCTAAGTTTCCAGTAATTTTGTCGTATGCAAATGATAATGTGTGCTCTCCAGCCAAAATTAAGGATAGTTTTAAGAAGTCTGGCCTTTATCCTCTGAATCCAGATGCAATTGACAAAACGCAAGTTATGCCATCACAGTTCATCTTCAAAGTCAACTCTAGCCAGTTCCCATTGACATCATCCCAAACTGTCGCATTAAAATATCCAGATCTGAATACTTCCACATGTATAGAAGCAAAACCTTCAACATCTTTGATTACAACTTCATCATCTGCATCCAATTATTCTTGTGACAAGTGTGGATCTTACTTAGGTGGTAATCCATTAGTGAAGGAAGGCATTATTCCCGAAGCTTTGTCTGATCTTTTCCCCCCAGTACCTGCAAAGCCCCAAACAGCAAAAAGAAGACGCATCACTGAGGCAAGAGTGATAACTAGTGATAAATTTTATCAGCATCTTCTTAACAAAACTGAAGAAGAAGAAAGAAGAAGAAAAGAGATTGAATGCAGGAAAATAGAAAGAGAGGAAAGAAAGAAACAGAGAGAAGTAGAGAAAGAATATAAAGGAAAATACTATGAAAAGGGGAGAAAATCATCAAGCAAGAAAAAAAAGAACGATGTATGTGGGATATGTAACAAGGCCGAACCACCTACTATTGATGATGAGTCAAATGTAAATTGGATTTGTTGTGACTTATGTGAGAAATGGTACCACCTGGCCTGTGTTGGTTTAACAGATGAGGAAAATGTTGATGAAACTTACTTTATTTGTACCTATTGCTCTACAAAATCAAATTAAATTGAAGGAAATGCACATTTAATACATGTTTCAATTGACAATTTAAATGTTCATTTTAATGTTCATTTGTTACTTTTTGTTAACTTGTTTGTAAACTACTGGAGGAAAGAGAGGGAGCCTTTGGAATATAGAATTTATCGGTATGTGCAACCTACAAATGTATACAACCCTATCTCTCTCTCTCTCTCTCTCTCTCTCTCTCTCTATATATATATATATATATATATATATATATATATATATATATATATATAAAGCTGTTTTAAGCTTTCCAATCACTGATAATGAAGATGTAATTCTTAAATGATGAAGAAAAGATTAAGTTTTTAAGAAGTTATACGTACAAAGCAAATAATTACTGTAAGTGTAAGTGGTGTATATGATATCAACTTTAAGTTTTAAATAAAATAAGGTTTTGATACAAACCCTATTATGATGCTGGTCGTCATTGTGACGCATGCGCGATTCGTAATGTCGGTTTCGGTCAAAACTACCGAGATGCTGATTATCGGTTGCGTTGGTTGCTAATTGTACGTGAAGTAGAATTTTCCTTTTGAAGAAAGTGAATTCTGCGGCATGAAATATGAATGTTTTGTTGTTATTATGCAGAAATAAATCATATCTCAATTTCTAATCGTCAATAACGGCACTGGCGGTAACTGGTACTGTTACTGCGAAAGAAGGGACTCGTTATTATGGTTACTTTACGTTATTCTGTAAGGCATGACTGTAAGTTTTTCATTACATTTTTCTTTTGAAATATTCGTAAATTGGTAGAGATTAATTGGATAGAATTATAACTTTCAAATATTTCTGATTATTAAGAACGCGTTGAGAAACTTGGATAAAGTGGCGGTAACTGGTCCCTTGGCAGTAGTTGTTATGAACGTCTTTCTATTTTGTATAATTTGTGTCGTTTTCTCTCTCATTGTAGTGGTGTGGCAAAAAGATTATGATAGTTTGTCTTAATTTTGCCTGTTAGGCACTGAATTTCCCCCCTTAGACCGTTTACTAGACCGTGAATCTGCCTCTGCCCTCATTATTGTCAGTGACGCTGCCTTTGTCGTCTGTAAAGCCGTTATTCATGCCGGAAGTTGACATCACTAAGGACATCTTTATTGTCTCCTGTAGCTGAAGAGTCGCAGGATTAAACCTTGCGACAGGTGCGCAAATTACGATCATGTTTCGGATTTACTTATGCGTTCGTCCGATTTTCCTCTGATCCTTGTCGCCCCATTTTTTAATATTTGTACATTTATGTTGGGATGTAGAGTCAGAGTCCATTCCCTATCGAAAAGTTGGAATTTGGTGTCGACATGGGGTTGCCGCTTACTAGCCGACCCAGCAAACTTGAACGACCTTTCATCGACAGAATAGCTGAGAACTCGCCCAATGGAGAACTCGCCCTACGAGAACTCATCCCAAGTGTCAATAGAAGTCGCCCCATGGTGGTCGGAGAAGTCGCCCCAATGATTATATATACAGGGCCGACGCCAGACATGGCCAGACTATCTGGCGCCCTAGGCAAGGTTAGATTCTGGCCCCCCCCCCCGGAAAATATCAATTTCCAAATTTATAAACAATAAAAAAAATTTTAAAATGCGCTCCCTGAAATCAGCGTCCTAGGCGGCTGCCTAGTTTGCCTACATGGTAGCGCCGGCCCTGCATATATAGTAATTCTGATATGTCGCCACATGGTTGTTAAGCCTCTATTTATTATTGTTTTTCTTCAGCTTAATAACTTATTAAATCTATAAAATTTGCAATTTTTCAACTTTTTCATGTGTAGGATAATTTCTATTTTGTAAATATGTTTGTAATTTTTTCAACGAATTTTGTAATTGACATTCATCTGAATTAATGCGTCGGTATCTTTTGGACTGGCTATATGGTATCCAGTTTATACATGACATGGGATGACATGAAGAATATTCCACATACTGGTGGATATTAGTTTCCTTGATAGGAATATTTGTAGAGATAGTGTTATCAATATTTTTTTTTATTACATTTACATCTAAAAATGAAACATGCGTACTAGATGCAGTATAAGTAAATTTAATCGTCGGGTGAAAATGATTAAGGCGATCAATACATTTTTTCAGTTCTTCATTTGAATGCTTCCAGATCATAAATATGTCATCTAAAAGTCTGAACCAAAGAGATGGATTAAACTTTTCGTTTTGAAGAAAATCCTTTTCTAATTTACCCATGAAAAGGAAGAGTATGAGCAGCAGAGGGGGCGAACAGACCGAAACTATTTTCATGACAAACCCCTCCAGGAAACTATTCCTCGATAGAGGGCTTATTTCGACGAAATAAACCCTTCTATTCAAAATACAGGACAAAAAAAAATGTCCCCGATCCCTCCAAGAGTTTCCAGGGACAACCCGTGTTGAGTTTGCACTGCCCAACTTGGGTTACTTTAAATAAATCTGAAACAGTTTCCCTGGCGATGCTAGCATCGCTCGCGGGGTCATTATTGAAAAATCCATGGGTCGGGTCCAGCCCCCCCTCTGCTGCTCTACGAAAAGAGTTTCCAAGGAAAAACATTTTTATGTTGCAAATAGTGTATCAAGTCCAATACGGTATCGTGTCCGCGGGTCGTGTAAATTTATTGTTACAAATCCGTGAGGTTTTCTTTGAGCATGACTGAAGAAATTTTTAAATTTATTTAAATCCATATCGCCACCACACCAGGTTTGATGAATATTTCTCAGCGTATGAACATCAACTCCATTGAATATCGCAAGAAGATTACAGTTATCCCTGATTACTTTTGGTATTTGTGTGTAACGTTGAGTAACATAAATGACATCAGTGTTTTTATGACGACCCCGGGAGAATATCCTTGCAGGATTTTTTTGTTTATCCAGCATCACATCATCATACACTACTAGGTTATTTTTTTCCCCGTCGAGGTCCTCAACGCTGGGAGCTTCTTCGATATCAGTGATAAATTCAACTACTTCCTCACCGTCTTCACTCAGCGCTTTTGCACTCTCATTAAAATCTTTTATAACATTATAGCATCGCTGATCGTCTACAGATGGTGCTACCAAATACAGCTTATCCCACTTCATCCACTTCATAATCAGGTTCAGCAACAACTGCGTTTTACCCGATCCTGACGGTCCAATGATAATCATTCTGATAGAATTTGGCAACACCGAATTATGCTTGATTGGCTCCCTTCGCCGCGTCGCAGAAAAGTCTGTAATTTCCATTTGTATACAAAGAATAATAATTATGGATCTATATTGTGTGAAGTGTCGGGCACGAACCCCTACGAATGATCTAACAACGGTTACAACAAAAAATAACAGACTAGCAACTTCAGGTACGTGTACGCGATGTGGCACAAAAAAATTTAAATTTCAAAAAAAAAACGAGGTGGTGACATTGCAGCCGCCCTCGGACGACTTCCAGGTACCCCTTGGGGAAAGTATCCCGGAGAAAAACATCTCCCAGGATACAATTACTGCGGTCCGGGAACACGACTAGATATCAGGCTTGACAGCAACGATCAGCCCAAACCCGGCGAGTATCCGATAAACGCTATCGACGCAGCGTGTCACATACATGATATTGCTTATCGAAGTAAAGATCTACAAGACAGGCATATCGCGGATGTGAAATTAATTCATGCACTAAGCGCCATAAAAAATAAATCATTTAGGGAGTCACTCGCTAATTGGTTAGTAAGATCAGCGATGAAATCTAAATTAGCATTAGGCGCTGGATAATTAATAACGATGCAGACAAGTCCAAGGACTTCCAACGCTAGTGTTTCCATGCAAGCGATTTATTATTCCCCAATCGGATACTGGAGAGGTAACTCAGCAATTAATAAACTCGCCAACGCGGCATCAGTACCACGCGAGGCTGCCAAAAAATGGCTGTCAAAACAGGCAATATGGCAAATCTACTTACCACCACCTCGACAAATCAACTTTGCACATTTTGATGTTAGTGTCCCCAATGAAGTTCATCAGGCTGACATACTATTTCTGCCTCATGATACTGTCCGTAGAAAAATATACAAATACGCGTTAACAGTAGTTGATGTTGCTAGTAGATACAAAGAAGCAGAACCATTAATGACAAAAACAGCGTCCGAAGTCGCCTCTGCGTTTTCGCGAATTTATCAGCGAGGACCTCTAAACTGGCCACGATTATTACAAGTTGATCCTGGTAAAGAATTTCAGGGCGCGGTGTCATCGTTGACAAAGCAGCATAACGTTGTTATACGACGAGGGCATACTGAAATTCATCGGGATCAGGCAATTGTTGAGCGATTTAATAGAACACTCGCTGAGAGATTATTCGGATACCAGTACGCGAGGGAATTCATTTACGATACGAGATCTCGTGAATGGGTTACAAGACTGCCAAACGTGATAGCCGCACTGAATAATGAAATTACCAGAACAACAAATATGAGACCTGTAAATGCAATCACAAAAAAATATATACCCCCGATCACTAAAGTGATTCACGGACATGTTTCAACGCAGCCAACGACGCTAGCGGGTAATGTCACCGTTAGGTATTTATACGAACCAGGCGAACTAGAAGGAGGAAAAAAAAGAGCAACCGATCCCACATGGAGTGTTACTACACATAAGATATCCAGCATAACCAGATCAACCGGCAGACCTTCCATCTACAGATTAGATTCGACTGCTCCTCAACGCGGATTTAAACGCGAGCAACTTCAGGTGATTCCCACGGATACACAATTACCACCTCGATCACTTAAATAACTGCAGCAGCACCTCTGCGTCGGTTACACTCAAGACAGGTCAACATCACATTTTCACGTGTATGACCGCGACTGCTATTCTATCTACGGTAAATTGTCTTGGGTCGTTTTTCGAATACTGCCACAGCAATAAACAATTACAACTCGCACAGTGATTATTCTGCTGTTGTTGTAATTGTATTACAAATTCAACATCCAAACTTGGATCAAACTCTCTACCATTTTTTTTGTCGCTCTGTTTGTAACCGGCTAATTTCTTTCTTATTGTATCATCAGCGATTGAGCTGTTGATGCTGTCGTTGATAACATCATCTAATACAATTCTTCGTAACTGACCTATCCTTCTTACTCTTGACACGGCTAAATAAACTAAATTTGACCACTCGATGCGATCATCAACAATCCAAACTGTTGTATCTGAAATAGTTAGTCCCTGCGAACTGTGGATGGTCATAGCGTATCCTAGCGTCCACGGGGATTTGCTCATTTTTAGTGCCTGTTCAACAACATCAATATCAACTGTGACAATATCATTTAATACTAAATTTTGTTTTTCCGATCTCCCAGGTATATCAACGTCGGTATTCTGCAATCGCGTATCAGCTGGTCTATAACACAATGGCACTACCAGCATTGGAAATTTCTTCTGATGTAACTGAAATAACCGCTGCTGAAGTGTGTCCCTGACTATCTTTCTACTTGCCACTATGAGATCACTTGGTTTCCACGTTTCCCAAAAGTCGCTCAGCGAAGTCTCTGGAATTATTTCACGCATTATCTCACATTGGACTTTATCAGGTTGTAGCCTGATCAACGCCTTAAACTCTTTCAGCGTTTCATCGAGTGATCTAACATCATTAGTTATTTCCTCATAATAATCTACAAAAGTTTTCAGCCACGTGTGTGGAGATTCACCTGTAAATGGCGGTGGTTGACCATGATCGCCGCACATCACCACTGCGGTATTTTTCTTTAGCAACCAATCCAGAAACTGTTTTAATGTATCCAACGGCACAGTGTCTATCTCATCCCAGATTATTTTCTCGGGGATATACTTCGTTCCCATTCGTTCAGGTGTCCACGTGCCGCCGCTGTATTTGAAAAAACTGTGATACGTACACGCGTTAACATCCCGTTGTCTCATCTCCCTGGCAAGTCTATGTGTGGGTGTTAGCACAATCATGTCAGAGTTTCTAAATAATTCTATCGCTCGAGTTGTCTTACCGGAACCACCAGGACCGTTCAGATAAACTGTTTTGTGTCTCACAACAGGATCGTGCACCGGCGGCAGCGAAGTTGTCGTAGAAATTGAAAATTTCCCAGATATTTCTGCGCCGCGATATTCATCCTCGATTTCAACATCAGCCGATTCACAATATCCATGCAACATTTCATTTTTTATTCTCCATGAACCCCACGATGGATCATTCGGTATAACCTTATTTAACGCCGCTAAGTGTTTTTTATCGATATAGAATGAATCCGTTGCAACTCTCACTGCGTCAACGGGAAACCTATTAATCATCGACAATAGGTTTATTGATACATAAGCTAGCATCGAAGATCTCAAATGTGTGTACTGAGATGATTCTCCGTCGATATAACTAAAAACAGTCCCTAGTTTTTCCCCGTTTGACAGAAACACATCTTCGCGGGTACAAAACGTATTATTCGTGGCGGCATCAGCGACAATAAGATCCAATTCGGCCTCGTCCATGATTAATCGACTATGATGTAATTTATGATCATACGCTCCACCTTGAGTAAATTTTCCTATTATTCTTCGTCCTAGATCTTTTGCGGTGCTTTCATCAGTTCGGGGAGCTCTTTCGATGATAGTGTCGATAAACGATTCTGGATATTCTCGGAAATTTTCAATTTCTACGGTGACTTGCGGAGTTGGCAACCAAACTTCGGTTTGACGACAATAACATATAATCGCTTCACTGACCGTCAGCGACAGCAGTATTCGACTGTCAAGCATGTATCGCAATAACACTATTGGGGCCCATCGCTTCTCAACGAAATGTCTGCCAAACCAAGCATAACACACAGGATGTAAACCCGTAGCGAATTTAAACGACGACACACAAGCAACCCCGGTCAGGTCAAAATCAGGCAATGGTCCGTCAACAGCTACTCTTGTCATCGAGTTTGTAATGTGACCAAACCGTTTAAAATACTCACTACATTCTCCGCGCCCAAGGAAACTTCCTGGATAACACGCCGTCATGTCGACGGATATCATATCGCGGTGATCATACTGGGTATTCCACAAACCACCGTGTCCGTATTCGATACAGCTCTGTTGAATATCCTCGAGAAAACTCTTCGGGGTTGGTCTCCATGAATTTCGTTCTCGGGCTATATGCGTGACAACACCCGGGACAGTAAAACACTGTGTCAGTAATGTATCAGTGTTCGTGCTGGAAATGCCAGCATTTCTCACATACTTCTCTGCGAGTTTTTTCATTTCGTGATGTAATGCCGCAGTTCTGTATACCTCCCCGTTGGGTTTCACAAACTGATCAAACTCTCCCTCGAGGTCACTTCGGAATAACCACACCGACACTGGATCGGTTTTACTTATCTGATAAATAAAATCAAACATGGAAACTCTTCGAGTTTCACCACTAGTGGTTCCCCCGCTAGCATTTTCCAATTCCGGATAATACTTTACAACACGGTCTCGAGGAAATATCCTAACCGAGTCAGTCCAGGCGTGACTGTTATGATCGATAATAGTTATTGGTGCTCCACGGGAATCATATTTACTCTTGTACAATACCTCACCGGTCAACGATGAAACCGTTATAGGAAATTTTAGTAATCGTTCGAGCTCGGCAACATCATTTATTGACGCTCCTTCATCCACTACTTTTGCCGCCCACGCTGTTATTTTAGTCTGTCTTAGCGGTGTTAGGCCGTTTCCTCGCGCGGCATTTTTAAAATGTTCCATTACTCGCTCGGCTACACAATTCATCCTGGAAGTCAGAGACTTCTCTGGGGATTTTATCCCTGTTGACTCTGTCAATGATGACGTCAACGACTCCGACATCTTCATCGGTTTGAGTTTATCAACGCGTGGTTTCTTCATCGGATAAATTCCATAAATGACTGCGGTCACAGGATACGCTCTGGCATAATACGGTGTATCAATCCCAACAAGTACTCCCGGGTTTGAGTCTTTGGTTACGACGACGGTTTTTCCCCGTCGGGCATCAAGAACAGGGTCTAGTTTGTCTCTGATAATCCATGTTGTTTCACCTGTTTCCGTGTCGTCGACGCCAACGATAAATTTTATCTGAATGAAATATTTTTTATCATCGAGATACCTAATTATGTTACGCGCGATTGTATCGTTGATGGTACCATCAATGATGGCATTGGAAGTCTCTGACTTAGAAACGCTCGCGTGAGAAATGCTTTGCATTTCCAGAGAAACTCTTTGAGTTTCGGGGATAATTTTATACGAAGACCACACATGTGCGGCACCATCACGACGAAACTCTTCTTTGGCGTTCTTGATAACACCAATTACCGCTGCGAGTTCTCGTCGTCGTCGATCAGGGGTTAATCGGTCAAGATCGAATCGACCTCGGGGAAATTGGAGATTTCCAGGTTTTTTTCTGGATAGTCTTGAGAAACTCATTATTATAATTAAGACAAGTATTTAAATAGACAAAAATATTATATATAATGAACGAAAACTCAAAGAGTTTCTCTGGTGCGCAAGCGCACTCATGCAAGTGGATCAAACTAAATTCATCAGCGCCGTGTAGCAAACCATGCAGACACGAATACTGTGGACAACATGCTCAACAGGTCCGCGGCGGTAGTTTAGGACCGATACCGTGTATCAGATGCGGCATTGGAGTACGAGGAAAAACGCAATTATGTTCAGCGTGTGGTGGAAAACGCTATCGAGAACTAAAACGGTATTATGATAAAAAATATCCAGCCTCGAACACTCTCTCGGAGCGTGATTATATAAATAAGTTTTCAGACAAATTATGAATTAGACAAATGATTTTGCTTATAGTATAATGAATCAAGAATTCGTCCCCGAACAAGAATTTGTCCCCGAACAAGAATTTGTTCCACATCCAACTATTCCAAATTATGAGGCAAACCACGACGGAGTAGTACGACACTGCACGCGAAGACGACCAGTTGGTGTAGTTGATAATAGTGGTTATTCACGATTTACTGCCATGGGTGGAAAAAGATATTTATGCCATCGTTTCGTCTATGAATGTCATCATGGACTGATCAAGAAAGGTTTTGTTGTTGATCACATTAATGGTAACATACTTGATAACTCTATAGATAATCTTCGCGTGGTCACTCAGAGTAAGAACTGCCGGTCGGGTAAAACAGGACGTGGTAAAAAAACTGTAAGAGCTATCAAATCCATGAACGTAACTACCGGCGACGAAATAGTATTTCCATCAATAAACGCCGCCAGTAGGTATTTCGATATTTGTCCACCTTCTGTACAGAATGTCGCAGCTGGGATCCGCAAAACAGCATTTTCAAAACGACTAAAACAAAAAATCTCATTTTGTTACGTCGACAACTTGGAAGTCAAAGACGCTAGCGTTTCCAAAGACGCAGAAATGCAAACATGAGAAATGTTTCACATTTCTGAGCAATCGTGGAAATCTCTGATTTCTGAGATTGCCATGGAAGTCAATGACTTCTCTGGAAGTCCAAGGGACTTCTCAGTTAGATAAAAAAAATGGTTATAATATATGAATTACGAAAATATAAATATCGTAATTGATGAAATTCAAAAATTGAAGCAGCGGGGTTTTAATATTTTAACAGACGCTGAAACAATTATGTCAGATTTTGAATCCTTGAATGAGCTATCAGGGAAGAAAAATACTCTTCCTGCGAGATACAGGTTCATTAAAATGCTGCAAAATTGCATTTATAGATCACTTGCCACAGTTACCCACGAACAGGTATCTGAATTTATTCCGTTGACGCGTGCAGTTGAAAGTATTCGTCTTACACTATCACACGAGTATGAGACTCGAAAATTAATTAACTCCCGAGTGAGATTGTTAAAAAGTCAAATAAAGAATTCCGACGCAGAAGTCAAAGGGGCTTCTCTGGAAGTCTCTGACTTCTCATCCACGCTAGTGTTTCCAGAAGTCCAAGAGACTTCTCAGGAAATGCTTTGCATTTCTCAAGTCTAACGTAAAAACGCTAGCGTTGGAAGTCTTTGACTTAGAAACGCTCGCGTTTCCAGAAATGCTTTGATCCCCCCATTGTGAGTTTCCAAGGGTAAAAAAAAAGTATTATTTTTTTTTGTCTTTGAAATTCTACTGTGGAAATGTGAAACATTTCTGAGCAATCGTGGAAATCTCTGATTTCTGAGATTGCCATGGAAGTCCAAGGGACTTCTCTGGAAGTCCTTAGATTTCTCAGAACTCTTTGAGTTCCAGGATTTGCTTGAGTGTTTCAGCATCAATACACGAATGAGAATAGTTCATGATGTGTTCTTGGTCACAAAAAACTGTGATCGTGTGATACTTCTGTAACTGTTCTTGTTGTGGCCGTGTCAACAAGAAGTCTTCGTTGCCGTACTCGTCAACGACTATTCCGACGGGGAACTCGACAGTGTCAAGTTCCGAATACTGTCCCGAGAAACTCTTTGAGTTTCCAGAAACGCCAGCGGTTCCAAATGCGGTCCTGATTGCCGCGTTGAGAATTTGTTTGTCATGTACGCGAACTCGGACATGGATATACTCGTGCATTATACACAACTGTAATTTTTTAAATGTGGAAATGCTAGCGTGAGAAATGCTTTGCATGAGCGATGCTAGCATCGCCACAGAGAAGTCCTAAGACTTCACCAACAGGTTTATACTCACAGTCTCGCCACGCAGGTCCAACAAATTTCCCCGTTGGTCGGCAAGTTTGAAATTTATCGTTGACAACCACGGATTATTACACCGCAGATAGACCACATTGATTGGTTCTTGCACAATCAGAAAACCAGGGGGGTCTTTTGGTGTGAACGTATATAGGATAAACCCCTGCGTCGCCGTCGTTGTGTCAGCGCTAGCGCTGCCAGCGCTGTAGCTACCGTCGATGACGTCACATACAAGATTGACCGCGACCACATCTGTGATATTTACGATCCGGGGTGAGATGTGTCTGCCATCGGATGCTGTACTGTTGTCGTGCTTGAGAATAACCGGCTGCGGTTTTGTTCGCGTGTACGCGGCGGAAATATCTTCGAAAGATTCATCGATGAGATCCTGGACTGATTTTCGTAGCGTGCGCGCGTTATATCCAGAAAGTTTAAAATCTGGAATATCCTTCACGGGAATACCAAATCGGGCTGCAAACTCCGATCTTTTTTCGTTTCCGTAATCGCCCTTGAGATCCAATAGATACTGAATTATTTTTTGATTTATAATTTCCATCGCGGATGCGAGTTTGTTTAGTTTTTCTATGGTGGTGATAATTTTATCGCGAGAACTGCTTGTAGAAACGCTAGCGTTTCCAGTTCCACTTGTTAAATCAGAAATATAATCTTGAAAATATACTCGCAACAGTTCTAGCTGTTGTTTATGTGCTTGTTTGATCGGATTAAAAAACTGAGCTTCTATATCTTCTATAAGGTAATGACGGTCCCACCCGCCTTCGAAAGCTGCTACCCCTATATCAAAGGGGTGATTTGGTTTTTTAAACCAGGATTCTCCTGATTGTAATCGATCTGAAAATAATAAATAATTGCCGTACACGAGGTCGTGCAGTTCTTGTTTATCGGTCATAAAATCCGACTTCGATGGTGGTGGTGGACCCGGTTCAACCTCGGGTCGTTCTCGTGGCCATCCTAATACTGTTCGGATTGAGCTGCTATAAATATCCACGGCGTATCCCGGTGTTGAGATTTCAATGACCGCAGACAGCGTTGGTTCGTGCGCGGTCACAGATATTTTGGCTTCCTTGCCGGTGATTCGTTTTATTTGGCGTTGTATCTCATTGTTGATTTCTTCGATCTGATAACTCCCAGTGGGTAGCGTAATTGTATCCCATTCAAGTTCACGTTGTTGTGGGTCCGCGCTGGGTTTCCCGAACACAAACGAATTATTCGGCTGCAGACCACCAAATGATGCCGACCTGATATTGGGCCAGCTGTGATACACACTGAGCTTTGCCAACGCGATTTCGTTCACCCGAATTGGAGTTGGAAAATTAATACCGAATTGTGGTGTCGTCGAGGACACTGAGATCATTGTGGTTCTTACCGGTGTTGTGTTTGTGACTATTTGTTGAAGCAGTTCTTGTGGCGTTGCCATCATTGACATTATTTATTTGTTTAGTTTTCAAATAGTCATTGTACGCATCTGACATTAGTTTGAATTCAGAATCTGATATCGACGCGGCGTCACTGGATTGCACGTCTAACGATGATGATATCAGCGATGATAATTTCTGATATGCGGTCGTGGCTGTATTTAATTTTGTCGTGTAATCGTGTAATTTTGTGTTAGCACACGAGGATATTTTTTTTGCTATGATGCCGAAAACTTCAGCTGTTGTTGTGGCCGCACAAACAGAGATCGTGGCGGCGACTACTGCTGTTACCGGAGTGACCGCTGATAGTATTACTCCCGCGGATGCAACAACGGCGGATACTGAATAAACCATAACGTCTAACACTGTTATGCGTCTGCGGTATTTTTTTACTTTTTGGGACGTCGCGTCGATGACAGTTTTTAACTCAGATTGCCACTCACGGACTTGATTGTATCGATATTGTTGAGCATCTGGAAATCCTTCGAATTTCAACGTTGACATTTATTTAAAAATCGCTGCCGATTTTCAATTACTGGTAATTTTCAATTACGTAACCAATTGAGGAGTTGCAGCGACGAATTCCAAACACCACCAGTAAGATGTTGATGTTAATTCCTTGTCGTCGGCTACAAGCATAAATGTTTCCTCGGTTCCGCTGTTTAGTATTATAGTTACAACCCCCGAATACCTATCGGTGGAATGTCTCCAAGGATATGTTGTGAAGATTTCAAATTTAGCGGCTGAAAACACAGACAACCTGTAAACACCGGTGACTGTTGCTGTATATTTGATAGTGCTATTTTGTTGTGACCATGTTGCGAATCCCGATGATACCGTGAATACGATGTTGGTGATATGCCCGGGAGTAACTCCAGTGGGAACTTTAATCAAACTGGTTTTGTTAACGATATCAGGAATACCCGCTACGATATTCTGCTGTGTTTGTTTGATCGTGTTAATGTTATTTTCTATTATCTGAACTTGATCTGAAAAACTTTTTTCCGTTCTGACTACACCTAACCGGGTATTAATTTTGTTGATATCGTTGGCGTTATTAGTAAGATTTGGTATGATTTCAGAAAGTTTCGTGTCGACGACTGGAGGAGTCCCAAAGAACTTATCCACGACCTCATCAGTTTTTGCGAAGTTTCTTTGGAGTCTTTTAAACCCGCTCACGTGAACATCATACTCTGACCGCAGCGTATTTAGTTTACCGTTGACGATGTCCACATATTGTTTGTTTGACGCATCCTGGTCGGATTCGGGATTCGCTAACGCGGTTATTTTGTTGCCGCTCATGCTGAGTTCTCCGGTCATTACGTCGCCGGCTTTTGTTACTTTATCGCTGACTAGGCCAGTAACGTGTTGGTACTGCGCGTCGACGTATTGTTTATTTGCGGCATCTTCGAGACCTTCCGGATTTTTTAGGATGGTTATTTTGTTGCCGTTCATGCTGAGTTCGCCGGTCATTACGTCGCCGGCTTTTTTCACACATTTATCAACACCTTTATCAATACTGTCTTTGATGCTTGCGATTGATATATTCGAGTCCTTGATCCGGCCGCCATCACTAAATGCAACGAAGTTATCCTTGGTAGCTCCAAGAACTCTGCGAATTATATCATTCCACTTAATGTTGCTCGTTCTTAGTTTTCCTTGCCTGTCTTGAAAAATAGCAACTTCATCTGGGTCAACTCCAGCTATATTCAAAAGATTATCGACTTCATCTCGGGTCGCATATTTTGAGAGATCAACATCCGTGCTTGGTTTACCTCTTCGTGTGAAAGGTCTTCCGTAAATATCTACCATTATTTGTTATTGCTGTTTTTCAAATGCGTGAGAAGTCCTTTGGACTTCCAGAAATGCCTAGCATTGGAAACGCTAGCGTTTCTCGATGCGGTATATTCATGCACTACTCGATGCGGAGACGTTGCTGGATTTCTTGAGATTGCATCAAGAACATTTAAAACCTCGTTCCCACAAATGGGCGGATCAACTAATGTTTGTGTTGGTAGCGTCGACTGCCACACTGGAACATTATAAAATCTGCTGTTGAGAGTGCGAGGCACTCCGCGGACATACTTGAGAAACTCAACTGGCGGTGCTAAACCGTACGAATCAAAATAGATAATTCCACGTGGATCGATCGCGTAAGCAACCCAGTGAGTTCCCGGACCATCTTTGTTGTCGAGATTGATAATGCCAGTTTCTGGATTATTTGGTCGTTGCGGTAATTGATCTCGCATGAATACGCCTCTGAAATGTTTTACACGCAATTTTTTAACAGCATCTAATAAATCAAAATTGCTCATTGGAGACTGCGTCTCACGAAGCGTTTTTAAACCCGTTTTGGGTACCATGATGCCGGAGTTCCTGGTAGTCTTAGACCGCGTCCCTTTTTTTGTATCCATTTCCGGTTGCTTTCTTTAGTGCCATTCCAGCTGCAGTTCCAACTGCACCTAACGCTGCAGCTTTTGCCGCTGCGCCAAGTAATCCTGGAATTGCAGCAGCTAGTATTGGGATGAGCGGAAATATTCCACCGGTTTTGGTCATGTCCTTGATAGCTGCAGCAGAGAAATCAAGTCGGACACCGGTTTTTGCTGTTAGTGCCTTATTAAGATGTTTAAGCTGAGTATTAGTCAACGACAGCTTGTTTGGACCACCAGTAATCTGATCTCGTTTTAACGTTATTGATGTCCCGCACGTGCTTGCGTTCTTCGATTGCAATTTCTTCGTTTGACCGGAAGTCAAGGTGACATTAACGTGACTGTATGACATTATATTTCAAAGACTGAATTTAATTAGGTTACATATTCTCGACTGGAGCGTCAATGACTCTCATTCGTCCGCCAACACCTTCCAAAAGCATTGTTTTGTCGGAGAGTATGACAGCAATCGCTCTGTAACCACCAGCAGGAACTACACCCACCCTAGCCTTAAAGTGTATATCAACGACAGATTGTTTGGTTAGATCAAGATGTTCCAGCGAAAAGTAATAAACCGGATATAACGTTTTGAAATCCAACTGTGATATCTGTAGACCGGTATCAATATTTTGATCACGCCCCATAAACGTCATCAGACGGTGATACGCACGTGCGACCTGATTTTCTTCAAAATTTATATGAATGTCTTCAGATGGTTCTTGATGTCCGTTTATTCGCAGCGAAACCTCAGTGACGTCACAATTATCAAATACCATTGAATTTTCTTCTCGATTGTTTAATCGATCCATTCCCTGAAGTGCAACGAAAATATGTCGCGGTGCTGATACTCCCTGTTGTGATGCTATATGCCACGTAAAATTTCCAAGAATGTTACTCTGAAAACTATCTGTTGTTGTTGTTAACCATGATAACAGTGATTTACCGCCTGTATCCATGAAAGAGAGTAGCCGTTGCTCTTCAGTGATCGATGGAGACATCACTGGCATCCACAACGCAAGCTTGGATAATACTACTTTACCTTCAGCAGCACCGGCTTCACACCAGATAGCGTCATTGCTGGTACCGTGTCTAACAAGTACAACTGAATGATTAGATCCAAAAATAATTTTTCTGACATTTCTGCAGAATCCAAAGATGTGAGACAGCGGAATTACACATGAGAATCTTCTGTTATTGCCTGATAACATTAATTTACGCGTAGCAAACCCCAGATTGTAATTAGGGTTGGGAAATGGTAAATCTTCTACTATATCAGAAGGAGCAGGAGGAGCAGCACGGTTATTTGGTCGTCTTACAATGCTAGATCTATGATCCGGATGATCAGAATTGTCCTTAGCAAACATCATAGTCGGACCAGCTGATCTGGTGTAATCATCTGAGTATCGTGCTAATCCCAAGATTGTTGTAGCAACGCCAACATTATCCTGAATCGTTTCAATCTCTCTCCCGTCAATGCTGTATGAAGCACTTTTGAACAGCGCCATGATGCCATTATTAACAAAACCAACTCGAACACCAGCATCGTATGGCGTATTAGCGGGGACATTTGTTACAATTTCACCCGTGACTTCAAGAAATGCTTCAGCGGGCAAGAAATATCTACTTGTATCCTGAACTCGCAATTCAATTCGCCCCGACTGATTAGGTACTGTTGCTTCGTAAGAATAATACTGATAATCACGCACTGACTCATCCTTGAGTGTTGGTGCATCCATGTCGAACGCTGGATCAGATATACGTTTAAACATTTTATATAAAATTATTGCCTTCTAAAACGAAATCCACTTCCTGATATCAGACTTGTATTTATTTGTTCGGGTGTTTGGGCTACTAACTCTGCGAGTTTTTGATTGGCGGCCTGATTTATCACTTTACTGACATCCGCGGGCATAAGTTCAGTACTCGCCAGTTTCACCGGTGGTGGTTTTTTTGATCTGCGAATTAACCGTGACAGTCTGTCCTTGATTGACGCGAATGCTTTCCCGGCGAGATCACCAACAGATCCAAGGGCTTTATCCTTAATGACATCAATAGCTTTCATCGACAATTGTTTTGCAATCGGTAATGCCTTAGGGGCTATTCTTGAAAACAAACCAGTAATTGTATCACCGAGACCATCTCCGTAGGTTGCTCTGTAGACTGGTAATCGCGAGTTCACTACGCGGACTGGTAACACGCTAGCGTGTCTAGGTTGAGAATTGTGCACGATCATTTTATTTAATTATTGTTTCTCTAACTAAATTTGCTAGTCGCTGTAGTAACCATCCGCGAGTTCATCAATAAGTCCCCGGTAAACGCCGATATCCATAATGCCACGCTGAAATAGTCTCTGACAGATATCTGCGGCTTCATTTATAATTTCCGGAGAGTTGTTTCCGGCACGTCTTCCTCCGATGAGAACTTCTAGCCGTGATACATCATTGACGATATTGTCAGGACAGATGTGGTTGTTATATCCGCGACCGGTGTAACCTTTTCCTGTTTTCTTTAGTTTTGCTGATATTTTAACAATTTCATCAGTTACAGATCTTTCCTTTTTTTCTATCTTTTCTACCTTAGAGTAGGTACCCTTTTTCGGTATTCCTTTTTGTAATTTTTCTCTTTCCTCCCTTAAATCTTTTAATTCATTTTGTAATTCTTTTATTTTGCTTTTCAGTATTTCCTCTTCTGATATATCGTGGGGGATGGGCGACGAAACAGGAGTGGTAAAATCATCATCAGGAGCGCTAGCCCCCATTTGTTCAGGTGATGAAATTTCAAGCACTGGATCAGGCAGTGTCATTGCGGGGTCTATTTTTAGAGCTGGTGGTTTCTTCTCCTGTAGTCTCGACTGTTTTTTCATTTCCTTTTCCTGTATTTTTTTCTTCTTTTCTTCCTCCCTTTCCTGCCTTTTCATTTCCATTTCCTGTATTTTTGCCTGCCTTTCCCTTTCCTTTGCCTTCATTTGTTGGTCTCTTAGTTCCTTATTAACCCCAATTACGCCAGTTTTTATAAAATTATAGGTATCATCAGTGCTAGATATTCGAGAAATACCTCGGTTTACTTTGTAAACATAATCCCTCCAATCAGCCTGGGTTATACCCGAGGCAGCTCCTGGTTTTAGAAAATCTTGCCGGTTAGGATAATTTAAGACAATCCAAGCAGAAAACTCCTTAAGTTCATCCACGCTAGTAAGTGGAATATTTTTTATCTCAGTAATACCATCTTCGGTAAATTTATTAATAAATGTTTCCTTAGCAACTGTCACTACTCCGGCGGCACCTGGATCAACTACAGCACCTTCATCTGCCTGTTGCTGTTTAAGTTCTTCTATTGCTTGAAGTAACCCTCGTTTTGTTTTGGTAGGGTCAGCAGGATCAGTTTTTCCTACAATTGCAGTTTTAACTTCACCAGTAGCTGCTGTAATAGGCTTAAATAATTCCTCCGCAGATGTTGCAAACTCAACTCGCGCTTCTTGTCTTGCTTTTAATTTTTCTTTGACGGAATCACGAACCGGAAGAAATTTTTTAATCGCGGCTAGTCGTTGTCGTGCCAATCTAGTTGTGAATGCTTCTCCAATATTTGCCATTATTTATTTGTCCACGATTTAATTTCCCCGCGAAAACTCTTCGAGGGATCGGGGACATTTTTTTTTGTCCTGTATTTTGAATAGAAGGGTTTATTTCGTCGAAATAAGCCCTCTATCGAGGAATAGTTTCCTGGAGGGGTTTGTCATGAAAATAGTTTCGGTCTGTTCGCCCCCTCTGCTGCTGTATGAAGGAGCCATATTGATATACATTTACGTACCCATTATTTGTATGTAATTCGTATTATTAAATTGAAAATAATTATTTTCCAAGATAAGTTTTATTTTTTTACAAATATCTTCACTAGATAGTGTGTTAATATTAGGATTGTTATAAAGAAAATATTTACACGCTTCAATACCATCTGCATGCGGAATGTTGGTATACAGTGATGTTACATCTAATGATACCAGGATTGAAATTATCAGATAGCTGTGGAATAGACTTCAACTTTTTGATGAAAGTAGTTGTATCTTTAATGTATGAGGGAAGTGATTTCATTAAAGGTTGTAAAACACTATCAATAAATTTGGATAGGTTTTCAGTATATGAATTACAACTTGATATAATGGGTCGTCCTGGAAAATTTAAAGGTAAATTATGGTCAGGAGTTTTATGAGTTTTGGGTAATATGTAGAATTGAGGTGTACGTATGTTAAGAGGGAAAAGTATCAATTCCTCATATACCGAATTATTATTTTTAGCGATCTCATTAATGCATGTTGAATTATTTTATTTAATTTCTATTGACGGGTCTTCGATACTATGTTTGGAGTATTTTTCGTCAAGTAATTTACGTTCAACTTCATTAACATAATCATCTTGATTCATAATAATAATAGTGTTTGACTTGTCATCCTTTTTAATCACTATACTGTCGTCATTCGTTAGATTATATAAAGACTTAATTTCGTCCTTAGAAATATTACTATGATATTGCTTTTTATGATTATCAGTTAATATCACTTTTGTAATCGCGTATATATATATATAAATCTAAATATAAATCACGTAAAAGATGATTTAATTCTGTTATAAAAAGGTTATCTGGGTGATAAGTTTTGGCTTGACTTCTCCATCTTATCTGGGCGACTTCTCCAACCACTCTGGGGCAACTTCTCCAGATATGTTGGGGCGAGTTCTCCCAGGGCGAGTTCTCCATGGGGCGAGTTCTTCGCACACCTCATCGAGATATACCTGCATGAAATCGATAGGAATATGATTGATTTTTCTCAGATATAAAAAAATGGGATGACAAAGGTCAGAGGAAACTCGGACTACGTACATGTTCGAGAAACGCTCACGTTAAGGAAGTTACGGTGTGCGTAATTTCTACCTTTGTACGTTAGATACGTCAGTGTTAGTGAAACGATCCAAGAAGTTGATTAAATCTAACACCAAACTCGAGTGTATAAATTCCAACAGTGGATTCAACAAAATGATGCGCACTGAGTTAAACCGCAGGAGTCTGACGTTTTATCAATAAAGAACGATGAAATCTCTGACAACACGAAATCACCTTATCGGCACTGCAAATTAAAAAAAAAGGAGTGCAAGCGTGACCCCAACCATCCGCTCGATTCGACTTTTGTCACGCGTCTTTTATCGCTTCAGAATCGCAAGAAGACCGAAAAAGCTACACATGTCCATTCAAAAAACAGTAATGTACCAACGCATAACTCTCGGACGAACATCGCATGAATTTAATCTGTGAATTAAGCTTTATTTTTACCATTACGGTCACAACGTCTTTCTACAAAAAATCAATAATGCTTCCTGCTTGTGGACAAAACATGTATTGTTTATACTTGTGTATAAATCCTGTGATTATATCTGGTGTAGATAACCGCGACATTTATGACGTAATCATCTACAACGACACCTGGAAAGATCAGTTGAAAACCATTCCGAAATTCTTTGTTAGACTCATTGATGCAAATTTGACAATTAATTTAAGTAAAATGAGCTTTGCAGTACTTGTGTTACATTTCCTGGACATGGAGTGGGACACTATCAAGTTGAACCTATAAAAGTTAAAGTCAGGGCTATCTCTGAATTCCCTGTGCCTATCAGTAAAAACCAGGAGATGCTATTTTTGGGTATGGCTCGATATTATCAGAATATCTGCGCCAATTTTCCCATGATTGCCAAACCCCTGACCAATTTGTTGAGTAAGAAAACCAACTTCCATTAGTCTAAAAAATGTCGGTAGACTTTTGATAAGTTAAAGTCCACACTTAAAAATGGAGTATTGATTCAAGAAGACAAAACTGGTGTAGATCATCCATTGTGCCTTTTTCTAACAAAAAAAAAAAATTAAATAAGCACCACAGAAATTAGTCCACAATCGAAAAGGAATTTTCGGCTTTGATACTGGCTTTGCAACACTTTTAGTTCCGATTATTGTAGTTAGTGATCATACCTGCTTCCTTTCAATAGCAAGACGAAAAACAAAAATTAGAGAATATTAAGGAAGAGTTTGATGTTGCACACATGCAATTTCGGCGTCAGACACATCGAGGGAAAAGATAATCTAACTGCAGATGCACTTCCACTTTTATAGACGTGTTTTATTACTTCATCTCTATTTTGCGTCATTCATCAAAATAACAGTTAAAAGAAAGCTATATTGTATAAATCTTTCTTTTTCTTTATGAGGGGACGTTATTATGTATATTTAATTTGTATTAACGATTATAGTTTGTATATATCTGTATTTTGTACTTGACCTAGTCCAAAATCAAGTTCACATTTATTTATGATCAGTGACAATTATTTTGTAAACAACATAATAAATTGCAGATATTTCTCTATGAGTGTGGATTAAATATTGAGATCATTATCAACGGAGGTAAGCATGTTTATTTGAATCTGAGTCTAGGACACGAATTTCCACTTGGAAATTCCTTAACTTCTTGACAACTTTCAATGTTTTATTGACGAGACTGGCCTATACACTGGCTCTATTATTGTGTCTTACTTTTTTATGTACTGTTATTTACTTGAAAAATTGCTCATTCTTTTCTTAACATCTTGAAGCAAAATCAGTCTTATTGAGTGGATTTATTTATTCGAATTATTATTCACTGGAAATGCAAAGTGCTCATCAATAATATTCTTAGAAACAGTGTGTGTGTGTGTGTGTGTGTGTGTGATTTGGATTTTTAACGTAGCTTTAACAAGTTTTCAGTCATATCGCTACGATGTCTGCAGTGTGGCAGTTTATAGTGATGTCTAGCACTAGGGCAACATGCCGCAGACATGTAGCATGATGTCCCACCCAGTCACATTACCCTGACACCAGGCCGACCAGTCCTAACAAGAACCTCTTAATGCTGAGCGCATAGCGAAGCAGTGTTAGTACCATTTTTGTAAGTCTTTGGTATGACTCGGCCGGGGATCGAACCCACGACCTCTCGCATCCGAAGCGGACGCTCTAACAACTGGGCCACCGGAGCGGTGTCTTAGAAACTTTAATTTGGAATGATAGTGAATTCTGAAAAGAACATTATGGATTATATTATTGTGATACAGCAAAAGACTGTTAAGACATCAACACAATCCAGGCCACTGACACATTAGCATATTCGAGACTATCGGCACATCAACACATTCAATATGGGAACTTCTTTAGAATACCACTGGAATTCAAATGGAATTTCATACTTTTGGACTTGTGGTAGAACTTTTAGGACTATTTGGGATTTAATTCACAATGTGGCATCTTTGTGTTACATACTTTAAGACGATAAAATTGTAACACTGATTATAATACGCATATATTACGCATAATAAACTGATATTTTTTTAAGCCCAGGATTTGCTGAGAATGAACTTTTATTGATGTGCAATTAAAGGAAACAGATTTTATCGTCTATTGCAGCTAATAATTTTAAGAAACTACATACCAGTTTTGCCAGACTGGTGTATATTCTCTGTGGCTGAATAATCCTGAAGCTGGTCAACGTGGGCCTCCTGAATTTGTCTGACTTGGTATGCTTGCTCTTTCTCCAGACATTGTCTTTTACTCCTATGCGACATTAGATTCTGATTGCTCTACATCTATTTTTATTTCTTCTTATCTCGGTTTATAACGTTCGTGTCCTTCAGCAGAATAGTAACGGAATATCCGGGATATTGTTTCTAACTACTGAAAAATTCAATAAACATTTTATGAAGAAGAACATTTAATATTTGTTTCTTTGTCAAGAGCATCGGTTGTTCGTTGTTGTGGACTGTTTGTGTTAACAAAATAACTTTTCGACATTGATCATTGTCACAAAAAGTGAAGAAAAAATCAAAATCTCGAAATGAACTATTGTTTCATTGTTGACAAATGTTTTGGTACAGTCCAGTAAATTAGACCCAATATACTGATGGATGATTTCATCAGTATCAATACATATTCGGGGTCGGATTTATCAATACATATTTGGGGTCAGATTTATCAATACATATTTAGGGTCGGATTTATCAATACATATTTGGGGTCGGATTTATCAATACATATTTGGGGTCGGATTTATCAATACATAATTGGGTTCGAATTTATCAATACATATTTGGGGTCGGATTTATCAATACATATTTGCGGTCGGATTTATCAGAGTACTCTTGGAAAAGATGCAGTAGAATTGGTGTTGGTTGCAGATATACAATATGATAAAATTCGAGGAGTGACAGGAACCATACACTGGTCCAGTCAACAGTACCAAATTAAACAGAATCATTCCAACTCAGTAACGCACATCCTTAAAGACGGATAATATCACTGACAAAATCCTCTATAACAAACATTTGATAAAATCCAAGGGTTTATTCGGCCACACTGGGCATGTGCGACTAATGTCCTTAACACTAACAGTTAGTTGATGCTACAATGTGATGATTTTTTCTTTTTTCACACGTTAGTGGCTATACGGTATCATCCCGAGAAAATGGGAGCTATGTGGACGCATTGAAGCCGACCCGGGTTGGTTTGGCTGGTATCATTTCAAAGTTAAAGAATGGACAGAAACTATACCAGGGTTTTCACTATGGCCTATGCATTGGAAAGGTCATTTTAGCCATTATTTTAAATTAAAGATTATCAAACCACTGATAGGTAAGCGAGTTCAGCAACTAATTGTGTTTTTTAAATTACATAATATTTATAGTAGTTTTGTACCATATATTCTGATTGGCCACAAGAAACGTACAATTGTTGAGCAACCACTCTTCTGTGGGGGTAACCCGAGTTTTCTCTGACCCTTGGTTTGTTGTTGATATCATGTGACTATTTGAAACCGCTTCATTGACATGTAGGTCGCAAGACTTGTGTAGTCATGTGACTAGGAATGCAACTGGCGAGTTCCAGGTTAAAATTCATCAACGCTGTAGTTTCATCTCGTGTCTCAGCGGATTAAAGACATAAAGAATGCTATACTCGCAATTTCTGAGAAAATAAATCATATTCCTATCGATTTCATGCAGGTATATCTCAATGAAAGGTCATTAAAGTTTGCAAGGCCAGCTAGTAATCGGCTACCCTATTATGGCGCTGGTACTTAAATATACCTTGTGCTAAAAATAGACCATAACATCACTGTGCCCTGTTTCCATATTGTTTTCGGACAAAGCACCGAGAGCCGTATAGTAACACGTAGAAATTCACGACATATAGGTAAAAATAAAGTTGTTTTTATGTGCATTTCCCTCACTATGTAATCTTTTGATATATTCAACTATAATATGTGAGTGTGTACAATAATAATTTTGTACATGTTATTTCTTTGTCATCCTTTTGTATTGTTTTCAAATCTACGTTCAGCACGACCTAGGGATTCTCAGGGCTATGCCGGTTGAGGTTCCATATCTCATTGCCGCTACGGTAGCAGGATTGGTCTGAGTATGAAGGGACGAAAACGTACACTGACACACTTTTACTTATTTCTGCCTTTCCTATCATTACACTTCTGACTGTCCTATCACTTCCATCTTTACTTTATCTTTGACCACGTACCATCCGTTGCTTAATAGTCAAGTGTGACTGCGTCAACGTATTTATAGATAGATAGCAAAACTCTTGTATGTGCACATTAAAGGAATATGTGTGTGTGTGTGTGTGTGTGTCCCAAATGAATGTGTTGAAACTAGTAATATTCATTTGTATCTACTTTGTTACCTTTTCAGTTAGGTTTTGTGTGTAAAATGTGTATCATTTTAAGAGTCGTTGTCATTAGGGACAGAAGTTTTTATTGCTGTTTCCATCAATACATGCATACAGTTTAATTGGATATATCTTTTAATTAAGGAAATGTATTATCCACGTTGTATAAATATAATCAACCAGTGCTGCTCTTTTGAACACCATAACTCTAAGGAACATAATTCATTCTTATATGTTCTAAACTGTCATTCAAAATTACGATTTGTTTGTAAAACAGACATTAAAATAAACTGACAAATTATCTGTCGTCTTTTCTTTGTTACCGATTTACACATCAGAAGCAGAAAAGGCAAATACAATCACTAAGTCATAATACCAAAAAAAAAAAACAACAAAAAACAAACAAACAAACACTGATGCATTGTTTTTAAATATATGGAGCAGCAGAGAGGGTGAACAGACCACTTAGGGGAATGGTCACCCTTGTGTTTTACCAAAAAAAAATAGTGACCACTCATAGAGGTCAATTACCACGTCTACGATTATTGTTTGTCCCAAACAGAACCGTAGACGCCCCTCTCTGCTGCTATCAATATTGGGAATCATCATCTGAATCATGGGAATCTTCATCTGTTTCATCTTCATCTGAATCTTCGGAATTTGTTCTATGTTTCAAGTAATATTCAAGTTCTGATGGTGGTTTTTCTATTTTTGGATTTATGTTCTTTCTGTGTTTATAATATATCATCAAACTTCTGTATTCCTCTTCTGCTGATATTAATTAAATTATTATGTTATAATAAAATGGTACATCCAGAATCTCATACTGCAAGAACAGCTCGAGAACGATTAGAAACAATTAAAAAATTTCTTCCTGTCAGAGACTCATTTAGAAAAAATCTACAAGCGCAGCAAGAATCAAAAGTTGAGTATGAAGAGGACACTAAAAAACTGTTTAAGCCCGTTACTGCGGCTACTAAGAAAGCTGCATCGGCTGTTGAAAAAACTATATGGGGAGATATTGCGGAGGAAGATGAGAAAAGGAAAAAGGGTATTTTTCCGGTATTAGAACAAACTGCAGTGCAGGCTGAAAAAACAGCAAGAAGAACTAAACAGACAAAGAAGATTTTACGAGACCTTCCAACTGACATAGCCGCAGCTCAACCTCCACCTGTTGATGAGGAAATACTTGAAGGTATTGAAAAACTTCATACTGAAGTCGCCGATGTGAAAAAAAAACTTGCATCTGAATCCAAACCAGCAAGAGAAAACGTAGAATTAATTGCAAAATTTAAAGAAGGAGTTGTTGAGGAAATTAGAAAAACTGAAAGAGAGAGATTACCTGAAGCAATATTAAATAGTATATCTAATAAATCTAGTATTTTAAAACCCCGTTTTGAAAAAATAAATGATGATAATTTCATTAAATGGATATATCGCGTATATTACAACAAAAAACAAGCTAGAGGTCCAGAATTTGAAAGACTTAAAGAAGAAGTAAAAAGACTTTATAGAGAGAGATGGGAACAACTAGAACAAGGAGAGTCCTACCAGTATCAGCTTCCTCCACCTCTGCAACAAATAGAACAACAACAATCTTCTTCGCCACAGCAAAGGTTGGAGTCGGAAATTAAAAAGACTAAAGAGCTAATTAAATTACTATCCCCGAAGAAAATTTCTGCACCGAAAATGACATTTACACCGACAGGTTCACCACATGGATTTCGAGAAGGTTCCCCCCCGGCCACCGCTGAAGTACTTACTCCGGTAATGCAACCACCAGTATTTAAAACACCTCAAGATGAACCTAAAACAGGATCTGGTTTATGTCCTGATAATATCATCAATGATGTGTCACGGTTAGAAGTTCTCATAGGAGGAAAACGAGCTGGAAATAATTCACCAGAAATAACCAATGAAGCAGCTGATATTTGTCGGCGACTATTTCAAGGTGGTATCATGGATATTGGCGTTTACCGAGAACTTATTGATGAGCTCGTTGATGACTAGTTGTTAGATAAATGGTAAATAAAATAAGATGATTGTGCATGATAATCATCGTAAACCCACACAGGTTAGAGCGGTAAACTCACGATTACCAATCTATAGTGTTATTTACGGAGATGGACTTGGTGATGTCATTCGAGGATTATTCACGAGGATAGCTCCAAAAGTAGCACCTGTAGCAAAACAATTATCGATGAAGGCTATTGATATTGTTCGTGATAAAGCTCCTGGTGCAATTGTCAATGTTGCTGGTAAGGCGTTCTCGGCGATCAAAGAAAGATTATCACGATTATTGCGACGAAAACAACAACCACCGGTGAAACTGGCAAGTACTGAGGTAAACTCACGATTACCAATCTATAGTGTTATTTACGGAGATGGACTTGGTGATGTCATTCGAGGATTATTCACGAGGATAGCTCCAAAAGTAGCACCTGTAGCAAAACAATTATCGATGAAGGCTATTGATATTGTTCGTGATAAAGCTCCTGGTGCAATTGTCAATGTTGCTGGTAAGGCGTTCTCGGCGATCAAAGAAAGATTATCACGATTATTGCGACGAAAACAACAACCACCGGTGAAACTGGCAAGTACTGAGGTGATGCCCGCAGATGTTAGTAAAATAATAAATCAGGCTGCAAATCAAAAACTAGCGGCGTTAGCAGATCAAGGACTCGGTGAATCTGGAAATAATATCTCAAGTTTGATATCAGGAAGTGGAACTTCCCGAGGTGGAATTTCCCGAAGGCGGTGATCAACGTGTTAGACGAAAAATAATTATAATAAAATGTTCAAGCGCGTATCCGACACAGCATTTGACATGGAAGCACCCGTCCTTAAGGATGAATCTGTACGTGATTATCAATTTTATTCCTATGACGCAAAACAACCAGATCAACGTGGAAGAATTGAACTACAAGTTCATGACACAAGTAGATACTTTTTACCCGCTGATGCCTTTCTTGAGGTAGAAGGTACAATTGTAAAAACGGATGATACTAATTACTTAGATCCAGTAAAAATTGGTTTTGTCAACAACGGGATCATAGCATTATTTAGTGGCGCCACATACATGATTGATGGAAAAAATATTGAATCAATTCAGAATGATGTCGACGTTGCTACAACAATAATTGGTCTGGCGAGATATTCTGATGATTATACAAGATCAGCAGGTCCTACAATGATGTTTGTGAAAGATAACTCCGATAACCCTGAAAATGATCCGTATAATATAATACGACCAAGAAATTTTGCCAATGCCGCTGATGCTGACGTGTGGCCGGTAGTTCATGGTTCTAATGACAATTTCAACTTGGGATTTGCAGCACGTAGAAATATGTTGCTAGGAGGCAATAGAGGTTTTTCATGTACAATTCCACTATCGCATATTTTTGGATTTTGCAGAAATGTTAAAAAGGTTATTTTTGGAGCTAGACACACGGTTGTTCTTGTAAGAAAGAACGATGATAATGATGCTCTGTGGAGACCCGTTGGTGACGCTGGTAAAGTAATATTATCAAAACTTTCATTGTGGATGCCGGTAATGACTCCAACGATCGCAGAAGAACAGCGATTAATTTCTTTCATGGATGCAGGTGGTAAATCCTTGTTGTCATGGTTAACAACAGGCACGGATAGCATGCAAACTAACGTTAACGGTCAGTTTACATGGCATATAGCATCACAACAGGGTGTTTCTGCACCACGGCATATTTTTATTGCGTTTCAGAACCGTAATCGTTTAAACTCACAAATTCACTCTCATATGATATTTGACCAACTAGGTCTCACAGATATTTCCTTACGGATAAACGGACAACAGGAACCAACAGAAAATGTACAACTAAATTATGCATTAAATCACATAGGACGTGCATATCATCGTTTGATGTCATTTATGGGACGTGATCAAAATGTTGATACCGGGTTGCAAATATCACAACTAGATTTTAAAAAATTGTATCCGATTTATTATTTTTCATTAGAACATCTTGATCTATCAAAACAATCTGTCGTTGATATACATCTCAAAGCAACATTAAATACCGGTGGTGTTGATTACAGAGCGATCGCGGTCATACTTAGCGACAAGGCCATGCTACTTGAAGGTGGCAGTGGTCGAATGAGGGTCGTTGATGCACCGGTGGAAAATCTTTAATCGTGTTATTTAGAAAAATATATTTTATATAAAAATGTCGTATAGTCATGTTAATGTTACTCTGACCCCCGGTCAGGTAAAAAAGCTTCAATCAAAAACCGCCAACAAATGCGGAACTAAAATATCACTAAAACGAGATCATATTAGTGGTGGTCCAAACAAATTATCGTTGACAAATAATCAGATTAAACATTTCAATAAAGCCCTAGAATCAAAAACTGGAGTTCAATTCCATCTCTCCCCGAGCGCCATCAAAGACATGGTTAAAACGGGTGGTATATTTCCACTTCTTGCGGCCATTCCGGCATTAATATCTGCAGCTGCTCCAGCCGTAGCAAAAGCGGCCGCGTTAGGTGCTGTTGGAACAGCCGCTGAAATGGCACTAAAGAAAGCAGCAGGGCGGGGATACAAAAAAAAGGGACGCGGTCTAAGATTACCGGGATCTCGTTGGGGGAGAGGCCTAAGGCTTCCGGGGTCATTTCGTTAAACGTTCCATCATCAAATTTTGATTTACTTGATGCTGCTAAAAAATTAAAAATATCCGCCTTTAGAGGTGTTTTTATGCGAGATCAATTACCGAAACAACCAAACAAACTTGAAACAGGTATTATTAATCTTGACAAAGGTTCCGGACCCGGTACTCATTGGGTATCATACGCGATTGATCCGCGTGGAATTGTTTATTTTGATTCGTACGGGTTAGCTCCACCTGTTGAATTTATCAAGTATGTCGCACCACTCCACACAACCAGAGGTTCCAAAGTTTGGTATTCAACGCTACCCACACAAACAATGACAGATCCGCCAATATCCGGCCGTGAAGTAATTAATGTACTCGACGCTATATCAAAATCATCCAAGCCGCCACATAAAGTCGTGCACGATTATACAAGCAACCGATATGTTGCGCGTAAAGCATTTTAAACAACGGATCTTATTATAATGGTTGATATTTACGGAAGATCTTCTACTAGTAAGAAAATAAAATCCGACGTTGATCTGTCAAAGTATGCGACTAAAGATGACCTCGCTGATATTATGAACCTGGCTGGAGTTGATCCAGATGAAGTTGTTATTTTTCAAGATCGATATGGTAAACTAAAAACCAGCAATATCAAATGGAATGATATAGTCCGGCGAGTACTTGGTGCAGTTACGGATAATATTCCCGTGTTTACTGACGGTGGTAGAATCAGAGATTCAAGTATGTCACTTAAAACCATCAGAGATGAAATTGCAAAAAGTGTTGCTAATCGCGTGAGAAACACCGGTGACACAATGACAGGTGAACTTAGCATGAACGGGAACAAAATAGTAGCTGTAACAGCTCCAAAATCTGACAACGACGTCGCAAACAAACTATACGTCGACGACGTGGATGGAAAACTATCCACGCTACGGGCCGAGTATGATGTTCACGTAACCGGTTTTACAAGGCTTCGAAGAAATTTTCAAAAAACCGATGATGCCATAAATAAGTTCTTTGGAACTCCTTCCGTCATTGACATGAAACTCGTTGATATCAAAAGTAACCTAGACACGATCAAACGAACACAACTAGACATCGTAGCGGGAATTCCTGAGATTATCAATAAAACCAATCTGATTAAAATTCCAGCTGAAATAACTCCCGGGCATATCACAAACATCGTATGCACGGTATCATCGGGATTTGCAACATGGTCAAAACAAAATAATACTATCAAATATACCGCAACAGTCACTGGCGTGTACAGGTTGTCCGTGTTCAGTGCTGCAAAATTTGAAATATTTACAACGTTTCCATGGCGTCATTCCACAGACAGGTTTTCCGGGGTTGTATCTGTTGTATTAAATAGCGGAGCCGAAGAAATATTTATTCTGGAAGCAGCTGATAAGAAATTAACCGCAACATCCTTCTGGTGGTGTTTGGAATTTGTAGCTGAAACACCTCAATTGGTTACTGCATAAAAATATATATGGACGGTGCACAATACAGATACAATCAAGCGCGTGAATGGCAGGCGGCGCTAAAAGATCAGGTCGATCAATATACAGTAAAAGTAAAAAAATATCGACGACGATTGGTTATCGTTGATGTGATTGTTTATTCAGTATCCGCTGTTGTTGCTGGAACCGGTGTAATATTATCAGCGTTGACAACGATGGCACCAGTAGCTGTAACTATCTGTATTTCAGCAGCAACAACTATTGCAGGTGTGCTTGGTATCATCACAAAAAAAATATGTACTTGTACGAACGAAAAATTATCCGATTACAAAATAAAATTACATACAGCGACGGTAGCATACTCGAAATTATCCTCGTTGTTATCAGCGAGTCTCAGTGATGGAATTATATCTGATTTCGAATTTTCAATGATGACCAAAATATACGATGAAGGTATTAAAGATACAAGTATCAATAATGACAGAATTACTCCAGCAGATCGTGACCAACACAACTCCGCCAAAGATAACGATGATCTCGGTAAGTTCAACTAATCCTGAATTTAGTGTTAATTTTCCTACTGCAATTCCAGTAAAAGAAATAGCACTAGCACAATTACGAGTATATTACAGCTGGCCAAATATCAGATCAAAATCATTTAATGGTACACCAGCAAATAATTCGCTCGTATTTACTAACAAGAACAAATCCGATGGAACACCTGACTGGGTTGTTGTTGGTATACCAACCGGCAGTTACCAGATTGAAGAGATCAGTGAGGAATTTGCGCGTAGAATAAAATCAATAACGGGAAAGGAATCAAAAATATCAATAAACGTTCATGAGCCGACGTTGTCCTCGACGGTTGAAATAAACTCGCCTGATTATGCCGTTGATATTTATCAATCTTCAATCAGATCAGTGCTAGGATGGCCTGAAATTCCCCCGGTGTATAAAGGACCACCAGAACCAACTCGGGCTGATTTTATCACAGATGAAGCAAAATTTATGATAGTTCCTGCATATAGAGGTAAATATCCATGGATCCAGAACAGTGATCTTTCCGTGTTTACAAGTATTGATGGTGAAACCTTTCCTAATATAATAAATAATGTACGTAATATTCGTTCAGGTGTTAGAGTAAATCCACTCGTTGATGAGGAATTTATTAAATCATATTCTGATCCTGTTAATTTTGAATTTAAACAATCAATCAACAAACTACGAAATTTCTTTACTGATAGCTACAGCGATGACGTAAAACAAAAAATCATTGAGACGATAAAACATCTAAATCAGGTCATATCAGATATTAGATACGTTAATAAAACTATCATTGTGAACATGGTTAGACACGGTGATGAAGATATTGATAATTATAAAGCTGGACCATGGTTTCTCAATCATTACAAAATAACTGAACAACAATTACCAACATTTGTAATACCGGGGATTGATGCTAGAGAACTAGTAAAATTATTAAACGATCTTATCGACGAAAACTTCCCTAAAATACTCGATGCGTGGAAAAAACTAGCACCACCTCCAACTGTTCTTAGACATGATAATGATCCACATGGCGGCGGAAGACACGTATCCCCGCGGATCGTTAATATAACACCGACGGTCGCGGTCAATCTGGTTTGTGACGTAATCGATGGCAGCTATCAAATAGATCTCGGAAGATCAAATCAAGCTCAACAAGGATACATCCTGTACACGTTCACACCACAAGTTCCCCCTGGAAATTTAATCGTGCAAGAACCAACTAATCCCGTGTATTTGCGGTGTCACAATGATATGTTAACGCGAATCAATTTTAAACTCACAGACCACCTTAATCGCTTGATTGACATACGTGAAGAAGAGCTTGTAATAAATCTGTATGTGAAATCTTAAGGATTTTTGTCGTAAGGACTTTTGTCGTAGATCTTCATGTAATGGAGGGTTTTACACGCGAGGATTTCTTAACAGTTAGAAGAACATTTGTAACAGAGATCAGACTCAAATTCGATCAACTTAAAAAAATATTTTATTATTACTGGCACAAATTTGTGTTTGGTACAAATTAATCGGCCCAGGCAACTAAAAAAGCTAGTCGATGAAAGTAAAATTAAAATTTCTATCACAAAAAAAATAATATTTATTAATTTTCCTGATTTTTACTGAAATTGTACAAATTACTTGATTTTGACTACCAACTACCCCGTCAGAAACATAAAAATGCACGAACTACTTGATTTTGACTACCAACCACCCCGTCAGAAACATAAAAATGCACGAACTACTTGATTTTGACTACCAACTACCCCGTCAAAATCAAGAAAGTTCTAACCTTGTCAAATTGTTCCTAACAAATTTTATTTATTATAAATTAATTTTATTTATTAATAATATTATTTTTACTGAGATTTTATTTTTTTTTTACTAAAATACAACGAAATTGCTCAATTTTCCTGATTTTGACTACCAACTACCCCGTCAGAAATCAAGTAGTTCGTGCATTTTTCTTTGATTTTGACTACCAACTACCCCGTCAGAATCAAGTAATTTGTGCATTTTTCTTGATTTTAGTAAAAAAAAATAAATCCTCAGTAAAAATAAAATTTATAATAAATAAAATTTATTAGGAACAAATTTGACAAGGTTAGAACTTTCTTGATTTTGACTACCAATACACGTGGTCAGCGTTGAATTGGACCCCAGTTACCAAAACTTTCATTTTCATTATCACCAGTAACGAAGTTACCTTGGATCGTTTCACCAGTAACGAAGTTACCTTGGATCGTTTCACCAGTAACGAAGTTACCTTGGATCGTTTCACCAGTAACGGGGTTACTCTCTGACATAATTTTTCTTAATAGTCTTATACGGGTACTAATCGTTTTCTTTGCCTCATACTCGTGGGATAATAACGACTTAATTCTTTCTACGGCGGTAGAAAGAGGAACGAACTCCTTCACATGATCATCTTCTACGGTAGCTAGCGACTGAAACATTGCCGATTGAATCCGTTTCATGAGCCTGTATTCAGATGATAGTGTGTGTGTCCCCATGGTTTTACGTTCTTGTAAAATCTCAAAGTCAGAAACTATTTTTTCAGGATTAAGTTCATCAGATATATTAATTCCATCTTTTTTTAATTTTTTAATAGCGACAATTACATCATTGATATTTTCATGGTTCATTATATAATATATAAATCTTTAAAATAAAAAAAATATCCCTAGAACACCTATCGAGTGTATTAGCGAGTTCGTCGGGATGTTTCAGGGACAGCACAACATATACAATGAATGAAGAGCCCCTATCGAGTGTATTAGCGAGCTCAGATTATGCTTGGACGGCACAAACATATAACTTAACTAAGGAAATGGATATATACAATGAAATGGTTATATACAATGAATGAAGAGCCCCTATCGAGTGTATTAGCGAGCTCAGATTATGAATGAAGTACAAACATATAACTTAACTAAGGAAATGGATATATACAATGAAATGGTTATATACAATGAATGAAGAGCCCCTATCGAGTGTATTAGCGAGCTCAGATTATGCTTGGACGGCACAAACATATAACTTAACTAAGGAAATGGTTATATACAATGAAATGAATGATATACAATGAAATGGTTATATACAATGAATGAAGAGCCCCTATCGAGTGTATTAGCGAGCTCAGATTATGAATGAAGTACAAACATATAACTTAACTAAGGACAGTACAAACATATACGCTCAGCAAAATCACACCCACAATAATTAATCCAGTGGGTGATACGAAAATATGTATCAACCACAAGTCAATATTGTGGTTTGTGAATTTGCTGAGCGGAGGGGTTCTTGCGGTTCCCCCCACTATTATAAAAATCGCAATTATGCGCACCACCGACAAATTGTCAGCCATGGGGGTTTGATCCTGGACCGCGAGCGCCACAGTCCAATACCATACTGATCGAGCTATCAAACATTGTTACGAACATATGTTTCGGAAGTTAATATATAGCTAGCTATATAGCTAAGGAACCAATATTTACACTAAACAGCGGTTTCTGAATCATAACAGTTTCTGTATTTAACAGTTTCTGTATTTGTAGCGGTTTCTGAATAATAACAGTTTCTGTATTTATAACAGTTTCTGAATAACAGTTTCTGTATTTATAACAGTTTCTGAATAATAGTTTCTGTATTTGTAGCTGGTTTCCTAAGCAGACCGAAAATCAATAATAACAGTAGCATTAATGCACCAGTCAAAGAACTTTCCAGAGTGTAAGTTCAGTGAACACACAACTGCAGGTCAATTACAATGAGTAACGGTTTCTGTTTACACACAGCTTCCTACGGATCAATAATATTATCATGTGTTGTATGATGGGGAAATATTTAAAAACCATAAATAATACTTATGAGTCTAATGAGTTAGGTTCGTCGGCACAATACGATGTAATTAGTTAAACTGACTAATTACGATCATAAAAAACCAACCATCTACGAAGAAAACTATATATTACAAAGTAATCTCCCCTTAAATCAAAAATTCAGTAGTGTATGAAGGACCTACTGTGACATAAATTAAAAAAATTAATTCAATGTGGTGATGATAGTTAATAATGTGGTGATGATAGTTAATAATGTGGTGATGATAGTTAATAATGTGGTGATGATAGTTATTGATACTGAAATGTAATTTTCTGTTTATATTTTTTCGAGAGAGCAGATCTGGTTATATTATCTGCCACTCTTTGTACTGAACGCGAGTGAATATCAAAATATGTCGCAGCTGAACGCATCGAACGAAACATAATTTCTTTACCGGTTTCTATGTTTGTAGAAATTACCGCCCTCTTTCCGATTGTCTTACATCTTCCTGTATTACCGCGTGTATTATTCTCGCTGTGAGAGATAGCTTGTAAATTGGATAAATTATTGTTTTGAGTGTCCCCGTCAATATGATCAATAACAAGACCATCATTGATCACTCCGAAGAAACATTCATACGTAAATCTATGACACAAATAATGTTTCTTCCCAACTGTAAATCTAAGATAACCAACATTATTAATACAACCAACTGGTCTCTTCAACTTGCGATGTCTGATGATACCATTAATATTTGATTCATAGTTTGTTATGACAGGATGTGGGACAAACATATTTTGCTCCATTATAATAATATTATATGTTTAAATCATTGTTTGTCTGAAATCTTGATATATAATCCTTCACGGATTTTATAGCGTTTTCACCGCTATTATTTTTTTTGTCATAATATCTTTTAAGCTCTCTGAACCGTTTCCCGCCACACTTTCCACATAATTCTGTCTTTCCTCGGACTCCAATACCACACCGTAGACATGGTATTGGTCCTAGACTTCCTCGTCGTATGTTTTGTGAGTGCATCCAACAAAATTCCTTTCTACAGGATTTGTTGCATCGATTTACTGAGCCGATCATCAACCATCTACATTGGGACATTGTATATATATATATAATTTTCTTTATTTAAATATTTGTTTTAATTATATGAACGAGTTTGAGAGATTATCCCAAACTAGGCCTGTTAAGTATAAATTCAACCTTGACAGATTATCTTCTGACTTGCCAGTACGAGATCTGGTTGATCCGAAAAATAAAAGTTTGATCTCGAAAATTCATGACGCTAAGAAAGAATTTTACACGGATGGTGCATCTCATACATGGTCAACGTTCAAGATTATACGCAACACTGTCACGGACGCCACAATGAACGACAAGCGAGCGGCAACTATCATTAACTACATCGCTGAATACGAGGGCAATCAAAAATATTTATTCAGAGTAAAATTTATTGTATTAACAGAAACAGATAGTTGGATTATCCGTGACAAATATGATCCTGTCCTTGGTAATAATAAAACTATCATATTAAGTAAAAATTCCAGACCGGGTCTATTGACTGGTATTGATAAACCGTATTATGAGCTAGCATATCCTGTAACAGCAGTTATTTATGGAATTTATGAGATAAATAAAAAACCTAACGTTGATAAACTAGCGCCGATGAAATTTTCAAGGTTAAATTGTGTGGCCGAACGAGTAATAGAACACTTTACAAACGCGATGCGTGGAAATGGATTAACTGATTTAAGGCGTGAAAAAATAAACTCGTGGGCTGATTCAGTTAGGGATACCGGTGCTACAATAAAAGATGTTGCTGAGTTAGGAAAAATATTAAAATTTCCAATAACTGTGGCGACAATAACGGGAGAAGTACTGTACCAGTCGAAATATAAATCGAAGGGAGCTCCAATAAATATTATCGATCATAACGCGCACGCATGGACTAACGCAGTAACAATATTTCCACGTGATCGAACTGTTAGATTTTACTCCACAGAATTATCTGTGGCAGATATGTTTGATTTTATCAACGAAATAAGTAAAACCGATCCTGTATCGGTATGGTTATTCAAAAGTAATGAGGAGGGTGAATTTGATCAGTTTGTCAAACCGAACGGTGAAATATATCGCACAGAATCCCTCCATGACGAGATGAAAAATCTTGCGACGTTTTTACAGTGCAAGCACGTGGAAAATACTGACAAATTACTAACTAATTGTTTTACCGTTCCATCTGTTGCGGCTCATTTCGCCAGAGAACGAAATTCATGGAAACCAACACGATTTGATTTACTCGAGGACGTACGCGCAAGTTGCGTCGAATATGGACATGGCGGATTATGGAATACCAAATACAATTACAATGATGTTATTTCGGTTGATATGGTTGCATGTTATCCAGGAAGTTTTCTGGGATACGGAGATTGTTCTACGTACTTTGAAAGATTTGGTCACCCTACAAACGAGATGACGCGAGTGGCAATTAATGGACCATTACCTGATTTTGATCTGACTGGATTCGCCTGTATTGAGTCGTTCGAGTTTAACGAAAATCTTCACAAGATTTGTTATGTTTGGTTTGGTAGACATTTTTGTGAAAAACGTTGGGCACCTATAGTTCTGTTGCGATATATGCTAGATTGTGCGATACTGACATCGTTGGTGGTCAGTGAGGCAATTATATCATATCATGCACAGACCAAAGTTTGGTTGCCCATGTCAGATTCTGAAGTTATCAGCGAGTTTAAGGACGATATTCCTAATAAACTCAAAACCGCAAAAGATCTCGGTAGAAAAATTATAGGTAAATTTACTCAAGGTGGTGCATATGATTATAAAAGACATCACGCACGATTAATTTTAGATGATGCCGAGTACGATTTTATAATCGCTGATACAACGGCGAAAAATACATTTGTAAATCGAGAGAGTGTTTATTTATCCGACGGAACAAAATTAGGTACGATCGTTAGTTACATAAATGACGTATCCCCGCAATATACTCATCTAAGATCTTCCATGTTGGCTTATGTTTCCATAAATTTATTATCGATGATTAATAGATTTCCTGAGACCGCAGTCAGAGTCGCAACGGACTCGTTTTATATTTCAAGTAAATATTTAGAATCTGTTATGAAATTTACAAGTAATGATGAACGATGGGGTTCGTGGAGAATAAAAAAGGAACTATTACACAATTATGTAGAATCAGCAGATGTTCCAGTGAGAGATTTTTATCGTGAGGGTAATAAAATATCAGAAGTGTCGAAAGCGCCATCGTTGAGTGATCCAATAACTAGATATAAGACAGTATATCTCAATGGACCTGGTGGATGCGGCAAAACGACTCGAACGATTAATGTTTTTAGAAATTCAGATATAATCGTGCTGACACCCACACATAGACTTGCACGTGAGATGAAACAGCGGCAAGTACAATCGTGTACGTATCATAGTTTCTTCCGATGGCGCGGAGATACATGGACTCCTGAGCGAATGGGAGAAAAATATATACCTAAAATAATTATTTGGGATGAGATATGCACGGTGTCATTAGATACATTAAAAATGTTTCTTGATTGGTTGTTGACAAAAAATACCGCCATAATAATGTGTGGCGATCATGGTCAACCGCCGCCCTTTGTTGGACCATCTCCACATGATTGGTTAAAAAATTTCGTTGATTATTACGAAGAAATAGATGATGATCATAGAGCTCTTGATGCAAATTTGAAAGAGTTTATAAAATTAATCAGATTACAATCAAACAAAATTCAGTGTGAAATAATACGTGGAGTGATCTCAGAGACATCAATGAGTGATTTTTTGAACTCATGGAGACCCACCGATTTGATCGTAGCAAGTAGAAAAATAATCAGAGACGCTTTACAACAACAGTTATTTCAGCTACATAAAGAACAATATTCAGAACTACCCGTACCGTTGTGTTATAGACCATCAGATACACGAAAACAGAATATTAATGTTGATATTCCAGGACCCTTGACAGAGTCAAGGAAACAGAATCTCGTATTAAATGATATTGTCGCCGTTGATATCAGTGTGGTCGAAGATGCATTACGCGCTGACAAATCTCCATGGGTGTTGGGATACGCTATGACGATCCACTCGTCTCAGGGATTAACTATTTCTGATACACGAGTCTGGATTGTAGACGATCGCATCGAGTGGTCAAATTTAGTTTATTTAGCGGTATCGAGGGTCAGAAATATATCTCAATTACGTAGAATCATAATTCCTGAAATCGTTGATAAATTTAACATCATCGATGATGATATAATAAGAAAAAAATTAATCGGATACAAACAATCTGACAAAAAAAATAAACGTGACTTTGATCTTGATGTTGAATTTATTATTGAGTTAAAACAGCAGCAGAACAATCATTGCGCATGTTGTAATTGTATAATGTTATGGCGGTATTCGAGTAATGATTCAAGACAATTCACCGTAGATAGAAAAGATAATAGTCGCGGTCATACACGAGAAAATACCATGTTAACCTGTCTTGAGTGTAATCGACGTCGGGGTGCAGGCACCCTTAGCGCTAGCGCCTTGGGTGCTGGCACTAGTGCTAGTTAAGTGATCGAAATCACCGGAGTGATCGCGGTGGTAGTTGTGTATCCGCGGGAATTATTTGTAGTTGTTCACGTGTAAATCCACGTTGAGGAGCAGCAGAATCTAATCTGTAGATTGCAGGTCTGGAAACGCCTACATTTCTTCCAGTGGATCTTGTCACGGTAGATATTTTGTGTGTGGTAACACTCCAAATAGGATCAGTTGCTCTCGCGCTACCACCTTCAAGTTCACCAGGCTCATATAAATATCTGACTGTAACATCACCTAATATTTTTTGTTTTCCAGCATCTTTCCGTTGTGTTGGTATATTTTTTTTTGTGACCGCGCTAATGGGTTTCATGTTGGTTGTTCGTGTGATCTCATTATTTAATGCAGCTATCACGTTTGGTAATCTTGCAACCCATTCGCGAGATCTTTTATCCTGAATAAATTCCCTCGCGTATTGATATCCAAATAACCGTTCAGCAAGTGTTCGATTAAATCGCTCAACAATTGCTTGATCACGGTGAATTGCAGTATGACCTCGTCGTATTTTGGTATTATGTTGTTTCATCAACGATGATACTGGACCAAGAAATTCCCTACCAGGATCAACCTGTAGTAGCTGTGGCCATCGTAGACCACCTCGTGGTCCGAGTCCTCGTTGATAAATTCGTTCAAATGCATCGGCTACTTCAGATGATGTTTTCGCCGATAGCGGCTCCGCTTCTTTATATCTACTTGCAACATCAACTACGGTTAGCGCGTATTTGTACGTTTTTCCACGCACAGTATCATGCGGTAAAAACAGAATATCAGCTTGATGAACTTCATTAGGAACACTGACATCGAAATACGAGTACTGAATTTGTTTAGGACGCGGTAGATAAATTTGCCATATTGCTTGTTTAGATAACCACGTTTTAGCAGTAGAATGTTTAACCGATGCTGCATCAGCGAGTTTACCAATTGCTGCTTTGCCTCTCCAGTATCCTCTCGGTGAATAATAAATTGATTCCATTATTAATTACCAGCCCCAATCGCTAATTTACCTTTCATCGAGGATCTTACTAACCAATTAGCTAATGATTCTCTAATATTTTTATTTTTTATAGAATTTAATGAATGAATTAATTTTACATCTGCAATATGCCTATCTTGTAGATCTTTATTTTTATAAGCCACATCATGAGCATGACAAGCTCGATCAATAGCATTTATTGGTTCCTCGCCTGGTTTTGGTTGATCTTGATCATCGAGCCTGATATCGAGTCTGGTACCAGGACCGCAATAATTATATCCTGGTAGATGTTTTTCTCCGCTGTATTTAGCCCATGGAGCACCTGGAAACTTTGACATCAAATTAGCAATATCACCCCCCCCCCCCCCGCTTATTAGGTAAAAACGAAAATTTCTTTCTACCGCATATAGAACATTTTCCACCATACGCTATTTTTTTATTTTTTGTTGTAACCGTAGCTAAATCAGTAGTTGGAGTTTTAACTCTACAACGTAAACAATATAAATTCATGTTATAATATATATGGATATAATTGATTTCTCAGCAACTCGGCAACGAGAGCCAGTTAAGCATCATCCTGCGCTACCGAACTCCATCAGAATGATTATCATAGGACCATCTGGATCGGGTAAGACGCAATTATTACTTAATCTGATAATGAGATGGTTGAAATGGGATAAGTTGTATTTAGTAGCACCATCCGTTGATGATCAACGATGTTATGATGTACTTAAAGATTTCAATGAAAACGCGCGATTACTGGATGAAGATAATGATGTTATAGAGTTTATAACCGATATTGATGAAGCACCATCCGTAGATTCCATAGACGGATTTATTAATAATTTAGTCGTATACGACGATGTGATGCTAGATAAACAATCAAATCCAGCCAGAATATTTTCCCGAGGGAGACATAAAAATACAGACGTGATCTATGTTACTCAACGATATACACAAATACCAAAAGTGATCAGAGACAACTGCAACATTTTAGTTGTGTTTAATGGCGTAGACACACACACGTTGCGAAATATTCATCAAACTTGGTGTGGTGGTGACATGGATATAATTAAATTCAGAAATTTCTTCTCACGAGCGCAAGCTACCCCGCATGGATTTATAACAATAAATTTACATGATCCAAGAACAAGATATCGTGTGGGTATTGATAAAATATTTGGGTAACAGGGGTGATGATAAAATTAAATTGAATTAAACAGATATCATTAATATAATGAACAACTGTGCGTGGCTGCGTCAAGGAACAACAGATAAATGCAACAAAAGGTGCCGTGGAGAATATTGCAAGAAACATAATTATCTTATAAAGAAAAATCCTCATGCTGGTCCACGAAGATGTGTTGGATGTAACAACGGCGTTAGAGGATTATATCAGATTTGCAAAAATTGCGGTGGAGATCGATACAGAAGTTTGATGATATATTATAAACACAGAAAGAACATAAATCCAAAAATAGAAAAACCACCATCAGAACTTGAATATTACTTGAAACATAGAACAAATTCCGAAGATTCAGATGAAGATGAAACAGATGAAGATTCCCATGATTCAGATGATGATTCCCAATATTGATAGCAGCAGAGAGGGGCGTCTACGGTTCTGTTTGGGACAAACAATAATCGTAGACGTGGTAATTGACCTCTATGAGTGGTCACTATTTTTTTTTGGTAAAACACAAGGGTGACCATTCCCCTAAGTGGTCTGTTCACCCTCTCTGCTGCTTATGGAATATATATGCAACATTTCTAGATTATACATGTATAATATCACATCAACTAAGCAGAGTGTAATTTTATGCACCAAACAAAATATAAGAAATAGTCACTTTCCTCCATACACCCCACTCTATTTGAAACATAAATCACATATAAGAATACTTCATCAACATTTTTAAGGAGGGTGGGCTGACAGTTTCCTTGGAATTTTCATCTAAAAATATTCAGGGTATATCTATCGGTAATCAGATGCAAGGAATTTGTATATTATACTGTTCTAGAAAGATTCATCAAAATTGATGATCTGTTTTATACAATCTTCAGGCTTAACCCCCACTGTAACTAAATATTGGAATGTACATCCATATTATCAGATTAACAAATTTAACGCCTGGTACAAGGTTTTCAGTAAGAACAAGAATACGAACAATAACACGGAAAAGAACACTGAACGCCATTACACCCGTTCGCCTTGTCCGAATGGCTATTTTTAGAAACTGATATCACTGTGTGTGACGTTTCAAGGTGGTAAAAAGTACAAGCGCCAGTGGATTCTGGCCCTACACCCCAACATAAATGTCCAAATATCTAAAATGGGGTGGCAAGGGTCAGAGGAAACGCGGACTACTGCGGAGGTGGGGATGAATATTTGGTAAATTATATACAGCGTGTGTTAAAGTACTGAACGACGATATTTCGCAGACTACACGTTCAGTTTATTTAATTTAATACTACGTGTTTCCTATCCTTTTTCAAATGAACGTTTCAGTGCTCGCAAACAATGCTAAATGTAAGGCTGTCGGGCATCGTTGCGACGGTTGAATGCAAAAAATGCCTGAAGAACTTGGTTAACATCGACAATGGTAAAGTTAACAAAACTGACACGCTTTGCTTTCTGGGAAAAATGTAGACTTTATATTTGCTCCAAGACAGAAAATAAATAGCAATATTAATAATAAAGAAGCAAAATTTATTTTACATACCGTTTCGGTGACATTATCCTGATGCAAGTAAATACAACCGACATGTGCAGTGTTATTAATCGGTTGTCTAATTCGACCCAGTACTGAGAATTCAATAGTGCCACCTAACGGGAACCCCGTAAGTTTCAGTTTCGTTATCGATCAGAACGGAACTGACAGATTTTCCTTTAATAAGTTGATGTGTTTAGAAATCTTAAGTTGAAAAAGGACATTTTAAGATTAGAATCGGATATGTAAATAAAAATTATAGAATATCAACTATACGAGTAAATATTTCCGACAAATAACATCATTCAATTATGAACGACACCCCCACCCACACTTTAAACGTATTGTTACTAAATTTAGAACATAAAATTCCAAATGGGTAAATTTAGATCTTTCCTATTATAGTAGTGAATAAGATTTTTCTTCTAATTATGGAAAGCCAGACCAACTATATTATGATTTTCATCAGTTTCAGTTTCAGTTGTGGTATCTAACAGAACGGATTTTTCAGACTTACCTAAAGATGATGGGAAGCCTTGACTAACAAAATAATAATTTTTCACATTAGAAATAGTTGGAATATAATCTTGATATAACATGAACTACTGATTATCAGCTATATCAATGTGTTTCTTACCAATAAAAATAGACTTCCAATTAAACACCAAATTTAGAAAACCGAATTTCCAATAGCGTAATTTTGCACCTTTTCTGTATTAGTAAATGACTGTAATTTTAGAAAGCCAGTCAAACGTCTAATTCTTTAACGATTTTAAAACATAGTTTTAGTTTCGTTATCAATCAGAAAGGAAATTACAAAATTTCCAGCAGTAAGCCTATGCGTGTGGAAAGCCAATTTTGGCAGAAGAGTAATGTTTCACCTTAAAAAGTGACGGAATAGGATATTTAAATTATGATCGAGTAACAACCTTATTAACATACTTCTGACAAAAGAAAATCATTTTATTGCATACGAAAATCGTTTTCCTATTTAATATGTAGTTGCTGAACCTAAAAAAATCAGATTCCCAGCCCCGTAAATTTACGTTTTCCATATTAGTGAGTAACTTTCTAATTACAGAAAACACCCCAATGTCTAAATGTATTAAGCTGATATTTTACATTATTTTTTCATATTTAAAAGTCAATATCGTTACATTAAATAATATTTTCTAATATTACAATATCAGTAATAAGGAAAATCAGCACGATACACTATGACGCTTGTGGGCTATCATGACAAAACTAATGACAATTCAGTTCTATACACCGTCACTTATATGCTATCATGACAAAACTAAGGAAAATCCATTCTATCCACTGTGACACTTATAGACTGCCATGACAAAACTAAGGTAAATCAGCACTATAGACTATGACACTTACAGACTATCATGACAAAATTAAGGACAATCCATCCCATCCACTATGACACTTATAGGCTATCATGACAACAATAAGGAAAACCCGTTCCATCCACTGTGATACTTATAGGCTACCATGACAACAATAAGGAAAACCCGTTCCATCCACTATGATACTTATAGGCTACCATGACAACAATAATGAAAACCCGTTCCATTCACTGTGATATTTATAGGCTACCATGACAACAATAATGAAAACCCGTTCCATCCACTGTGATACTTATAGGCTACCATGACAACAATAATGAAAACCCGTTCCATCCACTGTGATACTTATAGGCTACCATGACAACAATAATGAAAACCCGTTCCATTCACTGTGATATTTATAGGCTACCATGACAACAATAATGAAAACCCGTTCCATCCATTGGGATACTTATAGGCTACCATGACAACATTAAGAAACACCCGTTCCATCCACTGGGATACTTATAGGCTACCATGACAACATTAAGAAACACCCGTTCCATCCACTGGGATACTTATAGGCTACCATGACAACATTAAGAAACACCCGTTCCATCCACCAGGATACTTATAGGCTAGCATGACAAAATTAAGGACGATCCATTCCATCCACTATGACACTTATAGGCTACCATGACAATATTAAGGAAACCCCGTTCCATCCACTGTGATAGTTATAGGCTATTATGACAACATCAAGGAAAACCCGTTCCATCCATTGTGATAGCTATAGGCTGTCGTGACAAAATTAAGGAAAACCCGTTTGATCCATTGTGACACTTATAGGCTATCATGACAACATTAAGGAAACCCCGTTCCATCCACTGTGATACGTATAGGCTATTATGACAACATTAAGGAAAACCCGTTCCATCCACTGTGATAGTTATAGGCTGTCGTGACAAAATTAGGGAAAACCCGTTTCATCCATTGTGACACTTATAGGCTATCATGACAAAATTAAGGAACATCAGGCTATCATGACAGACCTAGAGAAAAGCTGTACTAACCACTGTGATACTTATAGGCTATTATGACAACATCAAGGAAAACCCGTTTCATCCATTGTGACACTTATAGGCTGTCATGACAACATTAAGGAAACCCCGTTCCATCCACTGTGATACTTATAGGCTACCATGACAACAATAAGGAAAACCCGTTCCATCCACTATGATACTTATAGGCTACCATGACAACAATAATGAAAACCCGTTCCATTCACTGTGATATTTATAGGCTACCATGACAACAATAATGAAAACCCGTTCCATCCACTGTGATACTTATAGGCTACCATGACAACAATAATGAAAACCCGTTCCATTCACTGTGATATTTATAGGCTACCATGACAACAATAAGGAAAACCCGTTCCATCCACCAGGATACTTATAGGCTACCATGACAAAAAATTAAGGAAAACCCGTTCCATCCACTGTGATACTTATAGGCTACCATGACAACAATAATGAAAACCCGTTCCATTCACTGTGATATTTATAGGCTACCATGACAACAATAAGGAAAACCCGTTCCATCCACCAGGATACTTATAGGCTACCATGACAAAAAATTAAGGAAAACCCGTTCCATCCACTGTGATACTTATAGGCTACCATGACAACAATAATGAAAACCCGTTCCATTCACTGTGATATTTATAGGCTACCATGACAACAATAAGGAAAACCCGTTCCATCCACCAGGATACTTATAGGCTACCATGACAAAAAATTAAGGAAAACCCGTTTCATCCATTGTGACACTTATAGGCTGTCATGACAACATTAAGGAAACCCCGTTCCATCCACTGTGATACTTATAGGCTACCATGACAACAATAAGGAAAACCCGTTCCATCCACTATGATACTTATAGGCTACCATGACAACAATAATGAAAACCCGTTCCATTCACTGTGATATTTATAGGCTACCATGACAACAATAATGAAAACCCGTTCCATCCACTGTGATACTTATAGGCTACCATGACAACAATAATGAAAACCCGTTCCATCCACTATGATACTTATAGGCTACCATGACAACAATAATGAAAACCCGTTCCATTCACTGTGATATTTATAGGCTACCATGACAACAATAATGAAAACCCGTTCCATCCACTGTGATACTTATAGGCTACCATGACAACAATAAGGAAAACCCGTTCCATCCACCAGGATACTTATAGGCTACCATGACAAAATTAAGGAAAACTCGTTCCATCCACTGTGATACTTATAGGCTACCATGACAACAATAAGGAAAACCCGTTCCATTCACTGTGATATTTATAGGCTACCATGACAACAATAATGAAAACCCGTTCCATCCATTGGGATACTTATAGGCTACCATGACAACATTAAGAAACACCCGTTCCATCCACTGGGATACTTATAGGCTACCATGACAACATTAAGAAACACCCGTTCCATCCACTGGGATACTTATAGGCTACCATGACAACATTAAGAAACACCCGTTCCATCCACTGTGATATTTATAGGCTACCATGACAACATTAAGAAACACCCGTTCCATCCACTGTGATATTTATAGGCTACCATGACAACATTAAGAAACACCCGTTCCATCCACTGTGATATTTATAGGCTACCATGACAACATTAAGAAACACCCGTTCCATCCACTGTGATATTTATAGGCTACCATGACAACATTAAGAAACACCCGTTCCATCCACTGGGATACTTATAGGCTATCATGACAACATTAAAGAAAAACCATTTTATCCACTGGGATACTTAACTTAAAGGCTATCATGACAAAATTAGCGAAAACCCGTTCCATCCACTGTGATACTTATAGGCTATCATGAGAAAATAAGGAAAACCCGTTCCATCCAGTGTGACACTTATAGGCTATCATGACAAAATAAAGGAAACCCCCTTTCATCCACTGTGACACTTATAGGCTATCGTGACAAAATTAAGGAACATCAGTTTATCATGAAAGACCTAGAGAAAAGCTGTACTATCCACTGTGTCACTTATAGGCTATCATAATAAAATTAAGGAAAACCCGTTCCATACACTGTGTCACTTATAGGCTATCATGACAAAATTAAGGAAAACCCGTTCCATCCATTGTGATATTTATAGGCTGTCATCATAAAATTAAGGAAAATCCGTAATATACACTAGGATTCTCATAGACTATCATGACATAACTAAGGAAAATTAGGCTGTCAGGACCGGCCTTAGACCGATTTGGATCGGGCCCCGCGCTCAGAGGCCTGGCGCGTTAGCAATATTTTAAATTAGAGAAAGTAATTTTAAAGCGATGAAAGAAAATTTTAAGTTCAACATCGTATAGAACCTGTTTAAAAGTTTATTACCAATTGCCGTGCTCACCGGGGAGCCCCACGCCTAAATTTAGGTGGCACAGCAAAATTAAGGAAAATCCGTTCTTTCCACTGTAATATATATAGGCTATCACCACAAAATTAAGTAAAATTCGCGCCACCTGCAATTACACTTGACAGGCTCTCGTGGCAAAATTTAAAATAAAAAAAAGAACAGAAATACTATAATACTTGAGAGGCCTTCGTGGAAAGTTTGTCACCCGTCATCATCGTACTACTGTTCTTCTGTTTTATAAAAAATATCGATGCAATTACGCAGGGCCGTATAGAGCGATCACGGGCCCTGGGGTAAGAAACACCCAGGCCTCTCCTAGTTCTTGTTCAAACCTGCTGATGTATATACCGTTATGTAGGATTACCAACAACCGAGAACAAAAGTAAATTAGTTATTCTATTAGTACGTTCTGTGAGCCAAAGATATTACTTCCAATAAAAGCATTGTGTGCTTTTTATATCTTCTGTTTCTTTTAGGTTAAGATGCAGGTGTGTGTGTGTGTGTTTACAATCAAAATGTCTGTCTGTTATGCTAATTCGAACAATTTGAGTCTTTTTTTTTAAACCTATAGATAGAAAGCCTTTTGAAGAGGATGTGGACGCTAAATAAATTAAAACTTGTCACAGTCTTGTCTTTCAGGCAACTAGTCACGTGAAATATTATAAGGAATCAGTTTTGCGCTTTTGTTGCAGAGGTATCTAGATTGATGTATAAACAATAGCAAAAACGCTGCACTGTATTGCATTCAACAGTTTTTATAGAGGTGTCCAGAATGGACGGGTTTTAGAACTAGACAGATAGCCATACAAAGAGCTTTATGACTCTGTGACTATTAAAGTATTACCGTACCACAGATATAAGATTTTAAAAATACTCTGCAACGAGACGAAATATCAAGAGGAATTAAAACATACATTCTAACTTGGTTTGAATTGTATGTTAAATCCATTAATAGAGACAGAAACTAGTTTTCATGGGAACAGATTGCTTTTATGACCTTCATTATGCGCTGAGCAAAATAGCAAAACTAGTGAATTCTGAATTAAGACCAAAATTGTAAAACCTGTGTTGTTCAGAGGAAGTTACAAGGAATTTTAACTAAACAAAAATATGCTGCATTTGCGAGAGAAAATTATAAAAATTCAGCACTGGCGACAAATTTAGTAATAAAACGTTTACAGAAACAAAATTCCGAGACATGCAATATAAATATCTGATTCAAGACATTTACCTATACGAATGTAATGATAGCTTTCAACAGACATTTACCTATACGAATATAATGATAGCTTTCAACAGACCTATACGAATACAATGATAGCTTTCGACAAACATTCCACTGATATAACATCTTATCAATTAAAAAATGAGTCGGACATTACGATTATATACATGATGTCATGTTGCATTGTTACCTTTAAACATTTAGTGGTTTGCAAGACGGTAATGTCATGAATAATATCTAATATTTGTATGATATATTTTAAGACTTTAGTAATGTTTGTGTGAAAAATACAAACTATACCCTAATCAATAGTATAGTGCACCCCGACTAGCCCATGATGCAATGCTAACTACACCAAGTATAGAATTTCAAAATTTATCACGCTATGTCATGTTCTTGGTGATAGAGTGGAATATGAGGTGGAATTAGCATGATGCCACATAGATAAGCATAAGCAAATGACGAATAATACTTGGAGAGACAAAGTATTCTGGTTAGTATGAAGGTAATGGTCATTTATTATGTAGTTACTGACATCACTCTGTATGACTGGGTCATGAACCAATGTATGCCCGCTAAAACCTTTCTATGGACAACAATGAAAAATAAAGCCCATACAGATTCTAGCACTGAAATATGAACATAATAAGGGTTGCATTCTCGAAGTAAGTTTGGAAATTCCATTACATATGTGTGACTAATTTTAAGGACTGCCCATGGTCTCCAGAAAAGTTATTTCCAGATGAAAGCGATAATCTTCATCACCTTTTGGGCAGAACAATGGCACAACAGCAACTGTACAGAAACTGCTATGTACGTTGAAAAATAAAGAGTGTATGTGTGTGATCTGGATTTTTAACTTAGCTTTAACAATTTTGCAGGGGCCCCGAGTGACCGAGTGGTCTAAAGCGCTCACCGTTACGGATCACTGCCATCTCATCTCTGTCTGCGTGGGTTCGAGTCTAGGATTCGGCCAATGTGGGTATGTGAGAAAGCTTGCCAGTAGCTTCTCGTGGGTCGAGTGGCCGAGTGGTCTAAAGCGCTCACCGTTACGGATCACTGCCATCTCACCTCTGTCTGCGTGGGTTCGAGTCTAGGATTCGGCCAATGTGGGTATGTGAGAAAGCTTGCCAGTAGCTTCTCGTGGGTCGGTGTTTTTTTTCCGGGATTTTCCAGGGTTCTTCCTCCGCCATTAATACTGGCCGCCATGTATAGCCTATCTTGTGCTGAAAAATGGCGTTAAACCCTATAACAACAACAACAATAACAATAATTTTGCAGCCATATCACTACGGTGTCTGCAGTGTGGCAGTTTATAGTGATGCCTGGCACTGCGGCATTATGCTGCAGACATGTAGCAATCATGTCCCACCCAGTCACTTTATCCTGACACCAGGCCGACGAGTCCTAACACTAACCTCTTAATGCAAGGCAGCTGTTAGTCTTTTTTCTTTTTTAAATAAGTCTTGGGTAGATAAGTCTTCGAACCCGCGACCGAGGCGGACGCTCTAACCACTGGGTAAAAATACGTTCTCTTTTTATAAACGTACATCTTTACAAAGTTGTCTTATTTGATGGACAACGGTGGTCACATTGAGCTACATATATATATGAGATAGACACATCATATAATTTTGAGAAAGACTCTTTCAAAATGACGAACGACGCTGTTTTCGGCAAATATATATAACTTCTCAGAAAAAGATCAACAGTGAAAATATGTTAATTACAATAATCCTTCAAGCCAGAAGGAACTATAATTTGCAAGGAGAAATTTTTTCTCCGATAAGTGTTATATTGAAAAGTTCTCTACAACGATATGGAAACTCTAAACGCATTAGAAGTTTCTCATTATTGTTCTTTCTGAGGATTTCTACAAATGAAATATTTCGTAGCGCCCGCAAACTAGTGTCTCGGTCAAAATCATGCAAATAAACCGTACCCCTGCATACATTCTACAGTCATTTTTGGCCTTTTCATGAATCATCTCTGGGACACTGTCTGTGCTTTATTTACACAGCATTGGAACACTCTTTAGACTCATTCTGGAAGACTCAAGCTTAATGTCCATCAAAGTTATATTGGCCGCTACGTCCACGATTATCTCCCTAATGATGTAGTCTATATAAAAATGCCTATTTAAGTTCTTATCATGAACGGATTGTACAAATAAGTCATGCTGTTCAATTGCTGTTTATATTTCGTTAAGCTTTATTTATACCTTCCATCACTTCAGAAGCTTTTGTAAGTGTTATGTTGAGTTTGAAACATTATGTAAGAGAACAAGGATATGGTAGACAATGCTATGTGGGAAAGACTACTTCATAGGCATGACGGGTATGCTATGTGGGAAAGACTACTTCATAGGCATGAGGGGTATGCTCTGTGGGAAAGACAACTTCATAGGCATGAGGGGTATGCTATGTGGGAAAGACTACTTCATAGGCATGAGGGGTATGCTCTGTGGGAAAGACTACTTCATAGGCATGAGGGGTATGCTATGTGGGAAAGACTACTTCATAGGCATGAGGGGTATGCTATGTGGGAAAGACTACTTCATAGGCATGAGGGGTATGCTGTGTGGGAAAGACTACTTCATAGGCATGAGGGGTATGCTATGTGGGAAAGACTACTTCATAGGCATGAGGGGTATGCTGTGTGGGAAAGACAACTTCATAGGCATGAGGGGTATGCTATGTGGGAAAGACTACTTCATAGGCATGAGGGGTATGATATGTGGGAAAGACTACTTCATAGGCATGAGGGGTATGCTATGTGGGAAAGACTACTTCATAGGCATGAGGGGTATGCTATGTGGGAAAGACTACTTCATAGGCATGAGGGGTATGCTATGTGGGAAAAACTACTTCATAGGCATGAGGGGTATGCTATGTGGGAAAGACTACTTCATAGGCATGAGGGGTATGCTATGTGATAAAGACTACTTCATAGGCATGAGGGGTATGCTATGTGGGAAAGACTACTTCATAGGCATGAGGGGTATGCTATGTGGGAAAGACTACTTCATAGGCATGAGGGGTATGCTATGTGGGAAAGACTACTTCATAGGCATGAGGGGTATGCTATGTGGGAAAGACTACTTCATAGGCATGAGGGGTATGCTATGTGGGAAAGACTACTTCATAGGCATGAGGGGTATGCTATGTGATAAAGACTACTTCATAGGCATGAGGGGTATGCTGTGTGGGAAAGACTACTTCATAGGCATGAGGGGTATGCTATGTGGGAAAGACTACTTCATAGGCATGAGGGGTATGCTCTGTGGGAAAGACTACTTCATAGGCATGAGGGGTATGCTATGTGGGAAAGACTACTTCATAGGAATGAGGGGTATGCTATGTGGGAAAGACTACTTCATAGGCATGAGGGGTATGCTATGTGATAAAGACTACTTCATAGGCATGAGGGGTATGCTATGTGGGAAAGACTACTTCATAGGCATGAGGGGTATGCTCTGTGGGAAAGACTACTTCATAGGCATGAGGGGTATGCTGTGTGGGAAAGACTACTTCATAGGCATGAGGGGTATGCTATGTGAGAAAGACTACTTCATAGGCATGAGGGGTATGATATGTGGGAAAGACATATGAGGCAGACTTATCCGAGGCAATGGTCGGAATAGAGGAGAGTCAGATTCAAGACATTTTTGTCAGAACTGAAGAGAGACTAATATAATCTATGTCTGTGTTCTCGCCAAGACAAGGAAATCCCACTCAAGGGGTTATATTAATTGTCTCCCCACGAGGCATAGCACCAAGACAAGGAAATCCCACTCAAGGGGTTATATTAATTGACTCCCCACGAGGCATAGCACCAAGACAAGGAAATCCCACTCAAAGGGTTATATTAATTGTCTCCCCACGAGGCATAGCACAAAGACAAGGAAATCCCACTCAAAGAGTCATATTAATTGTCTCCCCACGAGGCATAGCACCAAGACAAGGAAATCCCACTCAAGGGGTTATATTAATTGTCTCCCCACGAGGCATAGCACCAAGACAAGGAAATCCCACTCAAGGGGTTATATTAATTGTATCCCCACGAGGCACAGCCTCTCACCCAGTTGTTTCCAACTAAATTAAAATAACACTGCGCCCTTGCAATTTAGTTTACAGAACCAAAACACAGTATTAATCAGCTACTATTATTGCTTCTCACTCTGTATAAAGGTCATCAACTACTATTATTGCTCTCACTCTATATAAAGGTCATCAGCTACTATTATTGCTCTCACTCTGTATAAAGGTCATCAACTACTATTATTGCTCTCACTCTATATAAAGGTCATCAGCTACTATTATTGCTCTCACTCTGTATAAAGGTCATCAGGTTTTGTACTCTTTTGTGTAAATCAGAATAACTAAGTTGAAACTAGTTATATATGCCGCTCTTAGAAAAGGTAAAAAAAAATGTAAAAAGTTATAATTGTTATGTGCTGGAAATATTGCATAATGAGCGTCTGTCTCGAGCCAAGTTTTTTTTTCTTCTTCAAATACATGTACTGCGCATTAAGACGAATATGTTAATAAGGGCAGTGGGATGAACTGTTGACAGAAATTATACAATGTCTACGCATGAGAAAATAGAAACATAAAATCTTTTGATATTGTTAGAGTATCGTCACATTTAAGTGATCGATGTAAAATGAAATGTACAACAAATAATTAATATATTTTATACGGTTAAGGTTTAACTTTCATCAGTTCTAATCTGGAAAATGTTCTATGGTAGGCAACGGTACGATGATGTGCAATATAATATGCCTACTGGGTACAGTTCTAACGAAGTGTGTAGTGACATCGGGACATTTCTAATTCATGGCTTTCTTGGAAATTTATATTTTCTGTCTTGGAAATATGGCAAGTGTTGCTATCACCAGTGCAATGATAGGCTACATGGAAATCTTTTTGTGGAATAGCATGTGGAATGGTGAATGAGCAACTCTGGTTGGTAGGTACAGGAGTTTACATTTACAATAGCATTATTATATTTGATTCAACTGGGGCGAATTGTTGTTGCTCGACAATGTTAGAAGAAACCAGTTCGACATAAAACATATCTGCTTTTTGCCGGTTTTGCTGTAGCACTTGAGAGAGTATGGTTTTGCGAGGCCAGTAACGTGTATTACCTGTTTGTCTTGAGCATCAAAGCTCGGCTTGTGTTTTTGTCTGTGTGTGCGTGGAAATGTGTGGAATGTTTTGTATGGTGTTATCAAAGTTGGAGATACCCTAAGTTGCTGTATGTGTGAATTTCTTTTTGTTACATATCTGTTGTTGTTGTTGTTGGATTTTATAACATCTCCGTCAGGAACAACAAAATACATCAAGGGTTTCGCGTGGACACCATGACGGAGACAACAGATTTGAGATAACCATACTGAGATAGAGTGAAGTTAGCAAACATACAGATTTCTCTGTCGCATGGGTGATAAAACTAAACTCTTTGCAACAATCTAAAGAGGAAGCGCCTATTGCTTCTAGTCAACATGAGCTACAAGGGTTGTCATTGAAAGACAAGATCAACAGCTGGAAATTAATAGACGAGTTGAGATATGAAGAAGGGGAAGAGTGCAATGGCCTAAGATGGATACAAAAGGACTGTGAAGAGTTTGACGATGACTTGGAAAACAGTTGAAATACTGCTCCGCATGGCAATGTCGACAGGAGGATCATATCCTTTGTTGCTATCGCTTATACTATAGGAAAGGAGAAAATTGGTGTCCACAAGATAATACAAAAGCCATAAACCCTTGGACCCAATAGACGACAATTCGAGCTCATGAAAATACGACTGGAGCTTCGGCCATTGAGAAAACAGTTCAGGGACGCTACACAAAAAGAGAAGTGGCGACTGAAACAGCTGCGGAAGGTTTTCGATAAAGGCTGCTTGAAGTTAGGAAAGTAAAATAACTGTGAGAGAAGAGTATGAAGTCATGACAGAAGAGTATGACGTCATGACAGAAAGCGATCTTCATCGCAAATCCCTTTAAATTTGCTTCATCTCTCTTGGGATAGGAACGATCTGTCCTTCTGGGATGTATCAGATAGGAAGCAGAAGTGTTCATGAAACACACACACTCTGATCCTCACAGAGAAGATAATCTGAGAGTGTCTAGGGATCTTACATGCAGAGCCACCATCTTGTGCCCTAGAAACGGGAAGCCCACCTGGAAAGAAGTATTTGAAGGTCTTAAGGAAAGGTAGATCTAGCTGAGCCCAACGACCTAGTGGTACCCCTAACAATGTGCACAAGATGTACCCTAAGTCGCTTAGACTCCTAACTGATATGAGTGATATGGGGGAAAGGGAGGATCCCTGATTGTTGGAATGACCCCGAAGTCTGCTTTGTACACTCCAAAGGAGGAGTCCAAACATATATGTCCCTTCCGGACGATATCGCTACTGAGTGTAAAAGTTTAAAAAAAAAACAATAAGAGGGAGACACTAGGGCAAAAAAGAATGTCAGGGATACGCGACAATCACCACTGACACACGTGTCCAGTCAATATGGTTCTTCACAACACTGGATGTGATTGTATCATGGGCTTGCACGAAGTTTAAGCCAAGGAAGTCCAGGACCATGGTGATGAGAAGCGGTTGGGTCACTTCCCAGGTTGTGATTAAGAACCAAGATGACGAAATTCCATCAATTCTGGATAGTTCTATCAAGTGCATTGGCAAGTGGCTTGATGCAAAGCTGAAAGACACAACCGACATTAAACGGCTAAAGAACCAGGTAGGAGAAAGGATGCGGAAAATTTACATTAAAATTTCCTGGAAAATTCAAGGCTTGTATGGACAGAATGGACTGATGTCTTAAATAGTCTGGCGGCTGATGCTGTAAGAGATTGCAACGACAACTAAGGAGAGCTTTAAGTGAACAATGAGTAATTTCCGCGCAGATGGCTTGTAGTCCCACCATCGTTCACAGGAATTGAGCTCTACACCAACTCTGGAATGCTCTGGCCACCACTGTCATCAGTTGTGGAAAAGTTCAAGATAGCTAAGGCATAGATACCTCTGATGCTCAAGTATTTGCAAACAAGATCACTGCTGCACGCATTAAAGTCATAACTGGTAAAATGTGGTCAGTTTCCCGTGCAGTGTTATTAGCAGAGTGTATTTTCCAGGAGAAGGACTTGGTGGGAGATACATAGAAGACAAAGCTTGGGATTAGGTCACACCTAGAACTGAAAGGAAGCTGACCCAACTATAATAAGGTAAATGATCCAGGATGAGCTACGGAACGCGGAGTAAGAAACCAGACAATCAAATATTATCCATCTGGGAAGCCAAGGGTCATTGTCCAGTTGGTCTTTACCAGTGAGGAAGCTAGCGTGGTCTGGTATCTGGAATAACCAACCTCTCCAGATCCAGTTTCTGCTGAGATCAGTGTATGATCTTTGCCATCTCCAACAAACGTGCACAAATGGGGCCTCATTGAGAATCCTGCTTGTCCTCTCTATGGTAAAGAGGTTGTCTAGAGCACCACATGTCAGAATACTAGACTTTATTAACACAAGGCATGAAAAGGTCCCGTGAGAGCTAGTAGAGGAAGAAAAAGAAGAAAAGGCCAGCAACAATCACCAGGAAAAGATTTATCAACTTTATCAAGATAGAGAAAACCAGCAACACTGCACCACAAGGGAGGGGAATGCCTAATGAAGCAGAGTTGAAACATACATATGGACCTTGAAAATTAATCAGATTTCCTGGAAATTGTCCAGACTCACTACATCCAGATATCAGATTTCCTGGAAATTGTCCAGACTCACTACATCCAGATGTCATCCAGAAAATTAATCAGATTTCCTGGAAATTGTCCAGACTCACTACATCTGGATGTACTGATTTGGTCAAGAGTCTAGAAGAAGCTGGTGGCCATTGAGTTAACTCTATCTTGGAAGGAGAGGTGTGATGTTGCCCACAAACGTTGCAATTGTGCATAACTAATGGAGACGTATATAAGCAAGAGATGGAGTACTTGGTTGTTCCCATTAGAGGTTGGAAGTATAGGGTTTCTTTCAATCAGTCTTGAAGGTGCTCAGTGCTCTAGGGATAACTGGCTGTGAATGAAGCGTGAATCCTGCTGCCAACCATCAACAGGTTGTGACCGATTAACAGAGCCACCCCACCATCAGGATGGTGGTCGGGATAAGAGGCAAAACACCCAGTGATAGATAGACCTGGCTGATGATGTTGGGATGGTGTTCCGGAATAAGAGACAAAACACCCAGTGATAGATAGACCTGGCTGATGATGTTGGGGATGGTGTTCAGGGATAAGAGGCAAAACACCCAGTGATAGATAGACCTGGCTGATGATGTTGGGATGGTGTTCCGGAATAAGAGACAAAACACCCAGTGATAGATAGACCTGGCTGATGATGTTGGGGATGGTGTTCCGGGATAAGAGGCAAAACACCCAGTGATAGACCTGGCTGATGATGTTGGGGATGGTGTTCCGGGATAAGAGACAATACACCCAGTGATAGACCTGACTGATGATGTTGGGGGTGGTGTTCCGGGATAAGAGGCAAAACACCCAATGATAGACCTGGCTGATGATGTTGGGGATGCAGTATTAGATACACTGTATTTCAATATTGTTAGAATATGAAAGTTTAATGGCATTTTACACCTTTTTTCATATAGTTCAAATTGCATTTGAGAACTGACTAAAATAAATAGGAAGTATACAACCTCTTTGTTATCCATATTTAAAATCTGATATTGTAACCATCAAAAACGTTCTAAAAGACATTTTACATACAAGGTTACTTTCTGCGCATAATTTAATGTTGTTTGGTAAAGTTGTGTTTGTAATGCTTTTTGCTTTAATCATTATTTCCTCTGTTAAAGCTATGGTACATGTTGTTGTTGTTGTTGTAGGGTGTAACACCATTTTTCAGCAATAATATAGGCTATACATTGTGTCCATTATAAATGGTGAAGGAAGAAGTTGGGAAAACCTTGGAAAGAACCACCAACCCATGAGAAGCTACTGGTAAGCTTTCTCACATACCCACATTGGCTGAATCCAAGACTTGAACCCATGCAGACAGAGGTGAGATGGCAGTGATCTGTAATGGAGAACACTTTGGACTACTCGGCCACTCAGGTCCCTCCTGTGGTATATATTATCAAACAAATGTTAAGCATTTAACAGTATAATTTTATTTTAAACTTTGCTTCCACAATATTAAATATTTTGTTTGGTAAATGAATCTGTGCTGTTAGGTAGTTAATTGTGAACTAAATGAAAATATAATAATTAGCATCACAATTTCTTCGATCTTCATAAGTGAATGGTGGACCTGTTGATATTTAAACAACTTTTATTTTAAAAGCATGCTAAATACAACAGTAAAAACTGATATTAAGTGCTGCAATGTCAGCTGTGTTAATACTATTTTTCTTTGGCCTAATATATATCTGTAAGTACAATGTATGGTATTAATTTCATCAAACAGTTGAAGCATTTCTGGTATTCAGTTGTAAGATTTTACGAGTCCAGCACATGAGTAAAGCTTGATGCAAGTTTGTCCGTGTTGCTGTGTTTTTGTTGATTGTTCATGGTTAACTTGAACATCTTTGACATCTGTATGTTATGTGAAGAACCAACATTACTTCTGGACCAAATTAAGAAAAGACCTAAAATAAATACATCACATTTTTTATGCTTCGTGAAGCTGTATCATCTACTTTATCTTACGATGTTTCCTTTTTTTGTGTTCTCGCTTTTAATGTGTAGCTTTCACTTTGTGAACATTTTCCAAGTTTCCTGCCAAATTAAATTCTCTGTGGTTCCTTTTGGCTCTCACACATATTACCTTTGGTATGACATGATATTTTGTTTATTTTACTCTATGTCTCTCTTCAAATCTAAATCTAAATTGAAAGAATGATTAATTACAAGGCGATTTATAAGTTTACTTGAAGTATAGATAATTAATTTCAAATTTATTAGAGAATAAAAAACATGAATTTAAAACATGTCCTTTTGTATTCAAAAGTTAAAAAACATATTAACCGAATTTTAAAGACCTTGTACTTACTGCCATCTTATTGATAAAAGGCATAAGCTAACGTTTAGAAAAGAGATGGTATAAAGAGGAATAGGTTTAAGGATAGTCTAAACCATGGAGAGACAAATACATGTTATGTTCATGGATACAACAAAGACTACATTAAATAAAGATAAGACAATAATGAAAACTACAATCTATTTAATTTATAAAAGATGGCTACATTTTACAAAACCTGAGACAAATTGAATAAAATAACCTTTTCATTCATGATGTTATTTTATCCGATTTGTCTAATCCAGAGCAACAGCAAAAATGTTTCAACTGGTCAAATATGATTGTATACTGCAGTCTTTTATCACTGAAATATTTTATCACATGACTGTGTCTACAGCACATTTTGTCTCTGACATGGTTGTACCTCTGGTATACATTTAGAGCATGAAAAGCCTCTACTCGACATTTGATAAGGGATGTTGTAGCAATTGTTCTAAAGGTCACTAAAGGTCACAACATATTCATCATATTTATTTATTAAGCATTTTCTTCTTCAACATCGCCGTTTGCAGAGAGGCTTCATGGTTGTGTTTTGCAGTCTCCAACATTTTATGCTACAGCGCTCTGTATGATCCTTTTAACATCGATATCTTCATTGCAGATAGAGGTACCTAGTAATCCCAGTTTAAATTGAAAAAAATCCAATGGAATGTATTATTCCCTTTCAAACCATGCAATAATTTTTCAGTTTTTTTTATAAAGAAGTTATTGGTTGGTATAAATATGTTAAACAGTGAGGCAGCATATGATTTGGTTATTTTACATCACCGACATATATTCTCTAAACGTTTTCATTTATATCATCTCTTTCAGTTAAATTTATACCTAATATCTTCATTCCCCTTGCAATAGCATTATTCAATCCCAGCAGGTATTCTTCCAATTCTGGAGTAATGGGATTGTTCCTATTTTTGTCTTCCATAAATAAAAAAATTTCCAACTGTCCATCTACAGCCACTCTGTCCATTTATCAGACTAAAATCTTCATTTTTTCATTTACTAAAAAGTGTCCGGGACCAGTGGCAAGAGTATCAAAGTCCTGAAGATTACACAAGAAGTGACTACGAATGCACTGCAAATACGAAATCATATTTAGATGAAACTAATCCATCATGAGACGATTTTACAATTCCTCAACTAGATTTAGATAAAACTAATCCATCATGAGACGATTTTACAATTCCTCAACTAGATTTAGATAAAACTAATCCATCATGAGACGATTTTATAACTAGATTATCATGCAGATTCATTGGTATAAAGAAGACATCATGTGAAATTTAAAAATAGATGAATAACAATATGAGTTGATGATAAATAATCTTATAATTAAAGACAGAAAGTTATATGTTATGATACAGATGGAAACTCAGTAAGAGTTTCTTAACTAAATAACCCCATAAAGATAGCTCAAAACTATAATAATAATAATAACAATAATAACAATAATAAGAAGAAGAAGAAGAAAAGTTGGATCCATATATAAATAGACAGAGGGTAAAGATTTTGGGAAAAGTTAAAATAGCATTCAAATATTTATTCCAAATTCAAGTTTCAAGAGCATTTGTTATCCCTGCATATTAAGGAGATGTGTTCCATGTATTACAAGTGTCAGGGTCTGCACAAAGTTCAAAATATGTACTAGAATCAACAGTCATCATCAGAAATCATATACAAGTCTATATGGATACTGAGATGCCCAAAACACACCAATATACTGTTCAATCACCAAGTATTAGAAGTGGAAAATGTAACAGATTATCAAAATGAAAAGATTTTTTTTATAGAGAACTCCCTCCTGCAGTAATGGGATTATTCCCTGCATAAGAGGGAAGAGAATTAGCGGGTGATATGAATTAGAAATTGTAAATCCTAAAATAGTGCAGATGATGACATCTTATATTTCAATGGATGAAAACAATTTGAAGAGATTGAAAAAGAAATTATTAGAGACACTGAAGCAGCCAAATTGAAAGGTATTGAAACTAATGATGTACAATTAGTTTAACATCTTATACAGTTGGAGAGAGTTTTAAAAGAAAATATTAAAGAAAAAATATTTAAGAAATTAAAGAAAAATTGCCATTAGGTGAAAGTCAGAAAAAAAACTTTTACAAAGGTTTCACAATAGATGATATTGTTTCTGCAATATTTATAAATGTATCAGATGTTCACTAGCAAAAGCAAATTTTGTAAAAGTTTTAGCATGGGTTGGTGAAGGAGTGGCAGTAGAGTTGACTTGTTTTGACATTGGGGGGTTTGGTATGTGAGTTTTTTTATTTATTAATGGTGTAAACTTGACAATAATAATGGTGACAAATATATAACATATTTTAAGAAAAATAAAGTATACCAGCTTAATCAAATATGAGCACCAATATAAATTTTAAAAAATTGTATTTAATGATAAGTATATTTTTTTTCTTTTACATTTTTAAATTACCATACATCACCCTGTCACAGGTCTTTCCAGTGACACAGACAGTGACCATAATACACTTAAAGCCTTCACTAGAAGTTGTAAATATGTTCTAACGTTTCTTATCTGTTAGCGTCATGTCCCACCCAGTCACACTATCCTGACACCAGGCCGACCAGTCCTAACACTAACCTCTTAATGCTGAGCACCTAGCAAGGCAGATGTTAGTACCATTTTTATAAGCCTCTGGTATGATTTGGCCAGTGTTCAAACCCATGACCTCTTGCATGTGAGGCAGAAGCTCTAACCACTAGGCCACCTGAGTGGTCATCCAAGGATTTAAAAATATGGTATTTTGTCAATGATATGCATGTTTGTCTATTAATCTGCCTAGATAGACTACTACTAAAGACCACAAGGTATGTTATTACTGCACAGTTGGTACAGGTAAAGGTATGCAACCGACACCTGGCATGGATGGGTTTATGTTGTGGTTTCTCCCATCTCTTTTGTTTAGTGTGTTGATTTGTGGCACTGATGCAATAAAAACTGCACGGTGTGTGATAAAGCCCACTACAGCTGCTGTAACATCCACGATTCAGTTCCACTTGACTGAGTGGAAATACATTATGCTTACTTGACATCCACCAGATTTCGTGGACTTTCAACATCTGCAGTGGATACTTAACCCCCTGCCCCATGTTCGCATCTACCATGTTAAGTGGGAAATCCATAATCCCCGATATGTGGACTATAAAAATATGAATGTGTATTTGTATGTATTATTCATTTGAATACATTTAAATACTTTGAGCAAAAATCAACTCTTCAACAAAAATCATAATGTTGGCGAGATAATGTATAAAAGCCAATAGACGGTTTAAAATGTAAACAACACAACAGTTTCCGCATACTATTTTAGGCATTTTACAAATAAAAGAAACCATTAAGCAGCACATATCCTAAAATGAAAAATAATTCATGCTACAATCAATAGATTCTTCCAGATTACAGTATATAACAGAAAATTTACATCCTTACCTTCTTAGATCTATTCATTGTACAAATTACAGCATGCAACAGAAACATTAAGCATCTAAACAATCTTATTCAAATGACTACAAATTACAGTATTCAATATAGAAATTAAGTCCATACTTTCATGGATCAAACCACTGTACAAATTACAGTATTCAATATAGAAAATTAATTCCATACCTTCTTGGATCAAACCACTGTACAAATTACAGTATGCAACAGAAAAATTAATTACATCCATACTTTCATTCCACAAATTACAGAATTCATTTGAGAAAACAATTCCATACATTTTGAATAAAATCACTGCACAAATTAATCAGAAAATGCATCATAACAAAGATGATGTTTTATGACCAGAAAGTTTTGTAAATCACATATTCTCATGTTCCCCTATTCCATCCCACCAACCCTGAAAAGTTTGTGCATCTAGGGTCAAGCACCCATTCCATCCCACCAACCCTGAAAACTTTGTGCATATGGTCAGTCACCCAAGTGTTAAGATCAGTGACTAGTTTTAGCTGCAAAGCTTTTTTCAACATGTCTAGTAAGCAAATATACAGTAGAACATGCCCAGTAAGCATATATACAGTAGAATATGCCTAGCAAGCATATATATAGTAGAACATGCATAGTAAGCAAATATACAGTAGAACATGCCTAGTAAGCAAATATACAGTAGAATGTGCCTAGTAAGCAAATATACAGTAGAATGTGCCTAGTAAGCATATGTATAGTAGAACATGCCTAGTAAGCAAATATACAGTAGAACATGCCTAGTAAGCATATACATGTATACAGTAGAACATGCCTAGTAAGCATATATACAGTAGAACATGCCCAGTAAGCATATATACAGTAGAATGTGCCTAGTAAGCATATATACAGTAGAACATGCCCAGTAAGCATATATACAGTAGAACATGCCCAGTAAGCATATCCAAAGCCTTCCATAAGAACAGGAGCCATCTTAAAAAACAATTTAAAATTGTTCCATGTGGTCATAAAAAGTTGAATTGCAATATCTGCTACATAATACTTGATACTGACCTTATAAAAAGCTTTGCAGATATTAAAAATATTACCTACAAACAACTAAATTAATTGAAGAAAAACCACACGTATGTATGATCATTACATGCTATTTTTATATATGTTGTAAAAATTAAAAAGAATATATATATATTGTTAAAAATATATTAATGTGTGTAAATACATGTATTGATATATGTGTGGATGATTAACAATATATGTGCATTTAAGTGTGAAAGAAAGTGATCATGACTGCCAAATGCAAACTATATATATATGTGTGTGTGTGTGTGTGTGTGTGTGTGTGTGATTATATCACTCATAGTGGGAGCTTAATAGCTGTTATGTCCTGATCTGGTGAGAGACAACTGACCCTGGGACCCCAAGTCAGCTACATATCTCACTATAGTAACAAGGTTGATCTTAATAGTTACTAAGTTATGATCCAGCATCACACAAACACCCATTCCCATTTAAACCCCATTTCACATCTGCTGTACCCCCATCTGATACTTGAATCAGTCATCACACACACCAATTTTCATCTGAAATTGCCTCAGGATACTTGAGAATTATTAAAATTTGTATGTAAAATAACCCCCTCCTGCCTATAACCACCCATAAGGTCTGTAAAAGAACCCCCTCCTGCCTATAACCACCCATAAGGTCTGTAAAACAACCCCTTCCTGCCTATAACCACCCATAAGGTCTGTAAAAGAACCCCCTCCTGCCTATAACCACCCATAAGGTCTGTAAAACAACCCCCTCCTGCCTATAACCACCCATAAGGTCTGTAAAACAACCCCCTCCTGCCTATAACCACCCATATGGTCTGTCAAACAACTCCTTCCTGCCTAGATCCACCTGTAGGGTTTGTAAAACTACTCCCTCCTGCCTAGATCCATCCATAGGGTCTGTCAAACACTCCTTCCTGCCTAGATCCACCTGTAGGGTTTGTAAAACAACCACCTCCAGCCTAGATCCACCCATAGGGTCTGTTAAACAACTCCAACCTGCCTAGATCCACCTGTAGAGTTTATAAAACACCCACTTCCTGCCTAGATCCACCTTTAGGGTTTATAAAACAAGCCCCTCCTGCCTAGATCCACCTGTAGATTGTGTAAAATAACCCACTTCTCCCTAGATCCAATTGTAAGGCGTGTAAATCAACCCCTTTCTTCCTAGATCCACCTGTAATGTCTGGTTCTAAATGTTCATATAGCCATCCATTTTGGAGTAGACAACAATATTTTCAAGGTAGCTTCCATTGTGACCATCTTAAAGGTTAGTCATTTTCATTAGGACCATGCAGACACCATAAGAACTCTTCAGATGTAAAACTCGTGTCAAAATAACTATTCAAACCAAGATTTTCAAGATGGCCACATATTGGATGTCAGATCAGCACAATTTTAATATAAGATCTACAAAACATTATAACAAGTCTTTTAGTGAAAATCCCATGAAAAAATGACCATTCATTTTGGAGAATTAGTGATATGATTTTCTGACCAACCACTATGGCAGCCATATTAGACCCCAGGATGGTATGACTTTCAAGGAGTAGCAATAAAAACATTTTCTAGGCGACTGCTATGTTGGTCGTACAGCACCATTTTCATTTAGGACCGAGCAGACATCATAATAAGTCTTTTAGTGGAAACCTCATGTTGATATGATGATCCATTCAAGAAGAGTAGAAATAACAAGATGATGGCCTCTTTGTGTCAACAATACTGGATGTCTGATCGGCACCATGTTCATTTAAGACCAACTGAACAGCATAAGATGTCTTTTGGTGAGAACCCTACATCAATATAACTTGTCTTCAGGAGGAGTTATGGTAAGATTTTCAAGATAGCTGCCAAGACGACCATCTTGGAGTTCAGATTCAGCACTATTTTTATTAAGGACCAACTGAACATCAAAAGAAATTTTAGTGAAAACCCTATGTGGATATAACCATCCATTCAGGAGTAGTAGCTATAACAAGATTTTCAAGATGGCTGCTGTGGCGGCTATGCTGGATGTCCAAGCAGCAACACTGTCATCTAGGACAAACTAGACCAAGGGATGAATGTCTGTGTAAAGTTTGATGGCAACTGTCCAATTGGTTCAGGAGGATAGTAATTACAATCTTGTACTAATGGATTGATGGCTGTTAGACAACGGACAACATACCATTCCATAACCCTACTGGTCTATGACCAGTAGAGCTAAAACCGCTTCAACTGAAAAAATGCCCCATGGTCAGTACTAACAACCTTTAGATTAGTCCCTTATGATATGTGTCAAGGTCAAGGTGTGTCAGCAAATGACATCTTTGTAGCAAAATATGTGATGCTTAGGTCTAAATTAAAAAGTATACTATTATACATTAATTTTTTAGAACAGTTGAATGAAATAAAAGTGTTGTTCAGAAAGAATGACGTTTTTTTTAATAAATAATTAGTTTGAGAGGAAACCAGTAAATCGTGGAAGGTTAATACTAACTCAAAGCAGCAGTAAATCCTGAACCGAAAATATCACATTTTCTGGTACATTTAATAACTAGGTACATCAATGTTTTTTATTCTTTTGATATTATCTTTAAATGTCTGTATACATACATCTGAATGTATGTATGTATGTATGTATGTAGTACACATATGTACAATGTCTAGAACAGAAACATCAGAATCTAAAATCATTTATTAAATGTAGCAAGATTTATTAGTGACATCTAAATTACACATTTAATAGCTCATTTGCTGACTGAAAGAGTTATGATTTTTTTAAAATATTTGATCAAGATTTCCTCTCCAGCAGGACAAAATCTTAAATTTTGCTCTTTGAGTCATAAATCTGTACATTCTATTTTCAAATATATATATATATATATATATATATATATATATATATATATATATATATATATATATCTTAATATAATTTCAAAGGTCTCCAAAAAATGGTCTGGTAAAAGTCTGAGCATTCTTGGCAATGTCAGAACATGAATTTCCCCAAATTTAGAAAATTAATTTTACTGAGATATGCCTTCTGCATCTAATTTAAAAATTATACATGATATCTTTTTAAACTTACAATTAAAATTTTTGACTTGAATGATCACAGCAAGTATGTCTAGATAAGTAAATTCTGAAATTGCATGAAATGTCATTTTGCAGTGTTGTTTGTACAGTGTTGGATCAACAAATGTATTTTTGCAGTGTTGCTTGACAGTATTGGACCAAAAAATATCTCTTTGCAGTGTTGTTTGCACAGTGTTGGACCAAGAATGTCTTATTGTACATTTGCTTGAACAGTGTTGGACCGAAAATGTCTTTTTGCAGTGTTGCTTGTACAGTGTTGGACAAAAGCACATCTGATGAATAACAGCAATTAGGAATTTTACCAGACCCTCATATGACAGATCTCTCAAAGCGAACAAGTTTAAAAGAATGAACTAAATTGACAGGCCTCTGAGACAAGTGAGAGTCAATATGAATGAGACTAAAATGACAGATTTCTTTCTGAATATCTGAGTACAAAATAGGTAACTCTTGTAAAACAAAACTATCATCAAGGTGGTAGGGGACAGTTGCATAAATTGGCCCTTGGCAAATTTCTTAACTTAAGGTTATGATGGGACTTTCTGAGTTACTGTTGTTTAATAATTAAAGATATAGATATGTTTATGAATTAAGTGTTGCAGGATTATATTGTTCTTGAAAATGACGTGAGGCATGTACACCTCATAATGTATTAAGATGGCTCCTTAGGTCTCCTGACACAGCTCTGTATATTGGGTTCCAGTTTCACCAACAACTCTCAAAGTTTAGTCTATACTTATAACTGTGACATCTGATTGGTGAATTTCAAGTCAGACCTGTATTTAAGTCAATCAGATGACTGTAATTTAGACTTCAGTTAAAATCCAGACTTTATTATGGATACCTAATCCTAATGTTTGTAGGTTTTTCAAAATAATTTTTTTTCCTTTCAGCATTAAAGCCAGCATTACTTATTTTATATACTGTTTTGGAATACAGATACATATCCCTTCATTTTTACTGTGATGCCACCCCGTTAGAATATGAATATCCCTTCATTTATACTGTGATGCCAGCCAGAATATGGATATCCCTTCATTTATACTGTAATTCCACCCAGATAAAATATGGATACATATCCCTTCATTTATACTGTGATGCCACCCAGTTAAAATATGGATACATATCCCTTCATTTATACTGTGATGCCAATCAGTTAGAATATGAATATCCCTTCATTTATACTGTGATGCCACCCAGTTGAAATATGGATACACATCCCTTCATTTATACTGATTCCACCCAGTTAGAATACAAATATCCCTTCATTTATAATGTGATTCCACCCAGAATATGAATATCCCTTCATTTATAATGTGATTCCACCCAGTTAAAATATGGATACATATCCCTTCATTTATTGTGTGATGCCACCCAGTTAAAATATGAATACATATCCCTTCATTTATACTGTGATGCCATTCAGTTAGAATATGGATATGTGTCCCTTCATTTTTACTGTGATGCCAGCCAGAATATGGATATCCCTTCATTTATACTGTGATGCCACCCAGTTGAAATATGGATACATATCCCTTCATTTATACTGTGATTCCACCCAGTTAGAATATGAATATCCCTTCATTTATAATGTGATTCCACCCAGAATATGAATATCCCTTCATTTATAATGTGACTCCACCCAGTTAAAATATGGATACATATCCCTTCATTTATTGTGTGATGCCACCCAGTCAAAATATGGATACATATCCCTTCATTTATACTGTGATGCCATTCAGTTAGAATATGGATATGTGTCCCTTCACTTTTACTGTGATGCCAGCCAGAATATGGATATCCCTTCATTTATACTGTGATGCCACCCAGTTGAAATATGGATACATATCCCTTCATTTATACTGTGATTCCACCCAGAATATGGATATACCTTCATTTATACTGTGATTCCACCCAGTTAAAATATGGATACATATCCCTTCATTTTTACTGTGATTCCACCCAGTTAGAATATGAATATCCCTTCATTTATACTGTGATGCCACTCAGTTAGAATATGGAAGTGTCCCTTCATTTATACTGTGATGCCAGCCAGAATATGGATATTCCTTCATTTATAATGTGATTCCACCCAGTTAGAATATGGATACATATCCCTTCATTTATACTGTGATTCCACCAGTTAGAAAATGAATATCCCTTCATTTATAATGTGATTCCACCCAGTTAAAATATGGATACATATCCCTTCATTTATTGTGTGATGCCACCCAGTTAAAATATGAATACATATCCCTTCATTTATACTGTGATGCCATTCAGTTAGAATATGGATATGTGTCCCTTCATTTTTACTGTGATGCCAGCCAGAATATGGATATCCCTTCACTTATACTGTGATGCCACCCAGTTGAAATATGGATACATATCCCTTCATTTATACTGTGATTCCACCCAGTTAGAATATGAATATCCCTTCATTTATAATGTGAGTCCACCCAGAATATGAATATCCCTTCATTTATAATGTGATGCCACCCAGTTAAAATATGGATACATATCCCTTCATTTATACTGTGATGCCACCCAGTTAAAATATGGATACATATCCCTTCATTTATACTGTGATGCCATTCAGTTAGAATATGGATATGTGTCCCTTCACTTTTACTGTGATGCCAGCCAGAATATGGATATCCCTTCATTTATACTGTGATGCCACCCAGTTGAAATATGGATACATATCCCTTCATTTATACTGTGATTCCACCCAGAATATGGATATCCCTTCATTTATACTGTGATTCCACCCAGAATATGGATATCCCTTCATTTATACTGTGATTCCACCCAGTTAAAATATGGATACATATCCCTTCATTTTTACTGTGATTCCACCCAGTTAGAATATGAATATCCCTTCATTTATACTGTGATGCCACTCAGTTAGAATATGGAAATGTGTCCCTTCATTTATACTGTGATGCCAGCCAGAATATGGATATTCCTTCATTTATACTGTGATTCCACCCAGTTAGAATATGGATACATATCCCTTCATTTATACTGTGATTCCACCAGTTAGAATATGAATATCCCTTCATTTATAATGTGATTCCACCCAGAATATGAATATCCCTTCATTTATAATGTGATTCCACCCAGTTAAAATATGGATACATATCCCTTCATTTATACTGTGATGCCACCCAGTTAAAATATGGATACATATCCCTTCATTTATACTGTGATGCCACCCAGTTAAAATATGAATATCCCTTCATTTATACTGTGATGCCACCCCGTTAGAATATGAATATCCCTTCATTTATACTGTGATTCCACCCAGAATATGGATATCCCTTCATTTATACTGTGATGCCACCCAGTTAAAATATGGATACATATCCCTTCAATTATACTGTGATGCCACTCAGTTAGAATATGGATATGTGTCCCTTCATTTTTACTGTGATGTCATTCAGAATATAGATATGTGTGCCTTCATTTTACTGTGATGTCAAAGTTCTGGTCCTAGTTGTTGGTTAACAGAAATGCTTACAGTTTCCAACAAACTAAAACAATTAAGGTAAAAAAAAGATGCACACTTTACATATATATATATATATATATATATATATATATATATATATATATATATAAAAATTAGTAATGTATGTGAATACACCTGAAGAGCATCCATAAAGATGATGTGAAATTGAGAAATGCGAAAGCACTCGAAGGAATAAAGCATAGATATTTTTCTGATCTTCTGTGATATTAACTAATTTTTCTATGCATTATCCAAAACATGGACAGATTTATTGTTTCATATATATATATATATATATATATATATATATATATATATAATATATATATATATATATTCCAGCAATTAAAACAGTTCTTATGTGTGATGGGTTTAAATACTGACATTCCTTTCCAACAACGTAACAACCCACACAAATAAACTGGAAATATCTTATTATACCATAAACAATTACCACACGATAGCAAAACAAAGAAATTACCCAATCACCCATCACAAATCATATAAATTATGAACAAGAGTTGAAATCAAGCTAGAGCTTTGCTAATAAGAAACTTACACAAATCTCTTCCCCCACCACATTAAAAGTGATTTTAGTTTTCTGATTTAATGACCATTGTATATTTGGTATCATTTTTTAAACAATGTCCTACTCTACCGACAATGAAGAGATCTAGTGCCCAAGTGTTTGCAAACTGGCTTTCATTCCTGACTATCCGGAATATTCTTTCTGTCCTCATTTGTTAACTGAGGCACCTTGAATGGAACTTGTTTCCACTTTTTGAATTTCTTTGGTGTACCTCCTTGGCCCACAACAACAAATTTGTCTATTTTGATTACAGGTAATTTTTGAAGCCTGTAAATACAGAATTGACCGAAATCCTCATCACAATTGCCACAAAATATTTTGCCAATAAATTTAATTTCTGTATCTTCATATCCACGATTTTTGCGGAAATTAACTCTTTGTCCAAATGATGGATCAATAACTACAAAATGTGAATTCTGAATTTGTCGTATGTCATATGACTTACAAATGAAATGATCGCATGCAACACAACGCAAATCATACTCTCCAAGTGCTAAGCGATTTTCCTTTTGTTTAGCCTCACGATCAAGTTTCTCCTGATCCTGAATCTGTCTCAGAGATTTTGTGAAACCTTGTGGATCCTGCTGTATGTCTGTCTTTAGCTCACTGACAGCCTTCTGCATAAGTTCTTCACGCATCATATTAATCTCTTCTTTTTGAGCTGTCCCTTTTCCTTCTTGGGCAACAACATGGTATTTACTGTCCATAGCCCTAGCTCTGCCTGTATAAAAAATTATATATGAAGTATTTACAGTCCATAGCCCTTGCTCTGCCTGCATGAAAAATTATATATGAAGTATTTACTGTCCATAGCCCTTACTCTGCCTACATAAAAAATTATATATGAAGTATCTCCTGTCTATAGCCCTTGCTCTGACTGCATGAAAAATTATATATGAAGCATTTACTGTCCATAGCCCTTACTCTGCCTACATAAAAAATTATATATGAAGCATTTACTGTCCATAGCCCTTACTATGCCTGCATTTAAAATTATATATGAAGTATTTACTGTCCATAGCCCTAGCTCGATCTTATCTGCCTATATGAAAAATTATATATGAAGTATTTACTATCCACAGCCCTTGCGCTGTTTGCATTTAAAAGTATATATGAAGTATTTACTGTCCATAGCCCTTAGTCTGCCTACATAAAAAATTATATATGAAGTATCTACAGTCCATAGCCATTGCTCTGACTGCATAAAAAATTATACATCAAGTATTTACTGTAAATAGCCCTTACTCTGACTGCCTTTAAAATTATATATGAAGTATTTACAGTCCACAGCCCTTGCTCTGACTGACTTTAAAATTATATATGAAGTATTTACAGTCAATAGGCCTTACTCTGCCTGCATTTAAAATTATATATGAAGTATTTACAGTCCATAGCCCTTAATCTGACTGCCTTTAAAATTATATATGAAGAATTTACTGTCCATAGCCCTAGCTCGATCTTATCTGCCTATATGAAAAATTATATATGAAGTATTTACTATCCACAGCCCTTGCGCTGTTTGCATTTAAAATTATACATGAAGTATTTACAGTCCACATCCCTTACTCTGACTGCCTTTAAAATTATACATGAAGTATTTACAGTCCACAGCCCTTACTCTGACTGCCTTTAAAATTATACATGAAGTATTTACAGTCCAAAGCCCTTACTCTGACTGCCTTTAAAATTATATATGTAGTATTTACAGTCCACAGCCCTTGCTCTGACTGACTTTAAAATTATATATGAAGTATTTACAGTCCATAGGCCTTACTCTGCCTGCTTTTAAAATTATATATGAAGTATTTACAGTCCGCAGCCCTTGCTCTGACTGCATTTAAAATTATATATGAAGTATTTACAGTCCGCAGCCCTTGCTCTGACTGCATTTAAAATTATATATGAAGTATTTACAGTCTGCAGCCATTACTCTGACTGCCTTTAAAATTATACATGAAGTATTTACAGTCCACAACCCTTACTCTGACTGCCTTTAAAATTATATATGAAGTATCTACTGTCCACAGCCCTTGCTCTGACTGACTTTAAAATTATATATGAAGTATTTACAGTCCACAGCCCTTGCTCTGATTGACTTTAAAATTATATATGAAGTATTTACAGTCCATAGCCCTTACTCTGCCTGCATTTAAAATTATGTATGAAGTATTTACAGTCCATAGCCCCTAATCTGACTGCCTTTAAAATTATATATGAAGTATTTACTGTCCATAGCCCTTACTCTGACTGCCTTTAAAATTATATATGAAGTATATACAGTCCACAGCCCTTGCTCTTCCTGCATTTAAAATTATATATGAAGTATTTACAGTCCACAGCCCTTACTCTGACTGCCTTTAAAATCATATATGAAGCATTTACAGTCCACAGCCCTTACTCTTCCTGCATTTAAAATTATACATGAAGTATTTAAAGTCCATAGCCCTTACTCTGACTGCATTTAAAAATTATATATGAAGTATTTACAGTCCATAGCCCTTACTCTGACTACCTCCAAAATTATGAATGACGTATTTACAGTCCATAGCCCTTACTCTGGCTGCATTTAAAATTATGAATGAAGTATTTACAGTCCAAAGCCCTTGCTTTCCTGCATTTAAAATTATATATGAAGTATTTATAGTCAATAGCCCTTGCTTTGCCTGCATGAACAAAAATATATATAAAGTATTTACGGTCCAAAGCCCTTGCTCTCCCTGCATTTAAAATTATATATGAAGTCTTTATACTCAATAGCCCCTGCTCTTCCTGCATTTAAAATTATATATGAAGTATTTACAGTCTAAAGCCCTTGCTCTCCCTGCATTTAAAATTATGTATGAAGTATTTACGGTCCAAAGCCCTTGCTCTCCCTGCATTTAAAATTATATATGAAGTCTTTACTGTCCATAGCCCTTACTCTGCCTGCATTTAAAATTTTACATGAAGTATTTACAGTCCATAGCCCTTACTATGCCTGCATTTAAAATTATATACGAAGTATTTACTGTCCATAGCCCTTACTCTGCCTGCATTTAAAATTATGTATGAAGTATTTACAGTCCATAGCCCTTACCATGCCTGCATTTAAAATTATGTATGAAGTATATACAGTCCATAGCCCTTACTCTGCCTGCATTTAAAATTTTACATGAAGTATTTACAGTCCATAGTCCTTACTCTGACTGCATTTAAAATTATATATTAAGTATTTACAGTCCATAGCCCATGCTCTGCCTGCACTTAAAATTATGTATGAAGTATTTACAGTCCATAGCCCTTACTCTGACTGCATTTAAAATTATACATGAAGTATTTACTGTCCATAGCCCTTACTCTGCCTGCATTTAAAATTTTACATGAAGTATTTACAGTCCATAGCCCTTACTATGCCTGCATTTAAAATTATTTACGAAGTATTTACTGTCCATAGCCCTTACTCTGCCTGCATATAAAATTATGTATGAAATATTTACAGTCCATAGCCCTTACCATGCCTGCATTTAAAATTATGTATGAAGTATATACAGTCCATAGCCCTTACTCTGCCTGCATTTAAAATTATACATGAAGTATTTACTGTCCATAGCCCTTACTCTGCCTGCATTTAAAATTATGTATGAAGTATTTACTGTCCATAGCCCTTACTATGCCTGCATTTAAAATTATGTATGAAGTATATACAGTCCATAGCCCTTACTCTGCCTGCATTTAAAATTATACATGAAGTATTTACTGTCCATAGCCCTTACTCTGCCTGCATTTAAAATTATGTATGAAGTATTTACAGTCCATAGCCCTTGCTCTGCCTGCATTTAAAATTATATATGAAGTATTTACAGTCCATAGCCCTTACTCTGATTGCATTTAAAATTATATATGAAGTATTTACTGTTAATAGCCCTTACTCTGACTGCATTTAAAATTATGTATGAAGTATTTACAGTCCATAGCCCTTACTCTGACTGCATTTAAAATTATGTATGAAGTATTTACAGTCCACAGCTCTTACTCTGACTGCATTTAAAATTATATATTAAGTATTTACTGTCAATAGCCCTTACTCTGATTGCATTTAAAATTATGTATGAAGTATTTACAGTCCATAGCCCTTACTCTGACTGCATTAAAAATTATATATGAAGTATTTACAGTCCATAGCCCTTGCTCTTCCTGCATTCAAAATTATATATGAAGTATTTACAGTCCATTGCCCTTACTCTGACTGCCTTTAAAATTATATATGAAGTATATACAGTCCACAGCCCTTGCTCTTCCTGCATTTAAAATTATATATGAAGCATTTACAGTCCACAGCCCTTACTCTTCCTGCATTTAAAATTATACATGAAGTATTTACAGTCCATAGCCCTTACTCTGACTGCATTTAAAATTATATATTAAGTATTTACTGTCAATAGCCCTTACTCTGATTGGATTTAAAATTATGTATGAAGTATTTACAGTCAATAGTCCTTGCTCTTCCTGCATTTAAAATTATGTATGAAGTATTTACTGTCAATAGCCCTTACTCTGATTGCATTTAAAATTATATATGATGTATTTACAGTCCATAGCCCTTGCTCTTCCTGCATTTAAAATTATGTATGAAGTATTTACAGTCCATAGCCCTTGCTCTTCCTGCATTTAAAATTATGTATGAAGTATTTACTGTCAATAGCCCTTACTCTGATTGCATTTAAAATTATGTATGAAGTATTTACAGTCCATAGCCCTTGCTCTTCCTGCATTTAAAATTATGTATGAAGTATTTACTGTCAATAGCCCTTACTCTGATTGCATTTAAAATTATGTATGAAGTATTTACTGTCAATAGCCCTTACTCTGACTGCATTTAAAATTATGAATGAAGTATTTACAGTCCACAGCCCTTGCTCTGCCTGCAGTTAGAATTATATATGAAGTATTTACAGTCCACAGCCCTTGTGCTGCCTGCATTTAAAATTATAGATGAAGTATTTATAGTCAATAGCCCTTACTCTGATTGCATTTAAAATTATATATGAAGTATTTACTGTCCATAGCCCTTGCTCTGATTGCATTTAAAATTATATATGAAGTATTTACTGTCCATAGCCCTTACTCTGATTGCATTTAAAATTATATATGAAGTATTTACAGTCCATAGCCCTTACTCTGCCTGCATTTAAAATTATGTATGAAGTATTTACAGTCCATAGCCCTTACTCTGACTGCATTTAAACTTATATATGAAGTATTTACAGTCCACAGCCCTTGTGTAGCCTGCATTTAAAATTATATATGAAGTATTTACATCCCATAGCCCTTACTCTGACTGCATCTAAAATTATATCTGAAGTATTTACAGTCCATAGCCCTTACTCTGCCTGCATTTAAAATTATATATGATGTATTTACAGTCCATAGCCCTTACTATGCCTGCATTTAAAATTATATACGAAGTATTTAGTGTCCATAGCCCTTACTCTGATTGCATTTAAAATTATATATGAAGTATTTACTGTCCATAGCCCTTACTCTGATTGCATTTAAAATTATGTATGAAGTATTTACAGTCCATAGCCCTTGCTCTGCCTGCATTTAAAATTATGTATGAAGTATTTACAGTCCATAGCCCTTGCTCTCCCTGCATTTAAAATTATATATGAAGTATTTATAGTCAATAGCCCTTACTCTGCCTGCCTTTAAAATTATATATGAAGTATTTACTGTCCACAGCCCTTGCTCTCTCTGCATTTAAAATTTTACATGAAGTATTTACTGTCAATAGCCCTTGCTCTGCCAGCATCAAAAATTATATATGAAGTATTTACAGTCCATAGCCCTTACTCTGACTGCCTTTAAAATTAGATATGAAGTATTTACAGCCAATAGCCCATACTCTGACTGCCTTTAAAATTATATATGAAGTATTTACAGTCCATAGCCCTTGCTCTGCCTGCATTTAAAATTATACATGAAGTATTTACAGTCCATAGCCCTTGCTCTGCCTGCATTTAAAATTATATATGAAGTATTTACAGTCCATAGCCCTTGCTCTGCCTGCATTTAAAATTTTACATGAAGTATATACAGTCCATAGCCCTTACTCTGACTGCCTTTAAAATTATATATGAAGTATTTACAGTCCATAGCACTTACTCTGACTGCATTTAAAATTATATATGAAGTATTTACAGTCCATAGCCCTTACTCTGACTGCATTTAAAATTATATATCAAGTATTTACTGTCCACAGCCCTTACTTTGCCTGCATTTAAAATTTTACATGAAGTATTTACAGTCCATAGCCCTTACTATGCCTGCATTTAAAATTATATATGAAGTATTTACTGTGCATAGCCCTTACTCTGCCTGCATTTAAAATTATGTATGAAGTATTTACAGTCCATAGCCCTTAGTATGCCTGCATTTAAAATTATACATGAAGTATTTACAGTCCACAGCCCTTGTGCTGCCTGCATTTAAAATTATGTATGAAGTATTTACAGTCCATAGCCCTTGCTCTGACTGCATTTAAAATTATATATGAAGTATTTACAGTCAAAGCCCTTGCTCTGCCTGCATTTAAAATTATATATGAAGTATTTACAGTCCATAGCCCTTACTCTGAATGCATTTCAAATTATGTATGAAGTATTTACAGTCAATAGCCCTTACTCTGACTGCATTTAAAATTATATATGAAGTATTTACTGTCCATAGCCCTTGCTCTGCCTGCATTTAAAATTATATATGAAGTATTTACTGTCCATAGCCCTTACTCTGATTGCATTTAAAATTATATATGAAGTATTTACTGTCCATAGCCCTTACTCTGATTGCATTTAAAATTATGTATGAAGTATTTACAGTCCATAGCACTTGCTCTTCCTGCATTTAAAATTATGTATGAAGTATTTACAGTCCATAGCCCTTACTCTGATTGCATTTAAAATTATATATGAAGTATTTACTGTCCATAGCCCTTGCTCTGATTGCATTTAAAATTATGTATGAAGTATTTACAGTCCACAGCCCTTACTCTGATTGCATTTAAAATTATGTATGAAGTATTTACTGTCCATAGCCCTTACTCTAATTGCATTTAAAATTATGTATGAAGTATTTACAGTCCACAGCCCTTACTCTGACTGCATTTAAAATTGTATATGAAGTATTTACTGTCCATAGCCCTTACTCTGATTGCATTTAAAATTATGTATGAAGTATTTACAGTCCACAGCCCTTACTCTGACTGCATTTAAAATTATGTATGAAGTATTTACAGTCCACAGCCCTTACTCTGACTGCATTTAAAATTATATATGAAGTATTTACAGTCCATAGCCCTTACTCTGACTACATTTAAAATTATATATGAAGTATTTACAGTCCATAGCCCTTACTCTGATTGCATTAAAATTATGTATGAAGTACTTACAGTCCACAGCCCTTACTCTGATTGCATTTAAAATTATGTATGAAGTATTTACTGTCCATAGCCCTTACTCTGATTGCATTTAAAATTATGTATGAAGTATTTACAGTCCACAGCCCTTACTCTGACTGCACTTAAAATTATATATGAAGTATTTACAGTCCATAGCCCTTACTCTGACTGCATTTAAAATTATATATGAAGTATTTACTGTCAATAGCCCTTACTCTGATTGCATTTAAAATTATGTATGAAGTATTTACAGTCCATAGCCCTTACTCTGACTGCATTTAAAATTATATATGTAGTATTTACAGTCCACAGCCCCTACTCTGACTGCATTTAAAATTATATATGAAGTATTTACAGTCCATAGCCCTTGCTCTTCCTGCATTTAAAATTATGTATGAAGTATTTACAGTCCATAGCCCTTATTCTGACTGCATTTAAAATTATATATGAAGTATTTACAGTCCACAGCCCTTGTGCTGCCTGCATTTAAAATTATATATGAAGTATTTACAGTCCATAGCCCTTACTCTGACTGCATTTAAAATTATGTATGAAGTATTTACAGTCCATAGCCCTTACTCTGACTGCATTTAAAATTATATATGAAGTATTTACAGTCCACAGCCCTTGTGCTGCCTGCATTTAAAATTATATATGAAGTATTTACAGTCCATAGCCCTTACTCTGCGTGCATTTAAAATTATATATGAAGTATTTACAGTCCACAGCCCTTGTGCTGTCTGCATTTAAAATTATATATGAAGTATTTACAGTCCACAGCCCTTGTGCTGCCTGCATTTAAAATTATGTATGAAGTATGTACAGTCCACAGCCCTTACTATGCCTGCATTTAAAATAATATATGAAGTATTTACAGTCCATAGCCCTTACTCTGATTGCATTTAAAATTATATATGAAGTATTTACAGTCAATAGCCCTTACTCTGATTGCATTTAAAATTATACATTAAGTATTTACTGTCCATAGCCCTTGCTCTTCCTGCATTTAAAATTATGTATGAAGTATTAAAAGTCCATAGCCCTTACTCTGACTGCATTTAAAATTATGTATGAAGTATTTACAGTCCATAGCCCTTACTCTGACGGCATTAAAATTATATATGAAGTATTTACTGTTGATAGCCCTTACTCTGATTGCATTTAGAATTATGAATGCAGTATTTACTGTCCATAGCCCTTACTCTGACTGCATTTAAAATTATATCTGAAGGATTTATAGTCAATAGCCCTTACTCTGATTGCATTTAAAATTATGTATGAAGTATTTACTGTCAATAGCCCTTACTCTGATTGCATTTAAAATTATATATGAAGTATTTACAGTCCATAGCCCTTACTCTGACTGCATTTAAAATTATGTATGAAGTATTTACTGTCCATAGCCCTTGCTCTTCCTGCATTTAAAATTATATATGAAGTATTTACAGTCCATAGCCCTTACTCTGAATGCATTTCAAATTATGTATGAAGTATTTACAGTCAATAGCCCTTACTCTGACTGCATTTAAAATTATATATGAAGTATTTACTGTCCATAGCCCTTGCTCTGCCTGCATTTAAAATTATATATGAAGTATTTACTGTCCATAGCCCTTACTCTGATTGCATTTAAAATTATATATGAAGTATTTACTGTCCATAGCCCTTACTCTGATTGCATTTAAAATTATGTATGAAGTATTTACAGTCCATAGCACTTGCTCTTCCTGCATTTAAAATTATGTATGAAGTATTTACAGTCCATAGCCCTTACTCTGATTGCATTTAAAATTATATATGAAGTATTTACTGTCCATAGCCCTTGCTCTGATTGCATTTAAAATTATGTATGAAGTATTTACAGTCCACAGCCCTTACTCTGATTGCATTTAAAATTATGTATGAAGTATTTACTGTCCATAGCCCTTACTCTAATTGCATTTAAAATTATGTATGAAGTATTTACAGTCCACAGCCCTTACTCTGACTGCATTTAAAATTGTATATGAAGTATTTACTGTCCATAGCCCTTACTCTGATTGCATTTAAAATTATGTATGAAGTATTTACAGTCCACAGCCCTTACTCTGACTGCATTTAAAATTATATATGAAGTATTTACAGTCCATAGCCCTTACTCTGACTACATTTAAAATTATATATGAAGTATTTACAGTCCATAGCCCTTACTCTGATTGCATTAAAATTATGTATGAAGTATTTACAGTCCACAGCCCTTACTCTGATTGCATTTAAAATTATGTATGAAGTATTTACTGTCCATAGCCCTTACTCTGATTGCATTTAAAATTATGTATGAAGTATTTACAGTCCACAGCCCTTACTCTGACTGCATCTAAAATTATATATGAAGTATTTACAGTCCATAGCCCTTACTCTGACTGCATTTAAAATTATATATGAAGTATTTACTGTCAATAGCCCTTACTCTGATTGCATTTAAAATTATGTATGAAGCATTTACAGTCCATAGCCCTTACTCTGACTGCATTTAAAATTATATATGTAGTATTTACAGTCCACAGCCCCTACTCTGACTGCATTTAAAATTATATATGAAGTATTTACAGTCCATAGCCCTTGCTCTTCCTGCATTTAAAATTATGTATGAAGTATTTACAGTCCATAGCCCTTACTCTGACTGCATTTAAAATTATATATGAAGTATTTACAGTCCACAGCCCTTGTGCTGCCTGCATTTAAAATTATATATGAAGTATTTACAGTCCATAGCCCTTACTCTGACTGCATTTAAAATTATGTATGAAGTATTTACAGTCCATAGCCCTTACTCTGACTGCATTTAAAATTATATATGAAGTATTTACAGTCCACAGCCCTTGTGCTGCCTGCATTTAAAATTATATATGAAGTATTTACAGTCTATAGCCCTTACTCTGCCTGCATTTAAAATTATATATGAAGTATTTACAGTCCACAGCCCTTGTGCTGTCTGCATTTAAAATTATATATGAAGTATTTACAGTCCACAGCCCTTGTGCTGCCTGCATTTAAAATTATGTATGAAGTATGTACAGTCCACAGCCCTTACTATGCCTGCATTTAAAATTATATATGAAGTATTTACAGTCCATAGCCCTTACTCTGATTGCATTTAAAATTATATATGAAGTATTTACAGTCAATAGCCCTTACTCTGATTGCATTTAAAATTATACATTAAGTATTTACTGTCCATAGCCCTTGCTCTTCCTGCATTTAAAATTATGTATGAAGTATTAAAAGTCCATAGCCCTTACTCTGACTGCATTTAAAATTATGTATGAAGTATTTACAGTCCATAGCCCTTACTCTGACGGCATTAAAATTATATATGAAGTATTTACTGTTGATAGCCCTTACTCTGATTGCATTTAGAATTATGAATGCAGTATTTACTGTCCATAGCCCTTACTCTGACTGCATTTAAAATTATATCTGAAGGATTTATAGTCAATAGCCCTTACTCTGATTGCATTTAAAATTATGTATGAAGTATTTACTGTCAATAGCCCTTACTCTGATTGCATTTAAAATTATATATGAAGTATTTACAGTCCATAGCCCTTACTCTGACTGCATTTAAAATTATGTATGAAGTATTTACTGTCCATAGCCCTTGCTCTTCCTGCATTTAAAATTATGTATGAAGTATTTACAGTCCATAGCCCTTACTCTGACTGCATTTAAAATTATGTATGAAGTATTTACAGTCCATAGCCCTTACTCTGACGGCATTTAAAATTATATATGAAGTATTTACAGTCCACATCCCTTGTGCTGCCTGCATTTAAAATTATATATGAAGTATTTACTGTCCATAGCCCTTACTCTGATTGCATTTAAAATTATGTATGAAGTATTTACAGTCCATAGCACTTGCTCTTCCTGCATTTAAAATTATGTATGAAGTATTTACAGTCCATAGCCCTTACTCTGATTGCATTTAAAATTATATATGAAGTATTTACTGTCCATAGCCCTTGCTCTGATTGCATTTAAAATTATGTATGAAGTATTTACAGTCCACAGCCCTTACTCTGATTGCATTTAAAATTATGTATGAAGTATTTACTGTCCATAGCCCTTACTCTAATTGCATTTAAAATTATGTATGAAGTATTTACAGTCCACAGCCCTTACTCTGACTGCATGTAAAATTATATATGAAGTATTTACTGTCCATAGCCCTTACTCTGATTGCATTTAAAATTATGTATGAAGTATTTACAGTCCACAGCCCTTACTCTGACTGCATTTAAAATTATATATGAAGTATTTACAGTCCATAGCCCTTACTCTGACTACATTTAAAATTATATATGAAGTATTAAAAGTCCATAGCCCTTACTCTGATTGCATTAAAATTATGTATGAAGTATTTACAGTCCACAGCCCTTACTCTGATTGCATTTAAAATTATGTATGAAGTATTTACTGTCCATAGCCCTTACTCTGATTGCATTTAAAATTATGTATGAAGTATTTACAGTCCACAGCCCTTACTCTGACTGCATTTAAAATTATATATGAAGTATTTACAGTCCATAGCCCTTACTCTGACTGCATTTAAAATTATATATGAAGTATTTACTGTCAATAGCCCTTACTCTGATTGCATTTAAAATTATGTATGAAGTATTTACAGTCCATAGCCCTTACTCTGACTGCATTTAAAATTATATATGTAGTATTTACAGTCCACAGCCCCTACTCTGACTGCATTTAAAATTATATATGAAGTATTTACAGTCCATAGCCCTTGCTCTTCCTGCATTTAAAATTATGTATGAAGTATTTACAGTCCATAGCCCTTACTCTGACTGCATTTAAAATTATGTATGAAGTATTTACAGTCCACAGCCCTTGTGCTGCCTGCATTTAAAATTATATATGAAGTATTTACAGTCCATAGCCCTTACTCTGACTGCATTTAAAATTATGTATGAAGTATTTACAGTCCATAGCCCTTACTCTGACTGCATTTAAAATTATATATGAAGTATTTACAGTCCACAGCCCTTGTGCTGCCTGCATTTAAAATTATATATGAAGTATTTACAGTCCATAGCCCTTACTCTGCCTGCATTTAAAATTATATATGAAGTATTTACAGTCCACAGCCCTTGTGCTGTCTGCATTTAAAATTATATATGAAGTATTTACAGTCCACAGCCCTTGTGCTGCCTGCATTTAAAATTATGTATGAAGTATGTACAGTCCACAGCCCTTACTATGCCTGCATTTAAAATTATATATGAAGTATTTACAGTCCATAGCCCTTACTCTGATTGCATTTAAAATTATATATGAAGTATTTACAGTCAATAGCCCTTACTCTGATTGCATTTAAAATTATACATTAAGTATTTACTGTCCATAGCCCTTGCTCTTCCTGCATTTAAAATTATGTATGAAGTATTAAAAGTCCATAGCCCTTACTCTGACTGCATTTAAAATTATGTATGAAGTATTTATAGTCCATAGCCCTTACTCTGACGGCATTTAAAATTATATATGAAGTATTTACTGTTGATAGCCCTTACTCTGATTGCATTTAGAATTATGAATGCAGTATTTACTGTCCATAGCCCTTACTCTGACTGCATTTAAAATTATATCTGAAGGATTTATAGTCAATAGCCCTTACTCTGATTGCATTTAAAATTATGTATGAAGTATTTACTGTCAATAGCCCTTACTCTGATTGCATTTAAAATTATATATGAAGTATTTACAGTCCATAGCCCTTACTCTGACTGCATTTAAAATTATGTATGAAGTATTTACTGTCAATAGCCCTTACTCTGATTGCATTTAAAATTATGTATGAAGTATTTACTGTCCATAGCCCTTGCTCTTCCTGCATTTAAAATTATGTATGAAGTATTTACAGTCCATAGCCCTTACTCTGACTGCATTTAAAATTATGTATGAAGTATTTACAGTCCATAGCCCTTACTCTGACGGCATTTAAAATTATATATGAAGTATTTACAGTCCACAGCCCTTGTGCTGCCTGCATTTAAAATTATGAATGAAGTATTTACAGTCCATAGCCCTTACTCTGATTGCATTTAAAATTATATATGAAGTATTTACAGTCAATAGCCCTTGCTCTACCTGCATTTAAAATTATATATAAAGCATTTACTGTTAATAGCCCTTACTCTGTCTGCATTTAAAATTATGTATGAAGTATTTACTGTCAATAGCCCTTACTCTGTCTGCATTTAAAATTTTACATGAAGTATATACAGTCAATAGCCCTTACTCTGACTGCATTTAAAATTATACATGAAGTATTTACAGTCCATAGCCCTTACTCTGCCTCCATTTAAAATTCTATATGATTAAGATGTTATGGACTTTCTCCTTTGTACTTCTAACAAACTGATGATACATTTATTCCTATGTTAATACTAGATCCAACTGTGGTCCAAAATCATGATAAGTAATGAGGTATATGTTCAGTATTAATTCAGGAAAAGTGAATTTCTTTCTAGCTTTACCTCTGACCTAAAAAATATAGGCTTTTGTCATTTGCTCCAAGTGTAAGCCATCCACAAAATTTAGTCTATTTCTGTGAGAGAAAAAAATTACTGTCAGGAAATTATCTCTTTTTCTGTCACACTGACTGTGAACTGAGTCATTTTTGCCCCAATACTGATAGTTTTTTCCCCCCTTACTTCAAGTCTAAGAAAATCAACAAATTAGATTTAGGTCCATGAGGCAGAATATTGTTATTGTGCACAAACCATTTTCCTCCTTTCATTCAGTGACCTTGACATTTTACCTTTTGACCCAAGGTCATAAGCTGAGTTGATCATAACTGTTTTTGTTAAAAATTTGATTTCTAACATTAGTTTTAACATTTGGAGATTTACATGTCAGATGCCTCTGAAGCAGCAGGTGGTTGCAATGATATGGATGCCAATTATAATGAAAATATAGACAATTCTGTTGGGGACAAATGATGTTTTTGGCAGTGTAAAACATGATCTAGACATCAACAAAATGATGATAACCAGTGTTATGTATATTTAACTGATCTTGTTTGCTTGGTTTTCTCCATGGTTGAGTGTTGAGTTTTTGTATACCTGCCTTTTTCCATGGTTGAGTGTTGTGGATAGAGTTTTTGTATACCTGCCTTATATCATCATTATGATTTAGGGTTGTGAATGGAGTTTCTGCCTAGCTGACTTTTGTCATAATTTAAAGTAGTAAACAAGATGTTTACTAGAGTTTGAGTTTATGAGCTACCAGAATTTTCCATCAGAAATTTTTCCAGAAAAAATCTATTATGTTGCATTGAGGTCTGGTATACAATTATTAATTCCTGTTCTATGATCAGTTTGTGGGATGATATAGTTGTGTTCATGTATAAATTGAGGGAAATTATTAATTTAAATTAATCATTGAAATTACAAAGTGCTCATGGACTTTTTGGACTAAAACACAACTTTGGGATTATTGAGAACTCATTCAAAGACTTTCTGGATTGTATCATTGTGGTACATCAGGACATTCAAGACTATTTGAATTCATTCGGAACAGTCTGTACTTTCTGGCTTGTGATAGGACATTTAGGATTATTTGCATTCAATTCACAATATTGTATGTGTCTCTTAAATTTTCAATTTGTAACTTAGAAAAATAAATTTTTTGTTGATTTTAATAAACTTGTTGGTTTTGCTTCTTTCTGTTACATAAAGATCTAGAGTCATAACACTGTTTAATAGAAAATTTGATTTCAAAACTGAATTTTCAAATGAAGAGATCGAAAAGGTGGCAAGTGATGTGGATTCCAATTTTTATGAAAATATAGAATGGGGGTGGGGATCCTGACTTCAACAATGGAGTGGAAGATAACTATTTAATTGGTAGTTTTGACATGGATATTGTTGATGATGAAGACGCTGATGGTTTTTAAACTGAAAGACATTTGGAGACTCTTACTACTTGTGTTTGCTCATATACCGAAGTTCAATGTGTGGATGATATTATGAAATTTGACTGCATTCCTGGAGGGGTCTACAGTGGCCGAGTGGTCTAAAGTGCTCTTTGTTATGGATCACTGCCATCTCACCTCTGTCTTCGACAGTTCGAGTCTCGGGATTCAGCCAATGTGGGTATGTGAGAAAGCTTGCCAGTAGCTTCTCATGGGTCAGTGGTTCTTTCTGGGGGTTTTCCTGGGTTCTTCCTCCACCATTAATACTGGCCGCTATGTATGGCCTATCGTGTGCTGAAAAATGGTGTTAAACCCCACAACAACAACAATAACAACAAAAACAGCATTCCTGGATATGGATCAAAATAAATCCAACAAAACTCTGGCATTTTTACAATGAAATTTTTTGATGGAATAAAAATACTCAAACAAAGTGAACAGCTTTGTTAACTTTCCTGTAAGGATCTGTTCTGTATGCTTTCTGATTCAATTTAATGAAACTAATAACATCTGACATTCTTGATGGTTTTTCAACTATTTTCTCACCATCTTAAATGGCATAAAATTTCCCATATTTCATTCAAAACTGTCTGATTAGACTTCTGTAGAGAAAGGGTTAAACTCTGCAGAGTGCATTTGATATTTGTATGACATGGCACTTTGTCGGGGATGTGTATTTCACATATGCAATCTGAATATTATTTCACTCCGTCACATCAGAACCAAGATAACGACTAGGGTGTTAATCTTAAAGCAAAACACCTGTTCATTAGAACCAAGTTGATGACAAAGGTGTTTTAGTGTTAAAGCAAAACACCTGTTCATTAGAACCGGGTTAATGACAAAGGCATTTATTTTTAAAGCAAAACACCTGTTCATTAGAACCAAGATAATGACAAACAAGTTAATTTTTCAAGCAAAACACCTGTTTGGTCCAATTGAACCTACCTACAAATACTTACCTTGTAAAATTCAAACTTCTTTACAGGTAATACTTTTTCCATAGATAATCCAGTGGCAAAACGTTTACAATCATTATTATGATGATGATTATTATTATTGCTGTTGTTATCATTATTATTGTTATTATTATATTTAAATTCAGCATATAATAGAATGAAAATGAGCAGTTTCTGAAATTTATAAGGTTCAGTCCAGCTGCAAACTGCACAGTCCTATATCTGCATTCAGATAATGTGCTGGCAGATTTAGGTATATGCAGTTTGTCAGGACTATTCATTAAAATAAACAACACCAACTCTGATCTGGCACATTATGCAACTACAGATTAGAGTCTACATTGTTTGCAATCAGACCTGACTTATAACTGAGTATATACAATGCTGCAATAATAACAAGAGTGTAAAATCTTACATTAACTCACCTCTAGACTGTACCATAGCAATTTCATGTGTAACATGGTCATATCGTAAAACCAGGTTACATTTCTGAATGTCCAGTCCCTCCTCTGCAACTGATGTTGCCACCATTATTTTGTATTTGCCTCTGCGGAAGTCAGCCAACTTGTCACTCTGTTCAACTTTGGTGAGACCTATAATTACAATGTGCACAATATGAACACAGTATCAATAATACTATTTATAATAAGGTATCAATAATACTATTTATAATAAAAGCTCCTGAAGAAATTTTAATGATAATTATATATACCCTGATTAATTTGCTTTTCAAAAAAGAAATGAATGAGTCAATGAATTAGAAAATCAGTTTATTAATTCGCTGATTAATTAAAAATAACCACTCCATTAACCTAGTGGTTAGAGCGTCTGCCTCGGATGTGGGAGGTTGTGGGTTCAATTCAAGGCCGAGTCATACCAAAGACTTACAAAAATGGTACTAACAGCTGCCTCGCTTGGTGCTCAGCATTAAGCGGTTAGTGTTAGGACTAGTCAGCCTGGTGTCCGGATAATGCGACTGGGTGGGACATCATGCTACATGTCTGCGGCATGATGCCCCAGTGCCAGTCATCACTATAAACTGCCACATTGCAGACATCATAGTGATATGACTGAAAAATTGTTAAAGCTACGTTAAAAATCCAGATCCACTTTAATCCACTTCAGCATCTTCTCATCAACCCAACCCTTCTCCTCACACAAACAATCCACACTTTCGGTACATGAATATTTTTTAGCTTCCTCATGCCATGAAAAATTCTCATTGGAGACAACACATCTCCTGAAGTGGAAACTGCAAGGACTCGAGTAAGATTTTTAAAACTGCAACAGTTGTGCAAATTCTCACACTTTTAACTGCATTCTTATCATCAATTGATCCAGGAATGAGACCGAAGTACACCGGAGTTTCATCCATGTTAATTATCATATTATCTGTGAAATCATCTTCTGTTCTGGCCTTCACAAATTCAATGAATGGTTTTGTTTTCTCCTCCAAATCTTCTGGGAAATACTGGGTCATTGATTTCTGTACATCAAGCACTTGATTGTGTCACTTTAAAAACCATTCCATTGATGCAATTTTCACAATTTCCATGAATACCAATAATAAGGAACCAATGTTGGATGTCTATGTCAGCTGAATTGGTATATTTTTTAAAATATCGGCACCCTTAAAAGAATCCAAAATCATCTTCCAAGGTCAGCAAAATAACCATTATATTTCATATCCTGTTTGTAAGTTCAAACAATGAGTTTACTGCTCACTGCCAGTTATGTTTATTCACCAGCCAGCCATCTATTTGCTTGCTATCTGTAACCATAATTGATACAAACAGGCATTGATGTCTGCAGGGTAAATAGTATACACAGGAATAGCATGCTTTCTGTAACCAGTGCATGTGACAAGACTCGCATTGAATGCATTTTCAAATAATGATTTTTATTTGCAAGATACTGTCATATAGTTAACACGGACATGATATACAGTCTTGGTTATTTAGCTGCTAAATATGTGTCACGCATGAATGGCAGGTGCCTCAAGCAATCAGTTGATATTTTCCTCTCTCTCTCTCACATTTCCGATTTTGTTGGATCCAGTTTTCAGTCTGATAACATGTTTAAACCTTGGAGTACAACCAACCAAACATTTCTCTATATGCATGTCAGTGAACAATGTCCTGTGTTATCTGACATAAGTGATATGCACTGCAGGATGGATGCATATGCGACATATTCGGAGTTCATAGATATATTTTTCTTAAATAAATTGACCATGAGATTAGTTTCAGTCATTTTATTATCAAATAAGTATTTTGTTTATTTATGTTATTGCAATGTGCAGTGGTGGGGTGAGGGGGTGCAACAAAATCAACAAAAATTTATTTTTTTTCTTAAGTCTGGGACATATGCAGACCTGCCAATCCTGACGAGACCATCTCAGTAAGGCAGATGAATTTTCCCCATAAGATTTACCAGTTTTCAGTAAGGTGTAACAATATAACATCAGCTGCTATTAAAAGGCTGGAAACTGTATTTAAGAGTTTGGTATTCGAAACAGGCAGCAACAATAAAACATTATCTTCAACTGAAAAGTTTGTAAATTACACAAGACCTTATTTACCACTAGTACAGCTGCACAAATTTTAGTTCCAAACCCTATGCAGGTCAATGGCTTGTTGCTATCTCTCAACTTGATGTAATTCTTCAAATTTCTTTTCCAATTAACATGATGACAACAATCATATCTCCCACCACGAGCAATATTCAAATTGACATGTGATGTCCAATAAACATAATTGTGTCCCTTCCTGCTTTTATTCACAAGAATCTGAATATTCTTCTGTGTTAATGATTAAAATTTTTTAAAGGCTTATTTTCCCTTTCATCTTCAACATACATCGCTTGCTAGATACCATTTAATTTTTTTAAATAAGCAACAGTTTGATCATGCAGACACTTTGCATGAAAAAATATGTACAGTTTAAAGTAACTGAGGTACTGCTGTATAGTTAGTCTGTTCCCTGGCCAATTCCACTAATTCTAATATGACACCTGGATCCAAATCAAACACAGATGAACAAATTATCTGGATTTTTCAGCAACAATAATTTGTCTATAGTATTTGCTTTATTTCCGTAAGTCCATGTTTTAAGGATCATTTTTGTAAGACTTGTCAGAATTGTAAGGGTTGGCAGGTCTGCTCATGACCTAGATGAAAAGAAGTTTCACCATAAGTTATGGGACAGAAAAAAAAATTAACTATTTTATTGTGTCCCAATATATATAGTAAATATGGTATACAGTAAAATTAGTAAAGCATCAGGTATTTAACTATGAAGTGGATGCTAAGACTAGATAATATAGAAAACTTACCTGTATATACTTGGACATAGCAGAAAATATAATTGTGCTGGGTTTGCAAGGTAGTAGTATATTATAATCAGCTAACCTATCTGAAGAAGAAAAATCTTTTGAAGTAATGTTTTTGCTCACATAAAAGTCCAACTGCAAACAACAAAGTCTCTGCAGTCTGGTCCTATCCTATGTTTGTTCTCCCGATTACTCCCAAGAAAGTGCATAGACCTTTATCTGCCAGCTTATGATGCAACTGCTGATCAGTGTTTGTGTAGTTTGCAGTTCAACTTGAGTTATAAGTGAGTATCTATGGCATGTTAGAAACATGCATTACAGAATGTAACTGTTTTCTTATAAATATGACGTACCTAATTTATCCCTTACAGTGTGAGTACCCACAAAAACAGTAGGGCTGTTTTCTTATAAATATGATGTACCTAATTTATCCCTTACAGCGTGAGTACCCACAAAAAGAGTAGGGCTGTTTTCTTATAAATATGATGTACCTAATTTATCCCTTACAGCGCGAGTACCCACAAAAACAGTAGGGCTGTTTTCTTATAAATATGATGTACCTAATTTATCCCTTACAGTGTGAGTACCCACGAAAACAGTAGGGCTGTTTTCTTATAAATATGATGTACCTAATTTATCCCTTACAGCACGAGTACCCACAAAAACAGTAGGGCTGTTTTCTTATAAATATGATGTACCTAATTTATCCCTTACTGCGTGAGTACCCACGAAAACAGTAGGGCTGTTTTCTTATAAATATGATGTACCTAATTTATCCCTTACAGTGTGAGTACCCACGAAAACAGTAGGGCTGTTTTCTTATAAATATGATGTACCTAATTTATCCCTTACAGCACGAGTACCCACAAAAACAGTAGGGCTGTTTTCTTATAAATATGATGTACCTAATTTATCCCTTACAGCATGAGTACCCACGAAAACAGTAGGGCTGAGACTATTCAACTCTGAGTCTTCATTCATCCAATCTACTAGCGCTTTTGCCAGATGTCGAGTCTTCACAAACACAATACATCGTGACTCTTCTGTAGATTTGTCTCTAAATGAGTTCAAGATCACATCTTTGAGCTTGTGTAGTTTGGGATTTGGAACTTCCTGTACATACTTTGGGCGTGTGCAGGCTGAAATTATGAGAGAAAAAAATGAAAAGGGAAACGTGTCACATGACCCTTGACTGAAATCAAATGTAAAAGATAAAATGGAACTGTCTAAAATGAATGAGACAAAGCATAAAGCTAGATCTATTAAACATTCCTCACATCAAACTGAATCAGATTATGTTGACTGGTTCTTATATCTATGCTGAATACATGAAATATCCAATGTCAAAGTCATGAAATTGACCAACAAAGGACACATAACTAATGCATTAGACAATTCTAATTTGATAAAAAGGCATCAAGGCTTATGAGACAGTTCTCTTACCAAACTGTATTAAAATCTGCTGACCATTTCTTGAGCTACACCAGTTAAATTCCAAGTGAAGATATGAGGTTAATTGTCAAGGGACATAACTCTATAAAAAAAATGATGCTGATAAGGCAAAGCTCATAAAAAAACACTAGGGCTATGAGACAATAGACAAATCATACCGCATAAAATATGTTGAATGATTTCTGGGTGGGCTATGCTAATGATCAAATTTGGTGGATACGTAATATTGATGGAGAAAAGGCATCACAATTTGAACTTAAAATATAAAATCATTACAGGGCACAACTACACATATATAGCAGGCAAATCACCTACAAATGACATACAGTTATGTACAAGGGTAAAGGAGCTATAGTGGGTACAATAGATGTGAACAGGCAGAGAATTACTTATGGACTGATAGATGGTTGGAAAAGATGGATACAACAATAAAATCACTATATTTTAGTTGGTGTTATAATGATAAAATTTATGAATATTTATGTAACTATAAATATGTTTGTGGAACATGAATGCCCCACCACAAATTAATTGCCTAACCAAGGTGTGATGGACATACAGGCAGATGGACAAAGGTATAGGGGGTTTCACAATTGCAATGGAGTTACTGATCATAGCGTCTAAAATTACCTCCCTAAGCTCCAATGCGCATGCCCAAAAAAAATTTCCAGTTCCGGATAGTTCACCGTTCTACACTTGGTTAGCGAAACATAAAGTCAACAAAGGAAGGTATCTTAGCTGTACTACAGATCATTATGGTTAAACCAATGAATCAATTATATATGTCAAAATTCTTTTGTTCATACTAGGAGAATAATTATAGACATTAAATCAGATGATTAGATTCAGTGTCCATACTTACATTATATCAGATAATTAAAAAATATTTACTTTCCATACTTAAATTAAATCAAATATTAAATTAAATACACTGTCCATACCTGATAATATAAATTCATTATCCATAATTTCAGATACATTTGTATGAACATTTCACTCTGCTCTCTGATTTTAAACATTTTTTGCACATTTTTGGTTATATAACTTAAACGAAAACAATCTCAACAATTTGCATTTTTCATATGTTGATATATCCTTCTTTCTCAGTTATTTTCGCAAGGCTAATAGTTCGTTTATAACACGTGTTAAGAAAGTTAAAACACAAGAACGATAAGAAAATTATAACACGAATTCAATACGTCAGCTAATTTGTAATACTGAATATTTTAAGGCATAATTTTTTTTTTTTAAATGGAACGCCATATTTTAATGCATTCAGAGGAGCTTAACAAAGCAATAATTACATTAGCTATCATAACGATAAAGGAGTATAATTAAGGCAGATGGAATATTTATTCATATTTGGGTGTAAATATCTTACAATATTCAGATTAAATAACATGCCCAATGACGTTTTTTTGTTGTTTCATTTTCTTTTTGACTTTTGAAACATCAGATATCGGATGGTACATGCAATAACTTTCAGCATGATTTATCTTTGCTTATGCTGACATGCAATAACTCTCAAATAAGCTGGGGTCTTTAGACAACATTTCTGATTGCCAGCAGCAAGTTCATCTAGAACAGCCTTCTTGAAATTAGTTTAATTCTGTTTAACTTTCCTTGCATCAAATATGTAAGTTTTAAAGATCCAATTATTTCACAGATTCCGTCATATTACTTTGGTTCGCCTTTTAAATTATATTGATCCACGTGACCGGATGTAAAATTGCAAACAGTATGATTTAAAAAAGAGACTGCTTGTAAGAACATACTCTACAAGTCAATAATAAATGGATACTCACAAATATTCATATTTGTTGTATTTATCTATCAGTCACTCTTTCTATCTTAGCATCATTTTATACTCGTTTTTAACCAGAAGTATGTTTATGTGATATACGTATGCGAACACACATTCATTCGAGGATATACATACCCATTCACCAGATGAAAGAAAACAGACATACATACAGACAGACAGGCAGATAGGTGAGAGCCACAAATGTCCTCTACATGCATAGTGTGTCTAACATCGATATTTCTCCAAACTGTTTACTCTAAAATTTCCAACTGTTCAAGGAAATAAAATTAAAATAATCATCAAGGAGACTCTTACGTGCACCTGTCTGTTCAAGCGTGGTTGACATTTGTGCATTTTGAAAAATATAATGAACATTAATAGAAAAGCAACAGTCTAAATCAATAATAAAAAAACCCCATAAGAAGCTAGAATTTTTTTCTCGTCGTTCAACCTCTATTAACTGCTATGATTGAAGCTGTACAAGATAAACATATTTTCTATATTCTTCAAGCGAGATAAATTGCAAGAACTTTTTATGCAGCGATACACTTTCGCACAATCAAATAATACAAACTAGAGTATAAAGTAGTAATGGTTAGATAAAGAAGTTCTGAAATGGGTAGATAATATTTATTTGAAAGGTGGGAGCAGCGCAAGTTAGTCAACAAAAATAAAAGATGTATAAATAATTGATATAATTTCTTTTTAAGAGAGTGAGATATCGATCCCGCTTGCATAATGTGAGCGGTCTGTCACATTTTTTTGATCTACATCTGCAATCTTAATTGACTGAACTATCCGGAAGTGAGTTGCACCGATATGCTCTCTGGTGTTTTCAAGGGGAGATACTACTGTGAAACCCCTTATAATGTACCTACCTCCATCACAGTACCTGAAAACTGCCCTGAATGCATAGCCTAACCAAGGTGTGATGGACATATGGGCAGATTGACAAAGGTATAATAATAATAATAATAATAATGAATTTATTGAAAGAAGGAGCTCATATGGTCAACTGGCCAATCTTCCATGAGGCCTTCTACAACAACATTTGTACATATATATATTTATATATATATATATATCTATATATAATGCAAAAGTTTTACAAGATGGGGGGTCTTAAGACAACAAACGCTGTTAAAAACAAGACAACTGATTTACTGCTACAATAAAATATGCACAAGGCTTTAAGGATGAGTAAATACAAAATTCACACAAACAGCAGTAGCAAACATTTGTAAAACAATATAGGTGAGTACATAATAATGTTGTAAAAAGTAGTAGTACTGAATTAAACAAAACTGTACATTATTGATTATGTAGATGTTGACTAAGAGCTTTTCATAAGCTTGAAATGATTCATCTGACTTTTTATAAGGTGGTATGTAAAGCCAAACTCTTCTTATAAAACTCTGAATTTGTTTTAGATAATTATAACTTGTTGTTTGAGATGGATCTTAGGTCATGTACATTTTTAACAAATTTAAAATTACATTTAAGATAATCAGGTGGAAAAGTACCTGTGGAAATACTTAGATTGAAGATATATATTAAGTGAAGGTGCAATTAAATGAGATGAGAGTTTTAGGAATTAAGCACTTGTATTACATGTGCCAAAACCTATTGCTGTTCTGACCTCAAGTTGGTCTAACTCATTTTTTTAAAAGATATTTTGAAGCACTCTTTGCTAAGTTTTGAAGAAATATGTTCATTTAATTCATTACTGGAGAATCTTTTACAAGCTGTGAGATTCACAAGTTTTTCATTGATATTCACTAAATAATCTTTGAGTGCATTTGTAATTTCAAGAGATTCTTGCTTAATATCACCCTTTTGATTACTAATACATGTAAACAACAGGTTATTGACAGATTTGCCTCTCAAGTCCTTGAAGGTTTTCCAGAGTTTTCTAGGATTCTTTTTAAAACAATACTATCTGAAATTTCTGTGGAATAATAAGTTTTCTTTGCCTTTTGAATCACTGACTTGACTCTGTTTCTCCATAATCTGTAATTGTCAGTATCTTTTAATTTATGAAATCTATCCCTTGTCTTAACAGCACTCAGTATATCACCTACAATCCAGTTTGGTTGATTTTGTTGCATGACTCTCTTGAAATTAAAAGGAGCATGTGTGCTCAGGGTGTCAGTAAACATATCTATCCAGATGTCAAGGGCATCTGATGGGTCATCAAAACATACAATTACTGACCAAGGGATATCTTTCAGTTCAGGGTGTCAGTAAACATATCTATCCAGATGTCAAGAGCATTTGATGGGTCATCAAAACATTCAATTACTGACCAAGGGATATCCTTCAGTTCTTTAAAGAATATTTGTAAATGTAATCTTTTCATTATTTGATACTTGATACTTTTGTGAAGTTCTACTTTTTTTACTTAATTTTTGTGTACAGCATATAGGATAATGATCACTTATGCAATATTGGGAAACTACAAATTCTATGATACTGTCATACTTGGCCTTATGAGCTTTACATAATTATGAAATAATATAAGTTACATGATCAGTCAGTAACATCATCTAACTTATAAGGCTTGTAAAGCTCATCAGGCCAAGGATATACATAATTTCAGTTTCAACATTTCGACAGGCCAAGGAAACACATAAACAAATTAACAAATTTCAAAATGAGCTTTTTGTGATTCATGAAGAGAACTGATAGAACTCCAGCAAACCCTATCTAGAATACTGTAATGTTATTTGGGGAAACACCTTTGACAAGAATATTTATAAAGTATTCATCTTGCAAAAAAGAGCTTGCAGAAAATACTGGAAACATCCCAAACACAATGAATCATATGAAACTGTTAAAAGTAAGTGAACAAATATTTTTGAGAAAGGCTAGACTTATGCACATAGGTTCAAACAATATGGCACCATTATATCTCAATGAACTATTTCATGATAGAACACAAGGCAACACACCCAATTTAAGATCAATTTCAGCTAACCACCTTTCCATTTCAAAACCAAATAAAAAAGTCAAGGAGTTTTAAGTATTCAGGATCACTAATTTGGAACAGATGTACCTAGTTTGAGCACGTTCATTAAAAAGTTATGTTTATTATGTCTATACATAAATATAGTTTATTGTCAATGCTCTGTGCGTCTGTGTGTGTGTCTGTGTGTGTGACTATGTACATGTACTTTGAATGTAAATATACATATAATAGAGGGCCACAAGGAGGATTAGTTCCATGCCACTAATTGTGTCAATCTCTTTAAATAAAGTTGTTGTTTTGTTATTATTATTATTATTGATTTCTTTGTAAACACAATTTCCTTTGCTGAACATCACTCTTTCTGTATGTTATAAACAAACCTGTTCATAAACCTGTCCAAAAAATTCATTTCCATCATATAAACAAGCTCTCAATACAACATTCCAAAAGATTTATCTATTGATCTTCACAAAATCTGCATTCCGCATTGACATGTCTAAATCAGACAAATTCTGCATTCCCCATTGACAAGTCTGAATAAGACAAATTCTGCAGACACCATTGACATGTCTGAATCAGACAAATTCTGCAGACACCATTGACATATCTGAATCAGACAAATTCTGCATTCCCCACTGACATGTCTGAATCAGACAAATTCTGCAGACACAACTGACATATCTAAATCAAATAAAGACCAACCTTTGTAAAGCATCAGCAGGCATTCTTCATTATTGTCCATATTTTTCTCTTGCCAAGCATTTATTTCTTTCTGGAGATAGCCTGCAGCATCTTTCACTCTTGCGTCATTGTAGATGATCAGAGCATTGTTGTACCACTGCAAGTATATAAGTATTTATATGAGAGAGAGAGAGAAAGTCCCTGGGCAAAGATATTTACAAGGCCTACTTTTTTCAATGCATTACACAAGTCATGCAATATTAAATAAGATTGTTACATTATGGATGTTGGTACCATAACATTTTACTAAGCTGATATATCAGCGCGTTATTAAAATAGTCATGCAGGTTACTAATGGCTGATTTGATTCATTTGATAAAATCCCTCAAACCTGCAATGAATAAATACCTTTTGCTGAAAAAAGTGATGGAAATGGAACAAAAGTGTAGCTGCCTGGCATACCTTGCTCTTCTTTTTCAAAATGATTACATTGGACAATAAATTAATTTCTAACATTTTGTATACAACCTCATGTCAAATCCATTTTGGTAGAACCTGTTTGGCCGTTTTACGATTAAAGTCGAAGACAACTGACCAGATTTTCTTTGTCCAACAACTTGAAAGAAAGATATACTGATGAGATCCTATACAAAATTAGACTTGTTCATAATGATAGTAATAAAAAAAATTATATGAAAGGAATTTGTTTAGATTGTTAAAAATCACAAGAAGAAAACCTGAAAGCTGGACATATTTGATCCAATTGAAAGTTTGCCCTCATTTTGACGTAGTATTATTTATAATATAATTGTGGCCTATTTACCTTGAAAGTTTTCCCTCATTTTGATGTAGTATTATTTATAATATAATTGTGGCCTATCTACCTTGAAAGTTTTCCCTCATTTTGATGTAGTATTATTTATAATATAATTGTGGCCTATCTACCTTGAAAGTTTTCCCTCATTTTGATTTAGTATTATTTATAATATAATTGTGGCCTATCTACCTTGAAAGTTTTCCCTCATTTTGATGTAGTATTATTTATAATATAATTGTGGCCTATTTACCTTGAACGTTTTTCCTCATTTTGATGTAGTATAGTTTATAATATAATTGTGGCCTATTTACCTTAAAAAAAGAAAAATGATGTAAAATTATTACGATATGTGCTGCAAACATAATTTCTGAAACTTAAATCATTAAACTCCTGCTGAATAAAAAAATCAATATGAAATTGAAATATTTTCAGTGCAAAATATGGTATCAAATTTTAGTTATAAATTTAATTCTTTATAGGCTGAACAAAGTATATTTAAATAAATGCACTAGTGTAAACAAGTTAAAATAATATCCCTTATTCTTTTAAAATATATCCCATTTGCTTTCAAATGATATCCCTTATACTTTCAAATGATGTCCCTTACACTTTCAAATGATGTCCCTTATACTTTCAAATGATGTCCCTTACACTTTCAAATGATGTCCCTTACACTTTCAAATGATGTCCCTTATACTTTCAAATGATGTCCCTTATACTTTCAAATGATGTCCCTTACACTTTCAAATGATGTCCCTTATACTTTCAAATGATGTCCCTTATTCTTTTAAAATATATCCCATTTGCTTTCAAATGATGTCCCTTACACTTTCAAATGATGTCCCTTATACTTTCAAATGATGTCCCTTATTCTTTTAAAATATATCCCATTTGCTTTCAAATGATATCCCTTACACTTTCAAATGATGTCCCTTACACTTTCAAATGATGTCCCTTACACTTTCAAATGATGTCCCTTATTCTTTTAAAATATATCCCTTACACTTTCAAATGATATCCCTTATACTTTCAAATGATGTCCCTTATTCTTTTAAAATATATCCCTTACACTTTCAAATGATATCCCTTATACTTTTAAGTGATGTCCCTTATACATTCGAAAGATATCACATATACTTTCAAATGATATCCCTTGCACTTTCAACAAGCTTTCGGGAAAGACATAAATGATTGGTTCATAAATAATCTGTATTTAAATCCTAACCTTGATTTAAGATATGATATTTTTGGAAATTTAAATAGCATATAATTGTAATTTTGTTATGATATTTTGGGAAATTTAAATAGCCGATAATTGTTATTGTGTTATGATATTTTGGGAAATTTAAATAGCATATAATTGTAATTTTGTTATGATATTTTGGGAAATTTAAATAGCATATAATTGTAATTTTGTTATGATATTTTGGGAAATTTAAATAGCCGATAATTGTTATTGTGTTATGATATTTTGGGAAATTTAAATAGCATATAACTGTTATTGTGTTATGATATTTTGGGAAATTTAAATAGCAGATAATTGTTATTTTGTTATGATATTTTGGGAAATTTAAATAGCATATAATTGTAATTTTGTTATGATATTTTGGGAAATTTAAATAGCATCTAATTGTTATTTTGTTATGATATTTTGGGAAATTTAAATAGCCGATAATTGTTATTGTGTTATGATATTTTGGGAAATTTAAATAGCATATAATTGTAATTTTGTTATGATATTTTGGGAAATTTAAATAGCATATAATTGTAATTTTGTTATGATATTTTGGGAAATTTAAATAGCCGATAATTGTTATTGTGTTATGATATTTTGGGAAATTTAAATAGCATATAATTGTAATTTTGTTATGATATTTTGGGAAATTTAAATAGCATATAATTGTTATTTTGTTATGATATTTTGGGAAATTTAAATAGCATATAATTGTTATTGTGTTATGATATTTTGGGAAATTTAAATAGCAGATAATTGTTATTTTGTTATGATATTTTGGGAAATTTAAATAGCATATAATTGTAATTTTGTTATGATATTTTGGGAAATTTAAATAGCATCTAATTGTTATTTTGTTTTAAGTTCTAATGAAATATTACATTCATAGAAATACAATGTTATAATCATCATAAAATATTAGAATCATTCCAATCAACATTAAAGAAGAGTTGAATTTGAAAATTGTATAGCAAAATTAAGTAACTTAGTGGATAGATTTCAAAGTTAAGCCTGTAGTGTTTTTTCCCTAGGCCTATTGATTTTAATTCTTAAAAATATTTTGTATAGTTGATTTTGAATTTTTTATTTATCTTAAATATTCAATCCTCTTTCTAACTTCTTATTATTTTCTTATTCACAAGAAATAGCTGTTATATATGTGTACTTCATACTTGGGTGGGGTGAGGCTATGAGTATATTTACAAATGCATATTTCAGCCTTGGGTTGGGTGGGGCTATGAGTATATTTACAAATGCATATTTCAGCCTTGGGTGGGGTGGGGCTACGAGTATATTTACATATGCATATTTCACACTTGGGTGGGGTAGGGCTATGAGTATATTTACATATGCATACTTCATACTTGGGTGGGGTGGAGCTATGAGTATATTTACATATGCATACTTCATACTTGGGTGGGGTGGGGCTATGACTATATTTATATATGCATATTTCATACATGGGTGGGGTGGAGCTATGAGTATATTTACATATGCATATTTCAGACTTGGGTGGGGTGGGCCTATGACTATATTAATATATATGCATACTTCATACTTGGGTAGGGTGGGGCTGTGACTATATTTACATATGCATAATTCAGACTTTTGGAAGGGTGGGGTTATGACTATATTTACACACTTTGTTAACTGTCAAGTTTTTGTCTAACATTCATTATCATTTCCATTTTTAAAAAATGAATTCATTATGAAAAATAGCTTGACTAAAGGAATAAAACCCTTTATATTCCCTGAAATAAATGTGGCTTTGTTATAGGTCTTCAGTGGTTAGTATATTAGTCTAAATTGTTGTATAGACCTTAATAATGACCAAGTCTGATTCATACTGGAATTCAGTCAAGACTAAACCTTTTATAAATCCTAAAGTTTTCCTTCTTTTTTGGTCTTCCTTCTTCTCCCAGTAAACCTAAACCAAACTGTGAGTACCAAAAACAGTTTAAATTTCACTCTTAAGGAAAACCCCATAATACCAAAATTCACTTCAAACTTGGAAATATATTTCAGCTGCTAAATTCTAGTCACACAATGGAACAGATTAATTACAATTAGGAAGTACTGTATTAAGTTGATCTGAGAGAAAAAGAGCTAAGAAAATGCCCCAAGTGCAGGTGAGGTCAAAACAATGCTTGACACACACATGCCAAACACTTTTTTGGGGTTCCATAAATAAGGGTAAGAATTGTGGCCCACCTTAAAAATTTATTTTTTTGGGTAAAAAAACATATTACATAGCTAATTCTCATCAATGATTGTAGATTGTAATTTAAGATAATTATCACTTCTAGGTAAACATGCTACTTGGCCTTTTGACTTGGAAGTTTCTAGAAGTGATCTTGTTTATGAATTTGATGGGAAATGACCTTCATCCTGGTTCTCTTATTGTGTCTAAGTTTTTTATATTAAAGGTTGTTTACAGCAGAATTAATCATTCCATATCTTAACATCAGTGTTCAGTAATAATTTGAGAGGATTTATTATTTTAAATTATTCATTAGATTTACAAAGTGCTCACTTATACTCTTTGACTAAATCACTATTTTAGAATTATTGTGAATTCATTCAAGGACATTCTGGATTATATTATTGTGATACATCAAGTCTGTTGGTATATTAGCACAACTGAAGCTACTGGCAATCATCATATTCAAATTTTGGAATTTATTTGGAACACTGCTGGAATTCATTTGGAACACTATATTTTGGACTTGTTAAAGAACTTTATAACTAATTAGGATTTAATTCACAATACTGTATTTTACAAATTTTCACTCAGCATTCTAGGGAATTAAATTATTTGTTGAAATTTACAAAACTTATTGGTTTTTACATTTTCTGTTACTTAGTTTAAGACAATAGAGTTATAATGGCATGTACTGTTGCACTAATCAAACTGAGTTGCAGGAATTCATTCAGTTTCATAATTCCTAATATGGATATCTGTGGGAGAAGGACAATTATGAGATTGGTGATAATGCTGAGGTGGACAAAGCACTGGAAAGAGTGGAGATCTGATTTTTCCTGATTTATTAAAAAGCCTAAGTAACCTAAAAAGGACAGGAGATTATTCCTGTCTTTCACCAGAATAGAACATGTGTATTTCAAGAATGTTGTCCAGATACACAGTAGTTGCTGCTAACAAAGATGACCAGAACAAGATGACGCATTTGATAATTTTGTGAAAACCCAAGAACTTATCCTAAGAACAAATCAGAGTGCAAAAAACCTGTGTATATATCCCTGGTAAGCAAACAGAAGGAACTTCTATGTATTTTTGGTGAATAGGGGCATGGAAATACACATTGATCATGTCTAGACTGATTGCAATTTAATTTCTTTTGTGGGAACACCTGACTAACCATGCCATTTTTATCATGGACTTTGGTGATGTAAAATAATAACAGTGTCCCAAAGGGTGCTGCAGAGAGCACCAAGGAACAGTCTGCCCTGAGTGATGATGGGTGAAGGTATCTCAGCTCACAAATTCAAGGTTGAAAGAGGATGTCAGAACATGAAACACTGGTGTGCAGACCTATTAATGACCATGGCAATCCTAGTCATTGATACCCTGGCATGATCACTGTCTGGTTTCTCACCAGCTGAAAAAAGCAAGCAATGTTAGGTTCAATATTGAAGATGCCATTACAATGTTCTTAATGTGCTTCAAGGTGAAGGACACTCCTGTCCACCTTGAAGTCATATTCACTGACTTAAAATGTTCCTTTCTTGTGTCAGGATCTCAGTGGTGGCATGAAGGACACTCCTGTCCACCTTGAAGTCATATTCATTGACTTAAAATGTTAATCTCTTGTGTCAGGATCTCAGTGGTGGCATGAAGAACACTCCTGTCCACCTTGTAGTCATATTCACTGACTTAAAATGTTACTCTCTTGTGTCAGGATCTCAGTGGTGGCATGAAGGACACTCCTGTCCACCTTGTAGTCATATTCACTGACTTAAAATGTTCCTTTCTTGTGTCAGGGTCTCAGTGGTGGCATGAAGGACACTCCTGTCCATCTTGTAGTCATATTCATTGACTTAAAATGTTCCTTTCTTGTGTCAGGATCTCAGTGGTGGCATGAAGGACACTCCTGTCCACCTTGTAGTCATATTCACTGACTTAAAATGTTCCTCTCTTGTGTCAGGATCTCAGTGGTGGCATGAAAGACACTCCTGTCCACCTTGAAGTCATATTCACTGACTTAAAATGTTCCTTTCTTGTGTCAGGATCTCAGTGGTGGCATGAAGGACACTCCTATCCACCTTGTAGTCATATTCACTGACTTAAAATGTTCCTTTCTTGTGTCAGGATCTCAGTGGTGGCATGAAGGACACTCCTGTCCACCTTGTAGTCATATTCACTGACTTAAAATGTTCCTTTCTTGTGTCAGGATCTCAGTGGTGGCATGAAGGATACTCCTGTCCACCTTGTAGTCATATTCATTGACTTAAAATGTTCCTTTCTTGTGTCAGGATCTCAGTGGTGGCATGAAGGACACTCCTGTCCACCTTGTAGTCATATTCACTGACTTAAAATGTTACTCTCTTGTGTCAGGATCTCAGTGGTGGCATGAAGGACACTCCTGTCCACCATGAAGTCATATTTACTGACTTAAAATGTTCCTTTCTTGTGTCAGGATCTCAGTGGTGGCATGAAGGACACTCCTGTTCACCTTGTAGTCATATTCACTGACTTAAAATGTTTCTTTCTTGTGTCAGGATCTCAGTGGTGGCATGAAGGACACTTCTGTCCACCTTGAAGTCATATTCACTGATCTAAAATGTTCCTCTCTTGTGTCAGGGTCTCAGTGGTGGCATGAAGGACACTCCTGTCCACCTTGAAGTCATATTCATTGACTTAAAATGTTCCTCTCTTGTGTCAGGGTCTCAGTGGTGGCATGAAGGACACTCCTGTCCACCTTGTAGTCGTATTCACTGACTTAAAATGTTCCTTTCTTGTGTCAGGATCTCAGTGGTGGCATGAAGGACACTCCTGTCCACCTTGTAGTCATATTCACTGACTTAAAATGTTCCTTTCTTGTGTCAGGATCTCAGTGGTGGCATGAAGGACACTCCTGTCCACTTTGTAGTCATATTCATTGACTTAAAATGTTCCTTTCTTGTGTCAGGATCTCAGTGGTGGCATGAAAGACACACCTGTCCACCTTGTAGTCATATTCACTGGTCTAAAATGTTAATCTCTTGTGTCAGGATCTCAGTGGTGGCATGAAAGACACTCCTGTCCACCTTGTAGTCATATTCACTGACTTAAAATGTTCCTTTCTTGTGTCAGGATCTCAGTGGTGGCATGAAGGACACTCCTGTCCACCTTGTAGTCATATTCACTGATCTAAAATGTTAATCTCTTGTGTCAGGATCTCAGTGGTGGCATGAAGGACACTCCTGTCCACCTTGTAGTCATATTCACTGATCTAAAATGTTCCTTTCTTGTGTCAGGATCTCAGTGGTGGCATGAAAGACACTCCTGTCCACCTTGTAGTCATATTCACTGACTTAAAATGTTCCTTTCTTGTGTCAGGATCTCAGTGGTGGCATGAAGGACACTCCTGTCCACCTTGAAGTCATATTCACTGACTTATAATGTTCCTTTCTTGTGTCAGGATCTCAGTGGTGGCATGAAGGACACTCCTGTCCACCTTGTAGTCATATTCACTGACTTAAAATGTTCCTTTCTTGTGTCAGGATCTCAGTGGTGGCATGAAGGACACTCCTGTCCACCTTGTAGTCATATTCACTGACTTAAAATGTTCCTCTCTTGTGTCAGGATCTCAGTGGTGGCATGAAGGACATTCCTGTCCACCTTGTAGTCATATTCATTGACTTAAAATGTTCCTTTCTTGTGTCAGGATCTCAGTGGTGGCATGAGGGACACTCCTGTCCACCTTGTAGTCATATTCACCTACTTAAAATGTTCCTTTCTTGTGTCAGGATCTCAGTGGTGGCATGAAGGACACTCATATCCACCTTGTAGTTGTATTCATTGGCTTAAAATGTTCCTTTCTTGTGTCAGGATCTCAGTGGTGGCATGAAGGACACTCCTGTCCACCTTGTAGTCATATTCACTGACTTAAAATGTTACTCTCTTGTGTCAGGATCTTGTTGTTGTTGTAGGGTTTAATGCCATCTCACGTACCCACATTAGCCGGTCAGGATCTCAGTGGTAAAAGCATCTGAATAAATTTTATACCAGCATGATGAAAAAGTTGCTTGTAGTTACTTTCCAATAAAAATGCCTTAGAATCACCTGGGACAGATATTTTTTCTGCCTGACAGTCTGAAATTATCTTTATTTTAACCAAATGCAGCAGTAGGTGGAAGGAGGGCTATTTTTCCTCATCTTCCAGGTCTACTGATGCCTCGACTTTATAGACCTGGCATGCATTTGGTGGTGGCAGACTTTCAGCTGCTTTGAAACTATATGCAGTCTGTTCCATAGCTGGATCTGAGTTTGTTATGGTCTCAGGTGTATCCCAACACTAACTGTGTGAGTCATCTTGTCATGTGTATCCCAACACTCACTCATCTTGTCAGGTGTATTCCAACACTCACTGTGTGAGTCATCTTGTCAGGTGTATCCCAACACTCACTGTGTGAGTCATATTCGTAAGGACTTATGTCTGTGTCCACATAAAACATCCCTGCCATAACAGATGAGGAATTGTCTTCATCCCTAAAGCAGTATTGTTCCAATGGATAAGCCATAAATAAATGACTTGCCAGTTAAATGGCAGAGCACGTTTTGCCAGTATGGATGGCTGGACAGCATGCTTGATGGTTGGCTCAGTTGCCATCTGGCTGGTGTGCCTGACTGTCAGCTGTGTGGTCAGCTGGATGGCCAGTTTCAGGATAGATCTATGGTCACTAGACAAAGGGAATGTCCAAGCAGCCTAGACTTACCTGGATAAAGGCCAATGCTTGAATATGCAGGGGGTGTTTACACCCACTGGACTGCCATAAACGGGGCAGACACTCCGCCATAAAGTCCAAATTATCTATGGGTTATGATGGACATAGAAGCAGAACATGCCCCAAATTTAGTTGTTGTTGTTGTTGTCGTTGTCGTGGGGCTTAACGCCATTTTTCAGCACACGATAGGCTATACATGGCAGCCAGTATTAATGGTGGAGGAAGAACCCGGGAAAACCCCGGAAAGAACCACCGACCCTCGAGAAGCTACTGGCAAGCTTTCTCACATACCCACATTGGCTGAATCTTAGACTCGAACCGCCGCAGACAGAGGTGAGATGGCAGTGATCCGTAACGAAGAGCACTTTAGACCACTCGGCCACTCGGGGCCCCTCCCAAATTTAGTAACTGCACTGTTGCTTCTTGTACCAGTTGATGCATCTGTTACTCCAGCAGCATATGGGATGAGGTTGGGATGGCAACTTGATAACTTCTTGTTCCTCCAAATCTGCTAATATCATTGATGCAATATGCCAATATAATTATATGCCCTAGCATACTTTGAACTTGCCTTTGCTGCAATTCAATGTCATGTTTAATAGAGATGACAAAAATGATTAAAAGAAAAACCATTAATAGTCCAAAGTGTACAAAAATTCAGAGAAGCATCATCTATTAAAACAAGTAGAAATATATGTACAATAAACAACCAATGATATGAAACAATGATATCATATTTGATGAACAAGGTCAGAAAAAAGTTGTAAAAATTACATAAATACAGACCAAAATGAATAAATAATGTTTACTTGTTAAATAAATAAATTATTAAATATTATTTAATAGCAAAGTAACAATCTTACTACACTAGAAATACAGAGTTTTTGTGTGGATGGTTTGAATTTGTCAAAATGTTCCTAGGATTTTCAGCAGGTTTTGTACTGTCTTGACAGTACTAAGCAAAAGGTTAAAGCTGGTGCAACTTAGTGACAATCAATAGTACTAAGCAAAAGTTAAAACTGGTGCCACCTAGTGACAGTCAATAGTAACAAGTGAAACTTTAAAGCTGGTGCCACCTAGTGATGGTCAATAGTACTTTAAAACTGGTGCCACCTAGTGGCAGTCAATACTACTAAGCAAAAAGTTAAAACTGGTGCCACCTAGTGACGGTAAATAGTAACAAGTGAAAGTTTAAAGCCAGTGCCACCTAGTGATGGTCAATAGGACCAAGTGAAAGCTTAAAACTGGTGCCACCTAGTGATGGTCAAAGGAAGGTAATGAGTAAGAGTTTAAAACTGATGCCAGCTAGTGATGATCAAGGGGAGGTAATGGGTAAGAGTTTAAATCTGGTGCCACCTAGTGAAGGTCAAAGGGAGGTAATGGGTAAGAGTTTAAAACTTCTGCCACCTAGTGAGGGTCAAGGGGAGGAACTGGGTAAGAGTTTAAAACTGGTGCCACCTAGTGAGGGTCATGGGGAGGCAATGGGAAAGAGTTTCTTTCCATTATCTACATGGCACACCACTCCCTCAATAACTCGTACCCCGACAACTTGTTAGCCTGCTTATCTTGCTGGGTCAGGCAAGCGTCCCATTTTTCAAAACTAGAAATTACTCCCCCCAAAAGGCCTCTATTTGCTGAATGTGAAAAAAGTTGTGACTAATTGGTAAATGAAATCTTCATATAGAGCATGTTTTTCCTTTAACACATTAACCCCTGGAGCTTTTTGTCATTTTCGCCTGAAAATCGAGTAGGAAACACATTTTTAAAGTTATTTCTGAATAGACTTGAAAACACCAAATCCCTGGTGATCTTTCAATAACATACTGCCTAGTTGTGTTAGAAACATCGTTTTTCATTGGCTATTTGACTCGTGCATGAGCAGAAGGGTAAAAGTTGGAGTTCTTTTTTTTTTTTTTTTGCTAAATGGAGCCATTATTTTTGTATGGAGACCAGTCTTTATTCCAAATGCCCATCTTATCCTACTTTTTGCAAAGGCTCATCTGTCTGTTTGCAGTTCATACCAGTTTGCCTTACATCTGAGACCAAAAAGTCTAAAATCCGGACACAAAATCGGATTCCGACCACGGGCGAATTTTGGGTAGAAAAAAGTCGGGTCCAAAAATCTGTATTTTGTAGTGCAACTAGATATTCCAGAACATTTGGTATCATTGTAGAGCTACATCTGTTTACTTTTCTATAATACCACCCACTTTAGTGTATCATGCATGACAATGACGCTACAGAGCTCGGCAGTAGGCTACTACCTCCCGCCCCATTAAGTTGTCGCTAGGGGTTAATGTATTAAAACGGTGGTTAGTAACTGGAAATCTGAATTAACATAATGAAATTCTCAACTTTTAATATGAAGCCGTATATCTTGTGACATTTTACTTCCAAACAACATTCTCATTACACTGTAAATAACAACATTAAATGAAATTTTGATTAGTGAAAATGTCATTAATGCCTACTGGGGGCAACAGTTTAATAAATGAATACCAATTAAATAAGTTTTGTTAAGGGAAATGTATGTTTTAGTTCTATCTTTTAATTCAGTTTTAGTGTGATCATCATAAATGTAATAAGCCCTATTGCATTCAAATATGAAAAATGTCAATCTAAAGATCAGTGATAATGTCATCTATGACAGGTGGTGGAAACTTTAATAAAAAAAACACTAATTAAATAACTTTTGTTGTGAGAAATGTATGTTTTAATTCTATCTTTTATTGCTATTTCAGTGTAATCATCACAAATGCAACATGCCCCATTGTATTCCAATGTGAAATAAGTCAATCTACCATAACAAATCTGCTTGCGAGAGTTTCTGTGTTTTGATCATGAATTATTACGGGAGAGGTGAATGTATACAGAAAATATTGTCTTTTTAGAAAGGTTGGATATGGGAGGTAGCAAAGATATTTTTCTAATGTTAATGTGATAATAAATAATAATAATAATAATTATAATAATGAAATCTCCCTTGTGGCTTCAATTATCTACAAATGTACAGACAAATATATAAAATATAGCTGGGAAACAAACATCACACAAAAAGGTATAATGGATTGGTGTACATCATACAAAAAGGTACAACAGATTGGTGGACATAGGAGAGCAACTAAGTATGGATTCAGCACGCAGAGCATTATGTACACCAACATGCACGATTGAAAACTTTTTCATTCACATTCACACACACACTTACTTTATATATATATATATATATATATATATATATATATATATATATATATATATATATATATATATTTCTTGCTACAAACTATGAGTTCTTTTTGTTTTACCTTCAGATGCGTGTAGCAAGGACTGATGAACCTTCTGATTTTAGCATCAGGAACTGTAACAGTAGCATTCCACATATCACTTAGCCACTGTATGTATGCTTCACTTCCCTTCACTGATGGAGCATTCAGCACATTGATGTACCCTACTGGACTGGTGGCATTCTTCACCACTGAAAATAATGCAAAACTGAGATAAACAAGGAGGAAAGTACAATGAAACCTGCCTGTAATGAAGCCTAAATGAATAGCAAATGAAGCAGGTAAATAAACCATTTCCAAATTCCAAATTCTATTAGCAGGCTTCAGACTCATCCTTCAAAACCTTGAAAGTATTCCAATTTCAAGATGGTAAATTATAAAGCGAGCTTGAGGAAGATCAATGTCAGTGGCATAATTTTCTAAAACAGCTGCAGTTATGTTAAGATTTGAACCGAAATGGGCCATCTTCTTCACCAAATATGCTGTACTTAAATTTGAGTCAAGGAAAACAGGTACATCAATGATTCAAAATTTGTTGGTTTAGAAGTATATTACAAAAAGAAGAAACTAAAAACTTTATACTGTCTCATAACCTGTACAGAATTAAGTCCTTAAAAATTATACTGTCTCATAATCTGTGCAGAATTAAGTTCTTAAAAATTATACTGTCTCATAATCTGTACAGAATTAAGTCCTTAAAAATTATACTGTCTCATAATCTGTACAGAATTAAGTCCTTAAAAATTATACTGTCGCATAATTTGTACAGAATTAAGTCCTTAAAAATTATACTGTCTCATAATCTGTACAGAATTAAGTCCTTAAAAATTATACTGTCTCATAATCTGTACAGAATTATGTCCTTAAAAATTATACTGTCTCATAATCTGTACAGAATTAAGTCCTTAAAAATTATACTGTCTCATAATCTGTACAGAATTAAGTTCTTAAAAATTATAGCCTCATAATCTGTACAGAATTAAGTCCTTAAAACTTATACTGTCTCATAATCTGTACAGAATTAAGTTCTTAAAAATTATACTGTCTCATAATCTGTACAGAATTAAGTCCTTAAAAATTATACTGTCTCATAATCTGTACAGAATTAAGTCCTTAAAAATTATAGTCTCATAATCTGTACAGAATTAAGTCCTTAAAAATTATACTGTCTCATAATCTGTACAAAGTCCTTAAAAATTATACTGTCTCATAATTTGTACAGAATTAAGTCCTTAAAAATTATACTGTCTCATAATCTGTACAGAATTAAGTCCTTAAAAATTATAGTCTCATAATCAGTACAGAATTAAGTCCTTAAAATTATACTGTCTCATAATCTGTACAGAATTAAGTCCTTAAAAATTATAGTCTCATAATCAGTACAGAATTAAGTCCTTAAAATTATACTGTCTCATAATCTGTACAGAATTAAGTCCTTAAAAATTATACTGTCTCATAATTTGTACAGAATTAAGTCCTTAAAAATTATACTGTCTCATAATCTGTACAGAATTATGTCCTTAAAAATTATACTGTCTCATAATTTGTACAGAATTAAGTCCTTAAAAATTATACTGTCTCATAATCTGTACAGAATTAAGTTCTTAAAAATTATAGCCTCATAATCTGTACAGAATTAAGTCCTTAAAACTTATACTGTCTCATAATCTGTACAGAATTAAGTTCTTAAAAATTATACTGTCTCATAATCTGTACAGAATTAAGTTCTTAAAAGTTATACTGTCTCATAATCTGTACAGAATTAAGTCCTTAAAAATTATACTGTCTCATAATCTGTACAGAATTAAGTCCTTAAAAATTATAGTCTCATAATCTGTACAGAATTAAGTCCTTAAAAATTATACTGTCTCATAATCTGTACAAAGTCCTTAAAAATTATACTCTCATAATTTGTACAGAATTAAGTCCTTAAAAATTATACTGTCTCATAATCTGTACAGAATTAAGTCCTTAAAAATTATAGTCTCATAATCAGTACAGAATTAAGTCCTTAAAATTATACTGTCTCATAATCTGTACAGAATTAAGTCCTTAAAAATTATACTGTCTCATAATTTGTACAGAATTAAGTCCTTAAAAATTATACTGTCTCATAATCTGTACAGAATTATGTCCTTAAAAATTATACTGTCTCATAATTTGTACAGAATTAAGTCCTTAAAAATTATACTGTCTCATAATCTGTACAGAATTAAGTTCTTAAAAATTATAGCCTCATAATCTGTACAGAATTAAGTCCTTAAAAATTATACTGTCTCATAATCTGTACAGAATTAAGTCCTTAAAAATTATAGTCTCATAATCAGTACAGAATTAAGTCCTTAAAATTATACTGTCTCATAATCTGTACAGAATTAAGTCCTTAAAAATTATACTGTCTCATAATCTGTACAGAATTAAGTCCTTAAAAATTATACTCTCATAATCTGCAGAGAATTAAGTCCTTAAAAATTATACTGTCGCATAATTTGTACAGAATTAAGTCCTTAAAAATTATACTGTCGCATAATTTGTACAGAATTAAGTCCTTAAAAATTATACTGTCTCATAATCTGTACAGAATTAAGTCCTTAAAAATTATACTGTCTCATAATTTGTACAGAATTAAGTCCTTAAAAATTATACTGTCTCATAATCTGTACAGAATTAAGTTCTTAAAAATTATACTGTCTCATAATCTGTACAGAATTAAGTCCTTAAAAATTATACTGTCTCATAATTTGTACAGAATTAAGTCCTTAAAAATTATACTGTCTCATAATCTGTACAGAATTAAGTCCTAAAAAATTATAGTCTCATAATCTGTATAGAATTAAGTCCTTAAAAATTATACTGTCTCATAATCTGTACAGAATTAAGTCCTTAAAAATTATACTGTCTCATAATTTGTATAGAATTAAGTCCTTAAAAATTATACTGTCTCATAATCTGTACAGAATTAAGTCCTTAAAAATTATAGTCTCATAATCAGTACAGAATTAAGTCCTTAAAATTATACTGTCTTATAATCTGTACAGAATTAAGTCCTTAAAAATTATACTGTCTCATAATTTGTACAGAATTAAGTCCTTAAAAATTATACTGTCTCATAATCTGTACAGAATTAAGTTCTTAAAAATTATACTCTCATAATCTGCACAGAATTAAGTCCTTAAAAATTATACTGTCGCATAATTTGTACAGAATTAAGTCCTTAAAAATTATACTGTCTCATAATCTGTACAGAATTAAGTCTTTAAAAATTATACTGTCTCATAATTTGTACAGAATTAAGTCCTTAAAAATTATACTGTCTCATAATCTGTACAGAATTAAGTCCTTAAAAATTATAGTCTCATAATCAGTACAGAATTAAGTCCTTAAAAATTATACTGTCTCATAATCTGTACAGAATTAAGTCCTTAAAATTATACTGTCTCATAATTTGTACAGAATTAAGTCCTTAAAAATTATACTGTCTCATAATCTGTACAGAATTAAGTCCTTAAAAATTATACTCTCATAATCTGCACAGAATTAAGTCCTTAAAAATTATACTGTCACATAATTTGTACAGAATTAAGTCCTTAAAAATTATACTGTCTCATAATCTGTACAGAATTAAGTCCTTAAAACTTATACTGTCTCATAATCTGTACAGAATTAAGTCCTTAAAAATGATCTGCGGAAGTCCTTAAAAGGACTCTTATTTTCTATAACCCTGGTTATAGAAGCCTGATAGTATTTTTAATAACTTAAACAACACGAGCATTTTTAGTAATTTAACACAAACATATTTTATTTTACTTTGGAAAATCGGAAAAATCTGGTATTAAGCAGTTCTTTATATGCTAACAGGAAAGCCCTATAATGTAAAAATAGGCCCCAGTGGTGTTTAACATTTGATCCCAATTCAAATAGAAATAAAATTAAGACTTTATTAAAAATTTTCTTGTAATATAAAAAGTAAAATAAAAATTCTTTATTAACTACATGTGTTAGGTACATTGTGTTTATACAAAAGTAGCGAGATAACACAGTGGATTGTTAGTGATTTTATACTTTAAGTTGTAAAGTATTTGTCAGATTGAACAGGTTCCACATTTCATCCAGTGAATTATAATATAATTCAAAGCATTTATATTTGTACTTTGTCTAATTTCCTTTGGGATTCCATTCCAAATTAGTGATCCTGATTATTGAAAACTTTTCTTAATGAGATCTTTATGTGGTTTTGGATAGAAAGTTGGTTAGCTGAAATTGATCTCAAATTGGGAGGGTTGCCTTGTTTTCTATACTGAAATAGTTCATTTAGATATAATGGCACCATATTGCTTGAAAATTGGTGCAGAAGTCTAGCCTTTATCAAACATATTTGTACACATATTTTTAACAGTTTAATATGATTCGTTGCATTTGGGACGTTTTAAGCATTATAAACTCTTTTTTTGCATGTCTGAGAATGATGAAGGTATTAGGAATGGATGGGCGTTGATTGCAAGCTAAAATTAGGTCACTATCAAATTTGGGTGCAAGGACCATTAATGAACTGGACTGGAAACTTGCCAAGGCCACAAAATTCATGTTTTAATGCAGAAATAAACCCCCCAAAAATAAGCGAAATTGTAATATGTAAACTCACAATCGTAAAAGAATCTTTATTTTAAAGACGTTACACTCTGAGGGTTGTCAGATCTGACCAATCTGTAAAGACGTTACACTCTGAGGGTTGTCAGATCTGACCAATCTGTAGAGACGTTACACTCTGAGGGTTGTCAGATCTGACCAATCTGTAAAGATGTTACACTCTGAGGGTTGTCAGATCTGACCAATCTGTAAAGACGTTACACTCTGAGGGTTGTCAGATCTGACCAATCTGTAAAGACGTTACACTCTGAGGGTTGTCAGATCTGACCAATCTGTAAAGACGTTACACTCTGAGGGTTGTCAGATCTGACCAATCTGTAAAGATGTTACTTCTCCAATCACTGTATCACATTCTTGACACAAGAAATATGTTTAAAGAATTTTAAAAAAATACAAATTTATATGAAAAAAATAATTAATTAGACAAAAGGCATAACTGAACCATTATATATTGGAGGTAAATTTGTAAATACAATCCTAAATTATTTTAAAATTTCAGAACCTATTTTATCAATGTATGTAGTAATATAGTAAAAACTGTTATGAGTGACTTCTGCCATGAGCGACCACCTGTCATTTCCAACCATAATCGTAATGCACGGATTGATTTTATTATATAAACGCTCTGTTATGAATTGCTTGGATAAGATGACATCGAGACAAAAATACTGGAATCCCTTGGAAAAATAAAAATCTTCAGATCTGTTTGCCTCTCAGTGTCTAGCTCTGTCAGCTTGTAGAAGATAAAGAAGGTGGGAAGGTCGAAGTATGGTAATAATTACAGTAATCAAAGTAGTTTCAAGGACTGATGGTTATCCATTCTTCACCTGCTTTGACATGAGTAAAAGATTTCTAAGTTTACATTACAACCTGAATCTTGTTCTGTCAGCTCCAAAATGCACTTAGTGTCTGGAAACTGTATGTACAATTGGCTTACTTGGTTCTGACTATACAAACAACTGGCTTACTTGGTTTTGACTATACATACAACTGGCTTTCTTGGTTTTGACTATACATTCAACTGGCTTACTTGGTTTTGACTATACATTCAAGTAGTTTAATTGGTTTTGACTATACATACAACTCAGATGATAACCAGATGTCTCTTTCTACAATGATTTTAAACCGCCATATGTTAATCTGCAGTAATTAAAGTCAGAATCAGATACTAAACTATGTATATGTTGTTGTTCTTGTTTGGGGTTTAAAGCCATTTCTCAGTGCAAGATAGGCTATAAATGGTGGCCAGTATAACTGGCAAACAAAGAACCTGGGAAAAACCACAGTAAGAACCAACGACCCATGGGAAGCTACTGGCAGCTTTTTCACACACCCACTCTGGCTGAGCCTGAGACTTAAACTTAGCCGGACAAACACGAAATGCCAGTGATCAATAAAGGCAAGCACTTTTGACCATCCAGTGCTCCAAATGAGCCTTTCCAGATGCAATTACACCATATTTTAACTGCGAGAAGATTCATAAGCCTTTCTAAGGCAGCTGTTATTTGATCTCACATTTTAAAGAGCTTAGTTTTGCTCTGGCACTGGAACTACATTTACTAAGCATTTAATTAACACTTATTTTATAGGAATAAAAAGGCTGAGTTATGCTGCATTTCCTTAATTTTTTTCTAAGATTAAATGAGAACTTGAAAAAGCCCACTTGCATATACATGTATTAAATGAACACTTGAAATGGCCCACTTGCATATACATGTATTAAATGAACACTTGAAATGGCCCACTTGCATATACATGTATTAAATGAGCACTTGAAAAGGCCCACTTGCATATACATGTATTAAATGAGCACTTGAAATGGCCCACTACATATACATGTATTAAATGAGCACTTGAGAAGGCCCACTTGCATATACATGTATTAAATGAGCACTTGAAATGGCCCACTACATATACATGTATTAAATGAGCACTTGAGAAGGCCCACTTGCATATACATGTATTAAATGAGCACTTGAAATGGCCCACTACATATACATGTATTAAATGAGCACTTCAAATGGCCCACTTGCATATACATGTATTAAATAAGCACTTGAAAAGGCCCACTTGCATATACATGTATTAAATGAGCACTTCAAATGGCCCACTACATATACATGTATTAAATAAGCACTTGAAAAGGCCCACTTGCATATACATGTATTAAATAAGCACTTGAAATGGCCCACTTGCATATACATGCATTATATTTTATTAGCATCTCTACAGGTTATACCATTTGTCATTGAGTATAGAACAGACCATGAATACTCAATCACAAACAATTTTCAAAATTCATGTCAAAAACAATTTTAAATAAATGAATACTTCAAATCTACTTTTTCTTCTTTGGAATTAGTTTTGAGCATTTTTTATGGCATCTCCTCACTGCTTAAAATAAAACATGCACAGTTTTTAAATATTTTAAGATCAGTTTATTCTGATGGAGGAGGAGGATGGGTGAAAAAGTAAAAGAAGAAGAAGAAGAAAATTAAATCCATCTTGTTTCTGAATTACATGTTTTGAATCCCATACACTGGACCAAATGTATTTCCTAAATGGTAAATAAAAGTAGTTCCAAAAGTGATATCACCCCTGTAGTGATCAAAGTGGTATCACAACTGTGGTGATAACAATTTTCTCCCACTGATACAATTCAATACCTCATTATGAAAAATAACACTGTAATTGTTTTTCCTTTAATTTCTCATACTTCCTGAGCACTGAAAAAAATGTTAAATTTATAAAAAATTATGATCTGATAAATATTGGCAGTTCAAATTTCTGTTTGAAGTTTTAAGATTTCAATTTACAGGTTTCACAGCATTGTGAATATGTGCCAGAACTTCAATAACAAAACTTACTTTCTGAAAATGGAAAAGTAATTTTGCAGATTGCCTTGCATGCAGTTATTTAGATAATAAATGCTCTTTTAGTGTTATGGCCCAGAGTCAAAGACCTATACAGCTATAACCAAATCACAACCTTTACTGCATTTAAATATTCATACTTCAGACAAGAGAAATCTTTCCTAAATAAGGCAGTTTCCTAGCTATGGAAATCCATCTGGTTTAGAATGACTCAAACATATGTTCTATTTTAAAAAAAACTAAATGGAAAATTATTGAATAAATTAAGTATACCATCTGCATCCCTCATCATGCCTTCAATAGTATTCATGACCTTGGTAATGCAAACATGGAAAGCATCATTCTCCCTGGGTCTGACACTTATAATTATATCATCTGCCTCTGCTTGTGGCTCACCTGCTTGTACGACATCTGGAAAATAAAGCATATAAACATATAAAAGCAGTAGAAGAATGGTGATATGGCAATTAAAAAAAACTTCATTTTCACCTGTTGTTGTCATTCTTCCCTGTGACAAATGTTACAAATCAAAGCATTGATAATAATGGTGGCTTGGAACAAAAAAATGCAGTACTAATTTACCTATGGTCAGGTGGAAGAACATATGTTCAGATATAATGCCTTTTATGGTAACTTATCTTTTATGTTACTACCATAAAAATTCTGGTCAAATTAATCTTCATAATATTTTATAAATTTCCATTTCTTTATAGGTTACAATAGAATTTATATTAACAATGAAATAATATTTGATGAATTACTGAGGTGATTCCCTTTTAGAAGTATCATGTTTTTACTACTGTTTCAATGTCTGAGTGGAATAATATCCAATGGAGATAACTATGAGGTCTAATTATTTACCTAAATTTTAGTTGCCTCCTCTTGATATTTAAAGTAACCCTTCAAGACCAGTGGATCCATGCTTGTTTACTAGATTTATCAGGATCATAAGTTTGTAACTAATATAAGCAATACAAACTATTTGGTGACAAGAATGTATACCATGTGACGATCATAAAGGGACCGAAATCCCACCAAGCTAAAATCAAGGGATATTGAGCCACAATTTCACCTGCAACTTCATCTATTCCATACCAACTTCTGTAAATTATACAACCTTAATGAACATAAAATTATAGTGAATTTAGCAAATTAAACATTTTCTGCATACATTTCATTTAAGGTAAAATATTTGACAACTTAAAGGATCATAGTGTACAATCTTTAAAATATATGGTTCAAAAACTGGAGATAGATTATTAGTAGCTACTATAAAAGTGCCAAGCTAAACAAAACCACTGACAAGATGGATATGTGGTTGTTACGACATATGTGATTGATATTTTTCTACAATTTCGTCTGAAAGTTTCTCTCTGTCCAAAATGAATCACGTAATTCAAGTTTTCTTATAATCTACCTTGTTGGAATAAAGTAATATAAATACTTTTTTGCTTCATGTTTACACAGTGTAGCATATGAGGACACATCACTGTTTGTTTAATGTAAAACCATTAACAAAAAAAATTATATTTCTGCACACCAGTAAATCTGCACAAAGTTTGTATCTGTGATATGATGAAATTATAAATTTACCAAAATTGACGGATGTTAAAATATAAAGTGTAATATACATTTTATTTCATATTTTGAAGGATCATAACTAGACTTTAAGTATTCAAACCAGAATATAATTCAACAATTTCACTGATCACCTCTACAAAGCTTTCAGAAAATTCTATCCACCAATGTAAACATTAGTTATCACGCAGAAAATAAATTCAGATGAAAGTCATCCAGACCAAGAAATTTGATCCCTTTGTCTAACTGAAGCTTTTTAGGGGGAAATTTTTCTTTTACATTTAACACCTTAACTTTGAATCCACACTGTACAGTCAGTATTGTACTTATGTGCCATTTTACCACACTGTACAGTCAGTATTGTACTGATTGCCATTCTACCACACTGTACAGTCAGTAATGTACTGATGTGCCATTTTATCACACTGTACAGTCAGTATTGTACGTATGTGCCATTTTATCACACTGTACAGTCAGTATTGTACTTATGTGCCATTTTATCACACTGTACAGTCAGTATTGTACTGATGTGTCATTCTACCACACTGTACAGTCAGTATTTTACTTATGTGCCATTTTATCACACTGTACAGTCAGTATTGTACTTATGTGCCATTTTATCACACTGTACAGTCAGTATTGTACTGATGTGCCATTCTACCACAATATACAGTCAGTATTGTACTTATGTGCCATTTTACCACAATGTATGGTCAGTATTTTACTTATGTGCCATTTTACCACACTGAACAGTCAATATTGTACTTATGTGTCATTTTACCACACTGTACAGTCAGCATTGTACTTATGTGCCATTTTACCACACTGTACAGTTAGTATTGTACTTATGTGCCATTTTACCACACTGTACAGTCAGTATTGTACCAATGTGCCATTTTACCTTACACATGCAAGTTTTATGATTTCAATAGTACAGTATGTACTTAGCTTGAAAAAGACTTTGCGGTTACATGCAAAAACCTTAACCTAATCTAGGACCAGTAAAATATGAAAAGTTGGTGAAGTGATCTTTTTAGAATGGATGTGTTACTATTGTATACAATCATCTATTTTAGTGATTTTGTCATTAACAGTTACTACACAAAGTCATTGATGCATGAAATATGGGTCACTGTGATCTACTTTTGTGATGAGGGTATAATACTCATCAAGGTGCAAAAACCTATCTGGTAATGAGCTATATGCAAAAAACTTAATCATCTAGTTTGATAATTCAGACTGTGCTTGAGAAATAAATTTAAATCACAAAGTTTTAACCCAAGTCATTGAAAAATGGGTCAGAGTGGGTCCGAGTGACCTACTTTATAATGAGGAAGTAGTACTTACCAGAATGCATTTTCTTAGAAAGATTCCATTTATAACAAAATCTATATAGAAGATAAAGAAGGTGGGAAGGTCGAAGTATGGTAATAATTACAGTAATCAAAGTAGTTTCAAGGACTGATGGTTATCCATTCTTCACCTGCTTTGACATGAGTAAAAGATTTCTAAGTTTACCTTACAACCTGAATCTTGAATCCACTTTGCTGTATAAGACAGAAGGAGTGGGAGTTTGCATAAAACTTCAGGCTTTAGTGATGTAGTTCCAATTTAAATTGATGCATATTAAATGAGAAAGATTTAAAATAATGATTACATATTTCATATTGATTTTGGAGTGCAAACAACTATGCATTAGCAAATGTATATGGCTACTGAAGAGTGTAAATACATTACATGTACCCACAAACCAATCTCATTATATCCATACCTGTAACTCCATCAAAATGTACACAAAGAATAATTTATACAAATTTCTCTTAGATAATATTCAAATCCAAATACTTAATTTCTTGCAAATACACTCACACTAACTTATGAAACAGTGTATTTTTGGAAATGTTCATAAATATATTGACATGTCCACATTAACTGATTTTTGACCAGCAAAATACACAAATCAGACATTGGGAGTTTTTAAAAAGAACATGAATTTAGGTTTGGAAAATACTTTAACAGAACTTTTTATACTGACATTGTCATAAAGTGCTTGAGATGATCAATTCAGTAGGTGTAAAACTACCTCATTCATGTTGGAAGTAAAACTTTGATTTCATGGTAAAGACTAATCTTCAAAAGCCTAGTTCGGTCATTTTCTAAAAAAACAATGTAAAAAAAGCCATATTTTCAGTTTAAAGTATGCGGTAACTAAAACTCTGCACGAATGCAGGGTGGTATATTTGATAATAATAGAAGTAGATCTTTTCACCCCAAAAACTTCAATGGTTCTGGTTAATTCTTCAACAACAGAAAATGTATACAGGTGACTTTTAATATTACAACAACAACACCTGTAACTTTAATCATTACAATGACAAATGTCCCAGGTATACCTTAGTGATTTGAAGCTGATGCGACTGAGGTGAAGGTGAGAGAACATGTATCTGGCAATGACCAAAGCAGCGCCTAACAATTCAAAAGATAGGCTTATTTCAACAAAGGCAACCTTTCATGCATGGGTGAAAATTACAGTTTATTGAGCAAGCATTGGTGACCTATTGTTTTCGATGAAATGGGTAGGTAAATTAATTAATATATAACTGCTATTGAGAATTTTTTTAAGACCATCACAATGTTTGGGGCTTGTTTGTGTATGCCAGGTGACTGAGCAAACATCTGTTGGCTTTTGTTTACCCTGGATTGAGCAATGATTCAACACAGGACGCACTGAAGACCAACAGAAAGAAGACCTAATGGCTTTGTAGTTGATCTTCATTCACAATTAGATTTAAAAAAGCAACAAGCAGTGATTAAGTTTCTTCATTCAAGAATATTTTGTCAAACAGTTCAATCAATGTCTCATTTAATTACGTGGAGGTCTGACAAACACCGATAAAAGTAACTGTCTTGGTGACCTTTGAAATTCCATGTCAGCTTATTTTTAGTAGCCTACCAGATAAAGCACTGCAATTCATGTTACAGAGTTAACATTGGTGACAATATATACTAAATAACATGTGCCTTTGATTTGATTGGTGAAACACGAGGTCTAAAGAAAATGACCTCTAATCAGTGTCCATCATTAAAATGACCTCTAATCAGTGTCCATCAGATTTCTTAAACAGATTGATCAAACTATTGCTTCTTTTGGCACCAAAGCTTTCAAGAAATTAAAAAAATTATGATAAAATGTTAGGGGCATGCCAAATCCATGCAACATTGCAAAGCGGTTTTGTAAAAAAATGTCTGTTAAAGCACAGTTTCACTATATATGCTTTGATATATGTAGACACTGACCCCAGTGCTGACAATAATGGGGATGCATATGCTGGGATTATTACAAGAGTTCTTCTTTTCTTCACAGAGCAACCTATAATGGGATAATTAAAACCTAAAGTGATCAGGTCACATGGTCAATGCTTCAAGTTATAGAGGCTGGGAGGGAAGGCAATAACTTTCCATATCAAGACATTTCATAAAAGAAAACCCTAATACATGTCAATATTAGTCCAGCTAAATATCATTATGCAGGCAATTGTGTTCTCATTCATATAACAATGAATTTGGATGGAATACAAAACTAGCACTACTACATGTTATTTCACCATCAATGTAATATTCAGTTAGCTATAACCTTAAACTATGATTTTTGATTTTAATCCAATTACAGTGTTCATAATGTCTGTATGTGCAAATAAACAAGAATCATTACTTACCAGATGATGCCATAGGGACATGTTGGTACAGTTCGTCCAGATTATCCTTTACTGTGCTTATGAGCTCAGCATCCATATTGGCCATTATCTTTTTGATGTGTTCTTTAGCTTGTAGAACTCCATTGGCCTTCCCTACACCAATGGATGCAGTTAAACCTACGATCTGAAACAAAATATTTGCACTCCAACCAAAGTTTTGGTCACTGCACAAAGATTCTGCCTTTCTATGTTTTCAATCAAATGTATTGACTGATAAAAATAATAATTACCTGCTTTAAAACAAATGTCCTACTGAATAATGTTGTGTTCAATGAGAAAAGTAATTTATTCAGTTTGATAATTAAGAAAATAAAAATACCATTTTTAAGATGTAATAATTGCTATTCCTCTCAGTTGACTGATTACATCACATATTTAATTGGTTGGTTTCTCAGATTCTACATGCAAAGACATAAGTATGAAAAGGAAGCTGCTTTATGTTTGGTGTTTTACAGTACAGCAACACATGTAGGTTATTTAGTGTGGAGGTAATTGGAGTAAAGTGCCTTGCCCCCCCCCCCACGAAGCTGCTTTATGTTTGGTGTTTTACAGTACAGCAACACATGTGGGTTATTTAGTGTGGATGTAATTGGAGTAAAGTGCCTTGCCCCCCCCCCCCCATGAAGCTGCTTTATGTTTGGTGTTTTACAGTACAGCAACACATGTAGGTTATTTAGTGTGGAGGTAATTGGAGTAAAGTGCCTTGCCCCCCCCCACGAAGCTGCTTTATGTTTGGTGTTTTACAGTACAGCAACACATGTAGGTTATTTAGTGTGGAGGTAATTGGAGTAAAGTGCCTTGTCCCCCGCCCCCCAATGAAGCTGCTTTATGTTTGGTGTTTTGCAGTACAGCAACACATGTAGGATATTTAGTGTGGAGGTAATTGGAGTAAAGTGCCTTGCCCCCCCCCCCCCACAAAGCTGCTTTATGTTTGGTGTTTTACAGTACAGCAACACATGTAGGTTATTTAGTGTGGAGGCAATGGAGTAAAGTGCCTTGCCCCCCAAAAAACTACAGCAGCCTACCTTGACTGATTTAATGGTAGGATATGCCATAATATGAAACTATTACTAAATCAAAGGTTTCTCTTTCAAATAGATACATGTTTATTTATGGTAGATGGTGATTTTATTTCCATTAGAAAATGCTGATAAATAATGGCCCAATCACTTATACTTTGTAAATAATGGGTCTGTGACTTGTAATTTATAATAATGAACCAGTGAATTATAGTTTGAAAATAATGGTCCATTGACTTATACTTTGTAAATAATGGGCCCGTGACATGTACTTTGTAAATAATGGACCAGTGACTTGTACTGTGTAAATAATGGGCCAATGACTTGTCCTTTGTAAACAATGGGCCAGTGACTTGTACTTTATAAATAATGGGTCAGTGATTTATACAATGCAGATAATGGACTGGTGACTTGTACTTTGTAAATAATGGGCCAATGACTTATACTTCATAAATGGACCAGTGACTTGTGCTTTGTAAATAATGGCCAGTGACTAATACTTAATAAATAATGGGCCAGTGACTTATACTTTGTAAATAATTGGCCAGTGACTTGTACTTTAGTGACTTATACTTTGTAAATAATTAGCCAATGACTTATACTTTATAAATAATGGGTCAGTGACTTATACAATGCAAATAATGGACCAGTGACTTGTAATCTTGTAAAAATTAAGCCAGTAACTTGTATGTTGTAAATAATGGGCCAGTGATTTATACATTCCGAATACTAGGTAGTAATCTCCATCTTTATTATGTATTAATCATTATGTATTAATCATTATGCATTAATCATTATGTATTAATCTCTGTCCATGGAACCAGCAGATTGTAATTACTTCTTGGATCCTTATTTCTTAGAGAAAGCCATCTATACTAGCATTGAACTAATTACTTCTTGGATCCTTATTTCTTTGAGAAAGCCATCTATACTCACATCAAACTAATTACTTCTTGGATCCTTATTTCTTAGAGAGAGCCATCTATACTTGTATTGAACTAATTACTTCTTGGATCCTTATTTCTTAGAGAGAGCCATCTATACTCACATCGAACTAATTACTTCTTGGATCCTTATTTCTTAGAGAGAGCCATCTATACTCACATTGAACTAATTACTTCTTGGATCCTTATTTCTTAGAGAGAGCCATCTATACTAGCATTGAACTAATTACTTCTTGGATCCTTATTTCTTAGAAAGAGCCATCTATACTCACATCAAACTAATTACTTCTTGGATCCTTATTTCTTAGAGAAAGCCATCTATACTAGCATTGAACTAATTACTTCTTGGATCCTTATTTCTTAGAGAGAGCCATCTATACTCGCATTGAGCTAATTACGTCTTGGATCCTTATTTCTTAGAGAGAGCCATCTATACTAGCATTGAACTAATTACTTCTTGGATCCTTATTTCTTAGAGAGAGCCATCTATACTCGCATTGAACTAATTACTTCTTGGATCCTTATTTCTTAGAGAGAGCCATCTATACTAGCATTGAACTAATTACTTCTTGGATCCTTATTTCTTAGAAAGAGCCATCTATACTCACATCAAACTAATTACTTCTTGGATCCTTATTTCTTAGAGAGAGCCATCTATACTAGCATTGAACTAATTACTTCTTGGATCCTTATTTCTTAGAGAGAGCCATCTATACTAGCATTGAACTAATTACTTCTTGGATCCTTATTTCTTAGAGAGAGCCATCTATACTCGCATTGAGCTAATTACTTCTTGGATCCTTATTTCTTAGAGAAAGCCATCTATACTAGCATTGAACTAATTACTTCTTGGATCCTTATTTCTTAGAGAGAGCCATCTATACTCACATCGAACTAATTACTTCTTGGATCCTTATTTCTTAGAGAGAGCCATCTATACTAGCATTGAACTAATTACTTCTTGGATCCTTATTTCTTAGAGAGAGCCATCTATACTAGCATTGAACTAATTACTTCTTGGATCCTTATTTCTTAGAGAGAGCCATCTATACTCGCATTGAACTAATTACTTCTTGGATCCTTATTTCTTAGAGAGAGCCATCTATACTCGCATTGAGTTAATTACGTCTTGGATCCTTATTTCTTAGAGAGAGCCATCTATACTAGCATTGAACTAATTACTTCTTGGATCCTTATTTCTTAGAGAGAGCCATCTATACTCGCATTGAACTAATTACTTCTTGGATCCTTATTTCTTAGAGAGAGCCATCTATACTAGCATTGAACTAATTACTTCTTGGATCCTTATTTCTTAGAAAGAGCCATCTATACTCACATCAAACTAATTACTTCTTGGATCCTTATTTCTTAGAGAGAGCCATCTATACTAGCATTGAACTAATTACTTCTTGGATCCTTATTTCTTAGAGAGAGCCATCTATACTAGCATTGAACTAATTACTTCTTGGATCCTTATTTCTTAGAGAGAGCCATCTATACTCGCATTGAGCTAATTACTTCTTGGATCCTTATTTCTTAGAGAAAGCCATCTATACTAGCATTGAACTAATTACTTCTTGGATCCTTATTTCTTAGAGAGAGCCATCTATACTCACATCGAACTAATTACTTCTTGGATCCTTATTTCTTAGAGAGAGCCATCTATACTAGCATTGAACTAATTACTTCTTGGATCCTTATTTCTTAGAGAGAGCCATCTATACTAGCATTGAACTAATTACTTCTTGGATCCTTATTTCTTAGAGAGAGCCATCTATACTCGCATTGAGCTAATTACTTCTTGGATCCTTATTTCTTAGAGAAAGCCATCTATACTAGCATTGAACTAATTACTTCTTGGATCCTTATTTCTTAGAGAGAGCCATCTATACTCACATCGAACTAATTACTTCTTGGATCCTTATTTCTTAGAGAGAGCCATCTATACTAGCATTGAACTAATTACTTCTTGGATCCTTATTTCTTAGAGAGAGCCATCTATACTCGCATTGAACTAATTACTTCTTGGATCCTTATTTCTTAGAGAGAGCCATCTATACTCGCATTGAACTAATTACTTCTTGGATCCTTATTTCTTAGAGAGAGCCATCTATACTCGCATTGAGCTAATTACGTCTTGGATCCTTATTTCTTAGAGAGAGCCATCTATACTGGTATTGAACTAATTACTTCTTGGATCCTTATTTCTTAGAGAGAGCCATCTATACTCGCATTGAGCTAATTACGTCTTGGATCCTTATTTCTTAGAGACAGCCATCTATACTAGCACTGAACTAATTACTTCTTGGATCCTTATTTCTTAGAGAGAGCCATCTATACTCACATCGAACTAATTACTTCTTGGATCCTTATTTCTTAGAGAGAGCCATCTATACTCGCATTGAACTAATTACTTCTTGGATCCTTATTTCTTAGAGACAGCCATCTATACTCGCATTGAACTAATTACTTCTTGGATCCTTATTTCTCAGAGAGAGCCATCTATACTAGGATTGAACTAATTACTTCTTGGATCCTTATTTCTTAGAGAGAGCCATCTATACTCGCATTGAACTAATTACTTCTTGGATCCTTATTTCTTAGAGAGAGCCATCTATACTAGCATTGAACTAATTACTTCTTGGATCCTTATTTCTTAGAGACAGCCATCTATACTCGCATTGAACTAATTACTTCTTGGATCCTTATTTCTCAGAGAGAGCCATCTATACTAGGATTGAACTAATTACTTCTTGGATCCTTATTTCTTAGAGAGAGCCATCTATACTCGCATTGAACTAATTACTTCTTGGATCCTTATTTCTTAGAGAGAGCCATCTATACTAGCATTGAACTAATTACTTCTTGGATCCTTATTTCTTAGAGACAGCCATCTATACTCGCATTGAACTAATTACTTCTTGGATCCTTATTTCTTAGAGAAAGCCATCTATACTCACATTGAACTAATTACTTCTTGGATCCTTATTTCTTAGAGAGAGAGCCATCTATACTTGCATTGAACTAATTACTTCTTGGATCCTTATTTCTTAGAGAGAGCCATCTAGACTCACATCGAACTAATTACTTCTTGGATCCTTATTTCTTAGAGAGAGCCATCTATACTCGCATTGAAATAATTACTTCTTGGATCCTTATTTCTTAGAGAGAGCCATCTATACTCGCATTGAGCTAATTACGTCTTGGATCCTTATTTCTTAGAGAGAGCCATCTATACTAGCATTGAACTAATTACTTCTTGGATCCTTATTTCTTAGAGAGAGCCATCTATACTCGCATTGAGCTAATTACGTCTTGGATCCTTATTTCTTAGAGAGAGCCATCTATACTAGCATTGAACTAATTACTTCTTGGATCCTTATTTCTTAGAGAGAGCCATCTATACTCACATCGAACTAATTACTTCTTGGATCCTTATTTCTTAGAGACAGCCATCTATACTCGCATTGAACTAATTACTTCTTGGATCCTTATTTCTTAGAGACAGCCATCTATACTCGCATTGAACTAATTACTTCTTGGATCCTTATTTCTCAGAGAGAGCCATCTATACTAGGATTGAACTAATTACTTCTTGGATCCTTATTTCTTAGAGAGAGCCATCTATACTCGCATTGAACTAATTACTTCTTGGATCCTTATTTCTTAGAGAGAGCCATCTATACTAGCATTGAACTAATTACTTCTTGGATCCTTATTTCTTAGAGACAGCCATCTATACTAGCATTGAACTAATTACTTCTTGGATCCTTATTTCTTAGAGACAGCCATCTATACTCGCATTGAACTAATTACTTCTTGGATCCTTATTTCTTAGAGAAAGCCATCTATACTCACATTGAACTAATTACTTCTTGGATCCTTATTTCTTAGAGAGAGAGCCATCTATACTTGCATTGAACTAATTACTTCTTGGATCCTTATTTCTTAGAGAGAGCCATCTAGACTCACATCGAACTAATTACTTCTTGGATCCTTATTTCTTAGAGAGAGCCATCTATACTCGCATTGAAATAATTACTTCTTGGATCCTTATTTCTTAGAGAGAGCCATCTATACTCGCATTGAGCTAATTACGTCTTGGATCCTTATTTCTTAGAGAGAGCCATCTATACTAGCATTGAACTAATTACTTCTTGGATCCTTATTTCTTAGAGAGAGCCATCTATACTCACATCGAACTAATTACTTCTTGGATCCTTATTTCTTAGAGACAGCCATCTATACTAGCATTGAACTAATTACTTCTTGGATCCTTATTTCTTAGAGACAGCCATCTATACTCGCATTGAACTAATTACTTCTTGGATCCTTATTTCTTAGAGAAAGCCATCTATACTCGCATTGAACTAATTACTTCTTGGATCCTTATTTCTTAGAGAGAGCCATCTATACTCACATTGTAATAATTTTTTCTTGGATTTCATTATTAATTCTTAGAGAAAGCCATCTATACTCGCATTGAACTAATTACTTCTTGGATCCTTATTTCTTAGAGAGAGCCATCTATACTCGCATTGAACTAATTACTTCTTGGATCCTTATTTCTTAGAGAGAGCCATCTATACTCGCATTGAGCTAATTACGTCTTGGATCCTTATTTCTTAGAGAGAGCCATCTATACTCGCATTGAACTAATTACTTCTTGGATCCTTATTTCTCAGAGAGAGCCATCTATACTAGGATTGAACTAATTACTTCTTGGATCCTTATTTCTTAGAGAGAGCCATCTATACTAGGATTGAACTAATTACTTCTTGGATCCTTATTTCTTAGAGAGAGCCATCTATACTCGCATTGAGCTAATTACTTCTTGGATCCTTATTTCTTAGAGACAGCCATCTATACTAGCATTGAACTAATTACTTCTTGGATCCTTATTTCTTAGAGACAGCCATCTATACTCGCATTGAACTAATTACTTCTTGGATCCTTATTTCTTAGAGAGAGCCATCTATACTAGGATTGAACTAATTACTTCTTGGATCCTTATTTCTTAGAGAGAGCCATCTATACTCGCATTGAACTAATTACTTCTTGGATCCTTATTTCTTAGAGAAAGCCATCTATACTCGCATTGAACTAATTACTTCTTGGATCCTTATTTCTTAGAGAGAGCCATCTATACTCGCATTGAACTAATTACTTCTTGGATCCTTATTTCTTAGAGAGAGCCATCTATACTCACATCGAACTAATTACTTCTTGGATCCTTATTTCTTAGAGAGAGCCATCTATACTAGCATTGAACTAATTACTTCTTGGATCCTTATTTCTTAGAGAGAGAGCCATCTATACTAGCATTGAACTAATTACTTCTTGGATCCTTATTTCTTAGAAAGATCCATCTATACTCACATCGAACTAATTACTTCTTGGATCCTTATTTCTTAGAGAGAGCCATCTATACTAGCATTGAACTAATTACTTCTTGGATCCTTATTTCTTAGAAAGAGCTATTAGGAAAATAAAATGACTGAATTTAATAAATATAATTTGATAATCTTGTATGAGAATATGATTAGATTTGAAGAAATGTAAGTAGTTAATTTAAAAACTAAACAAGTCAGAAAGTATGTGTGCATAAAGTATGTGTACATAAAGTATGTGTACCTGCAGGTATATATTTTTACTACATCTAATCATTATTTCAGGATTTGTAGTTATTTTAAACCTATTCCTTGAAATTTGTTGTAGTAAGGGTTAGGGTTAGGGTAGTTTTTACTTTACCATTCCGATCAAATTTTATTTTATAGCAATGGCTTTTCTAAACTTCTTCAAAGAGAGCATGTATTTTTCCAGACATTTGATGAACCCACAGGTTACATGATACTTCAATGGTTAAAGCTGATAGGTAACCATACTTAATTTATTACATGGCTCAACATTGACAATGCCTGATTAGTGACCATACTTATTTTATTACATGGCTCAACATGCTGACAAAGCCTGGTTATAATTATTTTATTACACAGCTCAACATACTGACAAAGCATGATTAATGACCATACTTATTTTATTACACACCTCAACATGCTGACAAAGCCTGGTTATAACTATTGTATTACACAGCTCAACATGCTGACAAAGCCTGGTTATAACTATTGTATTACACAGCTCAACATGCTGACAAAGCCTGGTTAGTGACCATACTTTTTTTATTACACAGCTCAACATGATGACAAAGCCTGATTAGTGACCATACTTATTTTATTACATGGCTCAACATACTGACAAAGGCTGGTGAGTGACCATTCTTATTTTATTACACACCTCAACATGCTGACAAAGCCTATAAGTGACCATACTTATTTTATTACACAGCTCAACATGCTGACAAAGCCTGGTTAGTGACCATACTTATTACACAGCTCAGCATGACGACAAAGCCTGGTTAGTGACCATACTTATTTTATTACACAGCTCAACATGCTGACTAAGCCTGGTTAGTGACCATACTTATTTTATTACACACCTCAACATGCTGACTAAGCCTGGTTAGTGACCATACTTATTTTATTACATGGCTCAAACTGCTGACAAAGGCTGGTGAGTGACCATACTTATTTTATTACACAGCTCAACATGCTGACAAAGCCTGATTAGCAGCCATACTTATTTTATTACACAGCTCAACATGCTGACAATGCCTGGTTAGTGACCATACTTATTTTATTACATGGTTCAACATGCTGACAATGCCTGATTAATGACCATACTTATTTTATTACATGGCTCAACATACTGACAAAGCCTGATAAGTGATCATACTTATTTTCAATGTGCTGACAAAGATAGTATACAACAAAGGACAGGATCGAGGGCTCCATATGTTTTGTAACAAAAGTTAAGAACAAATAACATGCAAAGATTTCAGTTGCTTTGACAAACTTGATTTGTCTAGTGAACCCCATTATAAAGCTAATACAAAGCACACTCAGGAAACTGAAGCCAGAGTATACAGATGCATTCTTGAAGCCTTTGAGAAATGAAAAATAACATAAGTAATAATTCTCTAACAATAACTTTCCAATGGGTGTGTTGAAACTAGCAAACTAACACGGCACAATTGTTTTTAAAGTATAATAGGTATAAAACAAATATGGCATATGTGTTTTTGAAGCATAATGAGTCTAAATCAAATATGGCATATCTTCTTGAAGTTTAACAAATATGACAAATGTTTAATAATAAATATAAAACAAATATTACATATGTGTTTCTGAAGCATAACAAGTCTAAAAGAAATATGGCATATGTGTTTTTGAAGCATAATGAGTCTAAAGAAAATATTGCATGTGTTTTTGAAGTATAATGAGTCTAAATATGGCACATAGGGTTTTAAAGTGTGAATCTAAAAATATGGCATATGTGTTTTTTTGAAGTATAATGAGTCTAAATATGGCACATGGGGTTTTAAAGCATGAATCTAAAAATATGGCATATGTGTTTTTGAAGTATAATTAGTCTAAATATGGCACGTGGGTTTTTAAACTACAAGCCTAAAACACCCCTGGCATAGGATTAGGGTTTACTGACTCTCTCCTAGCCAAGTGATCAAAGCGCAATGTCTGGTTGTTCAAAGGTGATCATTAATTTGTACTCTTAGCTAGCCGACCAGAAGCCAAGGTGCCTGATGAAAAGCACCTGGTGACAGGTGATCAGCATACAGTCACCATTAAAGACTAGTCTGGCAACCAACATCCAACAGATTAGTATGCCTCAGATTTATCAGAGTAAGACTGCTGCTCTTCCCTGTAGTCAGGAAGGTGCAACTCTCTTATATTGGTCACCAGCACTATGTCTACCTTGAGATGGTACAGTTCATCCCTGCTGGGTAGGTGTGACTTGCTCTCATGCACTTATCTCGACCTGGGAAGGGTCAAGGATTTATCCTTCACTGGTATTGATGGCATCAGACTTAGCATTATGGATCTTGGCCTTTTAGCAATCTCTGAACAATGGATTTTACTCCTTATTTCTGCCCAACACAGGGAATTGACTTTCCTAAACCCTGAAGGGGATGACTACCCCTCCTGGGAATGGAGTCATCTTGCGATGACAAATTGGGAAGCGGGCCTGTCCTCCTTCGTCTGAAGATGATATTACTATCTATCAAGTCCCATACTTGATCTGTCCATAGACAATATACTGAACACCCATCCTGTGCAGAATTGGCAGAGGGTGAGTCTCCTATGGGGGTTTCTTTTTCCTACAACTACCCACAACCTGTAGCATCCTAATCCATGATTTTTTTAATACATAAAATAAGTTAACCTGGAACCAAAGATGGGTAGGTAATATTTACTCAAATGCTGACAACCAAGAAAGGGAATAATGAACAGATGTACCAACTGCTAAGCAAGGTGAGAAAAAAAACCTTTATATCAGCTTAAGGAACAAAGAAATGCTCAAATAACGTAAGGACTGGGGGGGGGGACCAATAACACCAGAACATGTGTATTAACTCAAAATACATTAATAACCAACGATGGCAAATTTTGTTAAGCAATCTGATACATGTTACAAAAGTCCAAGAAAAAGGGGAAGTTACTCCATTGGCTATGACTAAGGAACCAGACTGGGATCATGTTCCTGTCAATTCCAGGCCACAATTAGCAAATGGAAGAAGGAATATTAGATTGGGAATTGGAACTGGCATCCCAGAAAAGATAAGCAGTGCAATAGTTGAATAATGTAGCTGCATGTAGTCTAGGTCATTGTCATTAGGGTTTTTAAAACATTGCAAATTATTTTATTTTTTTTCAATGCATGTAATCAGTGCAACTTTCATTGGTATTTCCATCATACTGTAATAATAAGTCCCATTTTCAAACAAAATCTTAAATACTGAGCCAGAAAAACCATATTATTCTTACGTTACAGTGTTATGTTTTAGCTGTAGTTATAACAGGTCTGTCTATGTGGTTACAGTCTGTATCAGGCCTATTGTCAAAGAGCAAACAAAACAATCACAAACTATGATACAACTTTATTTTTGAGCCAGCTACTTCATGATACAATGAGAAGACTGGATACATCAATATACATACACAGGTGTCTTACCATGTTCCAAGGAACACTTGTTACCAATTTGCCTACAATAATATACATACACAGGTGTCTTACCATGTTCCATGGAACACTTGTTACCATTTTGCCTACATTAATAGAGGTTACTCTTTGCAAGAGGCCCGATTTTATTTCCAAACACTTTTTAAAATTATTTTAAAAGATGCCTAATATGTGATTTTAAATTTACTGGGTAAGTTTGCCTGTATACTATAAAATTTTCTGGACAGATGTAAATAAACATTTCAATTGGAGTACATTTAAATTTACATACTTATAAACCTTTTAAAGCTTTACTAAACAAGCGAAAATATTTTTACAAGTTTTCTGCAAGAATTTCAGATTATTAATTCATTCAGAACTCCTATAAAGTTTGTGCTATTATTTCAGTTAGATTAAAATGTATTGCTTTAATGTTAACATAAAATTTTCTTTATGAGACTTTTAACAAACCTGTGCTGAGTAAAAGTATCTGTTTCTATTATACCATACTTGTGGTAATGAAGAAATATCTCCTTCCAAAATTACGCCATACCTGTGGTAATAAAGAAATATCTGCTTCCAAATGATGCCATACTCGTGGTAATGAAGAAATATGTTTCCAAATTATACTGTACCTTTGGTAATGAAGAAATATCTGCTTCCAATTTATACCATACCTGTGGTAATGAAGAAATATTTGCTTCCAAATTATACCATACTTGTGGCAATGAAGAAATATCTCCTTCCAAATTATACCATACCTGTGGTAATGAAGAAGTATTCTGAACTATACCATACCTGTGATAATTAAGAAGTATCTGCTTCCAAATTATACCATACCTGTGGTAATAAAGAAGTGTCTGCTTCTAAATTACACCATATCGGTGGTAATGAAGAATTATTTTTAACTATGCCATACCTGTGGTAATGAAGAATTATTTTTAACTATGCCATACCTGTGGTAATGAAGAATTATTTTTAACTATGCCATACCTGTGGTAATGAAGAATTATTTTTAACTATGCCATACCTGTGGTAATGAAGAAGTATTTTTAACTATGCCATACCTGTGGTAATGAAGAATTATTTTTAACTATGCCATACCTGTGGTAATGAAGAATTATTTTTAACTATGCCATACCTGTGGTAATGAAGAATTATTTTTAACTATGCCATACCTGTGGTAATGAAGAATTATTTTTAACTATGCCATACCTGTGGTAATGAAGAATTATTTTTAACTATGCCATACCTGTGGTAATGAAGAAGTATCTACTTCAGGTGTTAATTTAATATCCCTGTATAACTGCATGATCTTGTTATAGGCATGATCATCATGGCAGTGGTGACACTCATCAAAGATCATCAGAGAAAACTGAGTGATGCTTTTAATCTCTCCATTCATCAAACTATTCAAAAGAAGCTGTGCTGTCACCACCAAAATATCTTGTCTGAAATAATAAAACCAATATATCCTGTCTGAAATGATAAAACCAATATATCCTGTCTGAAATGATAAAACCAAACAGAGAAATTCAAGAGGATTAATTTACAAAATTTCCACACAAATTATGAAAATGATAAGCAATCTGCTCACTTAAATCTAACACTGCCTCTCCTGCACCCCACCACTAGCACAAACTGCAAGAATAGCTGCATTCATAAAATTCTGCGATACAATGTAAGTGAAAAACAGCAATAACTCTTGCAACAAACATGAGAGCACAAAGATGTGCATAATCAGACATCATTTTTATGTATATCCATATTATGTGTGTTAATTATTATGATTAAAGATCATAAGTGACATTTAGTAGACAACATATTAAATACTTAATTTTGTACATTGTAGGTCTGTACTTTGAGATAAGATCATTTCATTTGAGCAAACAGGTTATTGTGGCCTTCTGACCTTGGAAGTTGTAGAAGAAATCTGGTTGATGAATTTGATGGGATTTGGGTTCTGGTCATGGATTTCCTCATAGGAAAACCAGGTAACCTAATTGCTGATTTGTTAGCTGCTGAAGGATCTGATCTTGCTGACATTTAGAATAATCCTGAAATGATTTTTTGACCCTCATTCTGGTGTGTATCTTATTTTTTGATACAAGTGATGTTTACCTGAGAATTAGTTATTCCTATCTTAAACATCAATCTTATTAGAGTCATTAAGTTGTTTTCAGTTGAGAGGATTTAATTTATTTCAATTATTCACTGGAATTACAAGGTGCTAATAAACTTTGGATTTAGCAGCTATTTTGGAATTACTGTGAATTCATTTAAAGACATTTTGAATTATATAATTCTGATACATCAAGACCATTAGCACATCATCAACTATTCCAGACTATTTGCAAATCAGCACAATAGATTGGACTTCATGCAAAACACCACTGGAACACATTTGGAATACTAAATGGACTTGTGACAGAACTTTTACACTCGCATTTCATTCACCATACTGTAAGTTAGTTTTAATTTTTCACTTTTTATTCTAGATAAATAAATTATTTGTTGAATTTGACAAAACATGATTGTTTTCACTCTTTTCTTGTGCTTAGTTTAAGACCACAGAGTTGTAAAACTTTAAATGATGACAGCAATTTGCAACAAGCTACCCAGCAATCCATAACAAGAGTCTCTTCAACAGACTGTTGCTCTACTGGCAAAAAAAGAATTCCAGGAATCCAAGACAAGACCATTTCTTCTTTATAACTGCTGAGTGTTAAAACCATCTCTGATATTCTTTGTGACAAGATTTTCAACTAGGCCTTGGTAATAGCTATACTGAATATAAGATCTGCACTATCTTCATTTAGAACCATATCAATATAACCTTCCGTTTTGAAGTAGCTATTACATGATTTAATTTAAAGCAGTCTTTCATGACAGCAATATTGGATATAAGATTATCACTGTTTTCATCTATGTATGTATGTACTCATATTAGTGAGCGTCACAGCATAGTATTGGCTATATGGTAGCAATTAAAACTAAGGTTCTAAAAATGACAAGGGAAGAATTGCACAAACTGTTAAGATAAACCTTTCCAAATAAATGTAAACAATAACTACTACAACATAAAAGGGTTAAGAGGTTAAAATTATGTAAAATATTTATTTAAAAAAATAAATATAAAGGTGATCCGAGTTATTGGAGTGCAGAGCTAACCATAGAAGACGACCATAGCAGCTGTGAAGGTGAACCATAGCAGCCATACAGCTGAATAACAGTGTTGCTGGTCAAGTAGCAGGTGATTGGGCATTGGTGACCAAGATTGGTGGACATTGATTGCTTGACTGACCAACCTGGAATACTGACAACTTGATTGGCCAGTGTGACTGGTAGCTGAGTGTGCTGGTGACGGAGTGTGTAACTCCATATATGTAATCGTTTAGCCGTGGGATGATTTCGGGGGTTTGTAAAACCCAGTGTGGTTTTGGGACTGTAAAAATAATTTGTATATCTGTCCTTTTGTTCACCTATTTCACTGTTTGAGTGAATATATTTTACTATTTGAGTAAAATACTACATTTTGTTTTACTACTTGAGTAAAACACATCAATCTTTTCATTGTTAAATCACTGTGAATCATTCACCTCTTGTTCCTGTACTGTGTAAGGTCATTTATTTGTATTTTCATTAAGTCCATGCATTTTATGTTAATTGATCCAGTATTTCCATAATTAATTGGTCATTCAAGTTGTTTGTTATTAAATACTGTATTTGTATCACCATCAAAAGTGTTCTGTTGTAAATCCAAAATCCCACCTGGTTATCTTGTTCAGTGGCCCTAGTTGTGTTAATGATACTGTGTTGTCTCATAAGACAAAAATGGTAATGATTGTAGCAAAGCTTGTGAGAGCAAACTGATTTGTCAAATTGTCCATCATCAGATGATCATAATATTTACCAAGTTTCATCATCTATTGAAAACTGAATGACTACTTTCCCTGATGTGGTTGTACCAGCTTGGAATATGTATATGAATATAGTGAGGGGTATAAAAAGGTCTATCAATTGATCCACATGAGTCTGAAGCCAAAAAGGATTCAAACAAGTCTCTTGATGGAACTCATGTGCAAAGAATTTGCAGGAATTCAATATAAGACCATTTCTTCCTTTTAACTGCCGAGTGTTGAAATATATCTGACATTCCTCAGTAATAACAAGCATTCAAATTAATTGTTTTGGTGGTGATAATGGATGTCTGATTGGCACCATTTTAATTTAGGACAAATCCAAGTTTGTTTGAAGTCTTTTAGTCAAAACCCCAAATCATGATGATCATCCATTCAGCAGGAGTACTGAAAACAAGAACTTCAACATATCCACATACTGGATATCAGATTGGCACCATTTTAATATAATCAAAAAAACATTATAAGACGTGTTTTAATTAAAAACTCATGCTTATATGACTATTCATACAGAAGAAGTTGTGATAATAAGATTTTCAAGTTGGTCACTGTAGCAGTCATATTAGGCAATAAATTGGCCCCATTTTCAATTAGGACAAACTAGACATCATAAGCAGTTTTCTAGTGAAAACATAAAGTCAGCATGACTTTCCAACATGGAGGACTATTGATAAGAAGATTTTCAAGATGGCTACTGTAGCAGATTGGCACCATTTTCATTTAAGACCAACTATACATCATAAGAAGTCTTTTGGTGAAACTCCATATAAATATGAGTTCCTGTTCTGGAGCAGTGATAAAAAGATTTCCAAGATGGCTGATGTGGCACCCATACTGGACATCAGATTGGCACCATTTTCATTTAAGACCAACTATACATCATAAGGAGTCTTTTGGTGAAACTCCATATAAATATGAGTTCCTGTTCTGGAGCAGTGATAAAAAGATTTCCAAGATGGCTGATGTGGCACCCATACTGGACATCAGATTGGCACCATTTTCATTTAAAATTATTTAGACATCATAAGAAGTATTTTTAATTAAAACCCCATGTTGATATGACCATCAAATCAGGAGGAGTTGTGATAACAATATTTTCAAGATGGCCATTGTTGTGTCACCAACAAAGGTTGCTACAGCCCATTTTGAGGGCTATACTGGTCAGTCAATTTGAGGGCTATGCTGGTCAGTCAATTGGTTAGATGGGGCTAGAGAAGATCAACATGATTCTTTAGTGAACAATAAATTATAAATTCTCTGTTTGTTTGCTAATCACCATTGGGCCTTAAAATGGAAAACACAATTGTTTAGCAGGTATTTACTACAGATTAGACATTACGATAATCACTATTTCACACCATGTGATTTTAATAATGATTCAGTGTGTCAGTAAAGATCAAACCTTTAGAACAAAATAGCCTAGGCCCTATTCAAACCAAGAAAAGACACTAATGTCAGATTTGAATCAGATCTGATGGTATAATGACTCAATGGTCTTAAAATAAGTAACAGAAAAAAGTAAGAACCATCAAGTTTTGTAAAATTAAAAAAATAATTTATTTCCCCAAAATACTAAGTGAAAAATGTAAAAAGAACTTATGGTATTGTGAAATAAATCCCAAATAATCCTAGAATTTCAAACACAAGTCATAATGAATTAATTTCTGAACAAGTTCTAAAATAAATTATCCAACATTGGAAGTGATGATGTGCCTGCAATTGCCTATGTCATGGTGATGTACCTAATAATAATAACAATAATAATAATGATAATAATAATAATAATAATGAGGACTTTGTATAGCGCCTAATTTTTAGAAGCTCTAAGTGCTTTACAACATTAGACAACACCTATAACATAAAAAACATACATAATGATATGATTACAAAAAACAAACACCATGAAATTGGAAAACATACAAAAATGCTGAAAATATTTAAGGTGGAAACATTATTAGGTCTTTAATTTTGTTCTTGCAGTCAAAATGAGTGAGTTTTAAGAGCACTCTTGAATGGGATCACTGTGTCTTTGTGCCTAAGCTCAGTGGTCAATTCATTCCACGTTGCTGGGCACTGGTATGCAAAAGAACATTGTCCATACAGTCTTACTGCCTACAGTCTTTTGTTGAATCACAATAATACAATCTAAGAATATATCCTTATTTCAATGTCACTATAATACCCAGTGAATGTCTCTTTCTAAGAATATCAATTTAGATGATGAGCACTTTGTATTAACAGTGAATGAATATTTTGTATAAATAAATTTGAGCCCAAATGAAATTCTGGACACAACGATGATTTTGCCTCAAGATCTTACTGCACAAATGAATAAGTTCTAGAGATAAACAATTATATAGACCTCAAATTTGACCCCAGATCACAATCAGCATTTACTAAAAAAAATATTACCTAATAGAAACTTTCAATCTGGAAGGTTCCACATGTTTACAAGATAAAATCTAAGTTATAATTAGAAAGTCTAGAACTAAAATTATAATAAAGAACATAGTAAACACAATGTCCTTGATTCATGAAAAGATAATAATCCTAATAGTTAACCCATACTCATACAGAAATTATTAGCAATGTATTAGTTGTTTACAGAATTTAAAAAAAAAATGATTCAGGTCAGTTAGAAAATGAACTTGATTTTGGGCAAAGTCAAGTCCAAAATACAATTATCCAGAGCATATAATAAAATATCAAAAAACTAACAAAAACTAACAAATTAAATATAGATAACATGAGGAAATTCCCATCAATAAACTATTACATATTTTTATGTAGTAAGTCAGCTAGTTGTCAAAAAATTAATAATTTGTAAAACAGCATAAAATACTGTTAATGTTTGAAATTATCTAGTACATGTAAAGATTTCAGAAAGTAATCTTTTTTGGTATATAAATAGTTTAAAAGTAAATGTGTGTAACATGGAAGGATGACACTAACTAAAGCATCCAGAACTCTGGTTTATTTAATTCGTATATCAATGTTTTTGTATTTAGTACAACTCTGAATTCAGGGATAGAATGAAATGTTTGATATTCAAGATTACTGATAAATAACATAATTGTTTTTGAGTTTGGAGAGAAATGTTTCTTGAAAACTTCTTTTGTTCTTATATCTACAAACAATTACCTGATTAAAATAATGTTATTTCTGTATCTGTGTGCAAAAAAAACCATTAAGTTTGGACAAGAACGAAGAAAGTATACTTCTCGATGCAGTCTCCGAGGGAGATCCCTTTGTCCCTTTTAATTTCCCCGTTGATAGCCTGAGACCTATATTTTGGTAAGAGTTCCTGGCAAGTCTTGCCATGTTGGTCAGCCAAAGCCTGATCTTTTACTAGTAGAACAACTTTCCCAATTGTGCATTTTTCCTTCAGCTGATAAAAATGTTCCTAGAATAAAATATCAAGAGGAATATTCATATTGTATGCTTAAAGATATTTAATCAGTGACCCACATCGAAAAGGTTAAAATGATTCGTACCTGTCAATAGATATTTTTGTTAAATCACACAAAGATATCTGCCCTTAAACTGAAAATGTCCAACTTTCTGTTCTGACAACTGACAGCTTCATAAGTACAATTAATGTCTTTAATCAAGGAAAGAGGCTTCAGTTCTGCACTAGCAGAAATCAAACCACTGGAAACATTGTGTTCAAAATGAATATTCTAAAAGAATGATTATCATAATTTATTAGATATACTTTCTTAAATTTAACTGCTAATACATCTGGAAGTTAATGAGGCAGACAGAACACCTACAAGATCATGTTTTTGCTTTATGTGAATATATATTTACAATAAGATTCTGTAAGGGGCCATCTATTTAGTACATACACAAAAATCTGGCAAAGCCTGACCCCTCCCCTCCCTGTACACATGCATACTTTTTAACACCCACACACCCACCTGTGTATGTACGCTTGATGCCCCCCTCCCAAATTCAATAGAACAGCATATATTTAATCCATGCAGAAATGGTCAAGGATTAATAGTATTAATGTGTTGAATAAAACAGAGAGTCCACTGACACTGAATGTCTGGCGACATCAAAGAAATAAGCTGTGTAACTTTAAACAGTTTTGTCTAATGTCCGCTAAAATTCAAACGCCTACTGAACCCAACTGAACAGGTTACGTATTAGACAAATTATTATCAAGGTTTCACCCACCACCCCAATTCCTATGCATATGTACATTATCAGTAGACACTCCCCCATATGCAAGTGTATGCATTTGGGTTACACCCCTCCATGCGTAAATACTAAATGAAATGCCCCTAACTTGGTTTATTTATCTATCCAATGCCTGTAAAAACGATGTGACTTTATGCACAATCTGTAATAAGTTGTGTGCTGTATAGGAACTGTTTATAATAATATGTCTGCATGGGCATAACAATACAAACATATTTCATAACGTCTCTCAGTAAATGTGCAAATAACCCAAATAAGTGATGTACAATTGTGAATAAGATATCTACTTATATAAACCTGTAGAAAACAACTGAAAGCAATATGTTTTCTTGGAAACATTTAATACATTTCCACATAAAAAAGGGCTGTCATTGTCATATATCATCAATACAATAAATGTAAACACGCATAATCACAACTACACAGACATTAAATAAAAAATATACACAAAGTTAGTTTTTAAATCCATTGTACTGTGGAACACAGTATTATCTTATTATTGCTGATTTTGCAGCTCTAAGCGTTTTATTGGTGAGTTCTGGTTGTGATGAAGATGCCATTCATCTCTACACTCAACAGAAACTGGATGAAACTGTTTATTCAAACTTTTCCAAAGATCACATTGCTACACTGACAAAATGTTGTATGCATTAATCCAGAATGACTAATATCAATATGGTACTTGCTATGGTATCTTCGTTAGTCGTGCCATGATGGTGTTTACCTTTCCAAGCCTTCTATCCAGCTCCACATCAAGCGAGAGACTGTTGCTGATGGTTAACCCCAGGTAAGTAAAGTTGACAGGGTGACACAGTTGATTTTGATGGAAGGGGCAGTGGTGGTATCTTGCACGCTGACATTTGTATTTTCCAGGCTGATGGTGAGCCCAAACTGCTTGCAGGCACCAGCAAAACAGTCTCCCAATCTCTGGAGGGCATCCTCAGTGTGGGTCACAAGAGCCACATCATCTCCAAAAAGCATCTCCCTGATGAGCACCGACATCACTTTAGTCTTCAAGTGCAGTTGTACCAGGTTGAACAGTCTCCCATTGGACCTGGTGTGCAGATATACACCATCTGTGGACGAGTCAAAGGCATAGGACAGGAGCAGGGAGAAGAAGATTCCAAAAAGGGTCAGCACAGCACACAGCCCTGCTTCATGTCTCTGTTGATTGGGATGGAAAGAGACTGTCATGCTGCATAGTTTTGGGGGGCAATCAATCTTACTGAGAAGTTCAAAAAGACCCTTCATACTGACCAGGTCAAAGGCCTTGGTGAGGTCGATGAACATCATGTAGAGTGGTTGACCTTGTTCTCTGCTCCTCTTCTCTTGGAGCTGTCGTAGGGAGAAGATCATGTCTCTCATGGACCTGCCTGCTCTGAAGCCACACTGGGATTCAGGGTACACGTGGTCCGCCAGCAGCTGCAGCCCATTGAGTACGATGCGGGCAAACACTTTGCCAGCGATGCTCAGGAGCCAGATCCCTCTGTAATTATTACAGTCACTGTGATCACCCTTGTTTTTGTAAAGGGTCACAATCGTGGCATCGCACATGTCTTGGGGTGCTGTTCCTTCCTCCTAGCAGAGGCAGAGTAACTTGTGCAGATGCTGAAGCAATGTTGGTTTCCATGTTTGATAGCTTAAGGTGGGATGCTGTCACTACCTGGTGCTTTGTCGTTTGGGAGGGTGTCGAGTGCTTTGCTGAGCTCCTCTAAGGTGGGCACTTTGTCGAGCTCCTCCATGCTGGGCAGTTTCTTTATGGTGCTAAGGGTCGGTCGCATTGGTGACTGACATTTCTCTGGAGTATAGCTCTGAGTAGTGCTCCACCCATCTGGCCATCTTTAGCTCATGGTCTGTGAACTTCTCTCCCATCAGAGATTTCAGGGGTTGGGGTAACCATCAAGACACAACTAATTAAGAAGGTGTGGGAAAACAACCTGCTGACAGAGCAAAAAGAAGCATCACTATTCAAGTATAGGTTACCTGGTAATACTCCCCACCTGCGATCCATGTCTACCAAACAGTATAAAATTCCCAAACCAAATAAGGTGTTATTTTAAAAAAAGTTTCCAATACTCTGGAAATCTGCTCTGGAATAGTATTCCAGCTGAGATTAGAAATGCCCACTCTATTTCCTTCTTCCAAACCCAATATATCCAGTGGCTTCAGAGATGCAGATAAAATAAATAAATTCTTTTGTATGAGGGCTCAAGGTCACTATTATTATAAATGAAAGGCTCAACATATTGCATGTTGTTGAACAAGGCTTACTCAGCTGGAAAGCTTGCTTTATTTTGACAACCATTTAGAACCTAACTACCTTTGATGACATAAGCTAATAAAATGATTAACTGTCATCAGCTGATTACATTACACAACATATGCTGGCAGTAACATCTGTGTGTAGATCAGTAACATGGCAGTAACATCTGTGTGTAGATCAGCCTAATTTCTTGTTAAACTCATACACTCTAGAAAGTCTTAAGTGCTTTGGCTAATCTATGGCTAGTTCTTCAAATTTTGTAGTGAAAATAAATATTTATGTCTTTTTTCTTTCCCTTTAGTTATGTTATTTTCCCTTCAATTTGGATGTAGTATTCTGGGACAATACAACTGCTGTGTACTGTATTTATCAGTATAGATGATGTGGAGTTGTACTCAGTCATTGCCATATCAAAGAAGTGTATGGTAGCAGTGGAGCTTAAGTTTATTTGTGTTTGCTTACAATGAATGTTTGTTTAATACTGAAAGGGAGGCACCTAAAAATTATACTGATAAACAAACTTGAATCAACTTCTTCATGTGTATTTGCATTTGCATTTAATTGTACATCAGCAAAATTATGGTGTCACAGAATTGTATATATTCTTTTATTTATTAAATACATGTACTCGGGTTTCATATTTTTGTGTACAATGATACTCAAGGGTGATTTATGTATACTGTACAATATTTCGAAATAGTGAGTTTGGTTCATCCTATGCCGCATGTGCAAAGTGCTTTCACTGTAAAAAATTGAATGCTTTCAGTGAACAGACAATGTATGATGACTTCGTCTGCGTATAAATGTCTCACCGTAACATTAAATTTTCACATTACGGAAGTCTTGTCAGTCAGCGGCCTACTTTAAGGACTTGCACATCTTCAGCTGTAGAGGTAATTGTGAATTATTAATTTCTTGTGTATAAGATGTAACTTTTGTACTACCATGTTTATTTTTGTATGTTTGCTATTTAGCTTCGGTTTATGTAGTGTAATGCAAATATTTTCTATTCTGGTTTGTGACTTAGCAGGGGATATATATTAGCAATATGAAGCTGCATTTTTAAGAAATGTTTAGTACCGTAGGATTATTCTCGGTCACTATTAGGTTTACTTCTGAACCTGTTTGTTTTTTGTAATTATTGTGAATGTAACTTACCGTATATAACATAATTACGTTTTATCATATATGCCTGGGTCATGCATAGTACACGGTGTTAGATGTATTTTCAGTTGACCTGAGTGACCCGAATGACCAGAGTGATCGGAGTGGTCGGACTGACCGAAGTGGTCAGCTGTAGAGCTAACCAGAGCGATTAGATCACAAGATGGCTGCCATGTATATGTGGTCTTAACACAGCTCCACTCAACTCCATGAACTTGGTGTAAAAACTGGTGTTAAATATGCTAATACCTGTAGCCATCATTTATACTGTGGATTTATGACAATATTAAGTTAGTGTAAGTGAAATTTTATGTGCACATGTTCATGTATTCAAGTGAATTTGGAAACCTGTTCAGAACAAAGGATTTTTGGCTATCCAAGGTGGCTACCGAAGTGGATATACTTGAAATTGAACTACACCTACCATATCTGAACTTCAGTTGATACCAACTCAAACACATTATGCAAGTTTCATTCAAAAGTTTATGGATATGTGCTAGTCATAAATAAGGATCTGATATACTTTTGCTATCACTGCTATGAACAAGCTGAAAATATCAGAATCATGGAAACATATTTAAATACCAGCCTTGTAGGTTCCTTACTCAACACACTCAGCTCATCCTTTTCTGCATCATTCTCTGGCTTTAGTATGTCTGATATACCTGAAGATCAGAGCCACACAGATAATCCCATGCAGGAAAGTCATGTTCAGAATAAAAATGAAAACAATGGCGCAGATGATGATTTGGAATTATCCATTATGGCTGACACTCCAGAATTCTTGAGGGTCAAACATAATAAATACAGTATCACTGTGAATATAGATCCACAAAAGTTTGAGTTTGTAAAACAGATATTGGATTCAGAACCTTGCATGACTTCATGCAGTTCAAGTGTACAAAATTGTATTATCTACAGAACACAAGAGAAAAACACTGACAGCTACATTGTATAAAACAACATGTGTCTTACATATACAGGGGCTGAACAGTCTCACATGGTTAGATCATATTATCTGTAAATGTAGACAGGATGAGAATACCCATGCTAAAGGCATTTATATGCTGACATCTACACCAGTAACTAGATGTAGTACCAAACATGAAACAGTTCCTAAAGTCTTTGACCTAAATGACTCAGGCAATAAAATTAACACCCCTCCAGAGTGTCAGGCAATTACACGCTCCATAAATCATGACCACAGTAGTGATGGCTTAAGCCTTAATGATTTCTTCATGTGTGTACATCAAAAAACAATTAGGAAACTGGAGACCCAAATCGAAGAATTAAAACTACAGTTACATGCTATTAAATCAGCACAGGGAAAGGTTAATGAGCAAGTAACCTCATGTGAAACAGCAATTCAGACAGACTCCCAAATATCAACAGTATCAGATGCTCAGACACAGACAATCCCAGTACCAGCCAAAAGAAAATGTAAAATGACCATGCAAATAAAAACTGATGCCCAAAGTAATCCTGCATTGCAGACAACAGTATCCCCCTCTCAGTCATGTGACACACCTGCAACAGCAATAAGTGTACATCCATGGCCCGCAGTTCAAACAAGTCTGTTACCTTCACCAACAACTGCATTTCCCAGTGCTCAGACAAATGTGTCAGAATCAACAACAGTAGTTCACACAACTGAAACACCAATTTCAGCACCCCTTCCTCCAAGATATGTGTCTGAAATACAATCCAGAGTCCAACACACGACATCACAAGCCAGAAAAGATAGGACTCTAATAATTGGCTCCTCAATTTTGAAAAGTATAATACCAAGGAGACTTTTTAAAACAGATGTACAGATTTTAAGAGGTGCAAAAATCAACAACATTACTGACAGAATAATGAACAGTGACCTAACCAAATACAAACAAATTATTATTTTAGTAGGTGGAAATGATGCCTGTGAGGGAAGGTCACTAAATCAACTCAAAACAGATTTTGAAAGTTTATTGTATGCTGCTAGATATTGCAGCCCAAATACATGTAAATTAATGATATCGGGACTACCTCCTCGTGTGGACACCAAGGCCAAAGAAATAAATGATCTGATAATTGACTTATGTGAAGATTTCAACCTACAGTACATTCCACAATACAAATCTTTCTTCATTCAGAATCAGGATGTCAACCTTAGTCTCTACCACAGAGACAAAATTCATCTAAGCAGAAAAGGAACCTCTCAGCTACTGAGAAATATTAACGTGTATGCCCCTATTTTCAAGCACTTTAATGAAGAGTGTTGTCTTAACTGTGGAGAAACTGGGCACATGACACAGGTATGCCATCATGGCAAACAGATCGAGTGTTTTAGGTGCCATAAATATGGACACAAACAAAGACTTTGTCCATCAATGTATACATATTAGGAAGCTGGCAAAGAGGAGAATGCCAACGCTTCATTTACAAAAAAACTAAATGTACCCAGTGGGACTCTTGACTCTAACTATTCAATGGACACTATTGTAGATGCAAATGTAAATGGATTTTCAGGGTTTGTATGTGACTTTGAAGATGCTAATATATATGAACATTTAAATATAGAAATAGGATGTCAGAATGATAAAAGCAGTATGGAGACAATCTCAGTGAGTACCCCATTGCATGATGACATACATGTAATTGATATGAAACTAAATACAAAAGGTTTTAACATAGGTCACTTAAATGTACAAGGTATAGTGGGAAAGATAGACCAGATTAAGTTAATGTTGTCTTCCATGGAAAATAATATACATGTTTTAGGACTCACTGAAACCAAATTAAATGCTAACCACAATGATGATCTATTTCACTGTCAAGGCTACAATAAACCATTTCGTAGGGACAGAGAGACAGCAGGGGGGGGTCTTGTTGTATACATTAGGGAAGATGTAAAAGTAAAAAGGCGACTTGACTTGGAGTCACATGAAATTGAGAGTATCTGGGTGGAAATTTTTCAAAATAATGCAAAATCTTTCCTAGCTGGTTTCATTTATAGACCACCTTCCTCCAAAGCATTTTGGAATGATAACTTTTTGAAACAAATAGAAAATGTTCTAGCACAGGAGAAAGAAACATATATACTCGGAGATATAAATAAGGACCTTCTCAATACTCAAATAAGGAACAACTGGATGGAATTTATTGAATCATTAGGCCTAGACCAGCTGGTAAATGAGCCTACAAGGGTAACAGAAAAATCAAGCACTCTTATTGATCACATTTATACTAACCTACCAGACAATGTGGCTTGTGTTAATGTACCAAATGTTGGTCTTAGTGACCACTATCCTACTTTTTTGACATGAAAGGTTAAATGCAAGAAAAATAAGAAAAATACACATAAAACGATCACTTACAGATCGTTCAAAACTTTTAATGAAGAACAATTTCTCAATGACCTATATAAAGTTCCATGGAGTATGATCCAAAATTTGGATGACATAGATGAAGCCATGAGGGTGTGGACTGACTTATTTATGGATATAGTATCTAAGCATGCACCACTGAAAGTACATCGAGTAAAGACTGATATTCAACCTAATTGGCTTACTACTGAAATCCTAGATGCTATGAAAACACGAGACAAATTCAAGGCTATGGAAAACCATGCACAATATAAAGTATGGAGAAATAAAATAACAAGTATAATCAAAAAAGCTAAAAAAACTTATTATCAATCATTGCTTGAAAACAAAAAGAGCAACACAAACTCCATTTGGAAAGTCTTCAATGAACTCACTGGAGGAACGCACAAAAACCAGACAAATAAAATTCACTCACTTCTGGTAAATGACACCATAGTCACTGTTGAAACTGACATTGCAAATGTTTTCAATGATTTTTTCATCAACATTACCACAAAGTTAAAAGAGCCAGTGATAGAAAACAACTTTAATGAACTGAAAAAGTTCTGCAGCAGTAAAATCTCAAAGGAGGTATGTTTCTCTATCCAACCAGTGTCAAAAAACTTTGTTAAAAAATGTCTCAGTGAACTTGATACCAAGAAAGCTACAGGACTTGATCAGATTGGTCCACAACTCATTAAATCTTCTGCCTTTGCTATTGTAGATAGCATAACATTCATAATTAATTTAAGTATTGCAACCTCATCTGTCCCCAAAATATGGAAAACTGCAAAAGTAACTCCTATTCACAAATCTGGTTCTAAGGATGATGCTGATAACTACTGACCAATTTCAATACTACCAAACTTGTCAAAATTGATTGAAAAACATGTCCATGACTCATTCATGTCATATTTAACCAAACACTTGCTGTTACACCCTAATCAATCAGGCTTTAGACAGAACCATTCCTGTGAGACTGCGTTGATCTCCCTAACTGATAAATGGCTTCAAGCACTTGACCAAGGTAGAATAATAGGAACTGTATTTGTAGATTTCAGGAAAGCTTTTGACATGGTGGATCATGAAATCCTTTTGAAGAAACTGAAAATCTACCGGTGTGATGAAAGAACAATTAGATGGTTTACTACGTACTTAAATGAAAGAACACAACATGTTTACATAAATAATGTTCTGTCTGAACCTGAAACAATTAGATATGGAGTACCACAAGGCTCAATTCTAGGTCCACTACTATTCATTTTATTTATTAATGACCTACCACTTTTACTAAGAGACTCAATATCATCTACAGATCTCTATGCAGATGACACAACATTGTCAGACATCCAAAACACAAAGCATGAGCTCGAAATTTCTTTACAGAATGCACTAAACAAACTGGAAAACTGGTGCACATGTAATGGCATGGTGGTAAATACTGGTAAAACTAAAATATTACTTATCTCAACACGGCAAAGAAGGACAAATCTTGATAGTGATAAACTATGTCTGACACGGAAGGATACAAATCTGCAAATAGTCTGTCATGATAGGCTACTTGGTGTTCTGGTAGATAATAACCTATCATGGACTGAACATATCAAACATACCAGTAAAAAAGTCAATTCAAGTTTATGGCTTCTCAGTAGGATAAGACATTTTCTCCCTGAAAGGCACAGGAAACTATTTTATAACAGTTACATACAACCCTATTTGGACTACTGTAGTACAGTATGGGGTAATTCAAATGATAAAAACATAGCAAAGCTGGCACATCTTCAAAAAAGAGCATTTGGGCTAATATCAATCCAGAAAGAAAGCAAGGAAAGTTTAGCTGGTAGGTTAAAAATATTACCTATTAAAGACCGAATCTGTTTGAGAAAAACCAAATTAATGTACAGGATATCTCAGAATAGTGCTCCTGAATATTTACAATCACTATTCCAGTATAGGCTACCTGGTAATACTCCCCACCTGCGATCCATGTCTACCAAACAGTATAAAATTCCCAAACCAAATAAGGAGTTATTTAAAAAAAGTTTCCAATACTCTGGAACTCTGCTCTGGAATAGTATTCCAGCTGAGATTAGAAATGCCCACTCTATTTCCTTCTTCCAAACCCAATATATCCAGTGGCTTCAGAGATGCAGCTTAAATAAATAAATTCCTTTGTATGAGGGCCTCAAGGTAGATTAGTTTTTAGCTAATTGTGTTACCCTCTTTAAATAAGGTCATTATTATTATTATTATTATCGAAGTGATCAGAGTCAACCCTAGAAGTCGACCATAGCAGCTGTGAAGCTGAACCATTGCAGCCGTAGAGTTGAATAAAGTGTTGCTGGTCGAGTAGCAGGTGATCGGGCATCACTGACTGAGATTGGTGGGTGCTGACTGCTTGATTGACCAACCTGGAATACTGACGGCTTGATTGGCGAGTGTGCTGGTGGCGGAGTGTAACTCCATACCTGTAATCTTTTATCCGTGGGCTAATTTTTGGGGTTTGTAAAACCCAGTGTGTTTTGGGGATTGTAAAGATATTTTGTATATCTGTCCCTTTTTGTTTATAAATTTCACTGTATGATTGAATACATTTTACTATATGTGTAAAATACTACATTTCTTTACTATCTGAGTAAAATACATCATTCTTTCATTATGAAATCATTATGAATTATTCACCCCTTGTGCTTGTCCTGTGTAAAGCCATTTATTCGTATTTTCATTATTAAGTCCGTGCATTTTATATTAATTGATCATAAATTATTGCTCATTCAAGTCATTCGTCATTAAACATTGTATTTGTATCACCATCAAAAGTGTTCTGTTGTAAATCTGAAATCCCACCCGGTTATCTTGTTACAATCTTTGCTCACAGATATTAAGAATATTTTCCTTACCTAACATAGCCTGTCCATTCCCACCATTACTGAATGGATATAGGCCCACCATCTTTTCGAGTATCTCACCATAAGATAATATATCCCCAAAATTAATTTTTGTCCCTCTTCAACATCAACATCGCCATTCATACATAATATCCATCTTCCATTATAGTACAAAGCCAATTAGTTCACATTCGGCATGAGATCTAGAAAAACTGATTTTTTTCCATTTTTCTTGTTACAAATGGCTATATGGTGCAGATTTCTAAAATTGTAAATGTATAAAGAATTGCACAAAAAACATTAGGAATATAAACACTTCCAAATAAATACAAACATAGGTTCCACAAGATAAAAAAGGTAAAAATGTTTAAATTCTGTCAATGTATATAAATAAGATACAGGTAATAAATAAAAAATCCTTAAAATATATGGTCCAAATTTGCAATGTAAACTGAATTCCCTTCAAAGGTCCAAGACACCTTCATAAAATTCCTTTGCTGAGTTCACATAAAAAACTTCCATCTCAAAGGATGGAAGTCAATACACTTGACAAGAATGTATTCAACTGTTAATTGACTCTGTCAGAACATGATGGTTAATCACTAAGAAGGTATGCATGAGTCAGGTATGTATGTTCTGTACAATACGAGTGATGGTACTCTCCAATGATGAGTTTGATATTATTAAGACTGTTTGTTGAGTTATCACTTGTTTTTCCCAATCTCTCTCTCTCTCTCTCTCTCTATCTTTCTCTCTCTCTCTCTCTCTATATATATATATATATATATATATATATATATATATATATATATATATATATATTTGTGTGTGTGAATAGGCAGCCAACAGTACAGGATACTTTTTCCAGATTGTATGAGCAAATCATATTTTGCTAAGATCTGGGATATTAATGAGTTGTCAAATTTAAAGATTTCAGTGTGGAGAGAAAATCCAAAAGAGATAATCCTAAAGATTTTAGTTTGTCTGTAATTTCTACAGTTAAAATGAAAGCTTTATTTAGTAATTGGCTCGAGATAGGATTCTACAATGGCAGTGCCAACCTTGCCTTCCATCTTCTGAACCACTTGTATACAAGGATATATGGTCAAAATAGAAGACTGTAATTTCACTGAATTTATTCTGGAAAAAGAGGATTTGTTTAGACTTTTTAAACTGGATTTGCAACACTGACTTTTGCTGCTTCAAGATGAATATAAAATCAAATGGTGGAAAGAAACTTGGATCTGAGCATAGTAGATCTGGTATTTGTTCTAAAGACTACATCATACATGGGATGAAGACATCATATGCAGGTTTAGATGGATTGGAAGATATTTTTGTAGCACACTGAAGTGTCATTATTTAAACATCATATGCAGGGTTAGATGGATTTGCTAGCACACTGAAGAACCAATTAAAACACCATATGCAGGTTTAGATGGATTAGAAGATAATTTGCTAGCACACTGAACAGCCAATTTCAATTGTCTGAGATATAGTGATGATTCATTTGACTCAACATGTAGGTTATCTGAAGGGGGACATTCTAAATGCATGTATACAAAACGTCAAGTCCCTGATTGTATATTATATCAAGCATCTGCAAGCAAGATTTACAAGCTGAATTGTACACAACTGAACCAAAGTCAAATTTAGATTTTACTAAATACCTGTGTAACTGGAACAAGTCTGTCCAATAATCTGTGTATGCCATGACATTATCTGATAAATTTCACTACTTAACCCTCCATTTCGTGATACCTACTTATCTGACTGAGGTTGCAGTACTCAGCCACTGGACTGAACTCGACAGCCATAAATAACTCCAAACTTGTAAACAGGTTTATTATTAAAAACTTGTTAATACCTATTTATAGATCTTATGCAACCTACAGGCACTCACCAAAAGTAAAACTCAGAAAATAGGTATACATAACAGTTTGTTTCATTTCTTAGTGTTTAAGCATAAATGCAGTTGATGTTCAATACTCTATAACTGATCAGTCACTGGCATATAATGAGTCAGTTTTCAGATTAAGACATTTCACTATGTCGTTAGTTTTGATGCTGAAAAGAGTGACACTTCACTGCCCTCAGGTACACCCATATCTTGATGACTGACACTTCACTGCCCTGAGGTACACCCATGTCATGATGACTGCTTTCAGAAAAGGCAGTACCTACCTTAACTATCTTTCCAAAAAACATGATATAAAGGTAAGTAGGTGACCTATTACATCAGGACAGAATAGGTCATTCATTATGCTATCATGCCACGTTGTGTCATTTGCTTTCTCCAAGTCCAAAAATGTGGCAATTAGATCTTTTTGTGAAAACTTCTTTAATAAATGCTTCAAGTCTGACTAGATGCAACAGAAAACTATAAAATTTTTGGGTAAGTCTGATAATGAAATATATCAAAATTGTATTCATTTACAAATAATGATGTCTTTAATTGTTAAAACAAATTTAAACAGCATCCAGTGACAAGTAAGGGTAAATGCTTTTGGAAGCCTTGATATATATATATATAGAGAGAGAGAGAGAGAGAGAGAGAGAGAGAGGAGAGCAGCCAAATTGTATATTCCTTCCCTTCCCTTTATGGAACTCTATTGATCAGTAAGGGAGCAGTGTAGGACTGGAATGTTTAAGAAAATAAGAGATTAATCATGTTATGCTTGAGAAATCCTTTTTGGTTCCAACATGCTCTAGAACTACCTTTCTATTCATATGTCTTTGTTCTAAAAGATATTCAAGAATAAAGTAACATACTTAGGCCACAAATAAACCAATCCATGAAAGACAATAACCAGAAAAAATGATATGGCTGGCAGCTTTGATGAAAAACTGAGTTGCTTCCAAACTTTAAGCAAATTTCATGTTTACCTGAATGAGCTTGAAGGCCACACGGGTTTTCCCTGACCCTGTTGGAGCCATAATGATTACATTTTTGCCCTGAAGGGCTGGTCTGGCCAGCTCCTCCTGGTACTTCCTCAGTGGGATCTCCGCTTCCTGTTTCTCATCAGAAGCCACAGAATCTGTAAAAGTATACAGCATGGACTACAGCATTAGAACCAAACTCATGCAGTACTAAAGTGATGGGTGTCACATGTTCATGCACCTAAGAATCACACATTTCAATAGGCCACCCATTTGTCACAAAAATGAACACAATTATGAACAACATGTCTACTTGGAAAAGGAAACCTCTTAACAAGAGGAACACACTTGAATTAGCAGTTAATATACAGACTGGTATGGAAGGCAGATGGTGAGGCAATGTGAGTTAAATAAATTCTGCAAAAGAAATGCCATGACAGCTGATTCAGGCTGATCCTAACAGGATTTGCACCTGTGACCCACTGGCTGTGTGACTAAGCTAATGACTAGGTCACCATATGACAGCTGACTGACATTGATCTTAACAGGATTTGAACTTGTGACCCATTGGTTGTGTGACTAAGCTAATGACTAGGCAACATAAGGAGGTATGACAATATAACTGCAATATGCTATTCATTAATATTAATCAACACACAATGTGTCATCAGTGTAAGGCAAAAACAAAGCTCAATTAGTCTAGATATAATAATGTCAAAGATAACAGAGGAGGTAACAACTAGTTGAAAATACAAATGTCTCCCAAGCATGAAAATTAGGTTACAGTGATTTACTGTTAGTATGGTTGAATTACTCCTTTGATATGTCCACATTTAAATACATTTTCATGTATATGTGAAATATGGTCCAAGCTAATGAGGGTGCAATGAAGGAACAGTTGAAAATACACAAGTCTCTCAAGCAAGTAAATTAGGTCACAGTGACCAACCTTTGATATTATTAAGAGCTACTCTTCTTGAGATGCAGACACAAACCAATTTTCATGTGTAGGTGAAATAGGGTCAAGACAGTCAAAAATGTAAAAGTCACTCAAGCATGGAACTACCTACTTTTGGTATGGTTACTCCACATGCTCTGACAAGACACTGAGGGTGTAACTAATGAATGGATGTAAATACAAATCACTCAAGCATATAAGTTAAATCATAGTGACTTAAATTTGCTAAGGCTGGGTTATTCTCTCTCTGATAATGCATCTACATGCAAGTTTCAGAAGTACAGGTGAAATATGGTCCAAGATATTGAGTATATAATTAACAAGTTTGTCAATTAAGCATGGAAATTATGTCACAGTGATGCAGTTTTAGAATGGCCAAGTTACTCTTCCTGAGATGCATGCACACAACAATTTTTGTAAATATATGTGTAAAGATAATGAGAGCATAAATAATTAATATCTGAAACTACAAAAATGTTTCAATGATAACAAATTGGGTTGCAGTGATTTAATATTCTAAATGGTTGTATCAATCTCATTTAAGTTCACAGTGATCTACTTTTGGCATGGTTGAGTTACTCTCCGTGAAGCATCCATGTACTGATTTTTATATGTGTAGGTGAAAGTGGTTCCGAATTACTGAGGGCATAAACAAATAAACAAACACACAAATGAACAGGCCCCTTCCGTTTTCATTTGTGAGAGGACAGTAAAATCTGTTGCCCAAGATACAACCAAGCATGCCCATACAATGCTGTTTGACATTAGAAAAGGGACAAAACAAAATTCCAATCAGATACCAAACCTACAGCTGAAGATTTCCTACATTAAAAGAACATAACAGTTGGAGATTTGCTGGAAACACAGAACTTTAACAATCGAGTTAAAACATTCCCCCCACTTTCCCCTTTGTGGTTCAGAATGATGCAAGAAGTACCAAGCAAAAGTTAGGTGAAATTATAATGCCTAAATGGCAGCTAAACAAATCTGTTATGGTAGGGTGGGATAAAGACTGAATAATGCTTACAATGTTAACATCACCAATGACACAAACAGTATGTCCTGTACTCTACACTGGTGAGCTAAAACTTAATTGCTAACAAGACTCCAGACAGTATTAATCACAGTTTTTTGTTTAACCAAATTACCGACTAATCAATACTGATACATCAAATTATACCTGAAAAACTATCCCTATTCACTGTAGGTGTATGCCTTTCATACACACTATCAACAAGGTGTTTGCATGCTGTTTCAATGATGCTGCCAGCAGCAAATAGAGAGTCATCAAGGGACACATCATAGTCATAGCTAGGGTCTTCCTCATGCAAAATCTCAATTTTTCCACTGTTGTGTAGCTTTTGTTTGTGCTGTAAAACAATCTGGTCCAATTCTGCTTGCAGATCTGAAGTTTCTGGACTGTTTATTTTAAGCCTTGATATGGCCACATGGATGTCTCCACCTGTAACATGGAATTCTGGTTTGATGGATCTTGGTCCAGCTGCACAAAGGTCACCCAGAGAGCCACCAGCAGAGTCGTACACTGAAATAAGTCATGGTAAGAATAAAATAATTTGAACATGCTGATCTAAACTGATATGGTTGATATATATAACATTATGAGGTATATTTTCTTCTGCATGTGATAATTTTCAAAATATTAATTTAAAAAAAAATATTTTGTTAATCAAGTTCATCAAACAATTCAATGCATTTTTTTTTCTAGATTTTAAGTATAAACTGTTCTGAATCTCAATAATAATGCATGTAAAAATTACTTCCCTCAATGACTTATTAAATATATGTCACCAAATGCATTCATGAACAAAGTGCGACTCACACTTTGGGTTGTATCGACTGCATTCATAAGCCAAGTGTGATTAACACACTGTGTTGTATTGACAGCATTCACTAGTCAAGTGTGATTAACAGACTGTGTTGTATTGACAGCATTCACTAGTCAAGTGTGATTAACACACTGTGTTGTATTGACAGCATTCACTAGTCAAGTGTGATTAACACACTGTATTGTATTGACAGCATTCACTAGTCAAGTGTGATTAACACACTGTGTTGTATTGACAGCATTCACTAGTCAAGTGTGATTAACACACTGTGTTGTATTGACAGCATTCACTAGTCAAGTGTGATTAACACACTTTATTGTATTGACAGCATTCACTAGTCAAGTGTGATTAACACACTGTGTTGTATTGACAGCATTCACTAGTCAAGTGTGATTAACACACTGTATTGTATTGACAGCATTCACTAGTCAAGTGTGATTAACACATTGTGTTGTATTGACAGCATTCACTAGTCAAGTGTGATTAACACACTGTGTTGTATTGACAGCATTCACTAGTCAAGTGTGATTAACACACTGTATTGTATTGACAACATTCACTAGTCAAGTGTGATTAACACACTGTATTGTATTGACAGCATTCACTATTCAAGTGTGATTAACACACTGTGTTGTATTGACAGCATTCACTAGTCAAGTGTGATTAACACACTGTGTTGTATTGACAGCATTCAAGTGTGATAAGCATTATGTGATTCTAGAACATCATTCATGGACCGAGTGATCAGCATTATGCACTGTATTGACAACATTCACTGGGCACATGTGATTAGCACTACATGTTATAATGACAACATTCACTAGCCAAGTGTTCAAACATGGTGATGGTTCAATTCAAAGTTTTTAGTAAGTATCAACTTTACTACTCTTAATTTACTACTCTTAATTTTCCACATCCTACCTGTCATAAAATACTTTTGCAAACTTTAACTATAAATTACTTCATCAAGACTTTGTCTACTTAAATTCGTACAATGCACATCTATTTTTTTTTTTCATCAACAGCTTTCTCATTATACAAAGGTCAATACTGTGGAAATTAGGTAACAGTGACCTAGATAAGATCTGGTTAAATTATTTAACCTAGATAAGATAAGATAAGAATTAAGATAAGAATTCTTTATTTCAGACTGCATGGACCATAAATCTAAATTAAAATATAGATAACAAATAAAAGTATTTTAAACATAAAAGATCCTAGATATCTTATGTACAAATATAAAGACACATCTACAACTATGGACTGTGTCTGGCATTGCTAAGAATTTAATTACATAGCACATTTGAATATTAACTTGCTCTATCTATATGTAACACAAAAATTTAAATGAATGTCTTAGTGCCACAGAAATTTCAAGACAGTTATTACCATTAGATATTACTGTCATCATTGAGAACACATACTTTCTCATAACTTCTTCAAAACTGAATACGTTACAGTTTACAAATATGGTAGAGACAATGTTCAATCTTAGAAGGTTTAATAGAAAATGAAGATTATAATAACCAATAACTAATTTTCTTTTCATACATTCACTAAAGTTTGTCTACAGAGGAGTACAATACACTGTGCAGCAATAAGATTTGAATAATCTAATTTTGATATTCAATGAACAATTCCTAAGTTTACGCAGAAGCATGTCTTTTCAATTACACAAAAAAATCTGTGATGTCTCATCATATCTTCATCATCTGACCGATTGGGTTTTAAAATATGATCCATGACTGTTGACATGGCTGTTAAGATGGTAATTTGAGAGAAGGACCATTCATACAGATTTCTGAGTATTCTAGTTGATACCATTCTGAAATGTGTATTGTTCACTTATCTTTCAGAATTTCTATAAACCTGTGATAGAAGGACTTATCAATGATATATCATCAGCAAATGTAAAATTGCTAAGAAATGACACATTTGGTATCAAATGTAACCCCATATGACACTGACCCAGTTTATGATATAACTTGTCCATTTATATATTAAATAACAAAGGAGAAAGAACACCTTCCTGCTTCACCACATTGGTTACATGGAAAGAGCTGCATATTACACTTACCAACTGCGCATAGTACAACTGTTTGCCATACCATTTAACCAAAGTATGAACTGTGTAGATAGGTATCTGAATATCAAGCAACTTTTTATATAGTGTCCAATTAAAGTCAAATGCCTTACTAGCATCTAAAAAGTCTGCAAACACCAGGTTGCTATTTTCTACATAACAGTTGACAGTTTTTTTAAAGGCACAGTGGCATGAATTTGCTGAATGCTGCATTTAAAAACCAAACTGATTATTGGAGTTTCTTACTTCACATCATTGTAGAATAATGCATTCAAATAGTTTTGAAATAACTGTCATAAGAACTAGAGGTCTTTAATTATTTTCGTCCATCATTTACCAATTTTACTTTTCTGAAGTGGAATAATTGTAGCATTTGTGAAATGATATGGAACAATGTTATGTACAAACAGACAATTAAATAAAATCTTCAAAAGGATATGAAGTCCACTATCTGAAAATTTAAAATGTTCCACATATAAAAATCAGATTCTAGACCCCCTTTTAGTCTAGCTTTGTATCTCACATAATGTGATCTGTTCAACATGAGTATAGGGGTCCTCGAATGCCAAAAGAACATACACCTTATTGGAATCATTTTTAACACTAATGAGTAAGCCTTGAAAATGATTTTTCTACATGCTGCATACAATATTTTGGCCATGGTCTCCATCAATCCAAATTAGTAGCTTACTGAAAATTGTCATAGTGGTTTGTTTAACATGCTTCCAAAATTCAAGCTTTTTGAAATTTTCAAATTTATTTGCAAGCAAGTCTACATTTGGTTACTGAGATGGCCATGACAAGGTTTACACTTATCACGCCATATAATCCATTTATCTATTTAAATGCACCTGATTACTACAGCCATGGTCATTACAGACTGCAACACAAGATGGGATCTCTGTCTTATTTAAAAAGACTGCAGATGTTTGAGTATAATTCATGTTTTACATCATCAGTGAGGTCTGACCAGTTGATGTTGTATTTAAAATTTAAGAGTTCACTGGGGCAAGAATAAAATCCAGGAAGTAGATCAGCATTGATAGTCATTAAAGCTGGGCAATCATCGGATCCTGCTAGGTTGTGCATTATTCTCATAACACTTACAGCAGAATGAGCAGATTGTGACAAGACACAAGGATCCAACCACGAGACTGTATTGTGCGAGTCACTCAAATAAGCAATATTTGTTGTGTGGTCTACAATAATTTTTAGGTCCGATATGATGTAAACATATTCATCAAGAAATAATGAAGTTCATATCTAAAGGGAGTAGATTTGAGTGTATATTAACATTCCAATCTCCTAGAACGGAAACATTTGGAGTATTATCAGTTTCTACAATAGTATTAATTTGGCTAAATAATCAACAAAATTGCACAAAATTTTCAACAAGATCATATGATAAATAGACATTTATTAATGGTAATACCTATTAATCTGGGATCATCAAGGAGTTATACTTCTATAATATTTGCAAGAGATCTATGGTATAATACCCCCAAAAAAGAAATGTGTAAAGTTATCATGTATATTGGAGTTCAATATAATGTATTTACCGTATATGTTGGGACACCATATTTGTTGGGACTCCATAAATTCATTTTAAAAGTAATTTTTTGTGCACTGTATGTTCTGGGACACCGTTTATTTCAAGTCGTAAGTTGTAGGACACCTTTTAAATCATTCGAAAATTACATATTGGAAAATGCACTCAAATGTTGTGGGGTTTAACGCCATATTTCAGTACACGATAGGCTATGCATGGCGGCCAGTATTAATGGTGGAGGAAGAACCCGGGAAAACCCCGGGAAGAACCACCGACCCACGAGAAGCTACTGGCAAGCTTTCTCACATACCCACATTAGCCAAATCCTAGACTCAAACCCATGCAGACAGAGGTGAGATGGCAGTGATCCGTAATGGAGAGCGCTTTAGACCACTCGGCCACTCGGGGCCCCTGCACTCAAATGTAAATTTTATTAAAGAAAACTTTAAACAAGAAAACGCTGTGAGTGTTGTTTGTTTACACTTTTGTTCCTAGATGCAAATTTGCTAAGAAGATTAGTTCAGGTAATTATGAATCATTTGTTTATATGAGAACGAATTCAACTTTTTCTGTTCTAATTTATGGTTCACCAAAGTTTTTTTAATTATTAAATGTCAATGTTTATTTGCTGTTTGTGCTCGTTACACAACTTATTTTGGCAAAATAACTATTGATGAGCACAGTATAAACTATTCACTGTAATTACATAAAAATATAATCAGAGAGAAAGAGAGAGAAAAAGAAAGAGAGAGGGAGGGAGAGATACTGGTAGATAGTGACAGTACAGAGTGATTGATAAACATACTAAATCTGAAAACAAACATCTTTTATTTACACTGCAGTGATATCTGACATAATCCAAGTACTGCTGAACAAACTCGAATGCTGCTAATATATTTAATTTAAATCCTTCAATCTGTCCACATTCTTAATTGCCCACTCAACCTCTTCAGGCTCAAATCCATCAAATTCATCCTCTTCACTGTCACTGCCATCACATTCAGTATCTCTTATGATATTGTCCTCACATCCATTCAAGTTATTGTTAATACCACAAACTTTAAATGATTTTCGGATCAGATATGGCCTGTCCCAAAGTGATTAGACTGCTTTCACAATGCAGTCCACAACTTTTTGTTTATCTGCACTCTTTATACAAGATTTCTTGTCATTTTCCTTGGAAAGGCCCTCTGCTGCTTTATGAACAAAATCTGTCCAGCGTTTCCTCATGTCGGACTTGAAATGTCTGCTTTTACTCGAATTCTATGTAATTTTGATAAATTTACAACTTCATCTTTTTGCTTTAATGTAAAACGCTTGTAATGCCTCGCCTGATATCATCATTTTTGTAGGCATCATCTCTCTCCTGACTGGGGTCTCCAATTTCGTGTCTTTTTGCAGCTGATTCATTTTCACACTCCTCCTCTCTAGTATGCTTTTTTGGTCGACCTACTGGCCTCTTAGGTGAAGCTTTAGGCAACACATTTTCTTTCCATGCATGAGGCAAGGTGTCTTCACTACTTGAGTAGAGTATCACACTAAAAAATTATCCATAATAGCGGAGATTTATAATGTGGCTTTGTTTGTTTTGTTTTTATTCCCCTTTATACATGCTATGTACGTGATAACAATGACTGCAAGGAATCACTTTTTGTGTAAATGTGTTAGAAGTTATCTTTTCAAAGTGTTCCATTGTTTTCTATTTATTTTCAAAATCCCAGTGAAAACCAGTAGAAAAAAATCAAAGTTAGCTTCCCCATGTCGGCCGACTTTGTATACATATGTATAGTTTTTAAAAAAATCTCTACACTAAAAGGAATCCAAAGTATGCTTCTGAAGTCTGCTCACTTTGTAATAAATTAACCTTTGTATCTGATATCCTACCGGTAAATTCAAACAATGAGTTTATGGCTGTTACAAGGTGTGTTTATTCAACACCTGGGCTGTCATATATATGCCATCTGTAGTTGTAATTGACACAAACGGGTTTCGAGTTCTTCAGTGTAAATAGTATACACAGCATTAACTTGCTTTAATAATACTTTCTGTAACCCATGGGATCAAAAAGATTGTCACTTGTACTCACAGTGAATGTATTTCTAAAAATGATTTTTAGTTTGTGAGATATTGTCATATTGTTACCCTAGATATAATACACTCTTGGTTATTTTGTACCTTACACCATGTCACGCATGAATGGCAGGTGCTTTCGAGCAATGGAGTAGATAATTCTCACTCTCTCTCTCATTCATATTTGATTTTGCAGGATCCAGTTTCAATCTCATAACTTTCAAACCTCCGAGAACAACCAAACATGATTCGTTTCTCAATATTCACGTCAATGACCAATGTGTTGTGTTGTCTGATGAAAGCGATAACACTATGGATGCATGCGCTACTTATACGGAGATTGCGGATATATTTTTCCTTTAATAAATTGCTAAAGTTGACCGAAAAAGTGAATAAATGATAACAGTAGAAGGTTAGTTTCTTTCATTTTATTATCAAATAAGCATTTTATTTATCTATTTTATTGTAACATGCGGTGTGGCTGGTTGCGGCAGGGGAGGGGGGCAAATTGAACACAATTTATTTCATTTTCTTGGGACACATGATGTAGGTTTAAAAAAAATTCACCATAAGTTCTGGGACACGAAAAAAATATTATTTTTTCATGTCCCAATATATGCGATAAATACAGTAGTACAGTTTGGGAATATTAGAACTGAATTTTGACTTTGGTAGTAGCCTCCAACCAGCATATTCCTTGGACAAGCATCTACAGTTATTATTGCATTGTGAGTAAGGTTATCACATGTTATTTTGAAGCAATCATGGTTATTATATTCTGTATGAGTTTCTCCATCTAGGTTGGCTTATCTTCAAAGTAATGCTCAATAAGCAATGCAATGGCTGATTCTAGCGTTTCAGAGGTAAGTCTTGTCACAAATATGCATCACTGTCGCATTGGATGCGCTGTGTGCAAATTAGATGATGCTGCCTTTCCCATGGTAACACTACATGTACAAATATATCTAAATATAAATTTTCAATATTGTACGGGAATGCTGATCATAAATCCTAATGTCAGGAATTTTGATGTCCCTCTATAATAATAACACATTATTTCAAAGCGAGTTTCTATACAATTATACTGCATCTTCCTATAAGCACATACCTGTACACACTCTGTACTAGTTAAGATCCAAGGGGAATGAATGGTAGAATAGTCCCTTCCTCCAATTCCAGAACCCTAAATTCCTTAACATTTTTGGCTAAAACATTAACCGCAAACATTAGCTTTTCTTACAAAGTATCTCTATCTTTCCTTTCATTTTATATCTGCCACAATTTTTCACATATTTACAGTCTAATAAAAGACTTTGTTGTTATGTCCATCCTGGCTTCTGAACTGAAAAACTACACTGGTGGTTAACTACTTTTCTTTCTGTTCACATGAAAAGCTTGTGTTAAAAATGGTATCCTCTCAACTTCACTTGCTAGGGGATAATTAGTTACTATTAAAGACATTTACATCAACTAGTACACCAAAATGAACTATACCGTCCAGATTTTTAAAGTACCAAAAGTAAACAATATGCTTTCTTCACTTGAATGACCACTTAGAACCATATTTCTTCACTTAATGACTACAGAAGAGTCACATTTCACATCAGTGGTTTTCCTGCCTGTTGTTTGTTGAGTGTGGCCTAAGTGACTGACTTTTCATAATTAATTTCTAGGCAATATGTAATTACTATAGTTATTAATGAAGTTATTGATCCCTAATAGCCTGTTTTTTAAAGGGATTTTACACTTTCAAAAAAAGTTCCTTGAAGGGACTGACACTGTACTAATTGGAACAATTTCTAAGAACCCAAGATCATGGCCATATGTCCCTATATAGAGATGATTTGAAACAATGAGACAAGGTTGCAGTTGTTGTTGCAATACACAACACCATCTCAAGCTGGTTAATAGATACAACTTCTGTTTTACTGAAGAAATGGCATCTATATTTAAGTCACTGATTTATATGAAACCTCTCCAGAAATCTTATTTCGTTTTCTTTTCAGATTCTCTCTCCACTATGACGACAGTCAATTATTAATCCAAGTCTTGTATAAACATCATCTGCTTTGAAATTTGAAAACTGTGTTCTGTACTTTTGGCAGCCTAGTCATATTAGAATTAATATTAGTGCAACAAGGGAGCCCATCATGCAGCCAAAGCAGTCACCTGTTTCAGATTGGAAGATCCCATCAAGGGTACTTGAGTATTTTATTAATCAGCAAGCTTTGGAGCCATAAATTTCTCACTGCAGAGTGGCATAATTCATACTAAACACATTTCTACAGATATTGTGGTATTTTGTTGCTTAATTATATGACACAAATACCTGCCATGTACAGTGTATTGATTTCCACATTGTGAGACAAACGTTTTGTGGTAATGAACAGGCTTTCTGATGATGTAACTCCAAACAAAATCTTGAACTTTGTAAAATAATTCAGTTTATATGACAAATCTGAGGCAATATTTTAAGGATCTAGTTTCACCTTATATTGTATATACCTTTAAAAAATTAACTTTTGTACCTTTATCTTTTATCTTTCTGGAGTATATATTTACTTTTCTCAGAAAGGGAAAAATCTTCCTTACATGGTTCCCACGCTTTCTAAAGATAAATTTCCAGGCCATTTCCAGGGTTTTTAAAGGATGAAATTACTTTTGTCAAGGTTCACATATGACCATTACTGAATGAATTAAACAATATTTTAGATTATAAAACATGCATTTTCTAAATCTAAAGATGTCTCTCTTTCAAGACTCTCCAAAAACAATGAAGTCAGAAAAGATGATCATGTACAAAACCACAAAATGTATCATACAAAACAAGTCTGATTATACAGTAAAACCTGTCATGAGAGACTGGCCCTTCTGCCAACCAAAAGCGGTCTCTCAAGACAGGTGGTCTCTCATAAGAGGTGTGTGAAAATGGACTGGTTTTCAGGGTCAATAGTTAGCATTGTTGAAAAATAAATAATACCCATACTCACTGTACATGTATCATATCCTTTATTCATAAATCTTGTTAAATATTGCATGCATTCCTCTCAAAATATCTTTATATAATAAAGATATACATCTATCAAACAATGAGAATAAAATTTATATTTCAACATCACATTAATATGTACAAAAAATGAACAGTTAGATATGATGTATATATCTTATTCTATACACTTATTCACTTGTTTTTAAGAAATCCATTATACTTCTTTGTTGACATGTTTTACTCAGCTGTTTGGTCTGAACATGTATCTCAATTACTGCCTTTTCCTGAATCAACTTTCCACTTACTGGTATGTTTTTACTCCTTGCAACACAAAACCACTCCCATACTCGCTCGTTCAGATCTCCGTAAACTGTCCGTCGTGCCGTGGCATATTTCCTCTGTGCTTGTGCACCTTTCTGCCATTCGTTTCTAATGGACTCCTTGTCTTTGATTACATTTTGAACTTGCATTTTACCGACGCTTAAGCTGACTGCTATTTTGCAAGCGGTCTCCCCTTTTTCATTTCTTTCAATGACATTAATCCTTTCTTCCAGTATTAAAATTTTTCTTTTTTTCAGCAGAGGTTCTGCCATTGTTATTAGTGTTGACGTTATAAAGACTATCGGTTTTGATCAGGTTTTGGGAAAATGTGGAATAAATATATATTATGTACCAATGAATTAAACCAAAAGGCATAATTAACTCATCAAGAAACTCTGAGACGAAGTTTAAATCAACAGCGTTATAGCTCGACAAATAAAGGTTGCGACCAACTGCACCCAGGTAAACAGATGGTGACTTGGTGAGACACTAACAAAAGAAATAAAAAATAATTTTAAAAAAATCCAGAAATGATTCTCACTTACTAGTATTAAAGACAATGAGCTCATTCACGCTCCAGGCATTATGGATTAACTGGAAAGACAAACGATGTACTCAAACCTACATTGAAGCCCTTTCAAACAATTTCTCACTGGGACATAAGGACTACCGGCGTTTTGTGAGTTTTCATAAAGATAAAGAAAAAATACAAACCTCTAAATTGACTGCGTATATCCATCATTACTCCCTTTGATGTTACTCTTACTGGCTATTCACATGACTTCGGCACTACAATGGCGGTTAGTGACATGTACTTTAGTCTAGTTTACTGCAGTTTACAAATGACACTGTACGCTGGAGTTGTAAATTTTACAAAACTGGTACTGTAGCAAGACAAATTCTTTCTAAATACTTTATTAGAGCAATCTTTACTATTTATGCAGTCTTTGTTACAAAGGATTAAATGATGGTTGGAGGTGTTTATCTCGATATATGGTTGTTCAACTATAGTGTTATTTAATGTGCACTTTGTTTGCATACTACATTTATCCTGAGCTCTAGTGTTTACAAAGGATTAAGTTAAGGTCAGTGGTGTCAATCTGTTTTGTTTTTTTTTGCGATGTGGTCATTCATAGCAGTGTCAAAATGCATATTTTGCCAAGAAATCGCGGTTGCTGGTCGCGTTCAGCAGGTGGTCGTTCATAACAGAGCATTTATATGGTAAAATCGATCCGTGCATTATGATTGTGGTCGGAAATGACAGGTGGTCGCTCATAGCAGAGGTCGCTCATGACAGGTTTTACTGTATTCCTATACATTGGCATGTAAAGTCATTTTAATGTACAGAATAAAAATTATTTTGCTGCAATTAGAATCTTCTCTTGTAACGAAATTTAAGTTTAATCCTGAATTTATCTGTGCCAATAAAATCCCAAACAAGATTTTTCAAACAACCTAATCTCTTAAAGACAATCTGGTTAAGAATCCATCATTTAAAAAACATTTTCAAAAGAGTTGATTTAAATTTTGACAAAAGACCTTCAAAAATTATATACTGTTGTATAAACAAGGACTTAATTTTCTGTAAAATCAACTTGTCTTCTTGTAATTCATTAAACCAGTCCCCAAGCCTGTAATGATACAGACAGGGGCTCATATCGATTTTTTAATATATAATACAAGGGACGACAATTTCTCATTTCAGCTCTTAGATTAAAAAATTTGAAGTACTAATTTGGCTTAAAACGAATAGCAGTCCGTTTTCTAATCCGTGTTTCCTCCAAATATTCCCACACCATTTTTCATATTTGGACATTTAGGTTGGGGTGTGGGGTCATTGCAACTGCATATCGAAATTTTGGAATATGCCTGACCCAGTACTCGCCATTTGCATTACAAGTCATATGACTTCACAAATCTCAAATGACAACATCAGAAGTCCAACAATCATGTGATATCAAAAACAAACTCCTTTATAATGTTGTTGCACAGAAATTCAATTATATTAAATGAAAGTCAGATACTTTTTGTAAAAACCAGCAATCTGGCCAGTCTGATTTATCAAACAGAGAGCCCATGTCAACGTGGTAGTCACGTGATACAATAAAACTCCAGAAGTTGTTCTCAGAATATATAGGGATGGAAAATTTTGTGTTCTTTCGTTTTTGTATTTTTATTACAACCAGTATATGACTTTCATTTAATATTTTTTTCTCTACAACATTTGAAAATGTGGATTGTTAAGATTTGTGTACTCGTGCGACTAGCAATGCAAATCGCGAGTACCAAGTCACATTTCATCAACGACATAGTTTTATCTTGTCTTTCAACAGATTAAAGACATAAGGATTTTAATACTCACAATTTCTGAGAAAATAAGAAATTTTCATATCGATTTCATGCATGTATCACTATCTAACAACGTTTAAAGTTTGCTAGGCCATTCGGTAAGCAGCTACACTTTGCCACCACCATGTTGGCCTCTTGTGATGCTAGACTGGTTTTCATACTTTCCATGTAAGGAAAGATATCGAGCTGACTTTGAAAATAAAAGTCTACTAGACGAATCTAATCCAATGGGCGTTTGGATTGACTTAGCATATATGTTTATTGCAAGTAACCAAATGATCCATACTGCACCCTCTGAATATCCTGGTTAGAACATACTCAAGATCAGTTTAGTTATATCTCAATTATGTAATTGTTTCGGGCATCAAGTGGTGGTGGAAAATGCCAGGGTTTTTCCAGACTTTCATCAATATTTGTGAAATTCAAGGACTTTTCACGGTCGGGAAATAATTGTCACTTTCCCCAACTTTTTCCAGATTTCCCGGTGGCATGGGAACCCATTCCTTAAGATATTACAGTGGTCTCCCTCTTATACGGCCACCCCTTCCACACGAGGAAAATGGCCTTATAAGATGGATGGCATTTCCAGAGGGGGACTTAATTTTTTTTAAGAAGTATATGTAATGTACGTAGTAAGAAAGCTACATACTTCAAAGCATTTAATATCTTCGTTTAAAAGTAACATTATTAAAAGGTTCTTCTTGTTATAATAACAGACTTATTTCAACTGAATATACATTAATAGTTCTTATTCTTGGCGTAAGTGTGATATGCGAGCGAGTATTGTTGTCATGCACATTGCAAAACCATTCAAAAACATCATTTAAATCTTGGCACATTCATAATTCTTTCTCCACTTGTTCAATTTTTCCACTGCTGATGAATAACCTCCTTATCGGTTACAACGTTGTTTATTCAAGTCTTTTCAACATAAAATTGTTTTATTCAAGCATTTTCTACATAAAATTGTTTGGCAAAGTCTACCCTCCCCACCTCACCCGATGTCGTCAAGTAGAATAACCGATATTCTTCTAAAATAATACATATCCGTTTACGAGATGACATGTTAATGTTTGGTAATGATATATTCGGATGTTGCTATCTGTATGCGATTTAATTATGTAGACGAAAAATTTGGTAGAGTGGACGAAATGCCTTCTTCGTAAAGGAAGTGATAAATGTGTTGTCATGTGATTTTTCGGTGTTTGTCTGGTACCCTGTTTTGTTCAAGGTTAAGTTCTCTGTGTGTGTGTTAATGCACAAAATCTATTTTTAGCGTATGCTGACCAAGTTATGATCTTGACAATTACATCCAGCTGTAATCATCAAAAAGAAGAACTTGACAAATGTGTGAATCCCAAAACTATCATAACATTGTTACACCCATTTCCTGTAAACATCGGCTTTTATAGACAATGATATAATATTAATCTTACTGTTACATGTACTTTAGTCAACACTTCTTTCAGCAACGGAAACTTGACATTGGGAGACATATATTGACAATAGAGATAATCTGATTACATACCTTATGTCACAATATGAATTAATTATTGGTTCTGGATACATTTGAAAGAAAAAAAGTGGCCACTCATGAGAGGATCTTTTTTCATTTTTGTACTGATATGCTGGCCACTGGTTGTGTTAGAGAGGCGGCTGTTCTTGAGGGGTACTTTTGAATACAAACTCGTTGGTGCCAAGAAATTTTGGTTGTAAGAAGGGGGTGGCCGCTGGTCAGGTGAGCCGTTCAAGTAGGGGACTACTGTATTAGTATTTAATCTTTATATTTTACATTCTTATTTTATCTGTTGCAACATTTAACTAGCACTGTGCTGATGTACCATTACACACACAAAGATACATATTTGACCATAATTAAAACTCCATCAATTACCTCTCCAGTAGACTTCCGTTACTACTAGATGCAGTATGACTGGTAATAGCCTGCTAAGGTATAAATAATTATCTTCTTATGTTTTACAAGTAATTCTTTACAAAGAGCCTTTGTGCCAATGCTGCACAATGTAATTAGGTTACCCAGGCACTACTTGCATATCAGATGCAATATGTTAAAATTATGTTTGGATGAAATGAATACTGAATGTGTCCAGAGGTTCAAATATCCAAAAGTGTTTATCATATGCTGTGACCTGTAGGTATGTTACCATAAGCTGTATTTTCCATGCTCATCTCTTTTCTTTCTGTCTCATCTTCCTCTTTCTCTTCCTTTATTCTAACTTCTTTTGGAATCTCATCATCAGACATGGCCACGTCAGAAATGTCCTCTTTTCTGAACAAGTATAACTGTGCATCTGCATCTGTCTTCATGACTCCAGTGTTTGAGCTGGTTATGTATTCTGAAATGGTTTTAATCAATTCCTGTTTATCAAGTTTATTGCATGTATATGGCAAATGATCTGACTTACAATTTACCAAATTTAAAAAACAAATCATATAGATTGGCTTGTGAATACATATTATAACCAAATTCAGTGTCTGCTGGACAGACAGTGGCAAACTGTGAGTACAAGTACTTTTCTTCAATTAAGAGTATGAATACACATACCACTAGCTTTCCTAATTAGGAGTATTAGTACTCATATTTTTTAAAAAGTACTCATAATTATGGAGTACTTCTGACAAATCAATTACATTAAAATCCAAATACTGTCCTGTTTGTAATAACAGTTCATCCAGAGTAACTTTATGTCTGCCAATCTACCGATGTTAAATAAAACTTCTTGTATTTCTTATTCTTGACTCTTATAAAAAAGATCAAAGCATTATATTTTGTTCCAATGTATACATGATTATTTATTGTAAACACAGGTTATTTTTCAAAAACATATTAACTGTTCATTTTTTTGACCATAAAATGTTTTGAGGAGATGAACTGCCATTTTAAATTTTGATAATTAGAAGACTAATTTATATTTTAATTTATATTAAATTACTCTTATTTAACACCAGACATAAATACAAGCAAATCACTGGAGCTACAGTAAGCTGAGAGTTTCTTTATGTTTAATTATTTCAGTGCAGTATCTTCTGTGGAAAACTAATCAATCCAGGGAATCCTGATTTGTCTTGTACTGTTTTACTTCATAAAGATCAATCAGGTCATAATCAATAGATTTTACCAGCTGAATGTAATAATAATGCACTGATCAGGGTCAGAGTCTCAGATAGCTTGGACATTTTTGGGGGGTCATTAGCCACCAATACCTTTTTGTGGATAGGGGATAGGCAGCCCAAAAAGTCACATTGTTAAGACCGTCAACATTTATGGATTTTCAATGGAATGCATCAAACCAGCAGTTTTTAATTAGCTAATGGCAGAGTTAATTTGTATGGCAATTTTACCAATGGCTAGATGAAGGCAGTTTACTTTTTAATCCTTCCCATAGAAAATAGTCAACTTATGTAATTGTCTGTAATTGAACATTTTGTAATTTTCTCATAATTTACCTGTAGATAATAATTTCTTTTACAAATCCTAAATGCTTTTACTTACTTTGAGTAAAAGATTCATCAATAAATTCTGCCAAATCTTTCTGGTCACTGTCACACAGTGCCTTCAAAAATTCTGTGTACCAGTTTTCAACATGAGCAGGTAGGTGAAGTAACAAGAGTTGAGCTCCCCTTATGTTCCCATAATTCCTTAGCTCAGCCTCCACCATTTCCTTTTCAAGTTGTACAATCACACTACTCCTTATCAAATATGGCAGTAACTGACTAGTTGACATTTGCTCAGTTATGTAACTGGAGAAAACTTTAATTATGTTTTGTTGAATTGAGTCATCTGGTAGAGGATGGCCTGTAAGAGCTTTAGACAGAATCAGGTAGTCTGAAAATGAAACAGAACAAGATATAATCATTATAAAATGCTGTATGATTGAAACATGAATTCAAGTTGTTTACAGTCACATGTAGAAATGATTGATATTTTTCATGACACTGACTTCATTCTTGCCCATGATTCAAAATTCTGACCCCATTTCACAAATCTGTAATGACAATGAAACTGAATTCAAGCTCAGATTTTAAAACATTAATTTTCTATAACTTCTCTCCAAATGGGGTTAGATTTAAGAGAATTTTTATATGATATTATAGTCTGAATGCCAGTATGCACGCCAAATTTTATTGATATTAAGATCTAATAATTATTCAATTTGTCACTTTTCATCCAAGTTAAAATTTTCATTTGGGCCATTACACTGTATTATCAAAATGTTCTGAACATGAAATAGCTCCAGCTCATATTTCCATTCTATATCATTGAGACTTAGCATGTCCAAGTTTTCAAAACTTTTTTCCAATAATGAAAAAAGAAAACATTTTAAAGTTTTTAAATCAGCAACTATTTTTCATATTTACAAACATTAAATTGTACATATTATCAGGCAATTTATTTCCATGGTAACAATTATACTTAATTTATACTGCAACATATATTGCATATTTATCATTTATTGTACAACAAAGATATACAAATGATGAACTATTAAATACATTCCTTCTATCATTGAATGCATTAACAACATAGATATACATATTGAATACACTCCCTCTAAAGGACAGATGTTATACTGGCAGAAAAGAAATTCCAGGAATTCAAGACCACTTCTTTGTAAGTGCTGATGCTAAAACCATTTGTGATATTTCTGAGTAATAACAGAGAGCTTCAATGTAGCCACTGTGGTAGTCATATTGAATGTAAGATTGGCCCCATTTTCCTTTAGGGGATAATAGACATTATTAGATGTACATTTATTGAAAATGCCATGTGAATATGACCATTCATTCAAGACGAGTAGTGATATGATTTTCAAAATGGCTGCTGTGGTGGCCATACTGATGTCAGATTGGCACCATTTTCATGTTGGACCAAGGAAACATCATAAGTCTTTGGTAGTGATATCACTATTTATCTAGGAGGAATAACAACAGCTAGATTGTAAAAGTGGTCACCTTGGTGGTTATACTGGAAGTCAGATCACTACCATTTCAATAAAGAAGCAACCAGATATCAAAAAAATTCTTCTGCTGAAAATGCATATCGAATTAACTTTTCATTAAGGTGGAGTGATTATGACATGATTTTCAAGACAGATGCTGTGACGGCCAAAATGAATGTAAGATATGCTCCATTTTCAGTAAACATCATAAGAAGTCTGTCATTGAAAACCCCATTTTTATATGGCCATCCATTAGGAAAATAGCAATGGGGGGCGCTCACCAGTTAGTATGTACTTTTGAGAGAGTCACGTATGTAAGGTGAAGTTTGCATTTAAAACAAGCACAATGGAGAGAATGTTGGCATACCTCTATGCTACATTAATGTAATGTGGATGATATTTCTTTGGATATTGTACTTTTGGAAACTGTACATGATCTAAGCACACTGCTAACTAAAATGACTGCTCCCTTGTGCTAAAAAATCAGCCTGAATTAGTCTAAAGTACACTATGCATAGCAGCTATTAAAATAGAGAAAATGAATTTTGCCAGACTAGACAATACTAGTTTCTGAAAGTGCAATGAATGAATTACCAAATATATAAAATGTAAAAAAAGTTATCAGCTTCTTTTTATACAATTTACCTCTGAAGTTCAGGAAGTGAAAATGACCAAGTGGAGCTAGCACTTTTTTGAAAGGTGCACATCTGGAGTAAGGCCAAGCTGTATACTCTATAATCTATATTACACCCATCAATCATACATCAAAATAAAGGGAAGTAAAGATTCTTTGACTTATACCTAAGATATACAAGGTCTTTTTTAAATAGCCAGTATAACCAGTGAGGAAAGCAGGGAATATCTTTTTCTTTAAATTCTAACCCTATGCCAAATGCGAAACTGTAGAGCACCACCAATAACAAGATTTTCAAGAAGATGATCACTACGTCAGCCATATTGGAGTTCTGATTGGCACTATTTCATTTAGGACCACCTAAACATCAGACAAAGTCTTCTGCTGAAAAGCCCAATCGTACAGGAGCAGTAGTGATATTTTCAAGCTGCTATGGTGGTCATATTGGATGTCAGATCGGCACCATTTTAACTTAATAAAGACCAACTGGACATCATGAAAATCTTCTGATGCCCTCATTTGACATGACCATTCATTCACGTGGAGTAGCAGTAACAAGATTTTCAAGATGCTGCTGCATCAGCTACAGTGGCTGTCCAAGTGGTTCAGCTTTCATTTAGAACCAACTACACATCAAAAGTAGTCTTCTGGTTTTCCACTGAAGATTTCCAAGATGGTCATCATGTCTCAGCAGCACCATTTTCATTTAGGACAAACCAGACCTTTGGATAAATGTGTGTAAAGTTTCATGGTAATCCTTCAAACAGTTTATGAGGAACAGCGATAAAAAACTTGTGCTAACAGACATATGTATACACTTACACCTGAAGCATAACTTTCTTGACACAATTTTGCTTTGCCTGTTGCACCAGTTGAAATGATAAAATGTAACAAACTCAGTCTCTGTCACACATTTATATTTCATCCAAAGTTACTTGTATTTCTGTTGCAATCATCTAAATTTAAAAATGGCCCTGTCTCCTATTTATTTATGTACTTTGTAATGAGTCATTTAATTTTGGTGATTAACAGAACAGCAACATGTGAGGAATTACAATGTACCAAGAGAACTGGGGTGTAGTGCCTTGTCTTGGGATACAGCATGCTGAACTACCTGACCTGGTCTAGGCAGGAAGTGAACCCACACCTCTCTGGTCCCGAGTCTTGAACTCAACAACTTAGTGAAGATGGATTCTATTTTGTTTAAAATTAGACTTGGCGCAGTGCCTTTACAGACAATATGGAACAAGCCAACTGGACAATACTGTCAAAGATCAATGCTCAGTGGTTAAAACTGCACAAGTGTTTTTGCTGAACATTTCAACTTTACTTCCTAGAATATTTTCTATCCATGATAATGAACCCTGTGTTCTCAACTGGTATGCAAGCTAATAAATGTCAGCAAGATATTTCTGTCTGCCAATCAAACATTACAATCTTTTTATTTTCTTAGGTCTTTTTGTGCATCCTGTGGATGCCATTGAGTAACTTTCTTGCATCAAAGATGAAAACTAAGGGAAAGTGACACAATGGCACTTCCTAAAATGAACTCTGGATTGTGATAAATGTTGGCACACACAAGTACATGATGCACCTGCTCACAGAAAACATCAATAGTTTGATGACAAAAGTTAATAGCACAATGTTTAGATACTGAACATTGACAAACATGAGCTACAGTAAAAGTATTAAATACATTTCAAGAATACTGTCTGGTAATTTGCTAATTCCACAGCTCTGTGCTGCCAAATACATTTCAAAAATATTGTCTAGTAATTTGCAGATTCCACAGCTTTTTTCCACCAAAAACATCACCACACAATGTTTTTTAACTGACTAAAAATTAAATAATATATCCGGAATACACCCTGTATGGCTGGTATTATACCTTACTGACTATGACACATTTCACTGCAGTAAACTAGCAAGTACAGCAACAAAGGAAGCAACATGATAACAAACAAAATTATACTGTCTGTAAAAATCAGTTCCTTTACCCAACACATACCTCTCTTTAAAGCATCAACAAGTGCCTGATATTTTCCAGGCTTCTCAGACGCCTGCACTATTTCAAGAATCCTCTTTGTTGCTGCTGTTGGGCCATCTTTTTGTTTTATGTTTTGTATTTCCTTCAATTGAACTGAAGTAAAAGAACAAAATGTTTTTATTTATACTCCTTCTTAAATGGAGTATTCAGCACAGTAAAATCAAGCTATGAAGCAACAAATATTCTTTAAAAGCAGATCTCACATATAATGAATGGTAAATTTTCATACGAAAATTACAAATCTAGAATTTACCAAACAAATCTGCATTGTTGAAGATGTAAATTAACATACCCACCAAAGCTGCTGAAAGTTTTGAAATTTTTATCAGTATTAATTTATGATTTATACAATTTTAAAGAAACTTGCATGCATTGGTAATAAGAATTTTGATTTCCACACATAGAAAGATCCGGGATTTTGTGTCTGTCTGTAACAAAGCTCATCACTGCATGTCACGATAAGCTGCTCAAAGGCCTTCTTGAAACTCTTTATTACAAATAAAATATTGATATTTACATGCAACAAGATTTTTCTATTCTTCATTTTGGGTAATTTTCTTTCAAAAAAATAAAAAAAAGAAGGCTATATTCTGAACAATTCAAGTTATGGGAAGACGCTTGTTATTGCTTCTCTTCTAAACTGCTTTAAGGATTTTATTTCAAACTTAAACAGTTAAACCAGTGGCTGATGTTGATGAGAAAAAAGTTATACTTTCTTTGCTTTGCCTCACTTTTTTTGTTAAGTCATGTAGTAGAATGAAGCTTCTCCTATGCCACACAAAGGATCTGATGGAATTTGTGAGTAGCTGGTATACATGAGTAGTAGTAGTAGAAGTAATAATAATAATAATAGTGGTAGTAGTAGTAGTAATAATAATTCTTTGTTTAATGAGGATAAATCAATTGTAATAACTAATCTCCCTTGCTCAATTATGCTAATATAACTGAAATAATATAAGCAAATACTCATGATAAACATATGTGCAAACTATTGGTACATGTACAATCAATGACATAAAATGTTTCAACCATCAATTCCCTAACAAAAATTTTAATATTTATATACGTGTACCAGTCAATGTAGCTGACATACATCTGTATCTATAGTGAAAGCTTATACTCAGATTATGTGCCATGCTAAGAGTAATTCTATTAACTTTTCAGTAAGTGTGACCCTTTGTTGTTGTTGTTGATGATTTAACACCATTTTCAGCACATAATAGGCTATACATAATGCCAGTAAAACTAGTGAAGGAAGAACATGGGAAAACCCCGGGAAGAACCACCAACCCATTGGAAGCTACTGGCAAGCCTTCTCACATATCTGCATTGGCCAAGCCAGTCACATGACCCTTTGCAGCAATACAAAGATCAAACTTTCAACATTTAAACAACGAGGAACACAACTACTTCAAAGGCTGACCCTCTGTACATATGTCATGTATATTTAATTTGTATTGTTAGGTAGTTTTTTTCCCTCATGATTATATATGTGTAATTGTAGTTCTTCTTATTTTTGACCAGTAACAACAGAATACATAGCTAATATTTTTTTCCTATGATTGTGGATTTAGTATTCTGATCATTAATAATGTCACCATGTTTATCTTAGCCTGAGTCTGGGACATTGGAAATCCCTCATAGAATAACCTGGTCTACCTGACGTTTACCAAATTCTTCATTATTTATAATTTTGGTAACAAATTTTATCTTGTTAACAACTTGAAATGTTCTAGACAGGAAAATTCCATTAAGCAACAGAGTATTTCCAGAAAATAGTAATTGCAACCTAGGTCAGGCAGAGAGGTTTATAATCTTGTTTACTTTAAAAGTACTCATTTTTGCATTTAACATCTGATGCAGAATCAGTCTTATTGTTGTGTTTAGTATTTCATATGGGTGGAAGTATTTGTTCAAATTATTATTCACTAGGAATACAAAGTGCTCCTCTGTAATGTTCTTGGACTGGAATATTAATTTGGAATTATGGCGATTGAAAACAAGAACATCGATTACATTACTGTGATTCATCAAAAGACTGCTGGCACATCTCCACATCACAGGCCACTACAAGCACATCAGCACATTCAGATTTGAAGCTGTTTTTGAAAATCACTGGAATTTAATTAAAAATTTATGAGGACTAGTGATACAAATTTTTGGACAATTTAGGATTTAATTCACAATGTTTTTTTTTTTAATTTTCACTTTGTATTCTTGAGAAATACAGTTTTTGTTGAATTTTACAAAACTTGTTGGTTTTCACTCTTTTCTGTTACTTAGTTTAAGACCAAAGAGTTATATTTATCCAATCAAAAACAAAAAAAAACAAACAGGAAATAATACTTCAACTCTCTTTAACATAATCTGGTATGGAAATAAATTCACAATCAAAGCACCAGAATACTGAAGGCTAAATTTAAATTCTTCAATAGTACTGTACATGCTTTGGAGATTTTAAAATTTCCATGCATATTTAATCATGAAGAGCACCATCATTTTATTAAAATACATCAGTCATGCATGTAGGTAAACCCAATGAATCGATGTATGAACAAGTACAGTTTTGTGGAAGTCAATTCAATTTGTAATTTTCTACCATTTAAATTCTCTGAAGTACAGATGGTCTTTCAGAAGAAAAATTAGTATGGTGCTTATGGCAAAGATATGTTCAGAAAACTTTCTCAAAGAAGTTAACCAGTAATCAATTTTTGCATAAGATTTTCGTTTCCTCCATCTTATTTTTATAGAATTGTGAAAAATTAATTAAATATGGAGTATCCGAAAAGCAGAATTTCACGAAGAATCTTGTCATTACTTTTTCTCCCATGCTGCTTGAAGGATTTTACTGAAATGTTGCATTACAAGTGGTTACTACAAGCTTTTTGGCTGATTTCTTGAAAAAATCCAAAATGATCCCAGGTGTTATGCAAAATCAGGTGGCTGTCACGACTTTTAAACATCTGAAACGATTTTAATGAAGTTTAGTTAAAATCAGTGATTGGTAAGATAGAAAATAGGAATTTACATTTATCTGTGAACTTGTTTTAAAATATTTCTTGAAGTATCTAAAAAACAATGTGTCTTGAAAAAATATCAGCTCAGGTTGAAGACCATTATGACTTCATTAGACTACAGAGGAATTTACTGAAATTTGGTAGGCTGCACAGTTGCTTCATGTAGACGTACTACACGGAGTAAATAATGTTCCTGAAGAGTGTGGATATGCATCTTTGTGACTGCATCTTCATCTGGTTTCTCAAGCTAATTAAATCAAAATTTTCCTTCATTAACCTTACTTCATAATACGAAGCCATTATTGCAACCTACCGTGGTTGTGTGTGGTGTGTGCATGACCAGTGTCAAAAAACAACAGCAATATATTTAATGGGACTTAATTATGTACATTTTTTAAAGTGTATGAAATAATAACCTAAAATAAATAATAAAAATAAATAATAAAAATAACCCAAATTAAATACTGGAGGAAATTTTCTAAGATTAAAGCCAAATCTGGGGCAAATTATGGGGGGATCGAAATTTCACTGAGCTCCATGATATTACCTGTTCCCTACTAAAAAGCAGTTCTCTTTTCAAACACCTTGGATCAAACGAGGTGCACTCAGACCATAAGTTCCAGCTGTACTTATCTATATCTAAGGTAAAAGTTACTGGTCATAGATAACAGTGCTGTGATGCAAAACATTATGCATCTTCTAAAACGTCTATTAAAATTAACATTTTTATTTTTTCTGACGTTTTTTACTAAGGAAAAAACTTTTTCCCTCCATTTTAATACATCTTTCATCATTTATGATTGATACTTGTAGCAGTAGTGCTATTAGTAGTAACAGTACTAATAGTAGTAATTGTTGTTGTTATTGTTGTCGTTGTAGGGTTTAACGCCATTTTTCAGCACACTAAAGGCTATTCATGGCGACCAGTATTAATGGTGGAGGAAGAACCCGGGAAAACCCAGGAAAGAACCACCAACCCATGAGAAGCTACTGGCAAGCTTTCTCACATACCCACATTAACCGAATCTGAGACTCGAACCCACGCAGCCAGAGGTGAAATGGCAGTGATCCATAACAGACAGCGCTTTAGACCACTCAGGGCCCAATATTATTAGTAAAAGTAGTACTAACAATAGTAGTAGTAGCATATATTTGTTAATAACGTGTGCGATTTCGATTTTTAACGTAGCTTTAACAATTTTCCAGTCATATCGCTATGATGTCTGCAGTGTGGCAGTTTATAGTGATGTCTAGCACTGAGGCATCATGCCACATACATGAAGCATGATGTCCCACCCAGTCACATTATCCTGACACCAGGCCAACCAGTCCTAACATTAACTTCTTAATGCTGAGCGCCAAGTGAAGCAGCTGTTAGTACCATTTTTGTAAGTCTTTGGTATGACTCAGCCGGGGATTGAACCCACGACCTCCTGCTTCCAAGACAGACACTCTACCCACTAGGCCACCAGAGCGGTTTAATAACATATAATACATAAAAAGAAATCACCTCATTATTTCTACCTATACATGTAATGCTACCACTAAATAATGAGCAGTGTGGTTTAAATTTATGCACCAAGTCTATCTTACAACTGAAAGCTTTTGCCATTCCTTTGATCTTTTGTGCTATGTATATTCATCTGCATATGAAATGGTTAATATTTGGTAGGACTGATATAGTTTTCTGCACCTTTGTATTTTTTGGCATAACCAGTCTGATAAATCAGCCCCCAACCCTTTATTGGTATATTGGAGGTTTGGGGTTTGATCCATCAGACTGTGACATTATTCCATGTGATAAAAAGAGATGAAGAACAATCTGTTATCTTGGTCTGTGGTTGTCCCTGGGATGATGATGATGATGATGATAAATCGATGCTGCTGCTGCAACAAGGACCTGAAGTCACTTTCTTTACTGATATTGGTATCTCACACAAAAGATAGGATACCCGTATAAATAAAGGCGGTAACATCATCTCCTTGTCGCTGTTTTTGCTGCTGCTGAGGATGATGATGGCGATGACAAGACTACGATGACGATAATAACGAAGGAATCATCAATACCGAAAGAAAGCATGTCACATGGTAAGGAAGCCATCAGATGCTGGTAGTCAACTCGATTTACGATGATCTCAAACAAAGTTCTTAAGTTGAACTGAATTTTTCCTTCTACACCACTATATTTGTAGTCCGTCTCACTTGCCATGTTGTCACTTTTCGTCAACCCATACTGATCTTTATGTACTAGTTTTTACAAATCACCATAGATCAGTAAATTGTGAATAAAACGTGTGATCATTTGGACACGATAGATCCAATTCATGTGGGGAAAACCCATATCGAAAAAGTATCCAGAAAACACTGAGCCTGAAAATACTTCGTTGAAATTCCAGAAAAATCTATTCTTTAGTATGCGCAATGTCACCGATGTCAAAAGCCAGCTGATAACAGTTTCGACCAAAAGATGAAATATAGCTGCATATAAAGTGCATTTCAAATAACACTTGTTAACAGAATGCAAACAGATACAAGTGACAAAGGAAGATATTACGTCGAATACCTCAAGAACGTACAAGATAAAACGAAAGTATGGCGTCATAAATTACTCGGAAGGAGAAAATTGCAACAGAAAGTAGAAAGTGGACTGCATCATCGACGTTATTTTATGAATGGCGTGATTATTAAATATTGAAGGTGTGTATAATTTACTGATTATTTGACTCTTTATATTGAAACTGAATGTGATGTGAGTACTGTTAAGTGCCTGGCGATTGGAACATCGCTCGGACATTTACGTCACATAGGGAAATAGTCTCGAAGTTGTTGTATGAATACAGACCCAGTACCTCAGAATATAGTTCTCAATGGCGACCAATATGGGCGGTAGCTACAAAATAGGGACTGGGAACCAAGTTAGCTTCGAGGTCAATCAAAACTTCACAAGTTCCGGTGTGTGTGTGTCTGTTTTTTTTAATTATTTATTTAGCGACTATGGCGCAGACTCAAACTTCAACAGTTCCTGTGTTCTTGACTATGGAGAGAAGTTGTCTCGCAGAAATAGCAGAGCTTTTCCGAATGATTACATCTGCGGTTTCTTTCTCTACTTAAAAAGAAAGGTCGAAGATGGTCCAATTTAAGTTCTCAGTGCCACTGGGGCTCGTATCGTTACTTACAATTGATATGTCATACATGTACTATATAATAACTACAAGGGAGGACACTTGTCTCTTTGCTCGCGCGACCTATTTAAGAATAAACGCTGATATTTCAAGCTACGCTTTGCGTAGCTTAATAAATTTGGTACCGAAAAAGTTTGACTTAATAAAATATCTTTAAGGAATGCCAAATCATTTTCCCATGCTACTGTTTGACATGGCCGTGATCGCACCCGCTTAATATTCCAGTGAGATCCCGCTGAATGGAATACTGTCCTCTCATTGGTTAAAAGAAAATGACGTCCTGTATTTATTTATAACTTATTTTCAGTTGACCAATGAGAAGGTAGTATTTCATTCAGCGCTTTGATCTTGCATATTAAGCTGGCGCGATCAGAGCTATGTCGAGCGGTAGCGTGGGAAAATGATTTGGCATTCCTTAAAGGTATAATATTAAGTCAAACTTTTGATAGGGATACACAGTCGAATTTAAAAAAATTGGGGGGTTAGGCAAGAAAGTCATTTCTTTTCGAGGCAAATGAGGGGCCCTGAAAAGGGCCTTTGGCTTCTTCTTCTTCTTCTTCTACTTTCTCCATTTTTTCATCCATCTCCTAAATTTTCCCAATATTCCTTTCTTCTTCCCTTCCGACTCCGGCATTCAGTCGCTCTAAACTTGTATTGTATCTTCATCCAATTATTGTTCAGTCTTTCAAACTCCTCAGTAGTGAGGTGGGATACTATAGCGGCAATGGGAAGTAACGTTACGGACCCCCCCCCCCCGACACTATGGCGACAAGATTTATAGCGACAGTGGGAATTAGCATTACAAGACCCCCTTGGGACACTATGGCGACAAGACTTTGAAATACACCCTGGGACTGTATAGCGACAAGGGAAATGGAACATGGGACTATTGGGTTTGTTTACGGACAAGGGAAAGATAGCGTTTGACGTCACGGTAGTGGAGATTGGTAACACTGTAGCAACTAGGGGCAGGTGACGTCACAGTACTGAGAGTAGTAATAGGGGTCACCCTACGTACAAGGGGAATTAGCATTGTCATACACCCTGGGTCACTCTACGTACAATGGAAATTTAACATGGCGAAAAATCGTGGGTCACTCTACGTACAAGGGGAATTTCACATGGCAATAAATCGTGGGTCACTCTACGTACAAGGGGAATTTAACATGGGAATAGAGTTTGGGCTTGTTTTAGGGACAAGGGGATTTTTTTTTTTTTTTTAAATTTTTTTTTAAAAAAAGGGGTAGGCAATTGAAAGGCTATCTCTTTTCGAGAAATATGGCTGGCCCTGAAAAGGGCCTTTGGGTTTATGTTAATGTATCCATTAACATAAAGGGCACCGCATTGGTCTTCTTCTTGTTCTTAGGCTGCGTCTCACTGTTGGTTCTTAAATCAGCACTCTTTTCAGGCATCCTTGTCTTTCAACGTAGATCCTACGTATCCACAGGCTGGTGTTTGTCCTGTGGACAACGGTCCACTTGGATCGGACATACATGAGCATGTCCGTCCTGAACATCATGGAAGACACAAGGGTGGATGACTCAACTGTGGTCCACATCTTGAAGCGACGAGAACAGGTGAATCAATGCAGTGAACTGCGCTTATTTATAGGTAGAGGAAGGATTGAAACGGATTGAGTTCATTCACCAATCCAAACACGCGTTACAAAATTCAGTCAGCTCGCATCCAATCCGAAGAGAACAGTCTGTGACGTCACGTGGTCTATATAGATTCGTTAGCGCTTGTGTGCAGTCAATCTATGCGACAGTGATTCAACATGACGGAAATTCAGAAAACGATCCATTGGGCTGCACCAGCAGGGGAGACTGCCCAAGGGAACCCGGACTTACTTTCAGAAGAGGTGAATTGGGATTTTGTGGATTTTCTCTCTTCGCAAGAATTTGTTCCGGAACCTTCGTTACCTTCTTCATTACCGCAAGTGGAGAATTTTAGACAGAGACAGAAAGAAGAATTGGAGAAATTTATACAACGACAAAAGGAAGCGGAACAAGCTTTTCTCCTACAGCAACAGCAGCAAGAAGAAGAGGTAAGAAAAAAACAACAGCAACAACAGCAAGAAGAAGTAGCAGCAGAGAAACAAGAGGGTGAAAATCAAACGGTCACGGTACTGTTGGACATTTTAGCGGAGTTAAGAAGTCTGAAACAAATGTATCAGACTTCTTTATCACGACCGAAGAGAATACGACCTTCCCGAGCTAAACACGTCAACCCTGTGACTAAGCCTACCGTACCACCCTTAGTGATTTCAACCCAATCATCATCAACATTACGCAGTCCAGAAGTAGGCCTTGGCCGTGGCAAAGGCTTAAGGCAGTTAAAGCTGATTGCTTAAACTCACCCCTACACCAGAATAAAAAGGCCTTTTTCAGGGCCACCCACGTCTCTCGAAAAGAAATACAATTTCAATTTGCCAATAACTCAAAAAACCCCACCCATTTTACCCTTATAGTACGTGTCTGTGTATGAGTGCGTGAGTGTAGCTTCTTATTTTAAAATCACAACTCAAAGACACTTACCTTGTATCATTAATTTATTCTTTTATCCATTGTTACAATTCAATTCACAATTCACAACATAACACTTTAATTTAAAGTTCATTGACTTCTTCTGTCTCCTTGTTTAGCCTCTCTGTTTTTTGAATTTTTTCACCGTCACCTTCTTTTCCTCTTCTTCCTTCTCATTTTCTTCCCTTCTTCTTTTCTTCTCCTGTTTCTTTGCCTCTTGTAAATAGAATTGTCTTCTTTCTTTCTCTTCTTCCTCTGAAGAATCCCTCTCTTCCTCTGAAGAATCTCTCTCTTCTTCTGAAGAATTCCTCTTTTCTTCTGATTCCTCTTGTTTCTTTTTTGGGCAATCTGGAGACCAATGTCCTTTTTCTTTACAATAATAACAGGTATCTTGACTTTTGTCTCTTTTAACCCCTGTTTTTCTTTTTTGACGGTCTGGACACTCTGAAGACCAATGCCCTTTCTTCTGACAGATATAGCAAGTATCTTGACTTTTATCTCGAAAGGAAGGAGAGTAGTCCGTCGGCTGGTCTGAAGAGAATTTTCTAATGACCCCTCGCAAAGCTCTGACGAAACGTTCGATTTGGTTAGTCTCTTCCATCGTTGTGCTCGGCTTGAGAGTGAAATGAATAGTGAAAGGACAAGACACGCACCCTTTTTATATACGCTGGTCTGCCATGACTATAAATTAGTCTATGGTGTTTGAACTTGAGTCATTTGACGTTTTACACTCAAGATGAAACGATCCTATTCATTCGAGAAGAAAGAAGAAGAAGAAGAAGAAGAAGAAAGTAAGAGGCAGAAACGTGATCTATCGCCTCGTACCAGGGCTGAAATCTTGGCACAAATTCATGCCAGTGATTTTGAAGAGGACATGAGTGAACCAGAATTTGAAACCTCTAAACCAAGTTCGCCACCCTTAGTCAACCCTGAAAATACTATTCCATTCGAGAGACGGAAAAGCGCTCCTCTAGAAAATTTAGAACCACGGCTTACAAATACACGGTGAAGTTTAAAGATTTCAAGGCTGAAGTGCCGTTAGAGAAAGCAGAAGTGTTTATCACTGGGGTGTGGGATTCTTTGCTCACTGCACTCAAGCGACAATGTCAACCCAAAGAAGACGATCGCTTGAGACTTTCCATACATCACGACGGTTTGAAATCCCCTGTTTGGATCGAGTTTAGCAGACCCGCAGAACTGACCCCTTCCAAAGTCATGGACAAGATACAACAGGTGCAACAATCCAATGATCAGTTTGACATCACCGATGGAAAAGCCACACTGGACATGACCCACGTCTCTCCTCCTCAAGGAACTGGACGCAAAAAGGTCTTATTGGTGGACGACCTTCGCAACACCAAAACGACTCTCGTCCGAATTAACAACCCTCATGACCAGATGTGTTTAGCCGGTGCCATCGTGGTGGGACGAACCTATGCCAACAAGAACGACACGGTAGAATGGAAAAGAACCTGGAACACTATTCAACGTTCCCATCGAGCCAAACAACGAAACGAAGCAGAACTGTTGCAACAAGCTGGCCTGTCCAAAGACACACCCTGTGGCATTCCTGAGATGCAAAAATTGCAAGATGTCCTAGCTCCACGCTACACCTTGAAAGTGCACCCTCAAGAAGTGCGTGGGGCTCTATTGTTTCGAGGCCAGGATTTTAAGGATGGAAAATACATTCACCTTTATTATCACGATGAACATTTCGATACCATTACCAGTCTCACTGCATTCCTGGGATATATCTATTATTGTGAGAAATGTGATTATGGTTATAATAATCGAGAGCAACACAAGTATTGTGGAATGAAATGTCCAGGATGTTTGGCCTCTTCACCCTGTCTGAACGAAGAATCACTGCCTTGTTCAACTTGTCTGCGCACGTTTGTCAGCCCTGCCTGTCACCAACAACATCTGAAAACACAAGGTTCACAGAAGAAATGTGCTTGTCAACTCCTGAGATTGTGCTCTACGTGTGGACAAGGCCTACGTGCCAATAATACCAAGGCACACGTATGTTCAGGAAAGAAAAAATGTCACATTTGTCACCACATCGTGGACTTGGAACACCAATGCTACGTGCAAAAATACCAACCCCCACCAGAGAAAGAGGACGGTCACAAGAAGAAAGGCAATTTCATCTTTTTCGATTTCGAATGCATGCAAGAGACTGGCATTCACATTCCTAATTTCTGCGTGGCTCATCGAGCGTGCGAGAAGTGCATACAAGAACCTATCTTCAGTCATTGCCCTCACTGCAGCAAAATTCCTGGAGGGGGTGAAAAAATCTTTCGGGGACCGAACACGTTAGCCGATTTTGCCCAATGGGTCTTAGACCCCATCGACAAGACGTGGAGCCAAGAGGACATCGAACGTTACCGAGATTGTCATCGTCATGCCACGGTGATGGCTTACAATTTTTCCGGATACGATGGACAGTTTCTTCTCAGATACTATACGGAACATGGCACCGAACGTCCTAAAATGACTTTGAACGGAGCCAAAATCATTTTCTTGCAAGTGGGACAAGTACAGTTTAAAGATTCGATGAGCTATTTGGCCATGCCTTTGAGTCGAATGCCTAAAACGTTTGGAATGACAGAAATGGCTAAAGGGTACTTTCCACACTTTTTCAATACGGAAGCCAATCAACACGCCGTTCTACCCCATTTACCTGAGGCTCACTATTACGACCCCGACAACATGCGTACCGAACAACGAGAAGCTTTCTACGCTTGGTACCAGGCTCACACCTCGGACCCTTTCGACTTTCAGGAAGAAATGCTAAAGTATTGTCGTTCTGACGTGGACATTTTACGACGTTGCTGTGGAAAATTTCGAGAACTGTTCATGGAACACGGAGGGGTCGATCCTTTGAAAGAAGCTTGCACCATTGCCAAAGCGTGTTCCTTAGTGTACCGACAACGATTCATGCCTGAAAACGCCGTGGCGGTCATCAGCCCTCAAACGACCCACTTTGTCAAACGTCAATACTCGGTCAAAGCCCTACGTTGGTTACATTACTTGTGCGACAAGGAAGACAAGTGGATTCAGCATGCCCGCAACGGAGGGGGCGAAAAGACCATCGGAACGTACTCGGTCGATGGTTGGGACTTAGAAAACCCCAAGATCGTGTACGAGTTTAACGGTTGCTTATTTCACGGATGTCCCGTCTGCTACCCTGACCGTGACACTAAAAATCAGTTTTTACAACGGACCATGGAAGACTTGTACCAGGACACTTGTCAGCGATGCCTAAAGTTGGAACAGGAAGGATACCAAGTGGTGGAAATGTGGGAACACGAGTACTATCACCGTATGAAAACCGATCCCGAGTTTAAACGCCTCGTGGAAAGTTACCAGTTCATGGACCCGCTGAACCCGAGGGATAGTTTGTACGGAGGAAGGACCAATGCCACCTGTTTGCTGTACCAAGCCGACGAAGAGAAAGGAGAAGAAATCAAATACTTGGACGTGTGTTCGCTGTATCCCTACGTGCGCAAATATTGTTGCTTTCCTGTAGGGCACCCACAATTCCTGACGGAACACATCGACCTGAAAAACATTCGACAATACGAACGCTTGATCAAGTGCAAAGTTTTGCCTCCCACGAACCTATACCATCCCGTCTTACCTCACCATTGTCAAGGCAAACTGATGTTTCCCTTGTGCCGTACTTGTGCCGAAACGTGCAACCAAGATCAGCCTTGTCAGCACACCCAGGAAGAATGGGCCTTGACGGGAACCTGGGTCAGCGTAGAATTGTTCAAAGCTCTGGACATGGGATACCAACTGTTAGAAGTGTACGAAATTTGCCACTTTCCCAAGACACAACAGTACCACAAGGGTGACCCTACTCAGAAAGGCATTTTCGCTGACTACGTGGATGCCTTTTTGAAACTGAAACAAGAAGCCAGCGGCTATCCTTCCTAGTGTCACACTCCCGAAGACCAAATAAAATTCAAAGAGAAATACCGGGAACAAGAAGGCATCACTTTAGACCACATCGAGAAAAACGAAGGCAGGCGGTCGTTTGCCAAAGTGATGTTAAATTGCTTGTGGGGTAAAATGGCACAACGACCGTGTTTACCCAAGACGAAATATTTGACAGAACCTTCCCGCTACTTCCAGATGATTCACGACAAAACCAAATACATGAAACACGTGGACGTCGTTCGCGAGGATTTGATCTTGGTCAATTACGAAAAAGATCTGGACTTTGTACAAGACGACCCTTTTGGAAATGTCATCATTGCGGCTTACGTGACAGCTCATGCTCGCTTAAAATTGTACGAAGCTTTAGAACTCTTAGAAGAACGCGTCCTGTACTTTGACACGGACAGTTGCATTTACATCCATCACCCGATTCAACATCACCCTGACATCGAAGGAGACCGTTTAGGAGCCTGGACAGACGAGCATCCCGACGACAAGATTCTAAGTTTCGTCAGTGGCGGCTCCAAAAATTACGGCTACGAATACCGGGACAAACAAGGAGAAGTGCACACGACGTGCAAAGTAAAAGGACTGACTCTGAATTATCGTACCAGTCGAGTGGTCAGTTTTGGGGTATTGAAAGAAGCCTTGCAATCGGGAGAGGATGGACACTTTAAAGTGACCACCTATCAACCGACCAAGATTGTACGTTTACCCACTCACCACGTCGTCAGTCGACCCTTAGAAAAAGTCTATCAAATCGTGTACCAGAAGCGAGTGAGACTTCCCAATCACTTTACGTTGCCGTACGGTCACGTCGGTATTGGTCTGTATATAAAAAGGAACCCTAGGCAAGATCGATAGTTCACTGTGACTACCAAGACCGAGCGAACAAGATGAATACTTTCAGAGAAACATAGAACAAGTTGTTTAGAAAGGCACAATTCAAGTGTGAGGCTTCGGAAGTGGAATGCGATTGTGAGCCTTGCGATGTGTACGATGCTGTACCTTGTGACCTGAGCGATGGCGTAAAGCATCATGGGAACTTTAGTGTCCCTACCCCTATCATGGAAAGTGATGCTGTGCGTGTCAAACCTGTGGGATGCGAAAGTGATGCCGCTTGTCCTCTTGGACATTTTACTGGGTTTAGTTTTAAAGGGGAATGTTCACCTTCACGTCTACCCCCCTACGGATGTCATCCAGCCCTGAGCAAACTCCTGTTCATGTCACCCAACCCTCATCGAAACGAACCTGTGAAAAACGAATATTCGTTCCCTGTGCGTGTGTCGGAATACTGCGACTTTGAAAATCGTCTTCAATCGTTCAAAGGAAAATGGCCTAAGTATCTGGGAGGACCGACCCCCGAAGAATTAGCCAGAGCCGGATTTTTCTACTTGGGCGAAGGAGATAAAGTCAGGTGCTTCAGTTGCGATGTGTCACTTCACCACTGGGAACCGCAAGATTCGGCCTGCTTAGAACATGCTCGATGGTCAACGAATTGTCATTACTTACCCTTAGTGGGACCGAGACATTGAAGTAACTTCTTACCATCATCTGTTCATGGATACTTTACAAGAGAACATTTGTGCTTTGCCTGTGGAGTTCAGAGAACGCATTTGCCGAGAGCTGGTCAAAATACAAGTGAAACGTAAAGAACAATTGCATCCGTTACGTCACCGGTGTTTGAACCACTGGTACCTGAAGGTTATACAAGGACTGATTCAACTGAAAGTGTTCCATTGGACAGACATTGATGAACGATCCTCTGGTTTTAAAAAGGATTGGTTTGTTATGGACGATTCTACCTACATCAGTGTAAACTTACTGCATCGAATTCCAGAGGAAGAGTTAACGAATTACCAACATCTTGAACACAATGTCAACTTAGTGAAAGAGGAAACTTCTGAACGAATTGTAATGTGTAAATTAGTAACTAAACGATTTAAATTCGACACTGAAGTAAAACCATGTTTGTGCAAACAGTACATTTCTTGTGTCAGACCAAAGAGGATTTATTCATGGATACTTTGCTAGAGAACATTCGTGCTTTGCCTGTGGAGTTGAGAGAACGCATTTACCGAGAACTGATCAAAATACAAGTGAAACGCAAACTCGAAGTGATTGAACCGTTTTTAAATTATGCTCTGTTCCAAAGTACAAGAAGACTGATTATGAGTGGATATTACATTAGGCACAAAGTTAAACAAGGCTATTGGACACCACCCAACGATTCCAAAAACAGTGTATATACTTATGGATACTTTACAAGAGAACATTTTGGGCTTGCCTGAGGAGTTGAGAGAAAGGATTTACCGAGAGCTGGTGAAAATACAAGTCAAACGTAAAGAACAATTGCATCTGTTACGTCACCAGATCTTTAACCACTGGTACCTGAATGGTATAAGAGAACTGATTCGTCAGAAATTGTTTCAATGGTCAGACATTGTTCAAAACTTTGAGGTCGCCAATGATCGACATGTTCATAATTATGGTTACTTCGAGATTCACCTAGTGCAACGCATTGAGGAAGACACGTTAAAGGATTACCAACATTTGTTACGTGGAATCTACTTAGCGGAAGAGGAAACTTCTAAACGAACTCTGACGTTTCGGTTACAGTATCCAAGATTTAGATTCCCTACTGGAGAACGAAGATCTCTGGCTAGAAAGTACGTGTATTGCATCCGAAAAAAAGAGAATATAAAAACAGGCTGCCATGCCACGGTTTATGTCACATGTAATCCAACAGATTCCGTGGAAGGAACTCAATGACCATATTCAAACCGTGGATCATTACCATCGATTATTACAAGAACTGTATCCATTCAATTGGACGACAAGTGGTGTGTGTCTTAGTGACTTGTTTTCTGGGATTTCGTTTACCAGCCGATTCTTTGTGGACTCTTTACGATCAGTACTTACCATACCCCCATGGCCTTAAATGGTCACGAAAAACTCCTTTTGCTCAAAGCCTTGCGGTTTCATCTGGATACTTCTCGACCTCAACGGGAAAAAAAGATTCGTCAACTTTTAGCTACCCAAGACGTGTATGACGATGTGTGTGTAGCTTGTGACTTACATCCCCATTGGACAGATGTCCGTGCCTGGAAAGAATGGGATTTTGAGGCTTGGACCAAAGAAGTGGCCCAGTATGCACGAGAGTTGTTCAAGGAAAAAAGTTACTTTTGAACCCGTGTTAGTGACGGTGCCAGACGGTGTCACCCAGGACAGGATTGTCGTGGACAGGACTGAAAGACCCTTTCGGGAGGACACTTGTGTGACCTTACCCCCTACTATAGAACTGGTTAGAACATTACCCAAAACATGTGGTTGTACAGACACTTGTGTTTATTCCACGTTCGTGGTTATCATGTGCCTTTTATCCTTGTACTTAAGCCTTTGGCTTTTATGCATTTTTGTCTTTCGTATTCATGTTTGAAACATTCAATAAACGTGTTCTGAAAAAGTATATAAACTCTTGTCTTCTTTGTTTTCGTGTCACAAGTGACATTTTTTCACACAATGGCTACCTCTGCTGTCTTTGCTCCCTCTTCCTCTGCTGTCAAAGTCATCGACGAACACTTAGATCGTGCCAGTTGGGAGGCTTTGTATCTTCACCATCCCTTTAACATGCTCATTGCTGGACCTAGCGGTTCAGGCAAAACCGAATTCGTCAAACGTTTGATCGAACATAAACATCATTTGATCGATCGGCCACCTCAACGGATCGTGTGGTGTTACAAAGAGTGGCAATCGGCGTACAACCTCTTGCGAGAAAGTCAAGGCGATTCCATCGTGTTTGTGGAAGGCATTCCTAAAGAAGACGACAGCATCGTCTCTGACTCCCGTCAAACCCATTTGGTCATTTTCGACGACATGTTAGGAGAAGACGAAGAAGAAATTAAATTGTGGTTTACGCGCAAAGGGCATCACCGTAATGCCAGTGTCGTTTACATCACCCAAAATTTGTTTCAACAAAGTAAAGCCCATCGCACCATCAGTCTCAATGCGCATTACGTGGTCTTGTTTAAAAGCCCTCGAGATAAATCGCAAGTGCAAGTCTTAGCCAAACAGTTAGGCACGCCTTGGCTGACTCAGGTGTACGACGATGCCACTCAAACTCCACACGCCTATTTACTCGTCGATTTGAAACCTACGACCCCCGAGGATTTGCGATTTCGTACCCACTTGTTTCACCACTGGTGCCAAGACGGAGGGCCTGTCCTGTACACGTCTCCGTCCTCGACTTCATTTCACTCCCCATAAAAAAACTATAAAAACCTCAGACCCTTTTTCGTCTGTCTCACTCACAGTGCGAACATGACGTCCCTTCAGTCGCATCTTCCCGTCAAATTGATTCGTGCCTTGTATGGCATCAGTCGAGAAAAAAATCCACAAACACGAGCTCGTGTCTTAGAAGCTTGTCTCAAAGAAGTCTTACGATGGTTCACGGTGACGGCACGTCAATTACTCCAAGGAATCATTCAGATTCCTCATCAAACCAAACGCTTTTTCGATCGAAACAAAGTCGCTTTGGTCCAACTGGCCGATTCCCGCATCGACACTCAAACCAAAAAACAAATCATTTTGAAACCTGGAGGGAGCGGTACTCTAGGAGGGGTCATCATTCGCTCTCTCTTAAGATGGGATCCTAATGCCCCCAAAGTTATCCCCAAGACAAAAGTCCAACGAAGCCCCAAGAAGAAGAAAAAGACCAGGTCCCCAGGGAGAACTTCTCCAGTGGCAGGACCCTCCTCTTACCAGACACCACCCCGGAAAAAGAAAAGAAGCCCCCAGAAAAAGAAACAGAAAAAAGTCCCCAGAAAAAGAAAAGCCCACAGAAGAAAACTAGTCGCAAGAGAGGCACTTCGGCCAGGACGCAACCTTACACTCGCAAACCACGACCTGCCACAGCGGTGACTGTGTCTCCGGCAGCCTCAGGTTTATCCACTTCTCCGTTAATGACACCCAGAACTGAAGAGTACTTGGAGACGTTGATCACACCAAGAACTTCTCCGTTGATGACCCCCAAAAGAACTTCCCCAGTGGCAGGACCCTCCAATTTAGTGGCAGTGGCTGCTGCTCACAAAGTACTTTCTCCCAAAATCAAAGTCCAAGAAAGATCGGGCATGTTACAAAGTTTACTGGATTTGTCCAAGCAAGAACTGGCTCGATTTAGTCCGTTACGTACCCCTGCACGACGTGTCATGCCTGTCCTCAAACTGATACGACGTAAAGACAATCAGTGGCGACGCGTTCCAGTATAAAAAAGGCCTGTGACCAAGTAGGGTATCAGTGTTTTTTTGGTGCTCCTGAAGACTCAAAGATGTCACCCTCCAGAAAACCCCAAGGAAAGAAAAGGAAAGGACTGCCACCACGTTTAGCTAAACATGGGGACATGTTATCTGTCCTGTCCAAAGCTTCTCCACCCCTACGAAAAAAACTCATTCAAACGGCCTCCAAAGAGGTCATCGATATCGTGTGCGAATGTTGTTTGAACGTTTTGAAAGGCACGATCCCTTTGTCCAAACACCAGAAACAATGCTTAGGCAAACATCGTCACGTTCTTCGCCAAATGGTTCGAAAGAAAATTCCCATTCGTCAAAAAAAGAAGATGTTGGTCCAACGTGGAGGCATTTTGCCTCTCTTGTTAGGTCCCATACTGAAAGGAGTCTTGGGAACCATGTTGGGAGGACTGGTGGGAGCAAGATAAAAAGGCCCTCGGAAGTCCCAAGATCTCAGAATCGACCCCTGACAACCCCATGGAAGGACGAAAACTAGCTTTAGTGCCTTACAAACGATGGATGAAATACCATCGGTGGCAAGAACAACGCACCCCGCATTTATCTCCCAATCCCAATTTGAGCGAGATGTCCCAGTTACAACACGAATTGCAGTCCTTGATGGATCGCCAAGATTTGTCCGAAACAGAAAAATCGCAAAAGTACGGTCAACTCTTGCAATGAATGCAACTCTTTCACCAGAAAGCTTTAGACGAAACAACTTTACCCACTCTGAAAGATTTTAAGACCTTGATGAAAAGTCCAGCACCATCACCAGTACCAGTACCAGTACCATCAGTACCCGTGACCAAGACAGAAAAAGGAAAAGAAGAAGAAGAAGGGTTTCAAACTCCACCAGAAAAAGTACGCAAGTTAACAACACCACCTACCTCCAGAATTGGATGGATTAAAAAGATGATGGCCACCCCTTCTTCATCACAAGAGAAAAAGAAAGTAAAGACAGAAGTGAAACGAGAACCGATATCCCCCGCTCAGACATCCTCCTCTTCAACACCTATTGCCGGTCGCACACGCAAAGCATTGCAATCCAAGAAAATACCCCAAGAGAAAAAGAGTAGCATCCTCCAAGAGTGGGTGCCTTATTAACACACAAACACAAAAAAATGGAAAAAGTCTTAGCCAGCATTTACTACGATCCCTCGCATCCTGCAGGTTACGCAGGAGTTCAAAGATTGTATCGTGCTGCCAAAACGCGACTGAAAAGTCTCCGTTTACCTCAAGTGCAACGATGGTTACAAGAACAAGCTACCTACACTTTACACAAACCCATTCGACGCAAGTTTGCCAGAAGTCGCACCCGAGTGGAAGGCATCGATCATCAATGGCAAGCCGATTTAGCCGATGTCTCTCATTTGGCCAGCTACAATCGCGGCTACAAATATTTGTTTTGTGTCATTGACGTCTTTTCCAAATTTGCCTGGGTCGTGCCATTGACTTCCAAATCGAGCAGCGAGTTAGTGCGAGCCCTTTAACGGGTGTTGAAACAAAGCGGTCGTCACCCTCTTCGATGGCAAACGGACAAAGGCACCGAATTTCTGAACTAAGCTTTCCAAAAAGAATTAAAGAAACGTGACATTCATTTTTTTACCACCGGGAATCCCGAAACCAAAGCCAGCATCGTGGAACGTTTTCAACGCACTTTGAAAGAACGCATGTGGAAATATTTTACGCATCACCACACTCTGAAGTACATCGACATCTTACCGCACCTGGTGCAAGCGTACAACCAATCTTACCATCGAAGCATCGGACGTGCCCCGCAAGACGTGACTGCCGACAACGAAGTGCTGGTGTTTGAGCGTCTGTTTGGTACGTCCCCGACGAGGGCTGTCCCCAAGAAAAGTGGAATGTTGGTCGTAGGAGATTGGGTGCGCATTGGCAAAACCAAACGCACTTTCGACAAAGGTTACTTACCCAACTGGACAACCGAATTGTTTCGTGTCACTGGACGAGTGCATGGCCGTCATCCTGCCGTCTATAAATTGGAAGACATGAATGGAGAAGTGCTCAAAGGAACGTTTTATTTGCCCGAGTTACAACGTGTCACCAAAAAAGAAGACGACGTGTACGACATCGAAAGCATTCTCGAACGCAGAACCCGTAAAGTGGGCAAACGACGTGTCAAAGAAGTCAAAGTACGTTGGAAAGGATATCCACCCAGTTTCGATTCTTGGATCGACGCTTCGCAAGTCATCGACTATAAAAAGAAGTGACCATCATGCCCTTTCACACAGACGCAGCTACGTCGACCACTCCTCCTTCACCTAGTTCTTCTGTGCAAGATTTACAAAAACAACCCTTGTAGGTGTGGTGTGGAGAACGTGTGCCTAAAACGCAAATCGTCTTTTTCTGCCAAATCTTCGTGGTGTATTGTGTCATCGGGGCAGCCATTGCCAATTTGAGTTTGCAACAACGAGACAAACAATTGTGGACCATTTTATTGAGCAGTTGCATGGGTTACCTGCTTCCCAATCCCTCCCTGAAATTCTCCTCGAACGGGAACCTTGTGTCCAGTGCCAGTGCCAGTCACCACTCCAACCACAACCAGAACCCCATTTTGGGCGGAGACACGCCTCTGACGTCCAGTAATAACCCCTCGGACAGCCACAGAACTCTGGAATTATGAGTCACCAAAACCAATTTTACTTAACCTTACCCAGTGACAGTTCCATGGAGGTGTTTCCCCACAACACGTTGTGCTGTTACACGGCCAAATTACCTCAGGCCATCCCCTTAGATCACGAAGCCCATTGGGAAGTGGCTTTAGTAGAAATGATTCACCCGACCCAAGTCCTCAATGTCCTTCCCAATCAAAATTATTTTCATGTGGAAGTTAATGACGAGCAATTGCAACAGGAGTTGAATAAGAGAACATATGACAATAAAACCTATGATGAGAAAACTCAAAAGTGGACCTACCACTTGTCCATTCTCCCAGGCTATTATTTCAGTGCTCAACATCTGGTCAGCACCATAGCTGCCAAGTTTAATGGTGTGTTTGGGAAAGCTTTGGAGCATGTCAACAACAAAAGTGTCACCATGGAGTACCACAAAGTAGCTCGTCGCTTCTCGATGAAATTTGAACGAAGTAAAATCATGTCCATTTTATTTTGTCCTGAATTGTTTGACATGTTGGGCGGAGACATGGACATGAGAAAGGTCATGCTCAAGAAAAACGAATTACCCATCGTTTACGACAACGAGTCTTTTAGCAAGTTCTTTCGTACCCCGGTAGAACTGAATCAAGGACTGAATTTGATGTTCGTGTATTCCGATGTGGTGGAATACAACGTGGTGGGACACACCTCCGTACCGTTACTGCGTGTCATTCCTTTCAAAGTGGATTCTGCCACGAACGCTGACGAGGAAGGTGGAAACACTTACCACGTTCACCGCGAATTTGTCCATCCTCACTATTTGCCGGTCAGCAAGTCGTATTTGGACACGGTCAACATTACTATAAAAGGAGATTTGGGACAAAATATTCCATTCACCAAAGGAAAAGTCACGGTGAAACTCCATTTTCGAAAACGGTTTTCTCACGACTCGTAAGTCATGTATCCAGTGTATCAAGGGGTTGCTCGACAGCGAGGACACGGTTTAGGAGATATGTTAAAATCGGCCTTTCGTTCGGTGGCCCCGGTGTTGAAACCGATGGTGACACGCGGATTGCACGCCTTGAAAGATGCGGCACTGACGCAAGGCAAAGAATTTCTCCAAAATGTCATCATCGACAAACAAAACCCTAAAGAAGCCTTCATGAGGGCAGGTAAAAATGTCTTGCTGCAAACGGGCAAAGACATTTTAGGCCGACGAGACACACCTATAAATGCCCTGCACGCTACCGAGTCAGGCATTCAGCAAGGACAAGGCAGAAAGAGACGACGAAGAAAACACCCTTTCACCAGACTTCAAGCGAGAAAGGCCAAGAAAAGAAGAACCGTTCGAGGCTTAGACGTTTTCGATTATTGAGACACAAAGAAAAATGATGCACCGAGAATCTTGCGCTTGTTCCAAGACGGAACTGGACCTGTTTGCCATGCCCCCCACCATGATGACGATGCAAGAATCCCAATGGGTGGAATTTCACCCCGTCTCCTCACTGACAGATTCCGCTCCCATCGAGTTTGAAATCAAGGCACAACCCGAAGATTACATCGATCTGAATATCAGTTACTTGTACTTGAAAGTCCAAGTTCTAGATAAGGATGATGATGGAGTAGCAGACAGTGAGAATATAGCTCCCGTCAACAATTTCATGCATTCCTTGTTCAGCTCAGTGGACTTGTACTTGAATAACAAACTGGTCAGCAGCAGCATGGATACTTACCCTTACCGTGCCTACCTGGAAAATCTCTTGACGTACGGAATAGAAGCCAAGGATACTCATCTCAATGCTTGTGTGCTATGGGAACCTGACGAAGCGACCAAGTTTGACCTAATAGATAAAGACAATGACGGCTTTGAGGAAAGACAAAAGAAAATCTTAAATAAGAACAGTTTAGAACTGATGGATCGTTTGCATTTGGACATGTGGTTGCAAGAAAAGTATTTGCTGAACGGGGTAAATATCCGCTTGAGACTGAATCGCAGCAGTACCACTTTCCATTTGTTGGCTGATGCTGATGCTACTAAGACTGGCACTCCTAAAAGCAAAATCGAGGAGGCCAAACTCTACGTACGACGCGTGGAAGTGTTACCCAAAGTGGGAAACGACATCAGTCAGACGTTGAGCAGAACGACCGCCAAGTATCCGATACGTCGCGTGGAAGTGAAAACCTTCACCATTCCCAAGGGACAGCGATCCATGATCGAAGATCATCTGTTTCAAGGACAGTTACCCAAACGTTTAATCCTTGGTATGGTCTTGAATGAAGCCTTCAACGGAGCCTTCGCTGAAAATCCTTTCCACTTTCAACACTTTGACGTGTCCAAGATCGAAGTCAGTCGCGATGGCAAGACCTTGTGTACCCGACCTTTCGAACCTGACTTTACCAAGAAGAATTACTTGAGATCGTACTTGTCCCTGTACGAAGCCACCGGACAGTTAGGAACCAATACCAGTCACGGCATTACTTACGATGATTATGCAGTAGGTTATGCTTTGTGGGCTTTCGATTTCACTCCAGACCAAGGCAGCGACGAGGGACATTTCCACCCTATAAAATCCGGCCAGATTCGTGTGGAACTTCAGTTTGCAAAGCCACTGGACGAGACAGTGAACGTCATCCTGTATGCAGAATTTGATAATACGATAGAAATCAACAGTTTGAGAGAAGTCATTCTAGATTATTAGAAGCTATGGAAGACTGTTATCCCTCTCAAGACAAAGACGAAGAAGTTGTCATAATGAAATCGAGATGGCCAGAACAAGAAGCCCATTTAGTCTCCTGTTTTGCCAAACACTTGGTGGAAAAAATGACGGAATTGATCAAGAAAAATTGTTATGGATGTCAAAACGATCATCCCAGTCAAATTCAACACGATAAATGCCTGATGTTAAGTCAAGAAGAAAAATTGGACGAGTATCTGGACGAAGCTTGGAGTCTCATCTCGAACAAAGACGTGTTGCATCAGTGGTATAAAGACTTGCGTGAACATTCTTGTCCACCATTAACCACTCAAGAGATCCATCGTATCGAAGCTCTCCTGAATCAGAGTGAGGAAACAGAACGAATAACCGTTTATTCGTCAGACATTTTCAAGCAAAAAGTCAGGATCGAATTGACAACTTATTATTACCTGTGAAGAAGAAGAAAAAAAGCACACACAAATCAATGGATACCTGGGAACTTTATTACCTTTTGAACCACAGTTCGTATACGGCTTCTTGGAATCCTGTCGTCTGTGCTAAAGATGAACTCCGTCATCGCAAACCTAAAGACCATCAAGCTTACGTGATCAACACGGACGACAGTCATCTCCCAGGAACCCACTGGGTAGCCGTCTACTTTCCTCAAGAAGGATGTGTGGAATATTTTGATTCGTACGGATTGCCCCCTTTGGAAGACGATATCATCGACTTTATGAGAAGAAATGCTCAAACCACCCGATTCAATAATGTGAAATTACAAGGCACAGATTCCTTGGTGTGTGGACAGTACTGTGTGTATTTTCTGCATCATCGCAGCCTGGGCTATTCCTTAGAACGTTTAGTGACTCATTTTGATCCTCGTTCTTCTACTAGAAACGATGTGAAAGTAGATCGATGGTTTTGTGACCATTATGCTTATCTTTTGTCTCAAGCTAGGAAACGTAGTGTCCATCAATGGCCTAATGATTTCCAACAGTGGAAATCACAACGTTGTCAGCCCTGTTTAAAGTAGATTGTTAATTGAGAAAAAAATGTTTGTGATTTGAAAAAATTGTTTGATGTTATATTGTTGGATTATTGTTAAAAAATGTTAGAGTTGTTGTTGGTTAGTGTTAAGTGATTTTTGAATAAAAAATGTTGTGTTTTGAAAAAAATGCCTTTGTCTTTTGTTTAGCTATAAGAATGTTGGATTGATGCTCTTTCATTTCTTACTATCCCTCTCATGACACTCATTGAACGTTGCGACTCGAAAACCGTGTGGGGGATGTTTTCCTTCACGTCCGCGCTTTGACTTTAAGAACCGGGGTTGTTTCCAGTCTAACCATCCATTGTCGACTCATCCTCCTACGAAGATGTGCTCCAAACTAGCTAAGCTCAACGAAGCCTACGTGAATTTGCATAGGGTCAGACACAGTCTGATACCGAAGCCAGAAGAAATAGAGAATGTGAGAATGTTAAAAGTCACTGAAGTCCTGATAGAAGAGCTCTTCAGAGAAGAAGTGAACAGGGAGAAAGAAGAATGGACAGAGAAGTACAGACTTCAGAGACAGCAGCAGCAGCAACAGCAGCAACAACAACAACAGCAGCAGCAACCTGAAGCTGACAGAGGCTTTGTCGATTGTCGTATCGACACCAAAGAGTTCTTCTTCTCTTTCCGTAGAAGCAGACCTATCGCCAGAAAGTCTATCCTCAGAGGACATCGCATTCTTAGAAACTAAAAAAAGATTGCCATAGCAAACAAAAAAAAAACAGCCCTTTTCAGGGCTACCCAATACTCTAGAAAAGAAATAACGATAAATTTGCCAATGTGTGTAGGTAGAGTAGTGTGAATATAAACACTAACTCTTTTTTGAAAAATGTGAGGGTATGTGTTTGTGTGTTTGTGTTAGTAAGTGCTCAAGTACGTTGGTATGGATAGTAGATTAAAATGATGTCTTTTTTGGCGTTTGAGGTGTATATTTGAGGTTAGATTGGATTGCTTTGCGTATGTGGATAGTCTATTGAAGTGATTTATAAAATATTTTAAAATAGTGATGGGTAGCATAAAAAAGTGAGTGAGTGTTTCTTTTAGGTCCGCGCGTTGTTTCTTTGGTCATGATCTAGGTAAGATCAATTTTATGTTTTTAGGGGGATGTTTTCCTTCACGTCCGCGCTTTCAGTATAAATTAAAAACTAATCGTCAGTTGGGCTACCCATCGTCGACCTGTTAACATCAAGACAATGAATACAAGGATTGTGAAGCTGCTAGAACTCCAGATGCACCTGGAATATGCCAGGCGCATAGTAAATGAACTATCAGCGGAGGCTATCGTAGAAGAAGCAAGAATAAAGAAGGAACAGGAGGAGAGAAGAGAAAGGGAAGAAGAGGAAAAGAAAATAGGAGAGAGGATGTCGTACAATATTCCCGAGACAGAGGATTGGGGTGCTGAAGCGAATCATCCTGCCTCTGCACTCTCAAGACAAAAAGTAAAAAGAGACTGGAGTCAAAGATGTGTGTGTGGCGCCAGGCCTGGAAGGTGCAACCATTAGATAGGTGCATCTGGAGTTCAAAAAAAACCCAACAGCCCTTTTCAGGGCTACCCAATACTCTAGAAAAGAAATAACGATCGATTTGCCAATGTGTATAAGGAGAGTAGTGTGAATATAAACACTAACTCTTTTTTCATAGTGTGAGTGTATGTGTGTTTGTGTTTGTGTTAGTGTTTGTAACTGATCACGTAAGTTTGTGTGAATAGTAGATTATGGGTTTGTTTATTGTTTCTTAGCGTATGTGAATAGTATAGTTTGGGTTTGATTATATGAAATGAGAATGTAGGGGATGTTTTCCTTCACGTCCGCGCGTTGTTGGGTCATGATCTAGGTAAGATCAATTTTATGTTTTAGGGGGATGTTTTCCTTCACGTACGCGCTTTCACTATAAGAACCCACAGTATTCATCGTTCAAACCATTCTACAAAGAAGATGGCTTCTAACCAAATGGACAAAATGCAAACATTGCAAGACGTTTTGGACAATATAGGAATGATGGAGCAGATGTTAATAAGACTCGTTGAAGACCACTATTCCTATAGTCCCCATCGTGTAAAGATGGAAATTAATAACTTAAGAAAGGTAAAGGATATGATAAGTGGTGTCATGAAAGAGATAAAGGAGGAGAAGGAGGATGAAGAGGAAAGAATAAGAATACGCAAATGGAACGAAAAAATTGAAAAAGAAGAAGAAAAGAAATTTTCTAAGATTAAAGCCAAATCTGGGACAAATTATGGGGGGATCGAAATTTCACTGAGCTCCATGATAATACCTGTTCCTTACTAAAAAGCAGTTCTCTTTTCAAACACCTTGGATCAAACGAGGTGCACTCAGACCATAAGTTCCAGCTGTACTTATCTATATCTAAGGTAAAAGTTACTGGTCATAGATAACAGTGCTGTGCTGCAAAACATTATGCATCTTCTAAAACGTCTATTAAAATTAACATTTTCATTTTTTCTGACTTTTTTACTAAGGAAAAAACTTTTTCCCTCCATTTTAATACATCTTTCATCATTTATGATTGATACTTGTAGCAGTAGTGCTATCAGTAGTAACAGTACTAATAGTAGTAATTGTTGTTGTTATTGTTGTCGTTGTAGGGTTTAACGCCATTTTTCAGCACACTAAAGGCTATTCATGGCGACCAGTATTAATGGTGGAGGAAGAACCCGGGAAAACCCCGGAAAGAACCACCAACCCATGAGAAGCTACTGGCAAGCTTTCTCACATACCCACATTAACCGAATCTGAGACTCGAACCCACGCAGCCAGAGGTGAAATGGCAGTGATCCGTAACAGACAGCGCTTTAGCCCAATATTATTAGTAATAGTAGTACTAACAATAGTAGTAGTAGCAGCATATACCTCCAAGACAGACGCTCTACCCACTAGGCCACCGGAGCGGTTTAATAACATGTAATACATAAAAAGAAATCACCTCATTTAAGCGTTATTTCTACCTATACATGTAATGTGATTTCAAATTTCTAAAAATGAAAGAACAGACATCATTCTTTGGGAAAAAATAGCAGCAATGCATTTTGTTTGTGGAGCCTAGGACTTTATCATTGTATCACCAATGCAGAAATTTTTTTTTTTTAAAAAGGTCTTGTTATTCAGAAGAAATTTGGTAATTTAAAAACATATTAAACTTTATCATTTTCTAATTATGTTGCTTAAAAGGTTCTGATAAATTACACTAATGCATTTTCCCGAATAAAAGTTATTTTATATTATCTACCACTAAATAATGAAGCAGTGTGGTTTAAATTTATGCACCAATGCACAAGTCTATCTTACAATCTGAAAGCTTTTGCCATTCCTTTGATCTTTTGTGCTATGTATATTCATCTGCATATGAAATGGTTAATATTTGGTAAGACTGATATAGTTTTCTGCACCTTTGTATTTTTTGGCATAACCAGTCTGATAAATCAGCCCCCAACCCTTTATTGGTATATTGGAGGTTTGGGGTTTGATCCATCAGACTGTGACATTATTCCATGTGATAAAAAGAGATGAAGAACAATCTGTTATCTTGGTCTGTGGTTGTCCCTGGGATGATGATGATGATAAATCGATGCTGCTGCTGCAACAAGGACCTGAGGTCACTTTCTTTACTGATATTGGTATCTCACACAAAAGATAGGATACCCATATAAATAAAGGCGGTAACATCATCTCCTTGTCGCTGTTTTTGCTGCTGCTGAGGATGATGATGGCGATGACAAGACTACGATGACGATAATAACGAAGGAATCATCTATACCGGTAGAAAGCATGTCATAAGGTAAGGAATTCGTCAGATGCTGGTAGTCAACTCGATTTACGATGATCTCAAACAAAGTTCTTAAGTTGAACTGAATTTTTCCTTCTACACCACTATATTTGTAGTCCGTCTCACTTGCCATGTTGTCACTTTTCGTCAACCCATACTGATCTTTATGTACTAGTTTTTACAAATCACCATAGATCAGTAAATTGTGAATAAAACGTGTAATCATTTGGACACGATAGATCCAATTCATGTGGGGAAAACCCATATCGAAAAAGTATCCAGAAAACACTGAGCCTGAGCCTGAAAATACTTCGTTGAAATTCCAGAAAAATCTATTCTTTAGTATACTCAATGTCACCGATGTCAAAGGCCAGCTGATAACAGTTTCGACCAAAAGATGAAATATAGCTGCATATAAAGTGCATTTCAAATAACACTTGTTAACAGAATGCAAACAGATACAAGTGACAAAGGAAGATATTACGTCGAATACCTCAAGAACGTACAAGATAAAACGAAAGTATGGCGTCATAAATTACTCGGAAGGAGAAAATTGCAACAGAAAGTAGAAAGTGGACTGCATCATCGACGTTATTTTATGAATGGCTTGATTATTAAATATTGAAGGTGTGTATAATTTACTGATTATTTGACTCTTTATATTGAAACTGAATGTGATGTGAGTACTGTTAAGTGCCTGGCGATTGGAACATCGCTCGGACATTTACGTCACATAGGGAAATAGTCTCGAAGTTGTTGTACGAATACAGACCCAGTACCTCAGAATATAGTTCTCAATGGCGACCAAGATGGGCGGTAGCTACAAAATAGGGACTGGGAACCAAGTTAGCTTCGAGGTCAATCACAACTTCACAAGTTCCGGTGTGTGTGTGTCTGTTTTTTTTAATTATTTATTTAGCGACTATGGCGCAGACTCAAACTTCAACAGTTCCTGTGTTCTTGACTATGGAGAGAAGTTGTCTCGCAGAAATAGCAGAGCTTTTCCGAATGATTACATCTGCGGTTTCTTTCTCTACTTAAAAAGAAAGGTCGAAGATGGCCCAATTTAAGTTCTCAGTGCCACTGGGGCTCGTATCGTTACTTACAATTGACATGTCATACATGTACTATATAATAACTACAAGGGAGGACACTTGTCTCTTTGCTCGCGCGACCTATTTAAGAATAAACGCTGATATTTCAAGCTACGCTTTGCGTAGCTTAATAAATTTGGTACCGAAAAAGTTTGACGTAATAAAATATCTTTAAGGAATGCCAAATCATTTTCCCATGCTACTGTTTGACATGGCCGTGATCGCACCCGCTTAATATTCCAGTGAGATCCCGCTGAATGGAATACTGTCCTCTCATTGGTTAAAAGAAAATGACGTCCTGTATTTATTTATAACTTATTTTCAGTTGGCCAATGAGAAGGTAGTATTTCATTCAGCGCTTTGATCTTGCATATTAAGCTGGCGCGATCAGAGCTATGTCGAGCGGTAGCGTGGGAAAATGATTTGGCATTCCTTAAAGGCATAATATTAAGTCAAACTTTTGATAGGGATACACAGTCGAATTTTAAAAAATTGGGGGGTTAGGCAAGAAAGTCATTTCTTTTCGAGGCAAATGAGGGGCCCTGAAAAGGGCCTTTGGCTTCTTCTACTTCTTCTTCTACTTTCTCCATTTTTTCATCCATCTCCTAAATTTTCCCAATATTCCTTTCTTCTTCCCTTCCGACTCCGGCATTCATGCTCTCTAAACTTGTATTGTATCTTCATCCAATTATTGTTCAGTCTTTCAAACTCAGCAGTAGTGAGGTGGGATACTATAGCGGCAATTGGAATTAACATTACGGACCCCCCCCCCCCCGGGACACTATGGCGACAAGATTTATAGCGACAGTGGGAATTAGCATTACAAGACCCCCTTGGGACACTATGGCGACAAGACTTTGAAATACACCCTGGAACTGTATAGCGACAAGGGAAATGGAACATGGGACTATTGGGTTTGTTTACGGACAAGGGAAAGATAGCGTTTGACGTCACGGTAGGGGAGATTGGTAACACTGTAGCAACTAGGGGCAGGTGACGTCACAGTACTGAGCAAAGAGCAGAACAGAGAGAACACAGACAAAACTTATAGTATACTGATACAACATTTAAAAAAAACATAGGGGTGTTAGGCAAGAAAGTTAATTCTTTTCGAAGCAAATGATGGGCCCTGAAAAGGGCCTTTGGGTTTTCTCTGCTTCTTCTATTCCCTCCACTTCTTCAGTCATCTCCTGACCTTTCCCACTATTACTTTCTTCGTCTTCACTTCATTCTCTGGCATCCAGTCAGGATGGCCTAGAGCTCTGAACTTCGCCTGAACTTTGATCCAGTTATTGTTCAGCCTCTCAACTCAAACTCTTCCTTTTTTTTAAATAGGTTTTCTCTTTCTTTTCTCTCCTTTGACCACCTTTCTTTGATCTTTTTCAGTTCTTGGGTCACCACACTTCTCATGAGTTCTTCGGCTTTCTTCAGCTGGGCCAATCGCCATTTTACAAACGACCACTCTGTCTATTCCAGCATATCTTCTAAAATGCACCTCACTTTCATGACAATATCTAGGGCTTCCTTCAAGTGACCCACTTTCACATACTCAGGGCGAATGAAGCCTCTTATTCTCTTCACCTCATCCTCTATCATGTCTTTCACAAGATCCATAGCTAGTTTCAGGTTAGTTACTTGTCTTGTGACAAAGTCTTTTGTAACTGCATGCCTCCATTCCTTCTCAAGCCTTTCCACTACATAATAGCCATCCACTATCCAATACCAAATATCCTTCAACTGGTTGAACAAGTCTGATACTGCCACCATTTTCTTCTTTAGCTTATTCCGTAGAATGGCTCGAATGACGAACGCTTTGAGTTTTTTATATCTAAAGCACGGACGTGAAGGAAAACATCCCCTACTTTTCTCTTCTCATATTATCTACTATCCACACAAACGTAAAGAGACAGAAAAACATAACCATAATCTACTATCCACACACGGGAGAAGCCAAATCAAACCCAAACTATACTATCCACACACGCGAAGAAGCCAACAATTAAACTCAAATATACTATTCACACACGCGAAGCAACAAAAACAGCCATAATATACTATCCACACACGGAAAGCAGCAACAAAAAAAAAAAAACAACAACATAATCATAATATATTATCCACACACGCGAAGCAGCAAAACATAACCATAATATAATATCCACAAACGCGAAGCAGCCAAAAATAAACATAATCATAATCTACTATCCACACATGGGATGCAGCAAAAACATTGCTATAATCTACTATCCACACACGCGAAGCAGCAAAAAACAAAAACAAACAAACAAAACCATAATATACTATCCACACACGCGAAGCAACAAAAACACAACCACAATCTACTATCCACACACGCGAAACAGCAAAAACATCACCATCATCTACTATCCACACACGCGAAGCAGCAAAAAACAAAACCCAAACATGCCATCCACACAGAAGGGAATGTTTAATAACCACACACTCTACTATTCACACATACGTACGTGAGAGCTTACAAATCCCAATAATCTACTATCCACACAAACGTACGTGAGCGCTTACAAACACAAACACACACAAACACACACAATCACACCAGGAAAGGAGTGAGTGTTTATATTCACACTACTCCACATTCACACATTGGCAAATTTAATAGTGTTTCTTTTCTGGAGTTTTGGTTAGCCCTGAAAAGGGCTGTTTTTTCTGGAACTCCAGAGGAACCTGGCTAATGGTTGCACCTTCCCGGTCTGACACCACAGACACAACGTCGACTCCAATCCCCTTCCCAATTAATTCTTGTCCTTGTGAGTGCTGAGGGAGGTTGACTCGCTTCAGAATCACAGTCTTCACTCTCTGGGACCCTGAAGACTTCCCTCTGTCTGTGCCGGATTCGTGGATGCTGTTGTGGTTGTGGCCTCGTATTTTCCACACCTACCTCTACTGGTCTTTGTACTGGTGGAATACGTTGTGGTTGTTGCGGTACTGTCTGGGGATGTGCCCTCACCATTGGTTTCACCTTACAGTTCTGTCTTATCATAGGATGAGGCAAAATGGTTCTCTTCTTTTCCTCGTCTTCTTTCATCTTCTTTTCCTTCTCCTCCTCTTCTATTTTGGTTTTCTCTTCAATGGCCTCCGCTGCCAGTTCATCCAGGAGGCGCCTGGAATATTCCAGGTGCATCTGGAGTTCCAAAATCTCCGCTAATCTGCTGCTCATTTTTGCGTTCTTCACGAATCAACAGGGTAGCCAAACTGACGAGTGTTTTCCAATAAATACTTGAAGCACGGACGTGAAGGAAAACACCCCCTAATACCCAAACGTACCATACGATACGATAACAAGTTTAGGCGCCTGCGCAGCTAGTGCTTGCGCGTCCGGTTAAATCCTGAAGGTCAGGATTCTTAATTAGTCGGGTCTGTGTGTATTGTGCCACCACAGCCCCGTTTTTATGTGCAATGTCGCACTCCTTAATTTTGAGATTTTGGACATGTGTAGGCGAGGCAAAGAGGAAAGGGACCCCTGTGACGCTGTGAGCCATTGGATGCTGGTACGCCCTGAAACGCTGAGAATCGTACGATCAAATTTTCGTCCAGTTTTACTATTGGACACTTACTTTCCCAATAATGTGTGAGCCACCTATGCAATTTTCCAAATTTTCCGAGTTTTATAATTTTCTTTATTATTTTTAACAAAAGATTGGAATTTTGTGTACATGGTGTACTTTTATTTTTCCGAAAAGGTGCCAATCAGCTGGGTATCAGGTACCCTGTATACTTTTTGTATCCTGCTAGGTTTTTTTTTTTTTTTGGTTTTGAATTTTGATGGTGGTAATCAAAGGTTCAGATTAGGATTTTGTGGATAGAGCTTTTGTCAAAAGAGGACTTCATAAACCAAAGGAAGAACCTCGTTAATAGAAGGCAATTTTGTAGTCCGGTATGATGTTTGCGACTGGTCTCTCTGGTTATTAGGCCGTTGTTCTGATTTACTTGATGGAGTTTTGGAATTACATTGTGCCTCAAAGTGTTATTAGTTTTGTGAAAATGTTAGACTTATGTAATGTTGGGCTTAAGATATTGTGTTTTAAATAGTTTGAGGTCTGTACATCTGTTATTACATACTTTTATTTCCGCCTTGTGCGGTGGGCTTGATGACTGGGCTTTGTCACCTTATATTCTGATTTCTTATTGGGCCCTATGGTTAAATGATGGTTTGTTTGAGTATTGCCAATCTTTGTCGCCTTGTGCGACCGGACCTGATGGCAGGGATTTGGCCACCTCTTATATTACTATTTCCTTGGGTTGGAATTGGTTCTTACAGACCTATGTGTTTATTATTATGTTAGTTTGGAGTGCACATGCTGACATGCCATAGAAGAGAGTTATTGATATATATAAACAGACATACATATTCGTATACACCTTTAAGAACAATGAAGTAAATAATTTTTTTTTTGTTTAATACTGAATTATAATTTTTATTTTATTTTTTATATTTATATTTTTTGAGGGTGAGGGATGGGGGTGCGTGATATGGACTTGCCTTTTGGCTAGAGATCTTACCTTATCTCTTTAGTCCAGTCCGGTGTGGATGTAATTAATTTTGTGTTATTTGTGATTTTAGGTCTATTTTTCTTTTGATTTATTTGGCCCTATTTTAGATTAAGTTGGTTAGGGTATTTATTATATATATATATATATACTTTTTTAAAATTTATTTATTTATTATTATTATTTTTTTTTTATTTAGGTTATTTGTACGATGTTTATTTTTCCAACTAAGTTTATTTTGATGAGACCGGCGTCCTTGCCGAGTAATCGTGTCCTAGGACTTTTCAAGGACATCCGGTCTTTTTTATTCCATAAGTTTAGGTTTATTAATCTGTTTTAGTTATTTCTATTTTCAGGCTGATCATTTATATAGTGTTAACTTTCTGGCTACTTCTATTTTGATTAAGACATTTGTCATTTCCGAATGCTAGGGTCATTAAGACTTTTCAAGAACATGTAGTCTTTTTTGTTTATTTCTTTATTTGTTTTTTTTCTCCCTAGGTTTAGACATATTAGACTGTTTCCTAGTTGAGTTAGTTTTGATTTCTTTGTTTTGTGTGTTTGTATGTCCAATAATTTCTATTTTGTTTTGTTAAATTTTGTTATATTTGTCTATTTGTTTTAGGTACCATATTATATTTTTGTAAGTATTTTCAATATTTTTGTTATGTATCTAATTTAACATGTTTGGATATGTTGTAGGTGATCCTAGTTTATGTTGTTTGTTGTGGAAGTTATTTCGTTGACTGCGATATTTGGGGCAGGTGTTGAAAACATGGTCCAATGTTTCTATTCTTCGACAATAGGGACAGTTTATGTTTTGATTTGTTTCTTTGGTGAGGTACTTTCCAAAGCTACTTTTAAGTAAGGTTTTTCCTGTTTTTAATCTGTTGATAACACGAGGTCAGTGGTGTTTATGTCTTTAGGTGTTATGATGGTTCTGCTGACCTCTTTTTGCAGTTGGAATAGTTGTCTGCCCTTGTTGGTACTTTCCCAGAGTTGTTGCCATTTGTTGTTTATTTTAGTTTTTATTTGGCTGTATATCTCTTGTACACTTTAGTCAGGATGTGTTACTGAGGTATTCATAAGGTTTAGTTTTGCTTGTTGGTTTGCTTTGTCGTTTCCTATTAGATGGATATTTGATGGTACCCATAAAAATTCAACACTGTGTTGTTTTCCTTCAATCTCTCGAATGGACATTTGTGTTTCTTCCAGCATGTTACCTCTGCCTTTTGTTGTACCAGTCTATATGGATTTTAATCCGCTTAGAGAGTCTGTTATGATAACATATTCTTTATGTGGTTGAGTTTTTATCCATTGGAGTGCCTTGTTTATCGCCCAAAATTCTGCTGTATAGATGGAGCATGCATCCGGGAGTCTGTCTCCGAGTGTTATCCTGCTTTCGGGTATTATTATTGCCGCTGCCGTTCTCTTTAGTTCTTGGGATTTGGAACCATCAGTATAGATTTTAAGGTGTTTAGAGTAGTTTTCTTTGATGGTCTTGTGTATTTCTGATAATATTCCTGTAGGGTTGTGCAGTTTGGATCCAAATGTTTGGACAATACGATTGATTTTGGGGGTGTTGTTTTTCCATGGGATAGGAACACATATTTTGTATTGTTCTGCTTGGATGTCTGGGAGTTCCATTTCTTTGCAGAGTGTATATACTTTTTGGCCTGCTGGTGGGTGGGGTACAAGTTTTTTGTTGAACGAGGTATTACATCTTTCGATCGTAAGTTTATTGGGTTGGTGTTGTTTGGATTGAGTTTCTGGTGGCACATCTTAGTATTTGTTCCTCTCGTCTCAGATGTAATGGTAGGTCCCCATATATCATCACCTAAAAACGCGTGGACCTAAAATAAACACTCACTTTTTTTTTACTGACAATCACTATTTTAAATTTTTTGACGAGCAACTTAAAGAAAATGCTTATACACGCACTTTCTAACCAAGATAAAGAAATGATGTGCTTATAGACGCACTTCTAATTTTGTTCTAACACACCATTGGTAATTGAATGTTTATTTCTTTTCTCGAGTATGGGGTAGCCCTGAAAAGGGCTGTTTTTGTGTGTGAACGAGGAGCTATGGCAATCTTTTACGATCTAAGATTGAGACCTCGTCTGGCGACAGGCTTTCCCACAGGATAGGTCTGCTTCTTCGGAAAGAGAAGGAGAACTCTTTGGTGTCGAAACGGCAGTCGACAAAACCTCTGTCTGGTTCCTGCTGTTCTTGTTGCTGCTGCTCTCTTTGCTGATTCTGAAGTCTGTACTTCTCCGTCCATTCTTCTTTCGCCTTCTTGATTTCCTCTCTGAAGAGCTCTTCTATCAGGTCTTCAGTGACTTTCAACATTCTAACATTGTCTATCTCTTCAGGTCTAGGTATCAGACTTGTCATGACATTGTACGAAATGTGGTTCAAAAGTTAATAAAGTTCCCAGGTATCCATGTTTGTGTTGTTTTTTTCTTTTTCTTGTTTTTTCTTCACAGGTGATAATAAGTGATCAATTTGATCCTGACTTTCTCTTGGAAAATGTCTGACAAGTAAACGGGTATTAGCTTCGACTTCGTACCATGGTCCAAGAGAGTTACGATGCGACGGATCTCCAGAGGCTTAATGGAAGACAATAATATTTACGCAAGCCTTTATACCACTGATGAGACACGTCTTCTTTCGAGATGAGACTCCAAGCTTTTTCCAGATACTAGTGGCCATCTAGACTTCATCATTATGACTTCTTCGTCTTTGTCTTGGGGTTCTCCTTTCATGGTCTCCTCACATTCCATGTCCAAAGATTCACCACTTTGTAGAGAGGGATAACAGTCTTCCATGGCTTCTAATAGTCTAGAATGACTTCTCTCAAACTGTTGATTTCTATTGTATTGTCGAATTCGGAATTACGGATCACGTTCACCGTTACATAAGGGTCTCGGTTTGCAAACTGAAGTTCCACACGAATGTGGCCTGATTTTATAGGGTGGAAATGTCCCTCGTAGCTGCCTTGGTCTGGAGTGAAATAGAAAGCCCACAAAGCATAGCCTCCTGCATAATCATCGTACGTAATGCCGTGACTGGTGTAGGTACCTAACTGGCCGGTTGCTTCGTACAGGGACAAGTACGATCTCAAGTAATTCTTCTTGTCAAAGTTAGACTCAAAGGGTCGAGCACACAAGGTCTTGCCATAATGTTTGACATGCCAAAGTGTTGAAAGTGGAAAGGATTTTTATCGAAGGTTCCGTTGAAGGCTGAATTCTCGACGTTACCAAGGATTAAACGTTTGGGTATTTGTCCTGGGAACAGATGATCTTCGATCATGGATCGCTGTCCAGCAGGAATAGTGAATGTTTTCACTTCCACGCGTCGTATCGGATACTTGGCGGTCGTTCTGCTCAAAATGTGACTGATGTCGTTTCCCACTTTAGGTAACACTTCGACGCGGCGCACGTAGAGTCTGGCTTCTTGGATGAGAGTTTTGGGATTGACGGCAGCAGTATCAGCCATCAAATGGAAAGTAACACTGCTACGATTCAGTCTCAGGCGGACATCCAACCCGTTCAGCAAATACTTTTCTTGCAACCACATGTCTAAATGCAAACGATCCATCAGTTTTAAGCTCTTTCCATCTTTGATTTTGTCTCTTCGTTCTACAAATCCGTCTTTGTGCTTTTTGGTTGGATCCGTTTCCAATTCTTCAAACTCGTCTACATCGTCAGGTTCCCATAGCACACAGGCATTGAGATGAGTGTTCTTGACGTCTATTCCGTAAGTCAAGAGATTTTCCAGGTAGGCACGATTAGGATAAGTATCCATGCTGCTGCTGACTAGTTTGTTATTCAAGTACAAGTCCACTCCACTGAATACGGAATGCATGCAATTGTTCACGGGAGCTACTTTCTCATCATCTATACTACTTCAATTCTTATCTAGAACCTTGACTTTCAGGTACAAGTAGCTGCTATTCAGATCGATGTAATCTTCGGGAAGTCCTTTGATTTCAAACTCGATGGGAGCTGAATCCGTCAAAGAGGAGACGGGATGAAATTCGACCCATTGGGATTCTTGCATTGTCATCATAGTGGGTGGAATGGCAAACAGATCCATTTCCGACTTGGAACAGGCGCAAGACTCTCGGTGCATAATTTTTCTGTTTCTCAATAATTTAATAATCAAAAACGTCTAAGTTTCGGACGGTTCTTCTTTTCTTAGTCTTTCTAGCTTTAGAAGTGTGAAGTCTTGTGAAGGGGTGTTTTCTTCGTCATCTCTTTCTGCCTTGTCCTTGCTGTGGTGTCAGGGAAACAGGAATGCCTGACTCGGCAGCGTGCAGGGCATTTAGTTGGCGTTCTACAGCTTCGTATTTTCCATAGGTTAGGATTTTAAAGAAAAAGAATTTCCCCGGCTTTCCTTACTGGTTATACTGGCTATTTAAAAAAGAACTTGTATATCTTAGGTATAATTAAAAGAACCTTTAATTCCCTTTATCTTGGTGTATGATTGATGGGTGTACTATGGGTTATAGAATATACAGCTTGGCCTTACTTCAAATGTGCACCTTTCAAAAAAGTGCTGGCTCTACTTGGTCATTTTCATATCCTGAACTTAAGGGGTAAATTGTATAAAAAAAGAGCCTATAACTTTTTTTTACATTTTATATATTTGGTACTTCATTCATTGCACTTTCAGAACCTGGTATTGTCTAGTCTGGCAAAATTCATTTTCCTGATTGAATAGCTGCTATGTATAGTGTACATTAGACTAATTCAGGCTGATTTTTTAACACAAGGGAACAGTCATTTTAGTTAGCATTGTGCTTAAATCATGTAAAATTTCCAAAGTACAATGTCCAAAGAAATATCATCCACATTACATTACTGTAGCATATAGGTATGCCAACATTCTCTCCATGTGCATGTTTTAAATGCAAACTATTTCACCTTACATACGTCACTCTCTCTAAAGTACATATTAATTGGTGAGCGCCCCCTTATAGGAGTTTCTCGTCGACCCAAAATGTCTTTGTCCGTTTGTACCAAGACATTTTTGCCTGCTCTCAAGAATGGTTCTTTAGGGCTTTGTTTGTCGATGATGACATTTTGGAGAAATTCTTTACCTTGCGTCAATGCGGCATCTTTCAAGGTGTGCAATCCACGTGTCACCATCGGTTTGAACACGGGGGCCACCGAACGAAAGGCCGATTTTAGCATATCTCCAAAACCGTGTCCTGATGTCAAGCAACGCCTCGGTACACTGGATACATGACTTACGAGTCGTTAGAGAACCGTTTTCGAAAATGGAGTTTGACCGTGACTTTCCCTTTGGTGAATGGAATATTTTGTCCCAGATCTCCTTGTACAGCAATGTTGACAGTGTCAAAATAAGACTTGCTGACGGGCAAATAATGAGGATGTACAAATTCGCGGTGAACCTGATAGGTGTTTCCACCTTCCTCGTCAGCGTTCGTGGCAGAATCCACTTTGAAAGGAATGACACGCAGTAACGGTACGAAGGTGTGTCCCACCACGTTATACTCCACGACATCCGAACTGGGGAACGAAAAAACTTGGTAAATGAATCGTTGTCGTAAATGACTGGTAATTAGTTTATCTTGATCATTTTCATCCTCATCTCGTTGTCCCCGCCCAACATGTCAAAAAATTCAGGACAAAATAAAATGGACAGCACCTTGTTCTCTTCAGGAAATTTCATCAGGAGGCGACGAGCTACTTTATGGTACTCAAGGGTAACACTTTTTCTGACACTCTCCAGAGCTTTAAGAAACACGACATTAAACCTGGAAGCAATGGTGCTTACCAAATGTTGTCCGCTAAAATAATAGCCTGGGGAAATGATCAAGTGATAGGTCCACTTTTGAGTTTCTGAGTTATGTGTTTTCTTATCATATTTTACATGGGTATTCAAGTACTGTTGCATTTGCTTGTGATGAACTTCTACTGAAAAAAAATTTGATTTGGAAGGACATTGAGGACTTGGGTTGGGTGAATGATTTCCACTAAAGCCACTTCCCAATGGGCTTCGCGATCAAATTGGACGGCCTGAGGTAATTTGGCCGTGTAACAGTACAAAGTGTTGTTGCGAGACACCTCCATGGAACTGTCACTTGGTAAGGTTAAGTAAAATTGGTTATGGTGGCTCATAATTCCAGAGTTCTGTGGCGGTCCGAGGGGTTACTGGAAGTCAGAGGAGTGTCTCCGCCCAAAATGGGGTTGTTGTTGTTGTTGGAGTGGTGACTGGCTCTGGACACAAGATTCCCGTTGTTCCCGTTCGAGGAGAATTTCAGGGATGGATTGGGAAGAAGGTAACCGATGCAACTGCTCAATAAAATGGTCCACAATTGTTTGTCTCCTTGTTGCAAATTCAAATTGGCAATGGCTGCCCCGATGACACAATAGACCACAAAGATTTGGCAGAAAAGACGATTTGCGTTTTAGGCACACGTTCTCCACAGCACACCCACAAGGGTTGTTTCTGTAAATCTTTCGGAGAAGAACTGGGTGAAGGAGTGGTCGCTGCAGTGGTAGGGGTAGCTGAGGCTGTGTGAAAGGGCATGATGGTCACTTCTTTTTATAGTCGAATTAGGTGGATATCCTTTCCAACGTACTTTTACTTCTTTGAAGCGTCAGTTTTCCCACTTTAGGGGTTCTGCGTTCGAGAATGCTTTCGATGTCGTACATGTCGTCTTCTTTTTTGGTGACAGGTTGTAACTCCAGTAAGTAAAATGTTCCTTTTAACACTTCTCCTTTTATGTCTTCCAATTTATAGACGGTAGGATGACGGCCATGCACTCTTCCAGTCACACGAAACAATTCGGTGGTCCAGTTAGGTAAGTAACCTTTGTCGAAAGTGCGTTTGGTTTTGACAATGTGTACCCAATTACCTACGGTCAACACTTCACCTTTCTTGGGGACAGCCCCCGTCGGGGACGTACCAAACAGGCGATCAGAAACCAGCACCTCGTTGTCGGGAGTCACATCTTGAGGGACACGTCCAATGCTTCGATGGTAAGATTGGTTGTACGCTTGAACCAGGTGCGGTAAGATGTCGATGTACTTCAGAGTGTGGTGATGCGTAAAATATTTCCACATGCGTTCTTTCAAGATACGTTGAAAACGTTCCACGATGCTGGCTTTGTTTTCAGGATTCTCCGTGGCAAACAACTGAATGTCACGTTTCTTTAATTCCTTTTGGAAAGCTTGGTTCAGAAATTCGGTACCTTTGTCCGTTTGCCATCGAAGAGGGTAACGACCACTTTGTTTCAACACCCGTTGTAGGGCTCTCACTAACTCGTTGCTCGATTTGGAAGTCAATGGCACGACCCAGGCGAATTTGGAAAAGACGTCGATGACACAAAACAAATATTTGTAGCCACGATTGTAGGTGGCCAAATGAGAGACATCGGCTAAATCGGCTTGCCGTTGATGATCGATGCCTTCCACTTGGGTGCGACTTCTGGAAAACTTTCGTCGAATGGGTTTGTATAAAGTGTAGGTAGATTGTTTTTGCAACCAGCGCTGCACTTGAGGTAAACGGACACTTTTCAGTCGAGTTTTGGCAGCACGATACAATTTTTGAACCCCTACATAACCTGCAGGATGGGATGGATCTTAGTAAATGTTAGTTAACACTTTTTCCATTTTTTTGTTTGTTAATAAGTTACCCACTCTTCGCTGATGCTACTTTGAATGGGGCGAAAGGGTGGTTTGGAAACGGATTTACGTGTCCGATAGGCCACGGGAGTAGAAGTCGAAGCTAGTGGTGAAGGTGTTAATGGAATGGCTTTGGTCTTCTTTTCTTTTTTTCACTTCTGGTTTCCCTTCTTTCTTTTTCATTTATGTCGAAGGAGGAGTGGACATCATCTTTTTAACCCAAGCTTTCATTTCTTCTCTTTGGGGTGTGGGGGATAGGGTCAACAAGGACGCTGCAATCTTACTAGAAATGGGAGCTGCTGACGGTATTTGAAATACTTCTCGTATCTCTTCTTCCTCTGCCTTTCTTGGGGTGACGTCTGTCATGACCACTGGGGATGGTAGTGGTGGTGGTGGTGGTGGTGTGGAGAATGGACTTTTCATCAAGGACTCAAAATCTTTCAGAGTGTATAGAGCTGTTTCGTCTAAAGCTTTCTGGTGAAAGAGTTGCAGTCGTTGCAAGAGTTGACTGTACTTTTGCGATTTTTCTGTTTTGGACAAATTGTGGTGATCCATCATTGACTGCAATTCGTGTTGTAACTGGGACATCTCGGTCAAATTGGGATTGGGAGGCAAATGCGGGGTTTGTTCTTGCCAACGATGGTATTCCATCCATCGTTTGTAAGACACTAAAGCTAGTTTTCGTCCTTCCATTCGATGTCAACGGTCACGTCTGAGATCTTGGGACTCCAGAGGTCCTTATTATCTTGCTGCCACGAGTCCTCTCAACATTGTTCCCAAGACTCCTTTCAGCAAAGGTCCTGACAATAGTGGCAAAATTCCTCCATATTGGACCAACATCTTCTTTTGACGAATGGGGATTTTCTTTTGAACCATTTGGCGAAGAACGTGACGATGTTTGCCTAAGCATTGTTTCTGGTGTTTCGACAAAGGGATCGTACCTTTCAAAACGTTCAAACAACCTTCGCACACGGTATCCATGACATCTTTGGAGGTCGATTGATTTAATTTTTTTCTCATGGATGAATAATCTTTGGACAGGACAGACAACATGTCCCCATGTTTGACTAAACGAGGAGGCAGTCCTTTCCTTTTCTTTCCTTTGGCTTTAGAAGAGGGATGTTTTCTTGGGGGTGACATCTTTGGTTCTTCAGGAGCACAAAAACACTGATACCCATACTTTGTCTCAGGCCTTTTTTTATAATGGAACGCGTCGCCACTGTCTTTACGTCGTATTAACTTGATGACAGGCATCACACGTCGTGCAGGGGTGCGCAACGGACGAAAATGAGCCATTTCTTGCTTGGACAAATCCAGTAAACTCTGTAACATGTCTGATCTCTCTTGGACTTTGATTTTGGGAGCAGGTACTTTGTGAGCAGCTGACACTGCAGTTAAAGAGGAGGAGGGTGTCACCACTAGAGGAGAAGTTCTTGGAGACACGGGCTTCCATGGTGTCATCAACGGAGAAGTGGATGAACCTGAGGCTACCGGAGACGCGGTCACCGTCGTTGCAGGACGTGGTTTGCGAATGTAAGGTTGCGTCCTACATGAAGTACCTCTCTTGCGAGTAGAAGCTATTTTCTGTGGGCTTTTCTTTTTATGCGGACTTCTCTGTTTCGTTTTCTGGGGACTTTTCTTTTTCTGGGGTTGTGACCTGGTCTTGACATCGTTGTTCTTTTTCTTCTTGGGGCTTCGTTTGGCTTTTTTCTTTGGGGTGAACGTTGGGAGCATTAAGATCCCATCTTAAGAGGGAGCCAGTGATGACACCTCTATGAGTACCGCTCCCTCCAGATTTCAAAATGATTTGCTTTTTGGTTTGAATGTCAATGCGGGGATCGGTCAATTGGGTCAAAGCTATTTCGTTTCTATCAGAAAAACGTTTGGTTTGATGAATAATCTGAATGATACCTTGCAGTAATTGACGTGCTGTCACCGTAAACCATCGTAAGACTTCTCTGAGACTGGCTTCTAGTACACGAGCACATATTTGTGGATTTTTCTCACGACTGATGCCATACAAGGCACGAATCAGTTTGACGGGAAGATGAGACTGAAGGGACGTCATGTTGACCATGTGTGAGACAGACGAAAAGTGCCCGATTTTTTATAGATTGTTTCGCGTTAAGTCGAGGACGGAGACATGTACAGGACAGGCCCTCCATCTTGACACCACTGGTGAAGCAAATGGGTACGAAATCGCAAATAACCGGAGGTAGTGGGTTTCAAATCGACGAGTAAATAGGCGTGTGGAGTTTGAGTGGCATCGTCGTACGCATGAGTTAGCCAAGGCGTTCCTAACTGTTTGGTTAAGACTTGCACTTGCGATTTATCTCGAGGGCTTTTAAACAAGACCACGTAGTGAGCATTGAGACTGATGGTGCGATGGGCTTTACTTTGTTGAATCAAATGTTGAATAATGTAAATGACACTGGCATTACGATGATGCCCTTTGCACGTAAACCAAAGTTTAATTTCTTCTTCGTCTTCTCCTAACATGTCGTCGAAAATGACCAAATGGGTTTGACGGGGGTCAGGCACGATTCCGTCTTCTTCGTTAGGAATGCCTTCCACAAACACGATGGAATGGCCTTGACTTTTTCGCAAGAGGCTGTACGCCGATTGCCACTCTTTGTAACACCACACGATTCGTTGAGGTGGACGATCGATCAAATGATTTTTATGTTCGATCAAACGTTTGACAAATTCGGTTTTGCCTGAACCGCTAGGTCCAGCAATGAGCATGTTAAAGGGATGGCGAAGATACAAGGCCTCGAAACTGGCACGATCTAAGTGTTCGTCGATGACTTTGAAAGTGGAGAAAGAGGGAGCAGAGATAGCAGAGGTAGCCATAGTGTCAGGAATGTCACTTGTGACAAGAAAACAGACAAGGCAAGAGTTTTTATATTTTGTTTTAAGGACACGTTTATTGATGTTTCAAAAATAAACACGAAAGACTAAAATACATAAAAGCCAAAGGCTTAAGTACAAAGATAAAATGCACATTAAAAGGATCAAAGTGTAATAGAAACAAGTCTCTGTACAACATGTTTTGGGTAATGTTCTGACAGGTTCTACAGGGGTAATGTCACACAAGTGTCCTCCCGAAAGGGTCTTTCAGGAATGTCCATGACCGTCCTGTCCTCAGTGACGGGTTCTTCTGGTACTGTCACTAACACAGGTTGAAAAGTGACTTTTTTACTTGGACGTTGGATAGAAGTATCACAACTCTCGAGCATAATGGGCCACTTATTGGGTCCAAGCCTCAGAACCCCATTTTTTCCCAGGTACGTACATCTGTCCAATGGGGGTGTAAGTCACAAGCTACACACACATCGTCATACACGTCTTCGGTAGCTAAAAGTTGACGAATCTTTTCTTCCCGTAGAGGTCGAGAAGGATCCAGCTGAAAACGCAAGGGTTTGAGGAAAATGAGTCTCTCTTGACCATTTAAGACAATTTGGGAGGTAAGTACTGTTCGTAAAGTGTCCACAAGGAATCAGTTGGTAAACGAAATCTCAGATAACAAGTCACTAAGACACACACCACACGTCGACCCAAATTAAACGGAAACAGTTCTTGTAATAAGTGATGGTAATCATCCACGGTTTGAATAGTGTCATTGAGTTCCTTCCACGGAATCTGTTGAATCACTTTTGATAAAAGCCGTGGCATGGCAACCTGTTTTTATACCCTCTTTTTGTCGGAGACAATAAGTGTACTGTCTGCACAGAGATGGTTTTACTCCAGTATCGAATCTAAATTGTTAATCACTAACTTGCACATCACAGTTCGTTCAGACGTTTCCTCTTTCACTATGGTGACATTGTGTAAAAGATTTTGGTAACTCTCTAACTCTTCATCTGTAATTTGTTGCAGTAAGTCTACCTGGTAGCAAATAGAATCATCAGTAACAAACCAATCCTTTGAACCAAGAGGTAGTTGATGAATGTCTGACAAATGAAACACTTTCAACTGAATCAGTCCTTTTATAGCTTTCAGGTACCAGTGGTGGAAAGATCGGTGACGTAACGGATGCAATTGTTCTTTACGTTTCACTTGAATTTTGACCAGTTCTCGGTAAATGCATTCTCTCAACTCGACAGGCAAGCCACGAATGTTCTCTTGTAAAGTATCCATGATCAAGTCAGTCAGTATTATTGAATTTACAATCTTCTCCTAGAGCGAAAGTAATCAACATAGTGAGTAATTTCTGGCCACCGCCATTCAGGGTAACGCCCAAGAATGTCACTGAAATCTTCTAATGTAAACGATCTAAAGCGGAATAATAGGATGATCGCACCCTTCATCCAGAGAAATCTAACACATTTGTTGACTTCTTTCACTTTCCTCTTGTGAATTTCTCGATACAAAAGTTCTACAGTCACCAGATAAGATTTCGCTCTGGCAAGTCCCTGCCAAACTTCCTTGAAGATCTTCTCTTGCAGTTCTTCAGGTAATGATTCAATATCATTTTTTAAATGGGGTTTAAATACTGGTCTCAATGATGTCCAACGTTTGACTCCTTACCAATCTGGTTTCTTCAACGACATGGTAGGTTACTTCAATGACTTGGTCCCACTAAAGGTAGGTAGTGACAATTCGGAGACAATCGAGCATGTTCCAGGTAGGCTGAATCTTGCTGTTCCCACTGGTGTAGTGACACACCGCAACTGAAGCACTTGACTTTATCCCCTTCGCCCAAGTAGAAAAATCCGGCTCTGGCTAATTATTCGGGGGTTGGTCCTCCTAGATACTTAGGCCATTTTCCTTTGAACGATTGAAGACGATTTTCAAAGTGGCAGTATTCAGGCAAACGCACAGGGAACGAATATTCGTCTTTCACAGGTTCTCGATGAGGGTAGGATGTTATCGATAGGAGTTTGCTCAGGGCTGAATGACATCCGTAGGGTGGTAGACGTGAAGGTTGACATCCACATTCACAATGAAACCTAGTAGTGTCCACGATGACGAGTGGCATCGCTTTCGCATCCATCAGGTTTGACACGCACAGCATCACTTTCCATGATAGGGGTAGTGGTAGTAGTAGTGACAACAAAGTTCCCATGATGCATCACTGAGGTCACTGCATCACTGAGGTCACAGCGTACAGCACCGCTCACATCACAAGGCTCAACATCGCACTCGTCTGCAAACTCCGTTACGCAATTACAGTGGTAACCGCAAGGACACTTACAGTTTCCTGCCGGACATCTTACGTCGCAATGCATGGGTCTTATCCATCCAATATTGTTTACACTATGGGAAGGTACATTTTTTTTTACAATCCGCAAACTTGAATGATGTCTCTTTCAAAGGATTCATCTTGTTCGCTTGGTCTTGGTAGTCACAATGAACTATCGATCTTGCACATTGTCCCTTTTTATACTAATCGCAGTGAAGTCTCAAGCTTGTACATCGTTCCTTTTTATGCCTAGTTTTGGAAGTCTTCCTTTTTTTTCTTCCTGGACAGCGGTACTAACTCTCTAAGGTACCGTCATAATTGTACGGTACAATTTGTACCGTAGTGCAATGCGTGGAAAGGCCATAGAAAGGTAAGGGCAGTGCGGAGACCATCGAGTATGTTCCAGAATAGCCGAATCTTTATAGATACATAGATCCATTCGTAACGTCAGGCCGCAACTGAAACACTGTACTTCGTTTCCCAATTCAGTCTCAGGTCATAGTAGACAGATCCTGTTCAGCTAAAACATTCGAAGTAGGTAATCCTTCCCTATCCGTGGGAATTTTTGAAACGTTTCCATTCGACGGGCACAATCACAATAGTCAGGCAAGAAGACCGGAAAATGGTAGGGTTTGAACTTGGAGTTCTCATTGGGTTTCTGACTCGATTCTTGCTGTGGCGAAGTCATCCTTCTGGTTGGTGGCTATCCTCTTACAACCAATGTTTTATACCGACATGTACACACGGCAACGTGAAGTGATTGGGAAGACGCACTCGCCTCCGGTACCCGATTCGATAGACTTTTTCCAAGGGTCGACTGACGATTTGATGAGTGGGTAAACGTACAATCTTGTTCGGTTGGTAGGTAGTAGGTGGTCACTTTAAAGTTCACATCCTCTCCAGACTGCAATGCTTCTTTCAATATGCCAAAGTTTACCACTAGACTGGTGCGATAACGGAGAGTCAATCCTTTCACTTTACACTCCGTGTGCACTTCTCCTTGTTTGTCCCGGTATTCGTAGCCGTAATTTTTAGGACCGCCACTAGGAAAACTTAAAATCTTCTCGTCGGAGTGTTCGTCTGTCCAGGCTCCTAAACGGTCTCCTTCTATGTCAGGGTGTTGCTGACCCGGGCGATCGATATAAATGCAACTGTCTGTGTCAAAGTACAGGACGCGATCCCCTAACAGTTCTAAAGCGTCGTGCAATTTTAAGCGAGCATGAGCTGTCACATAAGCCGCAATGATGACATTTCCAAATTGGTCGGCTTGTACAAAGTCCAGATCTTCTTCGTAATTGACTAAGATAAAATCCTCACGAACGACGTCCACTGTTTCGTGTATTTGGTTTTGTGTGAATCATCTGGAAGTAGCGGGAAGGTTCTGTCAAATATTCCGTCTTGGATAAACATGGTCGTTGTGCCATTTTGCCCCACAATTTAACATCACTTTGGCAAACGATCGCCTGCCCTCGTTTTTCTCGATGTGGTCTAAAGTGATGCCTTCTTGTTCCCGGTATTTATCTTTGAATGTATTTTCATCTTCAGGAGTGTGACACCAGGAAGGATGGCCACTGGCATCTCGTTTCAGTTTTAAAAAGGCACCCACGTAGTCTGCGAAAATGCCTTTCTGAGTCTCGTAGCCCGTGTGGTATTGCTGTGTTTTGGGAAAGTGGTAAATTTCGTAGACTTCTAACAGTTGGCATCCCAGGTCTAGAGCTTTGAACACGTTCCCGTCAAGGTGCGTTCTTCCCGGGTGTGCTGACAGGGCTGGTCTTGGTTACACGTTTCAGCACAAGTACGGCACAAGGGAAACATCAGTTTTCCTTGGCAATGGTGAGATAACACGGGATGGTACAAGTCGGTGGGAGGCAAGACTTTGCACTTGATCAAGCCTTCGTATTATCGAATGTGGTCCAGGTCAATTTTCCCGTTAGCAATTGCGGGTGCCCTGCAGGAAAGCGACAATATTTGCACACGTAAGGATACAGCGAACACACGTCCAAATATTTGATTTCTTCTCCTTTCTCTTCGTCGGCTTGGTACAGCAAACTGGTGGCATTTGTCCTTCCTCCGTACAAACTGTCCCTCTGGTTCAGGGGGTCCATCAACTTGTAACTTTTCACGATGCGTTTAAACTCGGGATCGGTTTTAAAGCGGTGATCGTACTCGTGTTCTCACATTTCCACCACTTAGTATCCTTGCTGTTCTAACTTCAAACGCCTCTGACAAGAGGCATGGTACAAGTCTTCCATGATTCGTTGTAAAAACTGATTTTTAGTGCCACGTTCAGGGTCGCAGACTAGACATCCATGAAATAAGCAACCGTTAAACTCGTACACGATCTTGGGGCTTTCTAAGTCCCAGCCATCTATCGAATACGTTCCGTTGATCTTTTCGCCCCCTCCGTTGCGGGCATGCTGAATCCATTTGTTCTTCCTTGTCGTACAAGTAATGTAACCAGCGTAGGGCTTTGACCGAGTATTGACGTTTGACAAAGTTGGTCGTTTGAGGACTGATGACAGCCAGGGTGTTTTCAGGCATGAATCGTTGGCTGTACACTAAGGAACATGCTTTGGCAATGGTGCAAGCTTCTTTCAAATGATCGACCCCTCCGTGTTCGAAGAACAGTTCTCGAAATTTTCCACAGCAACGCCGTAAAATGTCCACGTCGGAACGACAATACTTTAACATTTCTTCCTGAAAGTCGAAAGGGTCTGAGGCTTGAGCCTGGTACCAAGCGTAGAAAGCTTCTCGTTGTTCGGTGCGCATGTTGTCGTGGTCGAAATATTCAGCCTCAGGCAAATGGGTAGAACGGCATGTTGACTGGCTTCGGTATTGAAAAAATGTGGAAAATAACTTTTAGCCATTTCTGTCATTCCGAACGTTTGAGGCTTTCGACTCAAAGGCATGGCCAAGTAGCTCATCGAGACTTTAAACTGTATTTGTCCCACTTGCATGGAAATAATTTTGGCTCCGTTCAAAGTGACTTTAGGACGTTCGATGCCTTGTTCCGTATATTATCTCAAAAGAAACTGTACATCGTATCCCGAGAAACTGTGAGCCATTACTGTGGAATGGCGATGACAGTCTCCGTAATGTTCGATGTCCTCTTGGCTCCACGTTTCGTCAATGGGGTATAAGATCCATTGGGTGAAATTGGCCAGCGTGTTCGGTCCCCGAAATATGTTTTCACGTCCTCCACGGATCTTACTTCAGTGAGGGCAATGAATGAAGACAGGTTCTTGGATGCACTTATCGCACACTCGATGAGCCAAGCAAAAGTTAGGAATTTGAATGCCGGTCTGTTGCATGCATTCGAAATCGAAAAAGATGAAATTCCCTTTCTTCTTGTGTCCATCCTCTTTCTTTCTTTTCTGGTCAGCTTCCTCTTGTTTGGGTTGGTATTTTTGAATGTAGCATTGATGTTCCAAGTCCACGATTTGGTGACAAATGTGACATCGTTTCTTTCCTGAACATACTTGTGCCTTGGCATTATTTGTAAGTATGCCTTGTCCACAAGTAGGACACACTCTCAAGAGTTGACAAGCACATTTCTGCTGTGAACCTTGTGTCTTCAAATGTTGTTGGTAACAGGCAGTGCTGAGAAAAGTGCGCAGACAAGCAGGGCAATGCACTCGTTCTTGTCCTTCGTCTAGACAGGGTTGAGAGGCCAAACATCCTGAGCATTTCGATCCACGATGTTTCTGTTGCTCTCGATTGTTATAGCCATAGTCACATTTCTCACAGTAATAACCGTATCGCATGAATCCAGTGATACTGGTAATGGTATCAAAATTTTCATTGTTATAATAGACGCGGATGTATTTTCCATCGTTAAAATCTTGGCCTCGAAACATCAGAGGCCCGCGCACTTCTTGAGGGTGCACTTTCGAGGTGTAGCGTGGAGCTAGGACATCTTGTATTTTTTGCATTTCAGGAATGCTACAGGGTTAGTCTTTGGACATTAGAGGAACACACTTTAACACCAATAATCACTCTCTACTTGATTTTTCTTTCATGCCAATAGATATTGTGCATAGTGACATGAATAGACTCATAAAAGAAACTTATTGGATTCATAAGTTTGATACTCTGTATCCTAATGGACTTAATGCTAATGCACTATATAAAATTGTATAATTTAAATTGATATATTGTATATCCTTTATAACAATATAATTATATGTATGACTGTTTGTCTCTAGTTTATTTTATTATTGGTTTAAACAACAAACTTAGGAAGCAATCAACTTTAACTGCCTTAAGCCTTTGCCACGGCCAAGGCCTACTTCTGGACTGCGTACTGTCGATGATGATTTGGTAGAAATCACTAAGGGTGGTATGGCAGGCGTAGTCACAGGGTTGGGTTGTTTAGCTCGGGAAGGTCTTTTTCTCTTTGGTCGTAATAAAAAAGTCTGATACATTTGTTTCAGACTTCTTAACTCTGCTAAAATGTCTAACAGTACCGTTACCGTTTGACTTTCACACCCTTGTTTCTTTGCTGCTTCTTCTTCTTGTTTCTTTCTTATCTCTTCTTCTTGCTGTTGATGCTGAAGGAGAAAAGCTTGTTCTGCTTCCTTTTGCTGCTGTATAAATTTCTCCAATTCTTCTTTCTGTCTCTGTTTAAAATTCTCCACGTATGGTAAAGAAGGGGAATGTGGCAAAGGTACTGGTACGGATTATCTTAATTCGTCCAATATTTGGATACACGCGTCTATTAATCATAATTCTTTTCCCATTCAAGTCATTCATCATTAAACATTGTATATATGTCACCATCAAAAGTGTTCTGCTGTAAATCCGAAATCCAACCCGGTTATCTTGTTACATTCCTATTGTCGCTAAAGTATTCCTTATCACTACTTTTGTAGCGTGTCAGTGTCAACACCGTTAAAAGACAATCAACAAGTTACAACTGTCTTTGTTTACTTTGGGGATCAGTGCATACCTCTGCATGACGTAAATGAATGACGATTTTTTGTCGCCCTCAGGAGAATATTCTGGCCGGATTTGTTTGTTTGTCAAGCCTAACATCGTCGTATACAATCATGTTATGGATGCTATCATTGAGATCCTCAACCAACGGTGCTTTACTAACATCCGTGACAAACTTAACGACCTCACTAGCGACGTCATTAAAGTCCTTAAAAGGATGCCACAACATCGCTGATCATCCACTGGCGGTGCGGCTACATATAGTTTATCCCACTTGTCCATCACATTATCAGATGAAGTAACAACTGTTTCTTACTTGACCCTGACGGACCTACAATAATTGCTCGGATAGAATTGGGTAATGCAGGATGATGTTTTGTTGGTTCTCGTGTTCGTTTCGCTGAGAAATCCACGATATTCATGTCGTTGTTGTCCTATCGCTATAATCAAGAATTTATATTGTGTATGATGCAAGCGTGTCACGGACATCTTTGATGGACATTTTACAGTGCACACAACAACAAATGTGCGATCACTGGTGAATGTATGGTATGTGGCACCACCAATAAAAAATTGTTAAACCCCCAACTGGCGGAGGTATCGCTGGTATACTGGAGAGATTTCCTGGTTCACCCTTAGCTAAGTATCCAGGAGAAAAACATCTTACCGGATATAATTACTGTGGTCCAGGCACTCGACTAGACATTAGACTTGATAGCGATGATCATCCATGACCTGGTGAATCTACGATAAACGCAATCGATCAGGCATGTCACATTCACGATCTGGCATATTGCAGCGATGATCTTCGCCAGTGTCATATCGCTGATGTTAATCTGATTCACGCATGTAAGTCCATAATAAATAAAACCATCAAGGAGTCGCTGGTGAACTGGCTGATACACACGGCAATGCGTGGTAAACTAGCCATGGGTGGTCACTGATCTTCGTCATCGACCAAAGGAATATCTAAATCAACGGTGTATACAATCCTGCGTAACTGATCAGACTTTCTCACCCTCGACACGACTAGGTATCCTAGACTGTCCCAGCTGATGTGGTCACTGACGATACACATAATGCTATCAGCAAATGTCAACCCCTGTGATGAATGAATGTTAATCGGATATCCCAGTGTCCAACATGTCGGTGGTGTCAGATCATCATCGACAACATCCAGAGGGACAACAACGATGCTATTGAGGACACGCTTACATCGCTGAGATGACTCGGAAATATCCACTTTGATGTTTTGTTTGCGAGAGTCCCGAGGGAGATTTTAAAAAATGGAACAGGCTCAGTAGAATACTTTGCCGCGTGCAACACACAATTTCAGCTGAAGTTCGTTGTGAACTGTCTTTCGTGACGCAGCTATGATATCACTGGGCCTCAATGTGTCCCAGAACACATCCACGGACGTCTCCGGAATCGTCTTGCGCATCAACGACAACTGAATGTCATCCCGCTGCAGTCTCATTTCTTTTTTCAAAAGCTGTTTTAACTTCTCACATTTAGATCTGTGATCGTCCAGCACCTCCACATACATATCCACGTGCTTGACCAACCAGTGATGTAGTGATTCATCAGCAAATGTAGGCGGCTGACCATGATCTCCACACATCACAATGGTGGTGACATGCATCGATAACCAATCCAAGAAAGTCTTTAATGTATTAAGGGAAACCGTGCATCTCTCATCCCAAAGAACAATTCTAGGCACACACTTATGACCCGTCCGCTTGTTCGTCCATATACCATCGCTCCATCTAAAAAAGCTGTGATACTTACATGATTCAACCATCCGCTGCTTCATTTCTCTGGCAAGACTTTGTTTCGGAACAAGCACAATAACGTCATATTCGTCGATCAAGTTCGTATACAGATAAATCGCTCGTGTTGTCTTACCAGACCCACCCGGTCCATTAACGTACACGATGTTGTGTCGAGCCATACAATCAAATACCGACGGTGCTATACTCACTGACACGTTCAAATAATTGTAATTGTCGGCGTCTGGCTGATAATCCAGATGCTTACTCCACTGCTTGATGTTCTCGTACTTATTTTGCCAGTATCCCCACGTAGTTGTTGTTGTGTCTGCGCTCCTCATTGGTAAACCCTGCAATGCATGTGGAAGTTTCTTGCCGATATAAAACGATTCCGAGGCAGCCCTATTTGTTGTCCTGGGAGAAACATATTAATCACTGCCATCAGGTTTATCGACGAATAAGCAAGCATTGATGACCTTAACTGGGTAAACTGCAACGAATCGCCGTCGTAATAAGTGATAATGGCACCAACGCGGACTCCATCTCGGTAAACGTTCTCCTGACCCAGGTAAGTCCTGTTGCGCACGGTATCACCAACGACAAACTCAAGCTCGGTAAGATCCATGATAAGTCTGGTACTGATGCGTTTACCACCTGCGGCCGCTCCATGTGTGAACTTTCCAATGATTTTTCGTCCGGTGTCTTTAGCGATCGATATTTCATACAAGCTATCGTTGGTTGGCGTTGGCATCCAAACATTGCACTGCGGACGATATGCAATTATCGCCTCGCCAACAGTCAACCGAGTTAACATAATTGTGTTAAGCATGAATGACAACAACACTATCTGTGCCCAAGCTGTCTCGGCATCGCAAAAATGACAATCAAACCACATAGGTCCGACCGCATACACATCATCGCGGAACGCAAGCGAAGTATCAGCAGAGGGGGCGAACAGACCGACTTTGGAAGCGTCCAAAAACCGAAATAACTCTTCCTAAAAAAGGATTAATAACCTTAAAAATCAAAATAACTAACTACAGAGGCTGCTGCTCTCAAAGAGTTCCTAGAGTCCCTAGGTTATTTCTCCGCGATGGCGAGTATATTACAAAAAACGAACCAACTTCAGGTCATGCCCCCTCTGCTGCTATTAATTTATCCAAATATTTTATCAAGTTCAATACGATATCTTGTTCTGGGATCGTGCAAATTTATTGTTATAAACCTGTGCGGAGTAGTTTGCGCTCGTGAAAAGAAGTTTCTGAATTTAATTATATCCATGTCACCGCTGCACCAGGTTTGATGAATATTTCGCAACGTGTGTGTATCAACTCCATTAAACACAACTAAAATATTACAGTTATCTCTGATCACTTTTGGTATTTGTGTGTATCGTTGAGTAACATAAATGACATCGGTGTTTTTATGTCTACCTCGAGAAAATGTTCTAGCTGGATTTGATTGTTTGTCCAGCATCACATCATCGTATACAACTAAATTATTAATAAATCCGTCTATGGAATCAACTGATGGTGCTTCATCAATATCGGTTATAAACTCGATAACATCGTTATCTTTATCTATTCCCGCGTTTTCATTAAAATCCTTGAACACATTATAACATCGCTGATCATCAACTGACGGGCTACCAAATACAATTTATCCCACTTTAACCATCTCATTATAAGACTGAGTAACAACTGTGTCTTTCCACTTCCAGATGGTCCTATTATTATCATTCTGATGGAATTTGGTAACGCAGGATGGTGCTTGACAGATTCTCGTTTTCTTGTCGCTGAGAAATCAATTATATCCATGCTGTATAAAATATCTATGGATTTATATTGTGTGAAGTGCAGGACGCGTACCCCGACGGATACACTAACAACTATTACCACAAAAAATAAGAGATCAGCGGTTACGGGTAAGTGTACGCGGTGTGGTACAAAGAAATTTAAATTTATTCCCGGTGCTAATTCAGGAACAAAGTCAGCGTTAAAACAAAAGCAACGAGGAGGCGATATTGCAGCAAAATTAACAAAATTACCCGGGACTCCGTGGGCTAAATACCCAGGAGAAAAACACCTACCAGAATATAATTATTGCGGTCCTGGTACTCGACTCGATATCAGGCTTGATAATCAAGATCAACCAAAACCAGGCGAGGAACCAATAAACGCTATTGATAAAGCATGCCATGCTCATGATGTTGCGTATAAAAGCAATGATCTACAACATAGGCATATTGCAGATGTGAAATTAATTCTTGCGCTAGATTCTATAAAAAATAAATATATCAAAGAAAAATTAGATAATTGGTTAGTAAGATCCGCGATGAAAGGTAAATTAGCGCTTGGGGCTGGTAATATATAAATGGAATCGATTTATTATTCACCAATTGGATACTGGAAGGGTAAAGCAGCTATTAGTAAACTCGCTGATGCAGCAGCGGTTAAACATTCTGCTGCTAAAGTGTGGTTATCCAAACAGGCAATATGGCAAATTTACCTACCGCCACCTAAGCAAATTCGATTTGCACATTTCAGTGTTAGTGTTCCTAATGAAGTTCATCAAGCTGATATTCTGTTTTTACCACATGATACTGTACGTAGAAAAAGTACAAATACACGCTAACTGTTGTTGATGTTTCAAGTAGACATAAAGATGCAGAACCGCTATCAACGAAAACAGCATCTGAGGTAGCCGATGCTTTTAAACGAACTTATCAACGAGGTGGTCTACGATGGCCACAGCTGCTACAGGTTGACCCTGGCAAGGAATTTCTTGGTCCAGTATCATCGTTAATGAAGCAACATAATGTCAAAATACGACGAGGACATACTGAAATTCATCGTGATCAGGCAATTGTTGAACGATTTAATCGAACACTTGCTGAGCGGTTATTTGGATATCAATACTCGAAGGAATTGATTCAAGATAAAAGATCTCGTGAATGGGTTGCAAGATTACCAAGTGTGATAGCAGCGTTAAATAATGAGATCACTCGAACAACCAACATGAAATCTATTAATGCAATTACAAAAAAAAATATACCTACACAACAACGTGATCTTTCAGCGCAACCATTATTAGGTAATATCACTGTCAGGTGAGCCCGGTGAACTTGAAGGTGGTAGAAAAAGAGCAACTAATCCTATTTGGAGTATTACGACGCACAAGATATCCACCGTGACAAGATCCTCAGGTAGACCCGCAATCTACAGACTGGATTCAACTGCTCCTCAACGTGGATTTGTACGTGAACAATTACAGATAATTCCCGATGACACACAATTACCACCCAAATCACTTAACTAGCACTGGTGCCAGCTCCTCTACGTCGGTTACACTCAAGACAGGTCAACATGATATTTTCTCGTGTATGACCAAGATTGTTATTTTTTCTATCTACAGTAAATTGTCTTGGATCATTTTTCAGATACCGCCATAACATTATACAATTACAACTTGCACAATGATTATTCTGTTGTTGTTTCAGCGCATTAATAAAATCAACATCAAGATCAAAGTCGCGTTTGTTTGTTTTTTTTGTCACCTTGTTTATAACCAGATAATTTTTTCTTATTATGTCGCTTTGACATTCGTCAATATCATCACTAGTCACTGACGAGTCCATGACGATTCGTCTCAATTGAGATATTTTTCTAACTCGAGACACTGCAAGATAAACTAGGTTCGACCATTCGATACGATCATCAACGATCCAAACAACTGTATCAGTAATAGTTAATCCCTGAGATGAATGAATCGTCATCGCGTATGCAAGCGTCCACGGGGATTTATTAGCACGTAGAGCATCTTCAACAACATCAACATCAACTGCAACAATATCATTCAACACAAGATTCTGTTTCCTTGACTCGGTGTGTCCTGGTATATCAACGTCAATATTTTGCCGTCGCGTATCTGCTGGTCGATAACATAACGGAACTGGCAACGTTGGAAACTTTTCTCGTTGTAACTGAAACAACTCCCGCTGAAGTGTATCACGAACTATCTTTCTACCTGCAACTATCAAATCGTTTGGTCTCCACGCGCGCAAAAAGTCTTTCATGGGTGTTTCTGAAATTATCTCGCGCATTACTTCGCACTGAATTTTATTCGGTTGTAGTCTGATTAATTTTTTTAATTCCTTCAACGTTGCATCAAGTGCTCTATGATCATCAGCCACTTCTTCGAAGTGGTCAACGAATTTTTTCAGCCAATCATGTGGAGATGGTCCAGCTACGGGTGGTGGTTGACCGTGATCGCCGCACATTATCACAGCAGTATTTCTTGTTAATAACCAATCAAGAAATGTTTTTAGTGTTTCTAGCGGTACATTGCATATTTCATCCCATATTATGATCCTTGAAATGTATTTCTCGCCCATCCTTAAAGATGTCCATGTATCACCCTTCTATCGGAAGAAGCTGTGATAAATACATGATTGTACTCCTCGTTGTTTCATTTCTCGCGCGAGACTGTGTGTAGGTAGGTGTTAGCACAATCATATCTGAATTCTGAAATAGTTCGATAGCTCGAGTGGTTTTACCAGAACCCCCAGGTCCGTTTAGATAAACTGTTTTGTGTCTAGTTATTGCATCGTATACCGATGGTGCAGAAGATATCTGATTATTTCTGCCTGACTTTATCAGGTAAATATATTTAACCGCAACATCCGCTGATTCGGAATAATCGAGTATATATTCCTTTTTCATTCTCCACGAACCCCACGATGCACAAGTGCCTATGCTTAATCTTTCTAACAGTATTGAATATTTTTTACTTATATAAAACGAATCAGTAGCGACTCTGACAGCGAGTGTAGAAACTTTATTTATCATCGATAATAGATTTATTGAAACGTACGCGAGCATCGACGATCTTAAATGAGTATTCTGAGATGACTCACCATCCATGTAGCTTACAATTGTACCTAGTTTAGTTCCATTTGACAAGAAAGCTATTTCTCAACTTATAAACGTATTTCTATTCGTTGTATCAGCGATTATAAAATATAACTCAGCATCATCCATAATCAATCTTGTACAATGTCGTCTGTGATCATATGCTCCTCCTTGGTAAACTTGCCGATTATTTTTCTACCAAGATCTTTTGTAATTTTATTCTCGTAATCGGTTTCATCCGAATACTCCTTTTGTTGTGGTAACCAAACTTCGGTTTGTTTCCGGTATGATATAATTGCTTCACTTACAATCAACCGTGTTAACATCGCACAATCAAGCATATACCGTAATAGTACTATTGGTGTCCACATTTTTTCTGAAAAATGTTTTCCAAACCAAACATAACAAATTGGATGAAGTCCTTTAGACATTTCGAATGACTCGATACGAGCGAATCCAGTCGGGTCAAAATCCGGTAATGGTCCATTTATCGATACTCGAGTCATTTCTTGCTTCGGATGACCGAATCTTTTAAAGTATACATAACAATCTCCGTATCCAAGAAAACTCCCGGGATAACACGCGACCATATCAACTGAAATAACATCTCTGTGATCGTATTTAGTATTCAACAATCCGCCGTGTCCATATTCGACACAACTGGATACTATGTCATCAAGAAAATCAAACCTAGTTGGTTTCCACGAATTTTTCTTTCTAGAAAAATGAGCCGCAACTGACGGAACAGTAAAACAGTTGCTCAATAGTTCGTCAGTATCATCAGTATATTGCAGTGCAAGATTTTTCATTTTCTCGTGAAGAAGATCTGTTCGATAAATAACGCCATTTGGTCTCACAAACTGATCAAATTTATTTTTTTCTTCCACGCAAGACTGAAATAACCATACTGACGAAGGATCGTTTTTACTTATTTCGTTAATAAAATCAAACATACCTCCATCAGAATTATCTGTGGTATAACATTTAACAGTTTGATCTCGTGGAAATATTGTTACTGCGTTAGTCCACGCGTGTGCATTATGATCAATAATTTCAATCGAAGCTCCTTTTGACCCATATTTTGATTCATACAAAATCTCTCCTGTTATCGTCGCTACGGTTATTGGAAATTTAAATCTTTTTCCTAACTCAGCGACATCTTTGATAGACGCACCGGTATCTTTAACCATTTCTCCCCACGTGTTTATTATTTTACGTCTTTTATCCGTTAGACCGTTTCCACGAGTCGAAACGGTAAAATGTTCTGTTACTCGTTCAGCTACACAGTTTATTTTTGAAAATTTCATCGGCGCCAGTTTATCAACGCTGGGTTTTTCATTTATCACATAGATTCCATAAATAACCGCTGTCACAGGATATGCTCGTTCATAATACGGTTTGTCAATACCTGTCAATAGACCTGGTTTGGAATCTTTACTTAGTACGACAATTTTTTTATTACCGTGGACAGGATCATATTTGTCACGGATAATCCAATCACCTGTTTCTGTCAACACGAGAAATTTTATACTGAAAAGATATTTGCGATTATCAAGATAGTTAATGATAATTGCTGCTCGTTTGTCGTTCATCATAGCGTCGATGATATCTTTGTTGCGTATAATCTTGAACGTTGACCAGACATGAGATGCACCATCTGTGTGAAATTCTTTCTTGGCGTCGTGAATTTAATTAATCAAACCTTTGTTTTTCGGATCAACCAGATCTTGCATCGGTAGGTTAGGAGATATTCTGTCGAGATTAAATTTATCTCCGCTCAGGGGCTTTATTCGGGATAATCTATCGAATTCGTTCATATTATATTTCAAGCAAATATTTAAATTAAAATATTATGTATACAATGTCTCAATGCAAATGGCTCATGGTTGGTTCATTGACTCATTGTAATAAATCCTGTAAAAAGGAATTCTGCGGACAACACATGCAAAACGTTCACCGTGGAAGCTTAGGACCAATACCATGTCTGCGATGTGATGCTTTAGTGCGAGGAAAAACACAGTTGTGTGCGTGTTGTGGTGGTAAACGATACAGAGAGCTTAAAAGATATTATGACAAAAAAATAACGTCAATAACAACGCTATAAAATCCGTGGAGGATTATCTAACTAAGTTTTCAGACAAATTATGATTTAAACAAATAATATTGTTGTATAATGGAGCAAAATAAGTTTATTCCATATCCTATAATAACAAACTACGAATCAAATATTGATGGTATGATCAGAAATTGTCAGAAGAAAGTACCAGTTGGTTGTTTTAATAATGATGGTTATCTATTGTTTACTGTTGGAAAGAAAACTTATCTCTGTCATCGTTTCACATACGAGTGTCACAAGGGGTTGATCAAAGACGGTCTTGTGATCGATCATATCAACGGGGTGAAAATTGACAATAGTTTATGTAATCTTCGAGCTGTTACACAGAGCGAGAATAATACACGTGGTAATACTGGGAGATGTAAAACAATTGCATAGTGGGCGGTAAAATCCACAAACATAGAAACTGGCGAAGAAATTATATTTCAATCAATGAACGCGGCTGCGAAATATTTTGATATTAATCCGCCTTCAGTACAATTTGCCGCGAAAAATATATATAAATCCACTCTTTCCAAGAAATATAAACAGAAAATCACCTTCCAATATTGTTAATGAGATAACTATCATCACTACCTTAAATTGTGTATATTTTTTGGGGGGACCCAGTATTGTATAATCGTATACTACTTATTTTTCGAATATGCGAAAGGGAGATAATTCTGTAATATAGATTTCTTCGTAGATTTCCGATTTTTATGGTCGTAATTGTTAATTAATCATCTACGTCGTAAGGTGGCGCTCACCAGATAATATGTACTTTTGAGAGAGTGACGTATGTAAGGTGAAGTAGTTCGCATTTAAAACATGCACAGTGGAGAGAATGTTTGCATACCTCTATGCTACATTAATGTAATGTGGATGATATTTCTTTTGGATATTGTACTTTTGGAAATTTTACATGATTTAAGCACACTGCTAACTAAAATGACTGCTCCCTTGTGCTAAAAAATCAGTCTGAATTAGTCTAAAGTACACTATACATAGCAGCTATTAAAATAGGGAAAATGAATTTTGCCAGACTAGACAATACCAGCTTCTGAAAGTGCAATGAATGAATTACCAAATACATAAAATGTAAAAAAAGTTATCGGCTGTTTTTTATACAATTGACCTCTGAAGTTCAGGAAGTGAAAATGACCAAGTAGAGCTAGCACTTTTTTGAAAGGTGCACATTTGAAGTAAGTCCAAGCTGTATACTCTATAACCCATAGTACACCCATCAATCATACACCAAAATAAAGGGAATTAAAGGTTCTTTGCAATATACCTAAGATATACAAGGTCTTTTTTAAATAGCCAGTATAACCAGTGAGGAAAGCCGGGGACATTCTTTTTCTTTAAATTCCTATCCCTATGCAAAATGCGAAACTGTATAGCGCCACAGAAAATCACCTTCCAATATTGTTAATGAGATAAACTATCATCACTACCTTAAATTGTGTATATTTTTTGGGGGGACCCAGTATTGTATAATCGTATACTACTTATTTTTCGAATATGCGAAAGGGAGATAATTCTGTAATATAGATTTCTTCGTATATTTCCGATTTTTATGGTCGTAATTGTTAATTAATCATCTACGTCGTAATTAATATCAATAATTATACCAAAGAAAGATATTTATGGTTTCTAGCTTACAAAATAGAAAAATAAACATGTTTCACATCGTACAATATAGCGAGTTATTTTTAGATCTGTTATAAGAAATCGAGGCAAAACACGCTGTTTGTAATGCAGATATTTACAATCTGTTCAGAAATACAGAAATATTTAAACCGATCTGTAGGTGGTAAATCGTTTGATGGTGCAGTGGTAGTATGTAAACATTTTTTATCAAGACAGAACACGCTGTTAGTGCAAGATATTTACAATCTGTTACGAGAAATCTTGGCAGAACACGCTGCTCTCATTTACATATTCAGAAACCGCTGTTTTAATGCAGAAATATTTACAATCTATTCAGAAACCGCTGTTTTAATACAGAAATTTACAATCTATTCAGAAACCGCTGTTTTGATGCAGAAATATTTAAACCGAACTTGTAGCTATATAATAACCTTTGAAACACATATTGTTAGATGATTCGATAGCTCAGTTGATAACGCTTCTGGCCGTGATGCTCACGGACCCAGGATCGAATCCCATGACTGACAACTGGTCGGTGCTTACGCATATTAGCTATTTTTATAATTAATTGGGGCACCGCCAGCCCCCCTCCGCTCAACAGAACCCTCCAACCACACGTCACTGGTGGTTGATACATGTTTTGTATCACGCACGGGCTGATTATTGGGGTGTGTGTGTTCTGTTGAGCGTAGAAAATGGCCTCATATATGTTTGTGCCGTCCTTAATTAAGATTTCATTCACTGTATATATTATATTTCATTCATTCATTCCATATATTTCATTTCAAACTTACTGAACTTGCTAAAACACTCGAATAGAGTTTCATTTCATTTATATATGTTTGTGCCGTCCTTAATTAAGATTGTCATTCATTCATGTCATTTACATATGTTTGTGCTGTCCTCCCTCTTGGGTCTCTAGATCGTTGTTTGACGGGTTAGGGGCTCTCATGGGGGTAGTGTTTCTTGTGCCCGTTGAACTTGGTAGAATGCGGTGGCAAGCTAAGAGTTCTGGGTTGTGCCGTCCTTAATTAAGATTGTCATTCATTCATTGCATACTTACAGAACTTTCTAAAACACCCGAATAGAGGTTCAATCATTCATTGTATACGTTGTGCTGTGCCCCTTCCTGAACTTGCTAAAAGACTCGAATAGGGGTTCATTGGGGAAATATTTTATTTTATTTTAAATATATATATATACTAAATAATGAACTACGAAAATATTAATGATGTAATTGTTGCTATTAAAAAATTGGAAAAAGATGGAATTAATATATCCGATGAACTAAATCCTGAAAAACTAATTTCTGATTTTGAAATTTTACAAGAACGTTAAAACCAAGGAATACACACACTATCATCTGAATACAAGTTCATGAAACGGATTCAGGCGGCGATGTTTCAGTCGCTAGCTACTCTAGAAGATGATCAAGTTAAGGAATTCGTTCCTCTCTCTGCCGCAGTAGAAAAAATTAGATTAGAGTTATCCCACGAATACGAGGCAAAGAAAACGATTAGTACTCGTATAAGACAATTAAGAAAAATTATGTTAGCGAGTAACCTCGTTGGTGAAACGATCCAAAGTAACCTTGTTGGTGAAGTAGTACACAATAATTCTGGTGAAAATGAAAATGAAAGTTTCGGTAACTGGGGTCCCTGTCAACGCTGACCGTGTGTAATATTATCATAGATCTTTGATCTTAATATTTTATTTATTCTGAAATGATATTTATTCTGAAATTATATTTATTCTGAAATATTATATATTGATTCTGAAATATTTTATTTATTTTGAAATATTTTATTTATTTTGAAATATTTTATTTATTCTGAAATATTTCAACATTTTTAGTCAAATTTGTTATTTTTTTAAGCTATTTTAGTCGATTTGTCAAGGAAAATTGATGAATTTTCCAATATCATTCGGGTCAAACCTCAAGTGGTTCTCTAATTGATTTATCGATAAATCGCCAAAAAATCAGTAAAATTAGCTCAAAATATGAGATTTTTCATGCGATTTTTGTTAATTTTTCTGGTAATTTTCGAAAAAATGAGGATTTTTAACGATTTATCGAGAAATCAATTAGAGAACCGCTTGAGGTTTGACCTGACGAAAAACTGTAATTTGACAAATCGATTAAAAATAACAAATTTGACTAAAAGTGTTGGAATATTTCTGATAAAACAAAATAAAAACATTTCTGATAAAATAAAATAAAATATTTCTGATAAAATAAAATAAAATGTTTCTGATAAAATAAAATATTTCTGATCAAAGATCTATGATCAAAAATCATTACGATAAAAGTCTTTAAGATTTCACATGTAGATTGACAATCAATTCCTCCCCACGCAGGTCAATTAATCGTCCTATGCGGTCTGTGAGTTTGAAATGTATTCGTGACAAATACTGATTATGTGTACGTAGATAAACAGGATTGGTTGGTACTTGCACGATCAAATCCCCAGGGGGAACTTGTGGTGTGAACGTGTATAGGATGTATCCTTGTTGAGCCTGATTTCATTTTCCAAGATCTATTTGATAACTGCCTTCGATTACGTCACAAACTAGATTAACCGCGATTGTCGATGTTATATTAACGATTCCCGGAGATACATATCTGCCGCCGCCGTGTGGAACATTATTATATCTAAGAACAGTTGCTGGTGGGGCTATTTTTCTCCACGCAGCTAGTATTTCAGGAAAGTTTTTGTTGATCATATCGTTGAGATTTTTCTTTATTTGTTCGGTTGCAAGTGCTGGTATTACAAACGTCGGTAATTGTTGCTCGGTTATTTTAAAATAATCAAGATATACATAATACGATGATCCTCTTTCTCCATAACGTTTATAATACTCTTCATTAATTACCGAGTCACGAATTTCTCGATTAATATGTTCGATATCGTCCACAATTTGATTTACATGATGAGTTGTTTCGATAATTTGTTGTTTTAGGTCATCAGAATAATACTGCGTAATACCTGCAAATAAATTTCTTAATTTATCAAATGCGCGTGTAAGTTCAGGAGTAATTATACCTGAAAGAAAATTAAGATATTCTTCTTGGACAACCAGATGAGTCGTCGGTGTTGCGAACTTAAATAGTTTATAAAAAAATCTTAATGATGTGCCATATTCAGTCAAAAAATAATCATTGGAAAGGTTTTCTCTGTATTCTGGAGTTGTTATAAACTTGGCATCGTCAGTGAGAAATTCAATTAATTTTGGTTCTGGTGGTCCTTCATGCACTGGCGCAATATCCGGCCAACCTAGCACGGATCTTATCGTGGACTGATAAATATCCACGACGTAATCAGGCGAGTTTATTTCAATTGCAGAAGATAGCGTCGGCTCATGAACATTAATTGATATTTTTGCTTCTTTTCCTGTTATTGATTTTATTCTACGCGCAAATTCATCATTGATTTGTTCGATCTCATAACTGCCAGTTGGTATTCCAACAACAACCCAGTCAGGTGTTCCATCGGGTTTGTTTTATTAGCAAATACAAGTGAATTATTTGCTGGTGTACCATTAAATGATCTCGATCTGATATTTGGCCTACTATGGTATACTCGTAATTGCGCTAGTGCAATTTCATTTGCGCGAATTGCAGTTGGAAAATTGATGTTAAATTCAGGATTAATCGAGCTTACCGAGATCATCGTGGTCTTGTGCGGGGTTGTGTTCGTCACGATCTGCTGAAGTAATTCCGTCATTATTAATACTCGTACCTTTAATACCAGCGCAGTTGTATATTTTAATCATCTCTGAAAACTCAAAATCGGATATAATTCCATCACTGAGACTCGCTGATAACAATGAAGATAACTTCGAGTATGCGACAGTTGCTATGTGTAATTTTATCATGTAATCGGATAATTTTTCATTCGTGCAAGTACATTTTTTTTTTTTGCAATGATATTGAGCACACCTGCAATCGTTGTTGCAGCTGAAATACAAATAGTCACAGCTACTGGTGCCATCATTGTTACCGCGGATAATATTATTCCAGCTCCAGCAACAACAGCGGATACTGAATAAACAACAACGTCAATGATAACTAATCGTCGTTGATACTTTTTTATTTTTACTGTATATTGTTTTACTCGATCTTTCAACGCTGCCTGCCATTCATGCGTTTGATTGTACCTAAATTTTTGAACGTCGATTGAGGTACTCATTACATTTTATGCAGTAACCAATTGAGGTGTTTCAGCTACAAATTCCAAACACCACCAGAAAGATGTTGCGGTTAATTTCTTATCAGCTGCTTCCAGAATAAATATTTCCTCGTTTCCGCTATTTAATATAACAGATACAACCCCGGAAAACTTATCAGTTGAATGACGCCATGGATACGTTGTAAATATTTCAAATTTTGCAGCACTAAACACAGACAGCCTGTACACGCCAGTGACTGTTGCAGTATATTTGATAGTTTTATTTTCTTGCGACCATGTTGCAAATCCCGATGATACTGTGTATACGATGTTGGTAATATTTCCGGGAGTAACCCCGCCGGGATTTTTAATCAAACTGGTTTTATTAACGATCTCAGGAATCCCCGCTACGACATCTTCGAGTGTTTTTTTAGCTGTGTCTAGGTTAGTTTTGATATCAACGAGTTTTATGTCAATGGCGTGCGGAGTACCAAAAAATACCTCTGCGGTTTCATTAATTTTTCTAAAATTTCTGCGAAGATTTGTGAACGCGTGTACGTGAATGTCATACTCGGCCCGCAACGTGGATAATTTATCATCTACGGTGTTGTAGTTGACGTCAACGTATTTTTTGTTGCTGCATCTTCGTCGGATGTTGGATCTCTCAAAACTACTGTCTTATTTCCTTTCATGCTGAGTTCTCCCGTCATTGTGTCACCGGTATTTTTCACGCGATTAGCAACACTTGCTGTAATTTGATCTCTGATGGTTGTAAACGATATACTTGAATCCCTGATTCTGTCGCTGTCAGTAAACACAGGTATATTATCCGTGACCGCACCAAGTACTCGTCGAATTATATCATTCCATTTGATATTGCTGGTTTTTAGTTTTCCGTATCGGTCCTGAAAAATAACAACCTCATCTGGGTCAACTCCAGCCAGGTTCATAATATCAGCGAGTTCACCTTTAGTCGCGTACTTCGACAGATCAATGTCATCGGACTTTTCTTAACCGTAGAAGAAGATCTTCTTCCATAAATATCAACCATTATATAAGATCTAAGATTTGTTTAAAACTAAGCGGTTGCTTGTATAATTATGCACGACCTTATGTGGCGGTTTGGATGATTTTGATATAGCGTTAAGTACATTAATTACTTCACGGCCGCATATTGGCGGATCTGTCATTGTTTGTGTTGGTAGCGTTGAATACCAAACTTGCGCGTGAAGTGGTGCAACATACTTGATAAACTCACGCGGTGGAGCTAACCCGTATGAATCAAAATAAACGATTCCACGTGGATCAACCGCGTATGATACCCAATGAGTACCAGGTCCTGAATTAGAGTCAAGATTAATAATACCTGTTTCGAGTTTGTTCGGTTGTTTCGATAATTGATCTCGCATAAAAACACCTTTGAAGTTTTTTATTTTTAATCGCTTAGCAGCATCAAGTAAATCAAAATTTGATGCTGGAGCATCTAACGAAGTGATCCTGGAAGCCTCAGACCTCTTCCCCAACGAGATCCCGGTAATCTTAGGCCGCGTCCCTTTTTTTATATCCATTTCCTGTTGCTTTCTTTAGAGCCATTCCAGCAGCTGTTCCAACAGCACCTAACGCGGCTGCTTTTGATACGGCTGGAGCGGCAGCAGTTATTAACGCTGGAATAGCCTCAAGAAGTGGAAAAATTTCACCTGTTTTGACCGGGTCTTTAACCTCACCCGCAGAGAGATTAAGTTTGACGCCTGTTTTTGATTGTTTAGCACCGTTGAAATGTTTAAGCTGGCGTTCCGATAATGATAGTTTATTTTGACTACCCGTGATCTGATCTCGCTTTAGTGATATTTTATTTCCGCAGTTTTTTGCTGAATTTGATTGAAGGTTTTTAATCTGACCAGGAGTCAGACTGACACTAACGTGATGATATGGCATTTTATGATAAATACTTGCCACGCTCCAAATAATGATTAAAGATTTTCCACTGGTGCATCAACGACTCTCATTCGACCACTACCACCTTCAAGCAACATGGCTTTATCGCTGAGTATAACCGCGATTGCTCTATAATCAGCACCACCTGTATTTAACATTGCTTTAAGATGTATATCAACGACAGATTGTTTTGATAGATCAAGATGCTCCAGTGAAAAATAATAAATCGGATACAAAGTTCTGAAATCATACTGTGATATTTGCAACCCAGTATCTACATTTTGATCACGTCCCATGAATGACATCGAACGATGATATGCACGTCCTATATGATTTTGTTCATAATTTAGTTGTATGTTCTCTGTTGGTTCTTGTTGTTCGTTTATCCGTAAGGAAATATCTGTGATACCTAGTTTATCAAATATCATATGAGAGTGAGTTTGTGAGTTTAAACGATCATGGCGCTGAAACGTAATAAAAATATGCCGTGGTGCAGAAACACCTTGTTGTGATGCTATATGCCATGTAAACTGACCGTTAACGTCAGTTTGCATACTATCCGTGCTTGTTGTTAACCATGACAACAAGGATTTACCACCTGTGTCCATGAAACAAATCAACTTTTGTTCTTCTGCTATCGTTGGAGTCAGTACCGGCATCCACAACGATAGTTTCGATAATACTACTTTATCAGCATCACCAGGAGGTCTCCATAGAGCATCGTTATCATCACCCTTTCTTACAAAAACAACCGTGTGTCTAGCTCCAAAAATAACCTTTCTAATATTCCTACAAAATCCAAAAATATGCGATAGTGGAATTGTACATGAAAAACTTCTATTGGCTCCTATCAACATATTTCTACGCGTTGCAAATCCCAAGTTGAAATTTGGGTTAGCACCATGAACCACTGGCCACACATCAGCATCATTGTTATCGGCATTGTTTCTTGGTCGTCTTATATTATACTGATCGCTTTCAGGGTTATCAGAATTATCTTTCACAAACATCATTGTGGGACCTGCTGATCTTGTATAATCATCAGAATATCTTGCTAGACCAATTATTGTTGTAGCAACGTCGACATCTTTCTGAATTGATTCAATAATTTTTCCATCAATCATATATGTGGCGCTATCAAATAATGCCATGATCCCGTTGTTGACAAAACCAACTTTTATTGCATCTCCGTAATTAGTATTATCCGTTTTTATAATTGTACCTTCTACCTCAATAAAAGCGTCAGCGGGTAGAAAATATCTACTTGTGTCATGAACTTGTCGTTTAATTCTTCCACGTTGATCTGGTGTTCGTGCGTCATAAGAATAAAACTGATAATCACGTACCGATTCATCTTTAATGACAGGTGCTTTCATGTCAAATGCTGTGTCGGACATGCGCTTGAACATTTTATTATAATTATTTTCGTCTAACACGTTGATTACCGCGTTCGGGAAATTCCACTTCCTGATATTAAACTTGAAATATTATTTCCCGATTCACCGAGTCCTTGATCTGCTAACGCTGCTAGTTTTTGATTTGCAGCTTGATTTATTATTTTACTTACGTCTGCGGGCATAATTTCAGTACTTGGTAATTTTACTGGTTGCTGTTTTCGTCTTATTAATCGTGCTAGTCTATCTTCGATCGCCGAGGACGCTTTACCAGCAACATTGACAATTGCTGCAGGAGCTTTTTCACGAACAAATATCAATAGCTTTCATCGATAATTGTTTTGCAACAGGTGCTACTTTTGGAGCTATCCTTGTAAATAATCCCTGAATAACATCACCAAGTCCATCTCCGTAAATTGCTCTATAGATTGGTAATCGTGAGTTTACCGCTCTGACCTGTACGGATTTACGATGATTATTGTGTACGATCATCTTATTTTATTTACCATTTATCTAATCGCGGTGACTAATCAACGAGCTCATCAATAAGTTCTCGGTAAACGCCAATATTCATGATACCACCTTGAAATAATCGCCGACAAATATCAGCTGCTTCACTGGTTATTTCTGGTGAATTATTTCCGGCACGTTTCCCCCCTATGGAACTTCTAACCGTGACACATCACTGAGAATATTATTAGGACAAACAAAATTATTTCCCAGACCAATCCCCGTTGCTCCTTCTTTTGTCGTTTTCTTAAATAGTCTTAAGGGTGATTTTGTTTCTTTTACTTTTTCAAGTAGCTTCTCAGACCTCTCAATTGCCGACATCAGCCTCTGCTGCGGTGAAGAAGATTGTTGTTGTTCTATTTGTTGCAGAGGTGAAGGAAGTTGATATGAAGGTTCCTGCTGGGAGAGTTGTTCTTGTTCTAGTTGTTCCAGTCTCTCTCTATAAAGTCTTCTTACTTCTTCATCAAGACTTTTGTATTCTGGACCTCTAGCTTGTTTTTTGTTTCTATATACGCGATACATCCATTTAATAAGATTATCATTACTTACTTTTTTATGGGTTTTTTTAAAAAATATTAGATTTATTAAATATACCAAATAATATGATTTCGGGTAATTTTTCTCTTTTAGTATTTCTAATATATTCAACAAACCCTTCGTTAAATTTTGCAATCAATTCTGCGTTTTCTCCTATTGGTTTGGGTTCAAATGCAAGTTCTTTTCTCACGTCGGCGACTTCAGTACGAAGTTTTCCAATATCTTCAAGTATTTCTTCATCGACAGGTGGATGTTGAGCTGCAGCTATATCAGTTGGAAGATCTCGTAAAATCTTTTTTGTTTGTTTGGTTCTTTTTGCTATTTTTTCAGTCTGCGCTGCAGTTTGTTCTAATACTGGAAAAATACCCTTTTGTCTCTTCTCATCTTCCTCCTCAATATTTCCCCATATAGTTTTTTCAACAGCCGCTGCAGCTTTCTTAGTAGCTGCAGTGACGGGTTTAAATAGTTTTTCAGTGTCTTCTTCGTACTCAACTTGTGCTTCCTGCTGCGCTTTAAGTTTTTTTCTGAATGAATCTCTAACAGGAAGAAATTTTTTGATTGCTTCTAATCGTTCTCGAGCTATCCTTGCAGTATGAGATTCCGGATGTACCATTTTATTATAACATAATGATTTAATTATAGCAGCAGAGGGGGCATGCCCTCAAGTTGGTTCGTTTTTTGTAATATACTCGCCATCGCGGAGAAATAACCTAGGGACTCTAGGGACTCTTTGAGAGCAGCAGCCTCGGTAGTTAGTTATTTTGATTTTTAAGGTTATTAATCCTTTTTTTAGGAAGACTTATTTCGGTTTTTGGAAGCTTCCAAAGTCGGTCTGTTCGCCCCCTCTGCTGCTGAAGTTATTTGAGCAAATCCAGTAGCATCATCAGGTTTATCGATGCTGTCCATGGGCAGTTCTCCGTTGATCGCAACTTTGGCCATCTGATTAGTGGGATGCCCAAATCAAGCAAACAATGGAGTACATTCATTAAACCTGAGAAAGCTTCCAGGATACTAAGCAAATATGTCAGCGACGATAACATTCTCAGCGTCGTACCAAGTATTCCACAGACCGCAATACGAGAACTCAATACATGACCAGCGAATGTCCTCGATAAATTCCTAAGTTGCAAGCCACGAGTTTCATCGACGGGCGATCTCCAAGGCCACCGTGATATTATGGTACATCCGTTGATCAACTCTTCGATGTCAGTGCCGCTCTTTGCGTATTTTGTATGCGGTCTCTGTCATCTGATTGTGTAACCATTTGTCAGAGTAGAACACGGTAACATAAACTGATCGTACCATCCACTGACGTCACTGCAAAACAACCATACCATCACTGGATCGCGATTTCCAATCTCTGTATTTATATCAAATATGTCACCACCAATGGCATTGCTGTCCAATGTACCAAACAACGTTACAGTGCAGTTCTAGGAAACTTTAATGCGGACTCCAACCATGCATGTGAGTTATGATCGACGATAACCATCACGGCACCTCTGCACGTATATCTTTCTGACTCGTACATTGTCTCACCAGTCACAGTTTTCACCGCTATGGGAAACCTCAGCGCAGTCTCCAACGCAGCTATGTCTCTGATGTGAGCGCCCCACTCATAAATACCTGCTTCCCATCCGTGGATTACCTGATCAAGTGCAGACACCAGTCTTTTCCACTGCGCATCCCAACACGCGATGCAGCACAATTCATCACACAAGATCAGCCATGTGTGGTCGTGTTAATCGATGGAACGCATAGATCTCTACGTTCACGTGATACACTCGTATATAAAATGGCCGGTCAGTTCCCACCAACATTCTCGGCTTAGAATTCTTCGTAAGTATATCGACACCACCTCGCTGATGTGATTCTCTGATAGGCGTTTAATTATCAGTCATCATCACAATGATCTCTCCATACTCGTCGATGATCACGTTGACGAACTTGAATCAGAGCACATACTCCGAAATGAATTGCGTCGATGATCATACCAGCGGCATTATCGTTCATCATAGCATTGACTAACATGCCTTAGAAAAAACATAACGTATGTATGCTTTATGATGAAAGTCATCATGTACTGAAAATATATCCATGCTTTATGATGAAAGTCTACATGTATTGACAATATATCTATACTTTTGATGAAAGTCATCATGTATTGTAAATATATCCATACTTTTGATGAAAATCTTCATGTACTGACAATATATCCATGCTTTATGATGACAGTCATCATGTATTGACAATATATCCATGCTTTATGATGAAAATCTTCATGTACTGAAAATATATCCATACTTTTGATGAAAGTCTTCATGTACTGACAATATATCCATGCTTTATGATGACAGTCATCATGTATTGACAATATATCCATGCTTTAAGATGATAGTCATCATGTATTGAAAATATATCCATACTTTTGATGAAAATCTTCATGTACTGACAATATATCTATGCTTTATGATGACAGTCATCATGTATTGACAATATATCCATGCTTTATGATGAAAATCTTCATGTACTGACAATATATCCATACTTTTGATGAAAGTCTTCATGTACTGACAATATATCCATGCTTTATGATGACAGTCATCATGTATTGACAATATATCCATGCTTTAAGATGATAGTCATCATGTATTGAAAATATATCCATACTTTTGATGAAAATCTTCATGTACTGACAATATATCTATGCTTTATGATGACAGTCATCATGTATTGACAATATATCCATGCTTTATGATGAAAATCTTCATGTACTGAAAATATATCCATACTTTTGATGAAAGTCTTCATGTACTGACAATATATCCATGCTTTATGATGACAGTCATCATGTATTGACAATATATCCATACTTTTTGATGAAAGTCATCATGTATTGAAAATATATCCATACTTTTTGATGAAAGTCTCCATGTACTGACAATATATCCATGCTTTATGATGACAGTCATCATGTATTGACAATATATCCATGCTTTTTGATGAAAGTGATCATGTACTGACAATATATCCATACTTTAAGATGACAGTGATCATGTATTATCAATATATATATATATGCTTTATGATGACAGTCATCATGTATTGACAATATATCCATGTTTTTTGATGAAAGTCTTCATGTACTGACAATATATCCATGCTTTATGATGACAGTCATCATGTACTGACAATATATCCATGCTTTATGATGACAGTCATCATGTATTGACAATATATCCATGCTTTTTTATGAAAGTCATCATGTATTGACAATATATCCATACTTTAAGATGACTGTGATCATTTATTTTCAATATATTGATGCTTTTTGATGAAAGTCTTCATGTACTGACAATATATCCATACTTTTGATGAAAGTCTTCATGTACTGACAATATATCCATGCTTTATGATGACAGTCATCATGTATTATCAATATATCCATGCTGTATGATGAAAGTCTTCATGTATTGTCAATATATCCATACTTTTGAAGAAAGTCTTCATGTACTGACAATAGATCCATGCTTTATGATGAAAGTCTTCATGTATTGTCAATATATCCATGCTGTATGATGAAAGTCTTCATGTATTGTCAATATATTAATGCTGTATGACGATGGTCTTCATGTACTGACAATATATCCATATAGCCATACTTTTGAAGAAAGTCTTCATGTACTGACAATAGATCCATACTTTTGATGAAAGTCATCATGTATTATCAATATATGCATGATGTATGATGAAAGTCTTCATGTACTGACAATATATCCATATATCCATACTTTTGAAGAAAGTCTTCATGTACTGACAATAGATCTATGCTTTATGATGAAAGTCTTCATGTACTGACAATATATCCATGCTGTATGATGAAAGTCTTCATGTATTGTCAATATATTAATGCTGTATGACGATGGTCTTCATGTACTGACAATATATCCATATATCCATACTTTTGAAGAAAGTCTTCATGTACTGACAATAGATCCATATAGCCATACTTTTGAAGAAAGTCTTCATGTACTGACAATAGATCCATACTTTTGATGAAAGTCATCATGTATTATCAATATATCCATGCTGTATGATGAAAGTCTTCATGTACTGACAATATATCCATATATCCATACTTTTGAAGAAAGTCTTCATGTACTGACAATATATCCATATATCCATACTTTTGAAGAAAGTCTTCATGTACTGACAATGAGTGGCATCACTCAGGTTGGTGTCACCCAGTGCGGTAGCTTATGGTGTCACCCCCATGGTCCTCCTTCTGTGACAGACCATACAGAATCCTTAGTAATGTTATTTTGGTGTCACCCCCTCTGATGGTGTCACCCGGTGCAGTCCGCACCCCCCGCATCCCCCTAGCGACGCTACTGCTGTGCCTGCTAGTCATGTATTTAACTATGATTGGTTATCCGCTTATGAAATCCGACTAGACCGAGCAGTGTGTGCTCTGTAAAATTTGCAATTTTTCATTTTGGTGTCACCCCTCTGAGATGGTGTCACCCGGTGCGGTCCACACACCCCTAGCGACGCCACTGCTGACAATAGATCCATACTTTTGAAGAATGTCTTCATGTACTGACAATAGATCCATACTTTTGATGAGTCTTCATGTACTGACACTATATCCATGCTTTATGATGAAAGTCTTCATGTATTGTCAATATATCAATGCTGTATGATGAAGGTCTTCATGTACTGACAATATATCCATGCTTTAAGATGAAAGTCATAATGTATTTAAAATAAACCATGCTGTCACAGATTGTAGGCAAAGAGGTAAGGAATTCAAATGATGGGCTTGTACACAACTTTATCCCAGACTCTTGTCAACTGAAAAATCCCAAAGGATGTCTGGTAAATCCAGATCCCACTTATATAAACAAATTTAGCATCTTAACTTCCCTATATTGTGAATGCAACAAATCTACATGTACATGTAATTATTCCTCTAGCAGAAAAGATGTCAACACAATCAGCATTTATACCAGGAATAAGCAGACTGTAAGTAGTGTAAATAATAAATTAAACAGGACTAAGAATCAACCTAAACATGAGAATGGGTCTAAAGATAGCAAAAACGATAAAAATGACAGCAATACAAGCAATGTAAATGTATCTAGAAATAGTTATGTCTCCTTAAGTGCCCAAAATAGTCACTGCAATGCTGTTAATATTACAGTTATGAATTTATGAATTTCAACAAAAGGTGTCAATATAGGTCACATAAATATTCAAATAAAAGGGAAAATAGATCAAGTTAAACTCATGTTAACCTCTCCAGACAACAATGTACATTTGCTTGGCATATCAGAAACAAAACTGACTGAAAGTCAAACTGATAATTTTCAATGCATTGATGGATATGACACATCTATTCACATAGACAGAAAGTCAGGCGGTAGGGGACTCGTAGCATATGTCAAAAATGGTACAATTTACAAAGGAAGGATGGTTCTTTAAAATGTTGAATGAATATGGATTCAGATCACTCCAGAAGAAGCCAAACCATATCTAGTGGGTTTCATGTATAGGCATCCATCCTCAAATATTAACTGGAATGAAGATTTTGAATTTCAAATAAAGTTATAAATGAAGAGAATGTATTTTACATATGAGCTGACATAAATAGGGACCTCCTAAATGAACAAATAAACAATGGTTGGAATTTTTTTGAATTATTAGGGAAGGGTAACATCAAATAATTCAAAAAAACACTTATAGATCATATATACACAACTACTAAAGAAAATGTTTAAAGAATTTCTCTTCCAAAAATTGATTTAAGTGATCATTTTGTAATTTTACTCAAAAGATAATACAATAACAGTGTGGGAGAAAAGACTGTTCATAAATCTATCACATACAGTCCCTTTAACACTTTCAATAATGAAAATTTCTTAAAGGATTTAGAGCTAATCCCCTGGGATACTATCATAGTTTTTGATGATACTGGAGATATTTCAAGCACTTGGCCTCATCTGTTTTTTGAAGTTGTTAATAAACATGCATCTTTGAAGATACACTGAGTTAAGTATGATCATCAATCTGGCTCGGTCACCACAGAAATTTTAGATACTATGAAGAGATGAGACCACTTGAAATTTGTTGGTGATGAAGATGAGTACAAAATCTGGAGAAATAAAGTAAGCAAAATGATTATACAAGCCATGAGAAACCACCACCAAAAAATTCTTGATGACAAAAAAACCCCACTAAAAATATCGAAATTTTTTAAGGAGTTTGAAACAGGAAAGTACAAAAATAAGACAGATATATCATCCCTAATTAATGATGGAAACAATGTCTGTGATTATATGACATTGCAAATATTTTCAATTAATTCTTTGTAAACACTGCCTCCAAGATTACAGAACAAAAGTTAGACTCCAATCATTCAGAACTAAAATGTTTTTGTTCCACACAACTTCGAAAAGGATATTAAATTTGAATTCCCAGAAATAACTTCCTAGTTTGTTTTGAATTACCTCAAAGGTATTGATGTTTCTAAATGTACAGGACTTGACATGATAGGTCCAAGACGTCTTAAGGCAGCTACATTAGCCATTGCTGATAGTATTAACTTTCATTCTATCACAGTTTGAGAACAAGTCAATTTCCCCAATCTTGGCAAACTGCCAAAGTAACACCACTACATAAAGCTGGATCAAAAGAGGACATGAATAACTAGACCAATATCAATTCTTTCATGCCTTTCCAAATTACTAGAAAATTATGTACACTATTCTTTTATGAACTGTCTCAATGATCACAATCTACTTCATGAAAATCAATCTGGCTTTTGAAAAGATCATTCTTGTGAAATTGCACTTATCTTTATGACTGACAAGTGGCCGAAAGCCTTAGATGAAGAAAAGTTAGTTGGTACCATAATGATTGATTTCAAAAGTCTTTTGACTTAGTAGATCAAAAAATTCTTCATGTAAAGTTAAAAATCTATTAATATAGTGAAGGTACTCTTAAGTGGCTCACATCCTACTTGATTCAACAGGTAATATTAAATGGACACCTAATTAAAACTAAAATGATAAGTTGTGGAGTGCCACAAGGTTCTATCCTGGGGCCCTAGTTATTTGTTTTGTTCATAAATGACCTACCCCCAAAAATAGGAGATGCAGTGCATCAACTGACATGTATGCTGATGAAACTATTTTGTTTGATGTTCAAAGCAACCAAGCTTAAATTGAAATAAACCTTCAAATTGCTGTCAACAGACTTCAAAATTGGTGCAAGGAAAATGGTATGATCATGAAAACGGACAATACAAAAGTCTTCTTAATAACTACATAGCGGAATGCAAACTGATATGCTACATGTTCTCTATGATAACACTAATCTAAAAATGATGTGCTTATATAGAATTCTTTGAATATTTGTAGATAATAACTTGCAGTGGTCTCATCATATAAATTATATGTCCAAGAAAATAAACTCTTACCTTTGACTCCTAAAGAATATAGAGGCCTTCATTGCAATACATTACACAGTTACGTTTTACAAAAGTTACAATCAACCACATCTTGAGAACTGTAATACAATTTGGGGAAACACAACTGCTACAAATGTGAGAAAAATTTCCAGACTCCAGGAAAGGTCATGTAAAATAATTCTTGATCAGCAAACAGAAAATGTTCAAACTGCAATACTTACATTCAAAGTATTACCATTACAAGAAAGAGTATTTTTTAGAAAGGCCAAAAATAATGTATAAAGTTTGTACAAAATCTGCCCCCACTTACCTAAACACCATTTTCCAAGCAAGAGATAATCTACTGGTACCCCAAATCAAAGATCAATAAAAGGGCAAAATTTCAAATACCCGAGCAAAAAAAGAAGCTATTAAAAAATGGCTTTCAATTTTCAGGTGTACTAGTTTGGAATAATATTCCACATGATATTAAATCAGCTCCAAGCAAAGCTTCCTTCCACAATAGGTGTATTAGATAGATGAAATCATAAAAAAATGTTGTACTTATTAAAGTACATGTTACACCACCCACCTCCTGTGCTTCATTTTCATTCTGCAGCAATGTAGCATTTATACGAATAGTTTTTTTATATACTGTGTTTATGTGTATGCATGTGTGTGTATATGTGTGTGTTTGAACATAATATTAGCTTGTATCTTATATGCGCATAATATAGGGCCTCAAGGTAGATTAATTTCTCATTTGTAACTAATTGAGTCACCCTCTCAACATAGTCTTTATTATTATTATTACTATTGAGAATATATCCATGCTTTATGATGAAAGTCATCATGTACTGACAATATATCCATTCTTTATGATGAAAGTCATCATGTACTGACAATATATCCATGCTTTATGATGAAAGTCATCATGTACTGACAATATATCCATGCTTTATGATGAAAGTCTTTATGTATTGACAATATATCAATGTTTTATGATGAAAGTCTTTATGTATTGACAATATATCCATGCTTTATGATGAAAGTCTTCATGTATTGACAATATATCCATGCTTTATGATGAAAGTCTTGATGTATTGACAATATATCCATGTTTTATGTTGACAGTCTTCATGTATTGACAGTAGATCCATGTTTTATGTTGACAGTCTTCATGTATTGACAATAGATCCATGTTTTATGTTGACAGTCTTCATGTATTGACAATAGATCAATGCTTTATGATGAAAGTCATAATGTACTGACAATATATCCATGTTCGGATGGGGTATAAATTATGGATTTTCTATATATGTTTAGAAGAGAGCAAGTGAATGCCAAGTATTCACAAAGAAAAAAGACTGAAAGTGAAGAATTCATCTGTTGCATTTTATTGTCCTTACGTGATGATAATTAACTCTAAATACATAACAGCAGAAACAGCAAAAGTCTGAATTCATTTAAAATAGATAGCATATGTTAATTTCTTTACAAAAAAATTTGTTATGCAAGACTCCATCACTGCAATGGACAATAAATCCACAAACCTTTACCATAATAAAGCTAACATATATTTTGCTGTGCAGTCATGCTTAATTATTAAAAAATACAATAGTGGGTAGATAATTGCTATTTCTTTATTATTTAAAATGCAACACAAAATTTCCCTTTAAGAATACTTTGTTTGGCATTCAGAAGTAAATATAAAAAACAATAAATATTATGATCACAGATACAAATAAAACATTTTAGCCCCAAGTAGACACATACACACTTCTTTAGGAATATAACCATTATATAGTGTATAAATTAATCTGTATAACCTCTCCAGATCTGCAAGCACTAAAATTAAAATCCCATTTTTGGGCAAAAGTCAGCAAATGTTATGTCCGTGAAAAATGCCTGGTAAGACAACATGACTAATATGTAAGGCATTAAATAAAATGAAAATGATAACATCTTGAGATACAATATTTCTCTACTTTGCAGAGCTGCAGCTGAAATGTTTATCATTGTTCTATAATAAAAAATATATAGTCAGTTTATGTTATACACAGGATCTGGGCTTTTTGTAACCCAGTATGTTTAAATCAAGTCAGCATACAGGATTGATCTAACAAATCCTGTTATACAAGAAAATATTCCTCTTTATCAAGTTGATAGCCAGCACATTATATGTTTATATGGGCAGTAAACAAGAAGCATAATTTACATTTATATGGGCACTGAACAAGTAGCATAATTTACATTTATATGGACACTAGCATAATATATTTGTATGGGTACTAAACAAGTTGCATAATTTACATTTATATAGGCACTAAACAAGTAGCATAATTTACATTTATATGGACACTAAACAAGTTGCATAATTTACATTTATATGGGCACTAAACAAGTAGCATAATATACATTTATATGGGCACTAAACAAGTAGCATAATATACATTTATATGGGCACTAAACAAGTAGCATAATATACATTTATATGGGCACTAAACAAGTAGCATAATTTACATTTATATGGGCACTAAACAAGTAGCATAATATACATTTATATGGGCACTAAATAAGTTGCATAATTTACATTTATATGGGCCCTCAACAAGTAACATAATTTACATTTATATAGGCACTAAACAAGTAGCATAATATACATTTATATCGGCACTAGCATAATATATTTGTATGGGTACTAAATCTGTAGCATAATATACATTTATCTGGGCTATAAACAAGTCTCAAAATATACATTTATATGGACACAAAATAAGCAGCATAATATACATTTATGTGGCTACTAAACAAGTAGCATAATATACATTTCTTTGGGTACTAAATAGGTAGCATTATATACATTTTTATGGGCACTAGCTCAATATACATTTGTATGGTTACTAAATAAGTAGCATAATATACATTATTTATATTGGCACTAAAGAAGCAACATGATATTCATTTATGTGGCTACTAAACAAGTAGCATAATATACATTTATATGGGCACTATACAAGTGCATTAGGCACATAGATTGAGGCAACTTTTAAATACAGTATATATATATATATATATATATATATATATATATATATATATATATATATATATATATATAATATTGCATCAGTTAACTTTGTACAAGGACTTATACATACATATATACATGGAACTGGACTGCATGCAATCAAATGTCATTGCATTAAATGACTGTTCAAGATCTTGGTATTGATCATAATGAAAATAAAGGTAAATCATTGGAGATTGTATTTCTACACAATGCAGAAAGAAAGAAAGTATTGCATTGGATGTTCATAAATCCCTCCGGTACTTTATCAAAGCACTCTTCACTTGTGAGGTAGAATGATCACTCCTCAACTTTGATAATGCATTCAAGGCAAGTAGGGGAGCAATCGAAGATACATTTTATCTTGGTTACCATCAAGAACTATGCTGTATTAGATAGACGTCAGTAATCTAAAAAGATCTGACATTTGATTACTAGATTAAATCCTTCAACAATTTTAATAAAATGCTTCTCAGTCAAGTTTTCTTCCTCTCTGTGATGCAAATATCTACATATGAAATTAGGTTATCCAGTAATACAGTAAAAGAAACTTGTACAATCTGACCTACTTAAAAGCCCAGAGTACTCTCATATGCAATTATTGCCCTTAATATGTATGAGAAATTGATAAAACACCAGAATATAGAAAATGCTAACACAAAAATTACTGTCTAGGGGTTTTGCAATGAGCAGTGATGCTGTGTAAGTATCCAGAATGATTCATTCCTAGACATCCTTCAACACGGCCACTGATCGTGAGGAAAAGCAGAAAACAAATGATGACAATTATTGGAAAGATTATATAAAAATACTGTGCACTGAAACAGAGAAGTGTGATCCTGGCATATTATCTAAAATGCATATCATATAAGCCACACTGTGAAATCAAATCCCTATTTTCAATCAAAACGATCAGTAATAACTCTTAACAAGAAAACTACTGTTCGCTGAACCTGTAAATGGGGAATCACCCCTCCTTTGTATGTAACCTTTTATCTCCTAACATAATAATTGTATTTCAGCATTTTCTACTTCATAACTGTTGCTCTTATTCCTCCCTCTTAAAGTAAATGTTTGATGTAGTGGTAAAGACACTGGTTAGTCCTATTCCAGGGCCACTGTAAATAGAGATCAGGTCCTTCCCAGATTCAAAGCAAGATGCCCATTGGGCTTGTCATAAACATTTTTAATCAAAATGCCAGACAGAACCTCATGTGTACATATGCAATGTGGCAATTTTATTTTTAAACTGTTTACAGACATTGCTAAGTTATTAATATTCAGCCTCCTGCTCCTACTCCATTTGTAGATCCTTCACCGTTTTGAAGAAAATCTGCTTTTTTGAAAATCTATCAGGTTTGTGTACAAAGTAAAGCACATAGCCTATGAATGGAAAAACAATAATATTTCTGTTCTCCTTATTTGATTGGTTACCAATAAAGTGTTCACATGTCCTTCGTGAATAATAAACTGTTCCAACATGCTAGTGCTTATATGATAATTCATCTCCAGTTAAATATGCAAAGAAGTTGCTAAAATATTATTTGATAATTAATCTAAACTAGGGGATTATTCATTTATAAAGTGTCCAAGACAGTTTATCTCCTTAAAGACAGCTAATTACACTGGTTTTTGGTAGCCACTGATTCTCCTCATATATATGGAATTGGTGTACTCTGTAATTGTGACACATCCAGTGACTTGTAGTACAATAACCTGAACTAATTATGAAACATTATTCTATTGTTTTTACTGACTGACATTTTATAATAAGATCCAAAGCAGTCCAGCTTTATTTGTTTTCAACTTCAACAGAAAAACATGCAGAGATTTATGCAGCTTTCAGATATTGAAACCATTCCAAATCCCCTGAATAATCTTCACTATAGAACATAATGAAATACACTGAATGTTCATCAAGTTGAAGGTAAAACATAATGAGAAATACACAGACAGAAAACTGACCTGAGGGTAAAGCATAATGAAACAGTACACTGACCTGAAGGTAAAGTACAATGAAATAGTACACAGACCTGAAGGTAAAGCATAATGAAATAGTACAGTGACCTGAAGGTAAGGCATAATCAAAGAGTACACTGACTTGAAGGTAAGGCATAATGAAATAGCACACTGACCTGAAGGTAAAGCATAATGAAATAGTACACTGACCTGAAGGTAAGGCATAATGAAATAGTACACTGACCTGAAGGTAAGGCATAATCAAATAGCACACTGACCTGAAGGTAAGGCATAATCAAATAGTACACTGACCTGAAGGTAAAGCGTAATAAAATAGTACACTGACCTGAAGGTAAGGCATAATGAAATAGTACACTGACCTGAAGGTAAAGCAAAATGAAATAGTACACTGACTTGAAGGTAAGGCATAATCAAATAGTACACTGACCTGAAGGTAAGGCATAATCAAATAGTACACTGGCCTGAAGGTAAAGCGTAATGAAATAGTACACTGACCTGAAGGTAAAGCGTAATGAAATAGTACACTGACCTGAAGGTAAGGCATAATCAGATAGTACACTGACTAGAAGGTAAAGCATAATCAAACACACAGGCATTATACTGACCTGAAGACAGAGATCCAAAAAACAGAGTTGTGTGCCGCAATTATTACAAATTTACATGTAAATATGCAGTAACTGTGAAAATGATGGAAATCATGTTAACTGTGAGCTCTCCTACAGCAGAATGTAAATGATGGGTTTAATCACATATAAAAAGAAAATGTTTAAAACAGGACATACTTAATGATTACATGAAAAGATAGTCAATCAATACACTGCTACATTAGTAGTTGGTTAGCTTGTTCTAGAATAATGTCATACAAAAAATAAACAGCAAAAATACCCTACCAAACGTCTGAGCCTTAGTTAAGGGAGGTAATGCAGTGTTTAAAATTTGGACAATATCACTAGTGGTAATGCAGTCCACAAACATTGGACAATCTGTTAGTTTTAATTGTCAATTTTGGGAATTCAGTTAATAAATTTGACTGGATAAATGGTTTTTAATGTATACTGTGTTTAACATACAGTCTAACAAATTTATATTCTGAATATTTTCTTCCCAGTTCACACACTTAAGGAGACTGAAATATGTCCTCTCACTTTAATTAAATGCTGAAAGTATGATCGTGCTTGAAGGATCAGGTTATAAATCTTCACTGGACTGATCCTCTAGTGACCACAAAGAATTATATGGTATTCATGGTTGTGGTTGACTGGTTTAAAAACAAATATTTGAAAGAATATTTTAACATTGTAACACCCTAAAGGCAGTGTTATAGACTAATGTAACCTTTTTCACATTCAAAATGATGCCTGTAAGCATGAAAATTTCATATTTCTCCCCTTTTTGATGCTTAAACATTTACAATGCAATGGAGTGTGAAGATGATAGGTTCATATGTTAACAATGAACATTCCAAGTAAAAAACTACAACATCTTGAGCTTTAGTAGTCAGGAATTACCATACAGTGTTTGCCATGATGTGCCAGACTGAAGATTTTCTAGTCAATTTAATCAACAACTCAAAGTGAGCAGCAATACCATGATTCAAGATGGTGGACCCTGGCAGCCATATTGTGTGCTAGATCCAGACATGTGTGATATATATATATATATATATATATATATATATATATATATATATATATATATATAATGTAAGACCAAATGCACCTAAGATAACAACAAAATCCTCTTCCCTTCAGCTTTAAATGAGAAGATCATTTACTTTGTGAAACACAATTGTAAACTTGATTACATCTGGTTGAAGTATACATTGACAATGATGGGGAGAGGTGTCAATAGCCATTGACAATGATGGGGAAAGGTGTCAATAGCTATTGACAATAGCTCAAGAAAATGCAAACTGATTCATTCCAGATCATCACTGTCTAGGAGTTTTCTTCTGTCCTCATGTGTCAGCTTAGGTACCTCAAATGGAACTTGTTTCCATTTTTTGCAATTTTTGTGTTCACCTCTATCAGTAACAATAATGAATTTTTCAATTTTTATCACAGGATACTCCTGATGTCTGTATATACAAATCTGACCAAAATCTTCATGACATTTGCTGCAAAAGATTTTGCCACTAAACTCTATTTCATCATCTCGAAATACTGGGACAGTGCTTTTGGTAAAACTGACCCTATCTCGTAGTGTTGGATCAATAATAACATTGTGCGCATTTTGGATTTTGCGAATGTCAGAAGACATGCATATGAATTCATTACATTGGATGCAACGTAGTTCACATTCTCTCTGCTTTTTCTGCTTTTCTTTCTTCTGTTGTGCCAGCAAATCACGATCCAATTTATCATCCTCCTGCAGCTCTTTGATATTTTCTCTGATACTTTGGGGATTCCGTTGAATATCCACTTGGAGCTCATTGATAGCTTTCTGCATTAGTTTTTCCCGCCTTATATTGACTTCTTCTTTTGCTGCTGTACCCTTTCCAATTTGAGCTACAACATGATACCTACTGTCCATAGCTCTGGCACGGCCTAAGAAATGGAAACAAAAACAAACTTTTAATATGGTATAATTTTTAAGTGCATATCAAGATAATCCTTGATCACAATTAAAACTTTCCAAAGTAAAAGCATGTGCATTATACCCATAAGCTTTGATGGTATTTCATTTTAGCAAAAACGATGTCAAAATGAAGACATAAACAAAATCTACATCTAGCTCACACACAAAATAATGTTAGAGTTGTTGCACAGAGCTATACTGGTTACATTAAAATTTTGATCTGAAATTAAAACTATTTTGTCCAAGAGTCAAAACCCCAGCAGAAAAAAACTGACATAACTCTAAAAATGTTACTTGATCTTTATTTACGTCAGTTGACATACTAAAAAGTATTACAATAATGTTAAAATGTTGCTATGTTAAACTGGTTTGAAACAACAATCAATGTAACTGATCCAAAACAGAAATAATAAGAAACATTAATCATTCAAATATTAATGAATTAGAGCTGATGAAACCTCCAAAGGCATATTCTGCTGTGTCAGGTATTCAATTAGTGAACATCAAAAACCTTAAATTCTGTGGTGGCAACACTTAAAAAAAAAATACCATATAATAACTGCTGTCAAGTGAAATTCAAGTTTTAGCTCTGTCTTTTAATTAAATTTCAGTGTAATCATATATATATTATATATATATATATATATATATATATATATATATATATATATATATATACCTACTTACATTCAAAAGGTAAATTTACCAACACAGCTAAGAACCTTGTTAAATGTCTACAATGTTTTGATCACTGACTTGCTGAAGTATTTGTTATACAGCTGCATTCAGTTAAGAACCAACCTGCTTTGCATTATCACTTTAATTACATCTTCTGTATCAAATCATAAAAAGGGGTGGGGTGGAATAAAAGAAAGGTTAAAAGGCATTCAAATCCTATCTGTGTAAGAGCTATCAATCATGACTGTGTGTCAGTAATTAAACTACCTTAAATTAACCTTCTCATTCACAACCAAGTGAAATCAGTGAAGAAAAACCTTTGTGTAAAAGATAAGTTCATTATAGAGAGATGAGTTCCAGACATTTTTAGTGAACTTAAATTCCTGATGAGAAGTTTCAATATTACATGCAATCAAATCATGACATCAACATTTTACTAAGAGAACAATTAACAAAAAAGATTATGACATTAATGTCCCTGGTATTGAAAAAAGAATCTTGTGAATCAACAAAAAAACAATAAGCTGTGATGTAATAGGCAATGTTTTTAATATACATGTGATAGTTCTTGGTGCTAGTGATCCGTCAGAGGATGGGTATCTTTAAAATAAAGGTAATTTACACAAACAAGTGAAGAAATTGATTAGAAAGGGCACTTTACTGACACTTCCAGCATGATTATAAAATGAATATTCAGCCTCATTCCCTCTTATCTCCCCCAGTTTTATACAGGTATAAAAAGGTGGGTATACCTTTATTAATATAAGGCTGGTCCCCTAGTGACTCGCTCCTTTCCTTATAGTTCAGTCTATGATTTTGGAGAGGTGCACGTGCATGCATGCATACACACACACGTTTTCCACATAAACTGCAAATTATCAGTGACTGAACTTACATGACTTATCTTTATTTGATATTCAATGTCACCTGTAACACTCAACAACAGGGGAAAATGCTTAATTTAATACCTGTATGACATCATGAACAGGAATCTGCCTGGCTATGGCATGGCTTTTTCTAAGAATATGTGTGAATTTTTAAGAAAAATTCATAACCTCAGTTGTGCATGAGTAGGATGCATTATTTAAGCACTGATTCCTGTTTCCTCACCATGAACAGATTTCACCACCTGTGTAAAATCCTGCTCATAAAATGGAATTAAAATTAAAATCTAGACATAGACATGTGTACTCAGAAAATCTGCTGAAAGAAAGGAAACAGATTTCTAACAAAGAATTCTTTCGGTTTCAAGTTTATGCATTGAAGTACCATAATCACATGGTGTCCTAAACTTAAAAAATTTCAAACACAGTCTGTAAACAAATTGTAAAAAAAAAAAAATGTACAAGTATATATGACAAGAAACAGAAATGTGATGGAAAAAATTAAATGTTTTTTTCTGTTATTGTACTTTAAAATTTAATTTAACAAAGCTGAATTGATTGTATTTTTTACAAGGAAAAAACAAAATTCTTCATTACAATCTTAACTAGCTAGCAGCCAAGTGAAAATGATGTGACTGAAATTATTTCACCAAAATAATGGTGTTTCACAAAATTTCAGTGAAATTAAATCTCCAAATAATCCTAGAATTGCAGATTCGAGTCCTAAAAATTTAAAGTTCTGAATAATCTTTAGTAGAAATCCAAATTAAGTCGAATGCTGAAGTGTTGATGTGTCTGTGATAACCTGTATAATGCTGATGTGCCAAGTCTTCTGTTGAAACAAAGTGAATGAATTCCAGTTTGAATTCACTATAAATCCCAGTGAATGTCTCTGTCTAAGAATAAGTTTTATGAGCACTATGTATTTCCAGAGAAAATAATTACTGAATCAAATAATTTAAAGAAATAAACTCCAGTTCAAATGAACACTGAACACAACAATAATACAAATTGATTCGGATATATATTAAGTGACATAGTTCTCTACTTGACCTCAATTCACAATTAACATTTTCTTAAAGTATACTACCTAATGGAAAATAACCTTCTAGAAAGTTCTTAATGTTTACAAAAATAAAATTGTTAGTTATTATTAGAAAGTCACTTAAAAAATTATAATATATACCTGGACAATGTCAGGTACCCCAGGTAAATTGTAGGGGAATCCCAATAACCTACTTCTATTAATAACGATCATGATAATAGTCCCATAGTTATATGATATTGTTAACTTTCATTGTCATGTTGACCTTGTACAAAAAATTTCTATTTTTACAGGAAATCCATTGTGCTAGCTACAGAAACCCATGTCTTCGCTAAGAACCCATGTCTGCAAGAAAATTTCATGGACAAAGAATCAGTGTCTACACTGGTTTTAGAAACCAATGTGCTAATTTAATGTTTCAGTCATTAACCCACCTCATAGACATGCAGATTTCTTATTTCTGTGTGAATTTTTCAAAGGTTGCAATACAAGAGTGGGATTTCAAATACATGGCATTTAATAACCAGAAACTGTGACAAATCCATGCCTTAGCCAGTTGGTTTATTTCATATGGGCATACTATTAAAACTGTTTAATTTGTGAGTTTAATTGATAACCATGTTTGAAAGCATCAAGGAAATCTAAAAGTGTGTCATAACTGTAGACCATCTAGTTTTCATTTATGTCATCAATAAGGAGGTGCCATAAATGTTAACTGTTGCTCAGCTGATAAATTTTCTTTTTATGTTTCTTATCATTCCCTTCAAAAAAGCCTTAGCAAACCATTCATTGGACCCCACAGTTATACACACATCTCTATACTCATCATATATGCATTGTTTCAGCCATTAGCCCATAGGCCTTCAAAACTCTATTAATGCAGTAAGAAAATGTCAGAATATCTGAGAAAAAATGAAAAATAATATCTTAAAAATAAATAGAAAATAAATCCTTTACACATACATATAAAGATCTGATCAACCTTATATATATTATATATATATATATATATATATATATATATATATATATATATATATATATATATATATATATATATATTGGATTTTGATTAGTTTTTTTCCTGAGATATTCTGGCACTGTCTCACTACAGTGACAGAGATTCAAAGGTCTGTGGCAAGCTTATTCCTCATAGTGTGAATTTTGTTTTATTTAAGAACTGCATCCTTTCAGAGTCAGCTTTTATAAAGGCAGAACTGCTGCAATTATGACCGGTCTGAATAGATTCAGGAACTGGTTTTCAGGATATATATCCAAAAGACAGTTTTCCACAATTCACATGTGTTGTTCCTCGGATATTCCTGTTTATGTATCAGATTTTCTGCAAGGCCTAAATCCTAGTAAATAACATGCTGCTGTATCAGCGCTAATTTCTGCACATCATCCTCCCATGTTTTGTCCATAACAGATTATCTTTCTATCTTGTTGACTTTCCTAAAGAAATCAGGTATCTTTTGTTTCAACATGACACACTCTGTTGCACTTAAGTAATGTCCCTAATGGATGATTGATGGATCAATTTACTATACCGATCCAGGAAATAATCTAATTGGAATACCTCAATAGTTTCTGCAATGATCCAAAAGATCTCCATCAAAAAGGTGCTTATTGTTGTTATGGGTTAAATGCCATTTTTCAGCACACAATGGGCTTTACATGGTGGCCTGTATAACTGGTGAGGCAGAACCAAGGAAAACCCTGGGAAGACCCACCAACCCATGGGAAGTTACTGGCAAGCTTCCTCATGTACCCACATTAGTCGAGCCTGAGATTCCAACCCACATGGACAGAGGTAAGATGGCATTGATTGGTAAAGATAAGCACTTTAGACCATTCAGCCACCAGGGACCCCAGAGAAGCTGGTATTCAAACAATATTCTCCATAGATACAGGATTGTGATCATGGAGAAAAGGCAAAATAGATGAAGATCTGATCAACCTCAAAAAGATTTTTAAAAACTGTGTATTGGGTATGAGAAATACCAGGAATCACACGTAACTTGCATGATCTTTCCCATTTGGTTCAAAAGTTGCATGATTGTTGATCAATTATGTGAGAAACCTGCAATCCTGTGGCCTAACAGCATTTTTGTCTCATGTCATTTCTTCTTAAATAATTGAATTATGTGTGCAAATAGTTTCATAAACTTCACATATTTTTACATGTTGGTGAAATAATAGATTTGATACTGTGAAAGAATATATGGTACAAAATTCAATGAACAAAACTCGATGTCATAAAAGTTTTGTATCTGTAAAAATATGCCAGTATTTCCTGAAACAGCAAAACTTACATCTGCCACTTATGTCATTTACAGCAAAAAACAGAGATAAAACTGATATATCTTATGAATGATTATGTGAAAAATAAATTTAAAAACAATCCCAAAATCTGTCATATCCGCAATGAGGATGTCGTGATTAAAAGCTTCTATAATGTCCAGTTGTTCAGTGAGAGGTCATTCAAATTCAGGTCACTGAGAAAACATAACTATATATATTTGAAATCATGCACGGAAAAATAAATAATAAATTCATCAAATTATTCTTCACCATATTTAGACAAAAGTTCATGCCAAAAGTATTACATTCCATAAGAAATAAATTTTCTGTCAATCTCATAAATTTGTAACATGTTTGACATTGCCAAAAAATATATATGTTAACATGACACAAGCTGTAAGATGATAGCACCAACAAAGTTTCTGACATGATTTTTGGAATTTTAGAAATCAGTATGGTTTCAGAATGTTTCATCTTGGATTCTTATGAAACATTGCTTGCAACTTAAAAAATCACTGACACTGTTTCAATCAACAGTGTTTATTTTATGGTTATGTATATTTGATTTGATTTATATTTGATTTAATTTGAGTTTGATTTGATTTGATTGTTTGTGAGTTTTGGAATCTTTTTATTTTCTTTACATGTTAATGTAATGTAAGTTTGTTTACAAGGAATTTGATATTTTCCAGAAAATTCAGTTTGACCTGAATGTTTCCATAAATACCTAATAATATAAACACTTGTTTCTATTTTTGACATAGTTCCTGGCCTTGATTGAGGGTCAAGTAAACAACTTTTATTCTGGAGTAAAATTATTGGTTCTTATCAAGGACATATAGGAGCTATGTGATTTTTACATTTAAACATGATGATCACGTGATCCTCTATTTTGCATTTAGGCATTTCCAAAATTGTGAAATACTTAGTATTAATAGTTATGTTTAGAGAGAGAGAGACCTCAGAGTCCAGGGCTTTTTGTTTTCTTCTGTTGTGACCAGTATTTAAGATTTTGAGTTTTTGAGTTATATGTTATATTTTCTTCAGATTATTTGGACTCTAGAAGATTAACTCATTTCTCTGGAAATATTACTGTATTCATACAGAGTTCTTGAACAAGGACATTTCTGAAAAATTTCATTTGGGATTTCCAAAACCAGAGGATATTCATATTTTTTCATTTTTACAGTATTTTTCCAGGGAAATAAATAAATAAATTGTTATATTTTTCAAAGCTCGTTGTTTTCACTCTTTCATGTGTTACTGTTTATTCGAGCCTAAACATGTAACATAAGATTACAAAGTCTATATGCTATCCATTTATTACAGCATGATGTCATACAGGGCACATGCTTTTTGCTGAATGACTAACAGAAGGGACAAATGTCTACTTTCTTGCCACTATTGTCTACATAAATAACTGTTTGTGTATGGAATATTTTCTTCATAAAAATGGAACATTTTATAAAAGCTATAAATGGTGCACAAATTCAATTTATATGGTACTTTACTTAAAATTATTTCACAAATGCTTCAATTGTTGCAACTTATTTTCAAGAACTCAAAATTTTTGCATCCACTGGATATTAACCAGTTTCTGTTCATGTAAACTATTTGTACTCATTAGATTTTAATTTGAAACAACACTTTTTGATATGGGATGATTCTTTCAGAAAAAGATAAGAAAGTTGTCACATGCAATCAGTACAAGAAAAAGCATCCTGTTATGTGCACATTGCAAAACCATAACATGACATGTACCCCACCGACCCCAGTCCATGGAGTGATAAAGTGAAAGAGAGTCTGGTATCACATTTAATCTAAAGAAATCATCTGAAAGGTAATGTCTTATCTGTAAGGATAACAGAAAATGGTGAAGAAAAGTGGCCTATCACACATTAATTGTATTAAATGATGAAATGAGACCCCATGGGAAAGAAAAATCTTTTTATTGATGTAACAAAGGACTAAAAAGTTAACATAACCCAAATTAAGAGTATTAACACAGCAAAACTGCAAAAGAAGGATGTAAAAAACATTTTGTCAGTTTAAATCTCTCAAGTTAAGAATTATTCATTCTCCCAATGTATTTCATAATCTTTCGTGAAAAAGCAAACAGCATTCTGTTAATTTCCAACCAATTAATGGTAGTAGTTTTCATATATTGATTTTCAACAATTAACCCCTATTATTTTCTCCATCAGTAATGTCAGATTAGACTGGTTTGTCACAAATGTTGTTGTGATCAGTAGTAACATTTTACCTCTTGACTGGACCATTGCTATTTCATGTGTCACATGATCATATCGTAAAACCAGGTTACACTGCTGAATATCCAACCCCTCCTCTGCAACTGATGTGGCCACCATGATCTTGTATCTTCCCCTGCGAAACTCAGCCAGCTTGTCACCTTGCTGGAACCTGGTAATTCCTACAGCCAAAGAAGAGGAGACTGATTCTGTTAGATAGTTTAATTTATGAAAAAGAACTAAGTTAATGACACTTGATCAGTGAAATTTGTAATTAAAAAAAAACTAAGTTTATGACACTGCATCAGTGAATTTTTTTTAAGAAGAACGAAGTTTATGACACTGGATCAGTGAAATTTTTGAAAAAGAACAAAGTTAATGATGCTGGATCAGTGAAATATTTGTTTGAAAAAGAACTAAGTTAATGACATTTGATCAGTGAAATTTGTAATTAAAAATAAACTAAGTTTATGACACTGGATCAGTGAATTTTTTTAAGAAGAACGAAGTTTATGACACTGGATCAGTGAAATTTTTGAAAAAGAAATAAGTTAATGACACTGGATCAGTGACATTTTTGAACAAGAACTAAGTTAATGACACTGGATCAGTGAAATGTTTTTAAAAAGAACTAAGTTAATGACACTGGATCAGTGACCTTTTGAAAAAGAAATAAGTTAATGACACAGGATCAGTGAAATTTTTGAAAAAGAACTAAGTTAATGACACTGGATCAGTGACATTTTGAAAAAGAACTACATTAATGACACTGGATCAGTGAAATTTTTGAAAGAAATAAGTTAATGATCCTGGATCAGTGACATTTTTGAAAAAGAACTAAGTTAATGACACTGGATCAGTGACCTTTTTGAAAAAGAACTAAGTTAATGACACTCAATCAGTGACATTTTGAAAATGAACTAAGTTAATGACACTCGATCAGTGACATTTTGAAAAAGAACTAAGTTAATGACACTGGATCAGTGAAATGTTTTTAAAAAGAACTAAGTTAATGATGCTGGATCAGTGACATTTTTGAAAAAGAACTAAGTTAATAACACTGAATCAGTGACCTTTGAAAAGAAAATAAGTTAGTGACACTGGATCAGTGAAATTTTTGAAAAAGAACTAAGTTAATGACACTGGATCAATGACCTTTTGAAAAAGAAATAAGTTAATGACACTGGATCAGTGACATTTTTTAAAAAGAACTAAGTTAATGACACTCGATCAGTGACATTCTGAAAAAGAACTAAGTTAATGACACTGGATCAGTGAAATGTTTTTAAAAAGAACTAAGTTAATGGGCTGGGTCAGTGACATTTTTGAAAAAGAACTAAGTTAATAACACTGAATCAGTGACCTTTGAAAAGAAAATAAGTTAATGACACTGGATCAGTGAAATGTTTGAAAAAGAACTAAGTTAATGACACTGGATCAGTGACATTTTTGAAAAAGAAATAAGTTAATGACACTGGATCAGTGATATTTTTGAAAAAGAACTAAGTTAATGACACTGGATCAGTGACATTTTGAAAAAGAACTAAGTTAATGACATTCAATCTGTGAAATTTTTGAAAAAGACTAAGTTAATGACACTGGATCAGTGATATTTTGAAAAAGAACTACGTTAATGACACTGGATCAGTGACATTTTTGAAAAAGAAATAAGTTAATGATCCTGGATCAGTGACATTTTTGAAAAAGAACTAAGTTAATGACACTGGATCAGTGACCTTTTTGAAAAAGAACTAAGTTAATGACACTCGATCAGTGACATTTTGAAAAAGAACTAAGTTAATGACACTGGATCAGTGAAATGTTTTTAAAAAGAACTAAGTTAATGATACTGGATCAGTGACATTTTTGAAAAAGAACTAAGTTAATGATGCTGGATACAAAATCATATACAGATAACTCATGTAATACTCTGCTTATCTGGCTGCTGCAGATGCAATTTGTCATTTTCTGACATGTATTGGTGATGCATTGTAAAGAGTTCTATACATGGTCTGATGTTGCCAAACACGTAGTCACCATTCTGATTATGCCTTTTATGTGGTCACCAAACTTATTTTCCCATCATCTATTTCATATTCCAGTGTTCTTTCCTATGTGAACAAATATATATTCATGGTTACAGAGATGAAAACCAAGTGCAGAAGTGTAAATGATTTGAATTGGTGGAGAATAGACATAAGACATGTCTACATGTGCAATTGCTGATTGTCATTTTGGCCTGGTGTTTTGAAAAAGCAGATCAACAGCCACAAAAACACCACACTCGAATACATCTTAGCAAGTCTTTTTGCATACATCTCATCATGTCCAGACCATGTATTGGTCTCATGGGGGATTTCAAAATACCCTCTGCACCGTAATGCAGAAACAGCACCAGAACATACTGTATCCGTGAAAACAGTAGAATCTTTGATTAGTCTCATGGATGATTTCAATCATTTTGTCTCCCCTTCCATGAGGACACAGAAGAGCACCTTAATATACTGTATCCATGAATATAGTTGAATCACTGATTCCTCTCATGCATGATGTCATTTACTGCAACAGATTAAGTTTTCATTGTCTTAAGCTGCAGATATTTATATGATCAGCCAATGAAATTGAGAATGTTTATGAAAAGGGGTGGGGTGCCATACTGAAAATGAGTTTAATGTTCTAAGCTTTGATTCTGGCGCAAGTTTGATATATAATAAAAGAAAATTTTATTTTCCTGTGTAAAAAGTAGATATTTCATTTCAGGCAAAAAAAATCTTTATATTTTAACTTGTGACTTTGCCACTGGTTAAAATATGATCTTTGTTGTACTATACGATGAAATATTTATGAAAATATCCTCTAGAATTAAAGCTATTAAAAGTACAGATAAAAATGAAATATTCTACAATAAAGAAAAGTATAATTTCAAGCATTTAAAGAATTTAAACAGTTTATTAATATCAACACTTCACATACCTTGTAAAGCACTGGTTGACCTATAAATGTAGCAGTCAAAAATGAAATTGTTTTGTAACAAATTGTATTGCTGGAAGCAATATTATACCTCCTTTATCTTTTGCAGCATTGGCACCTACAAAGACAGTGGGACTGAGAACATTAAGTTCACGTGTGTCTGTCATCCATGAAACAAGTGCACCTGCCAGAGCCCGAGTCTTCACAAACACAATACACCGTGATTCTTCAACAGATTTCTCTCTGAATGATGTTAAGATCAGTCTTTTCAGTTGAATCAATTTTGGATTGGGGACTTCTTGGATATACTTTGGTTGTGTGCCAGCTGAAATAAAAAAATATGCTGACATTTTTTAACATCCAAAACTTGCTAATAGTTTAAACTCTGAGCTGTATAAATTATACAAATTATATATTGTAATATCAGTAATTTTGTGCATACTTTCTTGTAACATAATGTCCATCTATACATGGAAATGAGTCAAACATATTTATTACTATATCCCTATAAAGTGTGTGTGTGTCCATATGTTGGAGCTAAGAGTGACTGATCTAAGGCGCTTGCTTGAACAGATTACTGACATCTAACCTCTGTCTGCATGGGTTCAAGTCAAGGGCTTGGCCAAATTGGGTATGAAAGAAAGCTTGCCAATAGCTCCTGTGGGTCGGTAGTTCTTCCTGGGTATTCCCAGGTTCCATCTCTACCAGATATATCATGTGCTAAAAAATGGCATTAAGTCCACAACAACAATTGTCCATATGTAACAGTTTTGTTGATTTAATAGCTTCTGAATCATTTGACATATATCCATGTTTTACATTGGTATGTTTTTGTACAACAACAAGACCTACACTAAAGTAGAGTCTGTCAGATCAACATTATATATCGTATTCCCTTGTTACAAACTGTGTCATCCATCCATCTGTCCATCTATTAATTTCACACTTTTTTTGGTGAATAATAATAATAATAATAATGATGTCTTTATTTAAAGAGGGTAACTCAATTAGTTAAATACAACTGATCTCCCTTGAGACACTCTACTAAAACCTAAACTAAAATTTCTTCAGTCTCTCTCATCAAAATAACTATACATTCTGAAAGTAGGAGGATTTAACTGCATTTTATTTCATCTGTCCAATATCTATGTGCTGAAATGACTTTTAGCAAGATCTTCATTTATACACAGCAGTTAATGATCACTTCTGCTTGGATATACCTTTAGGCTATTCTGCCAAAATATGGCATTTAGTAAAGTTTACATCAGTATTATATTTTGTCATTGTTAGGTACAAACGTAGACAGATGTTCATACACTGTTTATGTGTGTTTTGGATATTTAACATAGCTTTAACAATTTTTCAGTCATATCTCTACGATGTCTGCATTGTGACAGGTTATAGTGATATCTAGCACTGGGGCATCATGCCGCAGACATGTGGACATGTGGCATCATGTCCCACCCAATCACATTATCCTAATGCTTCTTAATGCTGAGCACCATGTGAGGCAACAGCTAGTAACATTTTGTAAAGTCTTTCATATGACTCTGCCCGGATTTGAACCAGCGACCTCCCACATCTGAAGCAGATGCTCTAACCGAGTTTGTGTTTTATATATATATATATATATATATATATATATATATATATATATATATATATATATATATATATATATAGAATATATGTATAGTATGTTCGCTGTATCAGTGATATACCATGAGATGTATAAATGTTTCATTAAAAGGAAACGAGGCTTTGCCAGAGTTTCCTTTTAATGTAAAATTTATACAACGAGTGGCATATCATTGATACAGCGTACATAATATACATATATCTTATTTATACCACATCAAAGTTTTCATTTTATATGGAAGATAAAACTGACGGCCACAAACAGTGCACTTTAGGGGAGTGAACTCTTCATAACCCCTCACATGTATGTACGCTCAAAAAAGAAGTTCTGTAGTGATTCATAATTTCCTGTACACTTCAATCATATTAATTCCTATATGTTTCCTTTAGCAATATTAAATGAAATGAAAATACAAGGCTGATAGTTAACATTCAAAATATTTTTAATAATGTGCATGCAAACACTGAATTTTGCAGTGTTCGTTGTCATGAACAGTAGTAACAGGGCGGACATTTGCATCTATAGCAACAGTACGATTCTAGCCAGAAACATCAAAATAATGAAGGAACAATAGGTAATTAAACAGTTTAACCTTAACAACATTTCATTGATATCGTGTTTATGTCGCTATTCCTACTGACTGTCAGTGTCACTTTCAATAATTCTCCTACATTTCTGCTGTGTGGGCCCTGTTTGAAAATTCGCCTGTTGAAAGAAGTTGACCCAGTTAGGGATCTCGTTCATGTTTTCTGTTGGGTTCATAACAAACATATTTTGTATGGTGATGTTTGATCCGTAGAATGGGTTGCTGATAATCTTATTCTGCTGACTATTACACGTTTGGGAACTTCATATACTGCAGTCTGCTGCTGTGCAGTTGGAAATTTCTTTGTTGTTGGGGTGGGGGTTGACAGCATTATTACTTGGGTGGCTGGTGTTGCTCAGGTAATTGGAGTACGTCTGTTGTTTTTTTTTATTAATGTTTGAGTAGCTGTTTATAGACTGTATGTTTTTGTGGCCTATAATTTGCATGATATCAGTTGGGGAATGTTTTTGTCTCTTAACTTCTGAATTAAGTACTTTCGGCTACTTGTGTTTGTTAATTTCTTTCTTTCTGTAATATTTGCCTTTTTTTTCATTTTTTTCCTGATGCATCCAAGTTTGTTAATTCCAATGACTTGTTTCCTAAACCATTTTGGGTTTGTCGCTGAGATTGGCATAGTGTTGGATGCAATATAGAAAGGATCTTCACGTTGACAAAAGTCTGCTGGTCTTAGCTCAACATACCTTTTATAGAGAGCAAGTGGATCTCTCTCTCTGTTGTTTTTGTTTTCATACATCTTAGGATTAATATCCCTGATGTCCTTGACATTATCTCCTGTTCTTGTTTTGTCTGCCTTTCATTGAGTTCAAGATACTCGAGGCCATTCACATCTTTCTTTAGTGTAACATCCCCCCCCATTTCAGATTGTAATGTTCAGTCACTCCCCTCAAACCAAAATGCACAGAGTTGTTAAACTACAATGTGTTAACAATGGATTCAGGTGTTTCCATCCCCATTAGTTTTTTTACTATACAAGGCATTTATTTCTTCGTCTGTGATTGCTTGACTCCGATTGGGTTTATTTCCTTTTCCTTTATATTTTAAATCTTTTTGCTTAGCACGAGGAGCTTCCCTTGTTAATGCAAAATTTGTGTCTGTTCCTCTCATGATTGTACTTGCATATTTCTTGATTTTATGGTGGTGATCAATGGAGCTGATGATGCTTCTTAAGCTGTTCGGTTCAAACTCAGATCCATCTTTTTTCCTAACACTGAGTATAAAACCAGCCAGGTGCTGATCCAATTCAGATGGGTGTACCTTGTGTAAATTTCTGAACTTATTATTTGACTGCAAGAATTCTGTCACTAGCCTTACATCAAAAAGTGTCTTTTTAAAGTGTATGCATTCTGCTTACTTTCTATAAATTTCAGAACATCATCAGGCTCATGGTGTACAAATCTGTCTTCCCTAACACAATGATCATTTTCATTTACAAATGTCTCAGCCATGTCTCTATCAAACTCTCCAACTAACTCACAGTTTAGTAGATTAAATGTTTCTTCATCATCTTGCTCCTTATCTGATGTCATTGGTTTCTTTTTTCCACAGAGTTGCAGTGTTTTATTTTTGCCAGAGGGAGAGACTGGAAACAGCAGTGTTGACAGAGATGACAGCAGACGACACAGGGTGGAGCTCAATAATATTTATTTCCTGGACTAGTATTGTTGTTTTTTTTGTTGTTGTATAAAATTGTTAGTTTCTATAAAAAATATTTTACAAGAAAATCATTTTCTTGCTATTTATTCCTTTTTAAAATGTAATATTACAAGAAATTCATGCATAATTAGAGAGTATAATAGCTATAAAAACATGTTCATTATGCATATTAATATGCCATGGGCAAATCACAATTTGATATACCAATACTATTGGTATATCAAGTTGCTTTATACCAACACTTCAAAGGCAATGTTATTTTTAATGTATGTGGTATATATATATATATATATGACAATTTTTTAAATGTTTTTTTACATACTTTTGTTACTTGTTTGTTTGTTAATATGTAGGTTTGGAACGGTTAGGTGCTTTAATTGCACAGCAATACAACTAGGTTATTTAGTATCGAGACAGCTGGAGCAGATTGCCTTGCCCAAGGACACACCATGTTAGCTGACCCAGGCTGCTCCAGTGGTAGGATTTGTACCCACACCCTTTCAGTTGTGAGTCTGGCACCACTGAGCATTGGCATGTAGGTTTGAAATAAATGCATGTACATTTTTTTAAACAGGATTTAACTGAATCAACGGATAGAATGCAAGCAGAAAGTGAGTTCTATATTTTATCTCCTGAATAATGTAGACTTTTTGGACTGTTCTTTACAAGGTTTTGGTCATTTTTAATTGTTAACATTCTATCTTAGATTTTATGATGTTGATGTTTTATATATTAATTTAGTCATGTACTCTCGAAAATTTACTTTGACACATTTAAGAATTAGAACTAGTTTCAGAAAATCTATTTTCCCATCTATTCTTAACCATTTTAATTCTGTGAACAAAATGTGACAGTGGGGACATCGATAATCAACCAAGCTGCTTGTTTTTGAAACTTGTGAATTCTGTCAAGTTGAGAACTAGTACAATATCCTCATACTGCTGGCCAGTAGTCAAACATTAGACGTTTGTATAAGCATTATAGCAAAGAATTCAGGAGTCCTTTGTCCATTGCTCTTTAAAAATTTTACTAGGCAATGAAATCTTAGATGTGAGAGACCTACATACATTTTCTACTTGTTTTTCTCATTTACAATTTCCATCAATGATTACTATTAACAGCTTCTCAACATTTCAATTAATGTCCAGTGATATAATCTCTTTCTTTTTAACTTTGCAAGTTTTGTACACATTCCAATAAGCATGCACTTGTCTTGTATTCACTTATATCACCAGCTGATATTGTTCTCACCACTCCTCAATTAATGCAAGGTCTGAACTTAGTTTTTGCATTCCAAGGTCTGAACTTGGTTTCTGCATTCCAAGGTCTGAACTTGGTTTTTACATTCCAGGGTTTGAACTTGGTTTTTGCATTCCAAGGTCTGAACTTGGTTTCTGCATTCTAGGGTCTGAACTTGGTTTTTGCATTCCAGGGTGTGAACTTGGATTTTGCATTCCAAGGTCTGAACTTCGTTTTTGCATTCCAGGGTTTAGACAGTGCTTTTTGACAAAGAAATTGTTGCAACATCTGCAAATATGCCAGTATTTATATGTGGAGTACAAACTCTAAAAGATCAATGATAAATAAAAGAAAGAGGGAATCCAGTACAGAGCCTTGTGGAACACCATGCCTGATATAACATGGGATAGACTGGACATTTCTCATAGAGACATGTTGCTTAGTATCACATAAATATGAATTAAACCAATTTTTGCATGGTCATGAAATGTATAACAACGTAGTTTACTTTGGCGAGTATCATGCAAAACAAGATCAAAGGCTTTCTTAAAATCTAGAAATATTATGCCAGTTAGATTGCCAGCATTCATTTCTTCCAGCCACTGACAGTTAATTTCATGAGAGCTGTTTGACATGAATGTTCCTTGTGGAAAAGGGGAGATAAATTTGTTTTGCCACATGTTTATCAAAATTGTTAGATAAAGCTGGAAGTATGGAAATGGGTCTGTACTTTCCAGGATCACTTATACATCATTGTTTAAAATTAGGAGTAATTTCAGCACACTTTAGTTTATCTGGAAATTAACCTGAAGTAATGCTGAGGTTTATCAAGCAGGTAACAGACCTTGCTATAACTGGTGCTGATAAATGTAGGACTTTTGATCCAACCTCATCTCTACCACACAACATTTTTGTGTTGAATTTTCTAAGAGTGTAGAGAATGTCACTTTCTCTCACAATATCTAGATCATCAGGAACTCTAGCCTTTACAAAACGTAAGATGGGGTTTATGTCTGGTGGTAAAGAATTGGTTAAACATGTCACTTATGTATTTAATGTAGAAGCAACGTTGCCATTATAACTGAACTGAGTTGAAATGTAGTGCTTTTTGGATGGATTGAGATAATGCCACAAGACAACAAAATATGTTTTCATTAACACAAGTTGCATAATAACTTTTCCTAGATTCATTTATCAAAATGTTGACTCTATTTTTGCTATTTTCTATAACTTCTGAGTCTTTTGAGTCTTTATTTTTAAGAAAATGATCCCTTTTATATTTAGATTCCATTGTTTCAGAAGTTGTTGATAATGATGTCTGATGCATTTTATTTTTGATGGTGTATGTTTGTTTAGAACATTGTTAAAAAGTCCAAATCACTTGTCAAGAGCAGTGTAAATGTCACATACATTTTGAATCTCTTGGAAAGTCATTTGACCCAAGTCATAAAGGAATACGTTTTTCTCAAAACGTTTCATGTCCAAGAAGTGGAGAGCATCTGGTTATACATACTGATGGCATAAATAGGCACTTCCATTTTCTGTTCTATTAGATATTGTCAATTAGGGTAGAAATGTTTTCAGTTCTCCTTGTTGGTTTATCAATCATTGGGATAAATTATATGTCTGGAAGAAATCTGACCATTTTTGAGGAGGATCTTTGAACAGATCAATATTAAAGTCATCTAGAATTCTTCATTTAGAAAGGCCTTTTCAGTTTCAGTTCCTAGTTAATCAACCCCAGCCAGAGGTGGAACTTGGGAGGGTCTATATGCAGAACAGAGAAGTAATGGTCTGAATTGAGGAAGTGATATTTCAGTCCATGTTGTTACTATATAATGACTATTTCTAAATGCTCCATTTATCTTTAGCTTAATGACTGTGCATTGTATAGCAGAATAACCACTTCATGGTGATTTAATTCCTTCCTTTCTAGTTCATAATTATCTATACTGAGTATCTTATTCAGAGGAAATGTAGAATTTAAAAAGTCCCAAAATATCAAACGACCCTTTTACTGTCGTAAATTGACCTTTATTGGCATTTTGCATCTGACAACATACATTTAGTTTTACTGTTGAAAATTGACTTTCACTGACAATGCTTTGGATCCTAGAATATACATGGTAATCTTAATGTTGCAATTTTATTGGCAATTATCAGTGTTACCAGTAAAACATTTTTAACAACAAAACCATGATTAATGTCCTCAGGACCTCAAACACACAATAGTGTTATCTACATAATGCCTATAATACTTTGGAAATTTTAATCCCAAGACAGCAGTAAGTGTAATTCTGTACTGACCTATGTCACAGAGATAGACACCAGTTCACCATAGTGTTAAAATTCCAGTCCTAAGATAGCTGTAAATGCATGATTTTTGACGACCCTATGTCACAAAGATAGTCATGATTTGATCATAGTGTCAAAATTCCAGTCCTAAGATAGCCATAAATGTGTAATTCTGTATGGAGCTATGTCACATAGATAGCCACGATATAACAATAGTGTTCAAATGCAGTCCCAAGAGAGCAGTAATGATAATTCTGTGTGGCACCATCTCATTGATATAGACATAATTTCATATTGTTTCAATCTTACAGCAGTATCTCATGAATCTTCCTGCTGTAAAATTCAAAATTTACCCAATTAGAAAGCAAGTTATGTTTGCAACTATGTGTCACAAATTAACTCAAAATTACTCACTTATTTTATTTATGAATTAAATAAGATTAGATTTTCAATATAACAGAAACCTGAAGTGTATTAGCAACTCTGGTAAAGATTTATTATATGAAGTTGACTGTAGAATACAAACTCAAGCAATATGACTGTGATAGTGGTGTGATTTGGATTTTCTTTTTAACTTAGCTTTAACAATTTTTCAGTCATATTGCTATGATGTCTGCAGCGTGACAGTTTATAGTCATGTCCAGCAGTGGGGCATCATGCCACAGACATATAGCATGATGTCCCACCCAGTCACATTATCCTGACACCAGGCCGACCAGTTCTAACACTAGCCTCTTAATGCTGAGCACCAAGTGAGGCAGCTGTTAGTACCTATTTTTTAAGTCTTTGGTATGACTCGGCCAAGGATCGAACCCATGACCTCCCACATCCAGGACGGACACTCAAACCACTAGGCCACTGGAGCGGTCGATAGTGGTGTGATAGTTCTGCAAGAACAAACTTAAAGACCTAATAATGTTTCCTACCTTAAATATTTTCAGGACATGTTTTTTGTTTTCTAATTTCATGGTGTTTGTTTTTTTGTAATAATATCATTATATGTGTTTTTTATGTTATAGGTGTTGTCTAATGTTGTAAAGCGCTTAGAGCTTCTAAAGATTATGTGCTATACAAAGTCCTCATTATTATTTTTATTATTATTATTATTATTATTTTTATTATCTAATATTATTATTATTATAGTTCTCATCAGGCAAGAAGCCCATATACTTTATGATATATAACCAAAGGTCTGCACAACGTGACAATGTGCAAAGTAAATTCGGGCAGTTACATGTATGGACAGGATCTAAAACCTAGATGTTTAGCAATGCCAGATTAAGGCATGAAAATGTATTTCTTTTAGTATTTTGAATAATATTGAGAAAAGTGTTGGAGCTGTATACAGTTTGGAATTATACTTTTGAGAGGGTCAAGTTTTTGTTTTTTTTGGTTTTTATAGAATAGGATTTGTTCTTGAGGATTTGATTTTATTCATTACAATTCATTCTAGTATACTGTATTTTCACTACTTACATATTTATTTTACATAATTGATTGTTTATATTCTACAGACTATTATGTTTATCAAATATAATGACTGTAATTTATATTCAAGTTTGCAATGCTAGTACCTTGAAGATACTATGCAATTATGTTGTAATCTATTTTTATAGGTCAGCAGCAATGCAAGAATTTCATATTTGTATTGTTTCATTCATAAAATCCAGGGTTTCTTAAATTTAGTGAAGTAAGAGATAAGAACATAACTGCAGACATGACATAAAGAGAGCACTTGTATAAAACAGCACCATAAGTAACGGTCACTCATTCTAATGTACACATATAGTGTAAATAACTTATGCTATCACTTTTGTTTAATAGCCACTTCCAGCCATGGAAAGTTAAGGCCAGGATGAGAGACTACTAAAGGGAGTTTGTGCTAACCAGGGAATCCTGCCACAAGGGTGAACAAACCCAAGACGTCCTAAGAACATCGGGACATGGGAGCCCCAGAAAGTACCCTATAATTCACTATAAAGTGAAGAAGTTATTTGAGGACATACCTATACAGTGAATAAGCCAACAGAGGGCATATATATACAAAGGGAGAAAGCCTTCTGAGACCAATCTCGAGTGAGGGAGCCATTAGAGGGAAAACAGTTCAATGAACTATAAAGTGCTTAAGAACCTCAAGAACATTTAAGAATAGTTTCTATGCAGTTATTTTTTTAATATTATGTAATAATTTTTATAAATTCATCATTTAATTAAATCATCTTAATTTTGATGTGATTGTTGTCTCTATGTTCTTCATAAGAAGCATTCCATTCTGTGACACTATGCTAGAATGCACACTCTATGGTACTTTTCTGGTTATCTCCCTTTAAATGCACACTCTATGGTACTTTCTGGTTATCTCCCTTATCCAAACTGCAACCATGCTGAAATGCCACACATTCACATGTGCCTGTCAATGTGTATAACACAGCTTTTCACACATGCATGTTAGTGTATACAAAACAGCTTTTCACATATGCCTGTCAATGTGTAGAACACAGCTTTTCACATATGCCTGTAAATGTGTATAACACAGCTTTTCACATATGCCTGTCAATGTGTATAACACAGCTTTTCACATATGCCTGTCAATGTGTATAACACAGCTTTTCACATATGCCTGTTAGTGTATACAAAACAGCCAAAAGGATATTTACCTCTGTACAACATCAGCAGACATTGCTCATTTGCATCCATATTAGGCCTGTCTTGCCAGTCATCCATTTTCTCCTTCAGAAAATCCACAGCATCTTTAACCCTCGCATCATTATAGATTATCAAGGCCTCATTATACCACTGAAAAAATATAAAGTACAGTAACACCTGCATATAAGGGTCAGTGAAGAGAATGACAACACTGTCCTTTAGAGACAGGTGTCCATTTTGCACTGAACATTGCTTTCAATGTACATCACAGCTTTTACAGTTATGACTGACTGGTGCATAAGATGAGAAAAAGTTGAGATTCTTAAAGATAGCATAATTTTTCAAAACATTTCATGCTCAAGGTATATTAGTTCTTAGCTAATTATGTTAGCCTCTTTAAATAAGTCATTATTATTATTATTATTATTACTATTGTTATTACATTATTATTATTATTATTACTATTGTTATTACATTATTATTATTATTATTATTATTACTATTGTTATTACATTATTATTATTATTATTACTATTGTTATTACATTATTATTATTATTATTATTGGCCAATTCATACCAAAGACTTTAAAGAATGGAAGTAACAGCTACCTCACTTGCATTAAGAGGTTAGTGTTAGGACTGATCGGCCTGGTGACAGAATAATGTGTCTGATTTGTACATTGATCTGCAGTTGGCAACACCAATGCAGAAACTGCAGAACCAGTAGGCAGTTTGTTCCATATCGTGCCCTCCTGTTTGAGGAGGTAAGTCATGACTATAGAGTCAACCAACATAATAATAACAATAATAATAATAATTAACTGGGACTGACTTCCCCCAGATTTGGTCCTTCCTGAATGGAAAGGTGTTTGTGGTCACATTTATATTGTGGCAGAGGATGTGAAGTGGCCCCACTTTTTAATGACTGTATTGAAATCCAGCAATAAAAGGGTTCCACACCCATACATACTGGTGGCTGTACATACCATCATTTCCAGTTGGGACTTCTCTGGAGGAATTCCTGTCAAGAGCTAACTGTGGTTGTGCCACTAATATAGGAATGATCACACCTCATTTGTGATATTGATCTTCTGGTCAATTGGATTGGAAAAAGGGAGGTGCTAAGTCAGCAAAGTCATTTGTAGTAGCAGTTTTTAAGATACTAATAAAGACCAATGACACACAACCCATACAGATCCATGCTACTAGCTCAAGTAGCTTTTTGCCAAGCGAGCAAATTTAAGAAAAAAATTGGAACCTGCATTAATGAAGTCACTGGTTTTGACCCCAGAATGCTTGTTTTACCTGCAGGTGCTTGTAGCAAGGTCTAATAAACCTTCGCACTTCTGGATCATGGACTTCAGTAGTAGCTTTCCACATGTTACTTATCCACTGTATGTATGGCTCACTTCCCTTGTCAGCTGGTGCATTCAATTCACTGACATAGTTATTAGGTCTTGTAACCTTTTTTACCACTGAAAATTAAATGGTATGTTAAAAAAAGATTTAAACTTGGTCAATAATTTCAAGAATGGTATGGAAAGTACATCAAAACATATATAGTGTAGTAATGATAAATAATATTCAGATATATGACTTAAGATTAATTCATTTCTATAACAGGGCTCATACAAGTGAAGTACAATTATTTATGAAGTAAAAAAATAACTGTACTCCCATAATGCATATATTCCAGTATGTTACATACAGGAGACTACTAACACGCAATTAGTAGATGAGATGTTCACTCGCTGTCCCCTAAAAACTTTGATCTCTTTTTTTCAAATATGAACAATAAAGCAAACTTGAAGAGCTCATTAAAGTTGAAGTATACTTTACAAACAACAATTCATCTAAGTATAATGTTGCCTTTCCATCACTGAACCACAGTTCTAAATTTTTGAAGCATGTTTCGATGTTGACAGTGGAAATATGCAATATTTTGTTATTTCAAAATATCATGATTTAAATGTTTGAGAATCTTTTATGTGATTCAGGTTCTGTTGATTTCATGCACATAAAGACTATGTAAGAGAATGCAAGCACCACATTATTATTTCACAGCTTAGAGCCAGCTTTGTAAGAGAGTAAGACGATTTATATATTTTGTTTGGTGGAAAAACATTTATTCTAAAACAGACAGTTCCTGTTGGATCAGGTGAAATTATTCTGTAAGATTATGTGAAACATTCAAGAACTTTTATGATATTCTACTTTCATTGAATTTACTTTGAAGAAAAAACTTTTGGATTATTAGAACCATGATTCTTAAGTGGTGCTAGCATGTTAGCACTAAAGCACATTAGAACCTTCATTCTGAATACCTTTGGATTGTTTCCAGATTAATATGAAACTGATAGTACAAGTTAGGACAATATTCTAGGAATTCAGTTATTGTTAATTCTTTCACTTTGTTTGATTTTATATTTTAGAAAAATAAATTTATATTTTGGAAAACTGAATGCTTGTTTGGGATTTACTTGTTACTTAGTTTAAGCCCCTAGATGTAACAATACAATCATAAAAACAATGAAAATGCATCTGTTGTAAGCAGGTGATTCCCTCTACATCAGGTGTCTCATGGACAGATTTTACTGTAAAGTTTAAGTTTTCTTTAGAATTGGGAAATTGTGATACATAAAAGGTTTTAGTTGCTATTCTTTTCCAACTTGGGAAGATGGGTCGAATCATACCTTCAGCATTTCTCATTATGTTCTCAATGGTATTCATTACTCTAGTGATGGAAACTCGGAAGGCATCATTTGCTCTTGGACTGACATGGATAATTGTATCTGGTTCCTCTGCTTCTGTTTCAGGTCCACACAGAATCCCAGCATCTATAACAAAATTGAGATTAGCCCATTTATTATCATCATATAGTGGATACAGTTGTTGTTGTTGTTCAAGGGTTTAATGCCATTTTTCAGCACAAGATAGGCCATACATGGTGGCCAGTATAACTGGTGGAGGAAGAACCCTGGAAAACCCAGGCAAGAACCACCGACCCAAGAGAAGCTACTGGCAGGCTTTCCTACGTACCCACGCTAGCCGAGCCTTGGACTCGAACACACGCAGACAGCGGTGAGATGGCAATGATCCAGAACAATGAGTACTTTAGACCACTTGGCCACTTAGGGCCCCAGTGGATACAGTCAAACTTGATCTGAGCAGTCTCTCCTACAAGCAGCCACCTGCCATTTACAAGCACAATTATCATGCATTGATTGAGTTTATTATATAAATGCATTGTTCTGATCATCTACCTGCTGAATGCAAACAGTGCAGTGATTTTTAAGCAAATCATGCTCTTCAACATCGCTATAAATGACTGAACAGCAAAAACATATATAATCACCACTGATCTTTGTTTAATTCTTTGTGACAAAGTAAGTGATGGTGATGAGCAGAGTTTGCATGAAGACTGCAGATTGTTCCACAGGTGCATAAACTAATGTTGGGAAAAGTTTGTTACCCATTTCCTTTGATTTATATGGTAAAATCGTATGAGAAAACCATAAACCAGACTTACATACTTGTCAACCACTATTGTTCCACTGGAATCATCAAAATCCATATAACAATTTCCTATCCATTCAGGATTTGGACACATGTAGTCAGTTCAATGGTTTGTATTATTTATTGATTATCTGTCACAATCTATGCAATACTGATAATGTCATGCTGAGAGATCTTCTCACCCTGCTTTCACACTTCACAGGTAACTGATGCAAGCTTATGTTGAAAAAAAAAAAAGCAGTAGACTGAAGAAAACAATTCAAAAGCTCCTCAAATTACTCTAATGACCTGTTCTCAGACACTGGACCTTGTCTGTCATAGTATAATAAAGACAAGATTGGCAGCTTCAAATATTCTGTTCCACAACTGACCTTCAATTTCTAGCTGATATTCCGGTCCATAAAAGCACTAATCTATGGCTCATTTTATTCCCAAAATATTTTCCTATTCATCAAGCCATCATTTACATTTATGTGAGGAACCAAAATGAAGTTACAAGCCACAAAACATAAGAATTGTGTTAATTTTTGCCAGGTCAAAGTTAAGCCTACCTATAACTGTCCAAACTTAAAAGATATTTGTAACTCTTCATCAATCTGAAAACAAAAACAGATGGAAGGGTAAGTTTCGACTCATCTGCATTCACTCCAATCAACTCTCAGAATCCTATTCCATGGAAAAATTAAATACACGTTTAATAAAGTCTGCTCAACTGTAAAAATTACATGAACTCCAGATTGAATGCCTAAAGCTGATTGGCTTAAAAGTTACAACACAATAAAATTATTCAAATATACAGCATTTCAATTTTAAAAACCTTTGTAACTAATGATTGTTCCAAATTTTTATTTTACTTGTTGAAAAATTTAAGTAGTAGCTTTTGACCCAATCAGCTTTCACCACTTATGTGTTTTCTTAACACTATAGCTTTTTTCAACATTATGCTTGCATCAGCCACCTTTAGCACAATGGGTACTGGATTAAATCATTTGCAAGTGGAATTACAATACGAATTTGTCTATGTCTCTAATTAAAATAATAATAATAATAATAATAATAATAAAGTCTTTATTTAGAGCAGGTACCTCAGTTAGTTACAGAACTATTCTACCTTAAGGCCTTCTATCTGTTATGTACAATATATACAGTATATACAACATGATGTGAAGAATCTGACTTGACACTAAATAATTAAGTAATTTTAAAAATCAAATTATCAAGCCTGGAACATATGCACAGACACCTGTGAACACATAAACATATATAAAACATAAAATATCATCCTGCATTAAAAAATTCACTGTGAAAATGATGCAAAATTACAGAAAAGCAGGTGGTATTTATTGTACTAGAACTGTTCAATCGTCTAAAGATTTCATCCATTTGAGACACTGATTATGAAAAGAAGAAATCCTAGGAGCCTGCCTTATGTCACTGGAAATGTTGTTCCATACCATATTGAAAACTTTTTTTAAAACACTTCCTTCTTTGGCCTTGGTATAATGTAATTATTACTTCTTATGGACCTTAAAATTGGAGTACCATCAGCATCTCTTTGGTGAAAGATATTGCGTAGATAGACAGGAACGGCTTTTCTGGATACTTTATACATCAATTTGGCTTTTCAAAGAAATATTCTTTCAAGTATTGTTAAAATCTTTATATTATTCATTGCATCCTGAAAATTGTCTATACATTGATCTAGAATTAAATGGCAAGCCCTCTTTTGGAGTCTTAAAAGTGTTGTTATGTTTGAATTAGAGGTATTACCCCAAATTACATTACAGTAGTCCAGATATGGCTGAATATAAGTTTTATAAAAGATGACCTATACTGAAGAGGAATGTATGTTTTGATTTTCCTCAGTAGCCAAAGATAAGAATTAACCTTTTTAGAAACATGTTTAATGTGAATAGACCAAGTAAGATTGTTATCTACGAATACACCAGGAATTTTATCATGAGAGGTCATATTAAGGCTCACATTGTCAAATAGAACATGGAGTTTGTCGCTATCTAGACTTGCTTGTTTTTGTTGTGTTGTAACTTGTAGGGTTTTTGTTTTTTCAATATTTATGATCACACTGTTTTTCTTGCACCATACTTGAAGTCTGTTAAGAGCATCTTGTAAGTTATTTTAAAGTACCGTTTTGGTTTTACCCATCTCAGACAGTGATGTATCATCTGCATAGAAGTCAGTGGAAGAAACTGAAGTTCCAATCTTAAGAGGTAAGTCATTGATAAATAGAATGAATATCAGAGGTCCAAGGATAGAGTCCTGTGGTACTCCCCAATTAATATTTTTACTTTGAGAAAGTTGACCATTTAAAGATACTTTTTGCACTCTATTGGTTAATTAAGAAGTATACCAGTTTAGAGAGTTTTCACTGCATTAGTAGACTTTTAGTTTTTCAGGCAAAGTTTCATGGTCTACAAGATCAAAAGCTTTAGGAAAATCAATTCTGTGAAAAGCCAGAGTGATTATTATGAATAAGATCATAAGTGTTCAAATAGTTGAGAAAAGAATCATGTACATGTTTTTCTAGTAATCTGGAGAGACATGGAAGGAGAGATGGGTCTGTAGTTTACATCATCTTTTGTTCCCACTTTATGCAATGGTGTAACCCTGGCAGTTTTCCATGTTTGTGGAAATTTATTAGACCTAATACTTTCATTGCAAATAAAAGTTATACCCTCTTTAGTGGCTACCTTTAGTAGCCTTGGTCCAATCATATCAAGTCCTGCAGCTTTACAATCATCCATTTTTTAAATATATTTCAACACAAATTCTGGACTCATTTCAGGAATTTCAAACTTTATATTGTTTGGTAGTTTTTTAGCACAAAAATGTTTGAGTTCCAAATGATCAGATGAAGCTCTGGGTTCTTTACGTTTTTCAGCAATTTGAACAAAAAAGTTGTTAAAAATATTTGAGATGTCAGTTGGATTATTGGTATAAATGCACTCATGATAAAATTTCAGTTTTACCCTTGCATTTAAATACACCAAACTCTGTAAACACTTTCCAGATAGCTTTTGGGTTATTTTGGTTTTCATCCAGCACTTTTTTTTAGTGCGCTTGTTTGGCCTGATGTATCATTTTATTGACTTTATTCCTCCAAACTCTGTATTCAGCTTGATTTCCTACTGGTTTTAGTTGGTTTCTTTGCTTTATTGCTTCTAAAATTTCTGGGGACATCCAGCCTGGCTAGTGGTCTTTCTTTATCCTGTGTGTTTTTAATGAGGCATGTTTGTTCACTATACTGATAAACAGATCTGTCCAAGTATCTAAAACATCATCAATATCTTCAAAGATTTGGACTGTATTCCATGGAATCTGTTTCAGATCTTCTAGGAATTTAACAGTATCAAAGTATTGAAAGGATCTATAAGTAATGGATTTATGGATATTATTTTATGTTGATTTGCCATTGACTTTACATGTTAGAAAAATTGCAAAGTGGTCACTTATACCGATCTTTGGAACCATTACTTCCAAAACATTTTCTTTTGTATTGGTATAAATATGATCTATAAGTGTTTTAGAGGTAGATGTTACTCTGGTGGATTCATTTACTAGTTGCTCTATACATAACAAAGCAATAAAATCCATCCAATTCACTTTGTTTTGATCATTAAGAAGGTCTCTATTTATACTGCCTAGAATATAAAATTCTTTCTCTTCATTTGAAATTGTATCTATTTGAAGTTCAAAATATTCACACCAATCAGTATGTGATGATGTGGGTCTGTATACAAAATCTACGAAGTAGGGCTTAGCTTTTCTGAAGTGATCTGTAGCCAAATGGATTCTATTTCCTGTATTTCCAGGTCTTCCTATCTTTTACAAATAGTACCAGTTCTAACATACACAAGGAGTCCACCAACACCTGCTTTCCTATCCTTTCGATAAGGTTTGTCATAGCCATTGATATACAAAACATTTTCATCCTGATTTTCTATTTGTTTTATTCTGAATGACTTAATTCTATCATTGTTGTAAAGGTTTTTATTGAAGTAACAGTTATTACCCCCTCCCACAAGGCTGAATATGCCACAGTCACCTTAGTACATCTGTTACATACCTTTGTTTATTGAGTCTTATTTGTTTATTATGCATGTTGTGAGTGGCTTAGGTTTTGACTTTGAGCTGTAAATAAATTCATTGAGAAAGTGTTATTACAGCTAACTTTACAACTTACTGACTTGATAAGCAAGCATTAACTTATACAATAAAAAACTTATAATCAAGAAACATTACATTTAAATCAATTGCTTATTACTTTATTTAAAAAATTACTTGCTGGTGAATGAAATTCAGACAAAACTATTTGAAATTATCCTACCTATAGGCAAAGAACAATAGCTAAAGGATAAAAAACCTACAATTAACTAATTTTCTCTGACAGACCACACAAAATCAAACACTACAACCAATAAAGTATAACAAAAGAACATTATAACAAAGCCTTTGGAATATATAGTAATTAGCAATTTGGCTGGGAAAATTGACTCAAATGTTCCAACAGAGAAAAAATTTCATCCTAGAATGTAATAAATGATCCTTACATTAGTTCACTTTGCAATTAAAATCTCATAATTATAGGTTACTGCATTTGTATGGGAAAATGGGAACGAGTTTTCGGAATGAATACTGCACGAACTTGTGAGTGCAGTATATCCTTCCGACAAAACGAGTTCCTATTTTCCCATACAAATGCAGTAACCTTTTTATTATATGCTCATTTTTTTATTCAATCTAAGGTTTAATTATATAAACAAAATACACTACAAGAAACAACGTAAATGAATGAATGCTGTATTCCAAACTAAATACACAAGCGCAGATTTGACATTACAAAATGACATCATTATTAATGTGCACATAGCTCCGCCCAGATAAATTTGAACTTAGTTGCGCGGTCGACATAACTTTCAAAAAGAAAATGGCGTGTCTAGTTAAAATTGAAATTTGCAGTCATATTGTGAATGACTGGGCATTGCAATGACTTTTCCATTTGATCTGGAGTGAATATATTTTGGTGTTTTGTTTCGATTCGACGAAAGTTTGTGATTTTGGACTGGATTCATCTGTGCAAATTATACATGAAATACATCGGATTGAAGTGGCGCGGGAGAAGCATGTTTACGTCTGCAAATGTGTTTCTGTTTCTGTCACTGAATGTTTGAAATCATAACGTGGGGAAAATATGAAGTCTTTCAATTGCAATTTTCAAAAAGATGCTATGGAATTTAATGTGTATTTCATTTTGAGTGCAGTAAGGAGGATGCAATTGTACTTATCATCGAAATTACAGCACACTTTCGAAATGTGTAATCCAGATTGAAAACCTATGACATGGCTCATGTAATTCGGATTTGCAGAACTAAGAAAAAACATTTTGAGGAAATTCAGGATGTAAAACTGTAAGTATATTTTATTTTGCCATTCTTATCACCAGCTAAAGAAAACAGTATATGCATTGTTATTTGTAAGGACCTAATCCGTCATTTATACAAGGTAGCTAGCCTAAATCGGTAACATTGTATCAACGCAAAATGTCAAGACAGCTGGGTTTTTTTGCAGTCCATGAAACATGTTTAAGTTCATTCAGAAACAAATAAACAACCACAACTTAAAGAGCCTCTTTTGCGAGTGTACATGGTTTGTTTACAAATCAAAAGTGCTGGCGTCTGAGTCTATTGTTTATTTACAAAAGAAAGTAGTTCTTTTATTCACGTGAATGCTATATGTGTATTATCGCACACATTCAGTATCGGGGAATACTGAACGATTCTGTCAATGTAAAGTTAACGGGAAAAAAATGAGCATATAATAATACCAGTTTGTGAACTTCAGAGGAATTTTATAATGTGTATGATCAATGCATTTTTAGTGCTATATATTTTGATATATATGAATGCAAGTAATAATTTAACAGGAGCTATGAATCAAGAACAAAATTTATGTACAGTAATTATAGGTATTTTTCCTTTTTGAATTTTGACCTTGATAACAGTCCCTCCTACACAGACTTCTTATGAGTGCCGACTTGTCTTAAACATCAACTTTTGCTGGCAGAAGGGGTGATCTCTCAAGACAGGTTTTACTGTATTATGGACCAGAATAAATGCTCATCTGCATTCAAGGTTCTGTCTCTGGTGACATTACATTCTATTAAAGAATCAGTTTGTAAGATAATGGGAGAGAGAGAGAGAAAGACAGGATAATTTAATACAAAGAAATAACACAGATACTTTAACTGATTGCAATTCATCAATATCCTACATTAACTAAAAGGGATGGATTAACAGTTACTTATTTTTTTTTTTTTTTTAATCTGTGTCAGACAAATATCTAAATACTTAATTTGTGGTAACAAAATATTCACTAGAACACTGTAAGTTTACAAGTTATGTGAAACTAAAACATGATTCAACTGCATTCATATAGTTCCTATTGCTGTGGGCAAATGCATATCTATACAGACAATTACCAGATGTTGGCGTGGCAACATATCGTTGGAGTTCTTCTTGATTTTCCTTGACTGTGCTGATGAGCTCAGCATCAAGATTGGCCATCAGTTTTACGATGTGCTCTTTTGCCTTTTGAACATCACTAGCCTTCCCCACACCAACTGATGCTGTCAGACCAATAATCTGAAAAGATACACTTCTACCTTGTAATCATCCCTAAGTGTGCGCAAAAAGCACAGGGTATGTCAAAATGCACAGGGTATGTCAAAATGCACAGGGTACGTCAAAATGCACATGTGAAGACAGGTTATTTTAAACCTCATTTCTCAAACAGCCATGGTTATAAAAATGATATTCTAACAAATCTGATTGGTCCAATTAAAATTAACAGCAATATAAATTCCATGATATAATTCTAAAAGCTTTGAGATCATCATGACATCATGACCCTGCCTCCATTTTACCTGCATTACTGGTAAAATTCAAATTGTAAGCCACCTTTAAATATGCTCTAAATTACTCAAACACAAAACTATATATCGCCTAAATTTCATATTCCATATATGCAAGAGTAATATGCAAAATTAACAACAACTTACAAAATGATAGACACTATACCAGTGGTATTTGAAACAACAATTCACAATGTCATTGACACTATACCTGTGGCAATGAATGGGCATTCCTTCTAGGTCTTAATTTAATGTCCAAATAGTACTGCATTATCTTGTTGTAAGAGTGTTCATCATGGCAGTGGTGACACTCATCAAAGATTATGAGTGAAAACTGGGTAATGCTGTGAATTTCTCCATTCATCAAGCTGTTTAGAAGAAGCTGTGCAGTCAACACCAAAATGTCATGTCTGAAAAGATCAAAAATGAATTAGATACATCCAAAAGGGACTATCACTGGAGTACAAAACATACTCCAGCAATGTTTTCACCTACACCAATAAGGAAAAACAGTATGAAGCTGTTCAGACCTGAACCCATGCTGAATTTTTTCTGGGACTATAGCCACATTTCAAGTATTGAGGACCATATTTATCTCCATAAAATCTATGGAAAACTTTTACACTGAAACACACATTTTGAGAGGCGGAATATGTAAGAACATGTCATTAAATGACTGTCCATGAGAACTATAGAATGCTCCCTTATGGTGAGATGACCTTATAATGACATACATGATGCATATAATTATAATACCACATAATGAAAAAGGATCCCTCAACATATTCACCTTATAAAAGGAAGTGTTATAATGAAGGGCATTACAGTCTTGGCATCCGCCCGTCTACGGGAGACGATGGCGTAGCTCTAAAGTAAGCTTTTGTTTATCCTTCTTTCTAGCTCTCTTTTCATTTTTTTTTTGTTTTTCTGTCTTCTGCGTTTTGAACTCCCTGCCTGACAGCTAGATGCCAGCTGGAACGGTTGTTTGCACAGCTCTCCCAGTCATTGACATTGATGTTTGCCGTCTTCATATCCTTCTTGCAAACATCTTTGTAGCGCAGATGTGGTCGTCCAGTTCGTCGTGCACCTTCTGCTAACTCCCCATATAACAGGTCCTTGGGAATGTGGCCTGGGTCCATGAAGGGCATTATAGTAAGGAATGCTATATGTGCAAATATATTCAAGATGTTTTTGAGTGGAAGAAAAAATAAATGTATCAGCTATCCAGCCCTAAAAAGATGATTTAATTTCTAAACAATATAAATATTGTGACTATTAAAAAGGAAGTTAAAAATATCTCACCTATCAAGAGAGTCCTCCAGAGAGATCCCTTGGTTCCGTTTAGTATCCCCACTGATGGCCTGGGTCCTGTAATTCCGTAAAAGTTCCTGCAAAGTCTTTCCGTGTTGGTCGGCCAAGGCCACATCTCTAACCAGTAAAATGACTTTACCAATGGCATGTTTTTGTCTCATTTGCTGAAAGTGCTCCTAGTAATTGAGAAAAATACATAACATTTCTTAAAATTTTACTTGGTGAATTAACACTAGCAAATTATTGGTCACGTGGTACCTGTTGATTTCATTGTCTGAGTATGTCTGGGACTTGTGTTTGCACTTCATCAAATGCTTTGGATGTGTACAGAAATTGTGCATCTGAGTCCTAAATCAGGTTATTCACACCAGATATTTGTAACGGATGACTATTATAAATTAAACACTGCATTTAAAATTATTTTAAAATGTTCTTGATCAGAAGATAACAATTTAGACATAATGAACATAATCATGATTTTGCCTCTGGTAACTTCTTTTTTCATAGCTGGTAATTGCTTTTTTGACTGTAAGGTTTAGTCCATTGGGTTAAACGTAAATTGTTTATTCATAATCACTTGTTGTTGTTGTTGTTGTAGAGTTTAACGCCATTTTCAGCACAAGATAGGCTATACATGGCAGCCAGCATAAATGGTGGAGGAAAAACCAGGGAAAACCCCAGGAAGAACCACCAACCCATGAGAAGCTACTAGTGAGATGGCAATGATCGTAACGGTGAGTGCTTTAGACCACTCGGCCAATCAGGGCCCCTAGTCACTTCTTGTAAAAGTCTCTTTTTATTATACTGTGAAAAAGTTCACTGTGAAAATTTTTCAACATAAAATATATCCATTTAAAATAAGAAGTCAGTGAACAGTGGATTAAGTCTGCCCCATGTTTAGTAATTCCATATGTAGGTATTTGTGAGACATGGCTGACTATGGACAGCACTGATTAAAGAAACCCGTTTCTTTTCTGGTAATTTTGCCGTGAACTTTTTGATGTCTCACTCACCATCCATAGCTAAGCTTTTTCCCACATCAGTATGCCTTCCTAAATATCTGGTGCCATCATGTTATTAGTAATTAAAGTTGTTTCAGGGAAATTTTTTCTATTGTATACATCGCAGTAACATTGACTTTTTGACTGATAGAACCAATATTGAAATGGTTTCCTTACCTAAAGTACCTGACATCCACAAAGTCTGGTACAGGTACATAGCTTAGAACTTCAGTTACTGTGCAGAACATTTTGTTCTCTGAAGTAATGTGACCATTAAATTTGACTTTTTGACAACACATTTGATAATTTTTTCTTCTACTTTCATCCACAACTTTTTTTTTAGGTACGCTGTCAAGAAGTAAAGGATCAGAGCATGATACATTCATCAAATTGTAGGCATTGGACAACATTGTCTTCTGAACAGCAAGTATGAACAGTGGTGGCGGAGCCACTGGTATAGGTCGTATATTAAACATATGAAACAGGTACTTGATAATATCACATCATTAATGAGTTGCATTAGACTATACCAGATAAAATACAACTGTAAAATCAAAACCACTCATCTGATCGGCTTCTCCTGTTTTTCCATATGTCCCATAATATCAAGAGAAAAAACATCCCTTGCTGTTTAATAGTGAATTAAGAAAGCAATTTCTTTTGTAAATTAAGTTTATTCATTAATACTTACCTGATCACATTCCATTAGGATAACTTTCTTGCTACGTCCAATTCCAGCTCTGCTGGGAAGACAGAAAAATGTCTTTCTGTCTATATATTATATAGACAAACAGAAACAACTCTTATAGGCTAACTCACCTTTATATCCAGTTTAAACCTGTTTTTTTTACTGGAGCGACACCCTGAAGGAGGATGTTCACATTGCAGAGAAGGGTGGGAGGGATTATTTGTAATGTACATAGGTAAATACTGAAGAACCATAACTTACAAAAATAATTTGCTTTCTCTGCCCAATACATAACCTGATCGCATTACATTGAGAGAATAAGTAATATGAGGAAATGCTGAGCATCCTACATCTACCCCTTCATCTACCCCTTCATCTACCTGTATCAGCCAGTAGGAGCAATATCATTTTCTAACAAAAGGAAGAATTTCTCCAAATGTTAGTTTAGAAAAACAAGAGACAGATGTTTATAAACATACTGGGAGATCCCTCTGGAATTCAGCACTTGATTATTGTCTCACTATCAAATGTTTCCCAGGCAAATCTGGTGAAAGTAGCAAATTCATGTCTGGGTCCATGGTTGTGCTTTGTGCAGCTACCACTAACCAAGCAAGATTCAGTTCTTTCCTTATTGAAGCCATGTCATGCAAATGGAAACTAGAGAAGGCAGACTGGGCATGACAATTAGCTGCCTCTACTGGATCCAAACTGACACTAAATTTAAGGTCTACCAAACAGTAAAAAGTTCCCAAACCAAATAATGAATTATTTTTAAAAAGTTTCCAATACTCTGGAACTATGCCATAATTATTTCTGAAATGTCATTAATAAATTTTACTTTGAAAATAGATGGAACAGATCAGGTTCATGGAGGTCAAAGGTTAAAATATTTGCTTATTCTTCTAAGACTAGAATATGCAAGAAAGTGAATTTTCTTTGTCAAAAAATATTCTTAATTTCATTACAAAATGAATGAAAAGAAACATTTTCACTATACATTTCTTTCACTTAATTTAACAGTTTTAAATATGACTTCATTCCAATATTCTAAGACTTCTAATTTCCCCACAATTAAGGTCATTGCACACACAATACTGCCTCAAGGTATATTATGTAAGCAAGAGTAAAATAAACATCATTAGCTTATTTTCATGGAGAAAATCAATGTTTATGTACTATTTTGTTCAGAACATCATACACAATGATATGAAAATAAGAAAATAATTTCATATTTATTTTAAGGTGGTGCTCTAGAGCATTGTATTTGCATAGGGTTAGATGTGTAAAGAAAAAGAATTTCCCCCATTTTCCTCACTGGTTATAATGTCTATCTTAAGAAGACCTTGTATATCTTAGGTATTGTTAAAAGAACTTTAAATTCCCTTTATTTTGGTGTCTGATTGATGGGTGTATTTTGGGTTATACAGTATACATCCTGGCCTTACTTTTGATGTGTACCTACAAAAAAAAGCTACCTCCACTAGCTCATTTTCACTTCTTGGACTGCAGAGGTAAATTGTAAATAAAAAGCCATTATCTTTTTTACATTTTATATATTTGGTAATTCATTCTTTACACTTTCAGTAATATATTGTCTAGTCTGGCAAACTTCCTTCTCCCTATTTCAATAACAGTGAAAGATAGAGTACTTCTACTAATTCACACTGTTTAATGGGACAGTCATTTTGGTTAGCTGTGTCCATATGTCATGTACAATTTTCTGAGTACAATATCCAATGAATTTCAGCCACAGTACATTAAAGTAATAATAGAGAAGTATACCAACATTCTCTCCATTTTGCATGTTGCAAATGCAACCAACTTCATCTTACACGACAACTCTCTCGGAAGTTCATAATATCTGTAGAGCACCTACTTAGTGATGGCCCAGTGGCTTAGATTGGGGCCATATGATTTGGTGTAGGGAAGTACACACTGAGCAGGTCAAGACTGATCACATCCTCATCACATATCTATCACAGGTCTCAATTGCCACTGAACTTCATAAAGTGAAATGTTCTGGAGTAGAAACCTGGTGTTTGTGCTGTTTTCATACTATCTATACAGTCCATTACAAGTAGAAAAACTGGATTTTCTGGTGCAAAAACATTTCCATTTCATGGAATCACTTGCGAGTTCCTTCATGAAGGTAGGACGATGAAAGTAGAGGTATTTGGATAACAAAATCAGGCAACAGTCTGACAGGGTTTAGATCACCCATTATATTGTGAGAATGGTTGGTCCAAACTGACTACAAGCGAGTAGGTGGGTTGCCAGAGGGTGTTTGTGATGGTGCATCACTGATGATTGGCAGAAGGCCTGGAGAAAAAGAAAGGTGCATATCAATGCCTTGGCCAAGAGAAAAAAAAACCCAGCCTGCCATCGATGAGAACTGCCACTGAAATTTCTTGTCTGTTCCCTAACAAGAGTCATGCAGAGATAGGTGATTGCTCTGAAGGATAAATGGCACCTCTTGTGCATCTTGCTTTCTCAGATCAATACCCTAACAGAAAAGGGGAACTGAAATAAAAGAAGAGTATAGAAAAACAGCAATTACTTGCTTTATCAGTGTGACAAAAAGAGAAAAATATGTCAAATGTGTGAAGTAACGTAGGAAGTCAACAGAATGTTCCTGTCTAATTTTGACATGGCATTAAATAATTCTCTGTCCAGGTTATTAACAAAATAAGGAGAAAATATCTTTATATGTGAATTTTTAACAATGCATGCAACTGACTCACCATAAAGAAACTATTGTGTTACTAGAGTCACAAATGCCTGGTAATTTTGCAATCTTAATCAACTAATGCAAGATTCTGAATGAAGAAATGTCATCTTCAGTTGTTGCTACATCTACCAAGGTACTGACCTTGTAGGTAGAATTGGTTGAAGGTGGATTATGGCATTCCAATGGAGACAAAATCCTACAGAATTCCTTTATTGCTGCCATAAATCTAAACTAAAGTATTTAGGGTTAATCACCAGTAAGAAATGATGATATAGTATCATTTTGCCTGTTGGATATGCCATCAGTAATGATTGGTTTGGCTCAGTCAGAAGGCTTCATAAGTAATCCTGGTTCATGATGAATTTCGTAGGAATAGTCAGTCCTGTTAATCAGTGGGCCGGGAATTGCCAGCCACAGATAACAGGGTCTTGAACACAAAACATACCAAGCTCATTCATATGGCTGGACTGGTTGATTGGCAGTCTGAGCAGTGTACCAAAGATAGTATATGGCTTGCATTATAGCTAGCTGGTGAGGTAAGGTCAGTATAGATGGCTGGCCAGCTGAGGTCTGTCTGGGTGGCTGGCTCACTGGTTGGAGATAAAAGACTTCTAACCATTGCAATCAGATATAGTTTGTTTGTATTGCTGGACTGGTTGGTTGCCAGTGAAAATGGCATACCAAAGATGATATCTGCTCTGTGTTCCAGCTGGCTGATGTGGTATAGTCAGTATGGAATGTACATCTGTACTGTATTGGTATGAACTGTCCATCTCTACTGTATTGGTCAAATTACAAATCCTTATGTCTTACTTATTTTCTTAATATTGTCACGCATGGAAGGGTAAATAATTGCAATCCCACATGCCTTATGGACATGGTTATGGACATTGTTATATTTGTTTGTGAGCCATCATGCCTCAGTAGCAGGGTTTATCCTCAGTGGGATTACAGTATATATACTTGATTTCTACTCAATGTCTACATATTGACAACAAAGTCTGCTATGTCAGAGATCATATTAGGTTCCATGTCTTGATTGGAATTTCCTGTGCTCTCTACTGTGTTCTTGTATACAGTATATTCTGGTGCTGGTTCTGCATCTGCAACATCACCCTTGAGACTAATCAATGATTCTACTGTACTCATAGACAGAGTATGTAAAAGTGAAACCTAGTTGAAATTGAGCATAATGGTAGCCATCTAGTGGGTAGAAAGGGGAGATAACCTGTATCAGCTGCTTTTTTTTGTCTATATATAGACTAAAAGACGTTTTTCTGTCTTTCCATGAAGGCTGGATTCAGAGTTAGAAACAAAGCTGTCCTAATTTAACGTAAACAGATAACGTATTTAACAGAGAAATATTCTCACTTTCATGAAAATCTCAGTCCCCTTTCTCGCCACTAGCCAAAATCAAAGGGTTGGTGTCTACAAAAGGCCTAGGTTATTATTCATATTATGGCAGTTAGATTCAGTGCACTATTTACCTGTACTATCCTGCAGGCTACACGGGTTTTCCCTGATCCAGTGGGGGCCACAATTATTACATTTTTGCCTTGTATGGCTGGCCTTGCCAACTCCTGTTGGTACCTCCTCAATGAGATCTCTACATCCGCTACCTTCCAAGAATCACCAGTATCTAAAGCGGAAGAGCACAGCAAGGAGATAAATGTACAAGAGGCCCAAGTGGACTCATCTCACTAATATTTGCCTGATGGCTAGATGCAAAAGCTGCCTTAGGATGCTTTCTGCAGAAATTTCTTCCAATACTCAAGATTTCTGTACATATTATGAAAGCAACTGATTCATAGTTTCTCTGTAGTATGTATCTTCATCAATACCTAGTGACACATCACCAAGCTACATCCAATAATAATAATAATAATAATGACTTTATTTAAAGAAAAAGCTCATTTGGTCAACTGTCCAATCTTCCATTAGGCCTTTTACAATGACATTTTAGTAACAGCAGTCATATTTTATGGTCGATCAACATCATCTATAAGTTTGCAATATTCACAAATGGCTTAGTTTAATTTAATTTACTGTCTGTAATTGTTTACAAAATTAGTAACTGTGTAAATGAACATGCTCTCAGTGACACAGGAACCTCCTATACCAATTACATTTTATGTTGTACATCTATACAGACTGTTTATCAAGATTTTTCCACTAATTTTATTCTTCACACTGTATACATTAATTTCACAATGAATGAAGCATCACTAGAAAAAGCAGAAGTTGATGAAAATTGGTTACACATTATACAATGTTATTCAAAAGCTCGGTTTACAAAATTTCTTTAAAACATTAAATTTTGCAGGAAAAACAGGCTCTTAACAAAACCATTGGTGCCTAACATTTTAGTTTTAAAGAAGTGCTATTTCAAGTTTGTAAGCCTTTTCACAGTTTCTTAGTCATTGTACATCCTATTTATATGTCCAGCTGCATCATAGAATTTTTCATCATGTACAGATAAGTAAACAATATCCCAGTGATCCCATGGATGTTTTAAGTATATTGTCAGATTGATTTGACATTAAATCCTGTAAAAAAAAGATTTATAAGAGACATAACAAATGTAACAATTGCAAGTTGAATTACATATGGCAAGCACATTATCAAAATCTTACATATAAATATGTGTCAGCTTTACACAAAGACCGGGAAAAGGTTAAGTTTCTAATCAATTTAATTAAATGACATCATTTCAGTTATTGTATGTACACATTTCAAAATTTGTTATCAATTTTGTTGCCCTTTTTGCCTATATACTTTCTTTTAAGGTTGTTCATATTCTGCTGAATGACTTTAGAGAAGAAATTGTTTAAGGCTGTTCTATTCTTAATGACAAACATGGAGGTAACTCATTTGTTAATACACTGATCTCATGATCTGAGGATGCAGGTTTTCATTGGTTAATACATTGATCTCATGATCTGAGGATTCAGGTTTTCATTGGTTAATACATTGATCTCATGATCTGAGGATTCAGGTTTTCATTGGTTAATACATTGATCTCATGATCTGAGGATTCAGGTTTTCATTGGTTAATACATTGATTTCATGATCTGAGGATTCAGGTTTTCATTGGTTAATACATTGATCTCATGATCTGAGGATTCAGGTTTTCATTGGTTAATACATTGATCTCATGATCTGAGGATTCAGGTTTTCATTGATTAATACATTGATTTCATGATCTGAGGATTCAGGTTTTCATTGGTTAATACATTGATCTCATGATCTGAGGATTCAGGTTTTCATTCTCACCATCAGATCAGCCTTAATTGGCAACCCTTGGCATCTATCCTAGGAGAAAAACATTATACTCAACTTGCCTTGACAAAATATGCCCTTGAAAGTGTTGATGCGCTGTGAAATGCCAATACAAATATAATGGCAGTCATATTAAATGGCAGCATAATTTATAAAAACTTGAAAATCCTTATGTGATGGTGCTTTCTGTTAAATTCTGTTGCATTATTTTTGAGAAGATGAATAATGGTTTTTCTACTTTAGCAATGAAGACCATATCTGATGGTAGATTAGAATAATTTATAAAAATTTCAAAGTTCTTTATGCTACGATGCTTTTTTCTTAAAATTTGGCAAAATACTATAGAGCAATTATTTTAAAAAAAGTAATTTTAAGGATTTTCAATATTGTAAAACTGCCAATCATATTAGATATTATATTAATAGTACTCCATTCCAGGATGCTTTCTGTCAATATTGGTCAAATTCTACTGGGCACTTTGTAAGAAGATGGTAAAAGAGTTTTCAAATTTCAGTAATGGCAGCCATATTTTTATGGTGGATCCACATCATTTGCTCAAATGTAAAATTCATTTTTACAGGGATGCTTTCTATTGAAGTTGGGTTCAATTCTGTTAAGAAGTTTTTGAGAAGACAAAATTATTTTCAATCTTTAGTAATAGTGGCTATGTTTAATAGCAGATTGGCATCATTTGCATAAACTTTAAAGCCCATTTTACTTAAATGCTGTTCGCCAAATTCTGTTAAACAGTTTCTGAGAAGTCAAAGTTTTGTTATTTTTAGTAACAATAGCCATATTTAATGGTAGACTAGCATCATTAGTATCCATTTGAAAGCCCTTCAAACTTTCTATTTTCTGCTAAATTTGGTCAAATTCTGCTGAATGGTTTTGGAGAAAAAGGTTGTTAAAAGGATTTCCTTTTTGATTAATGATGGTAATATTTAATGACAGAGTTTCACCACTGAAACAAATTTTAAAACACTTTATGCCAAGTAGCTTTCTGGTCAATTTGGGATAATTCTTTTGAAAAGTTTTTGAGAGGTTTAAAATAGCAACTGTCAACAAATGTAAGCTGCATGATAAATGACATACCCAAGGTCATAGGATACAATCACTTAAGCTTAAAGCTAGGTGAGCTAAAAGTATACCTAGCAAATGCAGGTGTATATATTTGAATCCCCACCCCTTACCCCCAAACTTACTCCAAGTAATTTTGTTTGTCACACTAATAGGAACAATGTAGTGTTTGGAAATACATTTGATCTTCAAAGTTTCTAAATGAACCCATATACGCTTATGTACATTATTTGTTTAGTGATATTTAACAGGGAAAATATATTAAAGATATAAAATGGGGCCACGATATATCATATCAATGATGTCTTGCAAAAGGTTAAGTCGAGAAAAGGACTGCTGACAATGGTTCTTACATACTTTATAAGATATTAAAAAAATTTAATTTATCAGAGGTGCAGTCTTGAGGAATAAATTTGACTCAACTTGTAATAAACTGAATGGCAACAATTTTATAACATAATTAATTATTAATCCTTTGACAAAAGTAAACAATATCAAACAACTTTCTCCATTCTTCCTTTTTCCACAGAGTAAATTCAAAACTGTTCATACTGCAAGCATACAATTTATAACAGAATGCAAATAATTATTTATGAACATAAATTAGTCCTTAATTCATATGCATGATATTGATTATACCCACCAGTATTAGCATGTTGTTTAAATCTAAGAATGCTGGATACTAATGTACAGTATAATTAAATATTTTAACTTTTTAACTTTTTCATATGATAGTGGGGAAAGAAATGATGAAAATACATTACTGACCTTGTTTCTCTCGCACAAAATTGAGAAAATGACAAAGTCTATCCTCATTATACAACTAATTTTTAATTTATACACATGGTTTTATATGCTTAAAGCAGACATGCAATTTATGTTGAAGTTACTGAAAAACATAAGGATCTATGAGGAATTTTGCAGCTGAGGTGAGGTATACATTACTAAAATGTGTCGTGATTTTCATTTCCCTGGCCAAATATCAGTGAAAGAATTTCAAACTTATTCTCATGAAAATCTGGTACAAAGCATTTGATAATAATAATAATAATAGCAATCACCTTTATCTGAAAATACACTGAATATTGATTAATATCATGTAAGAAAACACATATATCATCTGTCCTTTTTAACAAGAAATCACCATGACAATACCTTCACTTTCACAATCTCTTACACACCTGTTGTGGAGAGTATTTTTTGACAAAAATAATAATCTTCAAATAATTAAATATTTTAATATCATGCATAATTTCAATAGTCTTTCTAGAAATTAACAGAATTAAGTAGAAAAATATATGCAACTACACATACATGTTTATAAATCAACTTCTTGGATCTTCAAATTATACTTTATCATTAATGCCATAAAACAGATTATTAAAGTTGTAAAATGTCAAATGTCAGTGTTATTTTGGACAAATTATCACCTAAGCTTTTCACTTTATAATTACAATATTTATTTTTGCATTTTATCAATAAAAAATAAACAATGCTTAATTTTAATGACATCAAACTATATTACAGCAGTGTCCTTTTTTCCATCCTTAAATCATAGGTCAAGAGGATGAACATAAATTAGTCTATCAAATGTCTTGATATTGATTGTGATAATCATTTATAACTTTTTTATCTGTTTTATTAGCAAATACGGTAAGAGAAAACATTATGTGGTACCTGAAAAATTATTCACTGCTGGTGTCTGTCGTTGATATACAATATTATCTAAGTTATTGGAGGACGTATTCCTCTTATTCAATGTTGGTGTCTGTCGTTTATATACAGTATCATCTAAGTCACTAGAGGATGTACTGCTGTCATTGCCAGTAGGACATGCAGGCCTTCGATACAGAAAGTCATCACTGTCACTTTGGGACATATCAGTGTCATCACTCGAGTCTTTTCCATGTGATACATCCATTTTCCCATCAAGCATTCGATTTACGTTGTGCTCTGAGACAATCTGGTCCAGTTCTGCTTGTTGATCAAAACTCTCTGGATTATTTGAGTCAAGCGTTGACATGGTCTGAAAGTTGTCTTTGTCTGCAGTATTAGATTCTGGAATGATGGATCTTGGTGCAGCTGCACCGAGATCACCAAAAGAGTCAAATGCAGGCTGAGAAACTGAAAGATTTTGAATTGATATACTAATTGGACATACTTACTGAAACAGGAAGCCAAAAGATTGAATAGATACCTACAAAAATGGGTATTTTCAAGATTTTACATTTGTATAATTCCAGAGATGAGGCTATTTATTCTGTCGCAATGAAAAAAACTTTGAGCTACCTAAATATGAATACTTTGATAATGAAATTGGCTGATATGATGACAGAAAGAAAGTAAATTGAAATTATAAGGATTAAAATTTACACATCGATAATACCAAACCATGATCATTTAATCCAATACACAAGAATCAATCTGTGTTATCATGTAAACAGTTTATATAAAGCATCTCAGTACATTCATCATCTAAAGTTTACTATATTAAGATTTAGAATTAAGACACTAATTTGAAACTAATAATAATAATAATCATACATGTAAAACTACATACTGTGTTGATGAGGCTGAAGTTGGTTTGTGATAGTTGTCAATCACAACTATTTTATTTTATATCTTTTAATACTAGTTTTATGAATAAGCTTTGCAAGTACTATACAAGTAGGCTAATGTATGCACTTCTGAATGCTACAGTTAAAGGAGATAAAGCCCCCCAAAATATCTGTGTTTCCCATTGCACTGGTTTTTAAATTAAGGTTGGTAGGTAGGGATTTAAAAAAAAAAATATTTTAAAACTATATATATATATATATATATATATATATATATATATATATATATATATATATATATATATATATACACACACACACACACATAATGATTAGTACTGGGCTAAAGTAGATGCACAAATTATTGTTGGGAATTTTTTTTTTAAATTTTTTACCAGCAGTAGTGGGTGTGGAGTGCTAAGACTGGTAACAAAAAATAGGGATGTTTGGCCGGCCGGAAATAGACATATTTTTACCTCATAAAGAGTGTCACACAAAAAACAAACATTTTAATTAAACTTTGAATTCAGATGATACTGGCAATACGCAATCACAACCATAAATACATAAAAGGTCAAAATGTGTTCAACATCAGTAAAATCTCTTCCATTTAAACAATTTTCAAAGATGGTATAGTGTCAATTCTTAGTGTATGATTAACCTAATATTTTCCTTAACTTTTAATCATGAAGGGTAATTTACAATTACTGATAGCAAATTTCTTGACACATTTAGCACCATATTTTCTTAATTCTACTAACAGTGTCCACACTTTTATTGGCTGAACAATTACTTTTTCAAATTTATATTAACAACAGTGATACTTAAAATTTTGTCACACATATTAAGAATCACACAAATTCCCTCATATACCTTGTGAAAAACTACATGTCATACTAAAATCATTCCACTATCTCCTCACTGTAACTACAGAACAATAAATTTCCATTCTTAATATAAATACTTAACATTGTTTCCATTTGTCTTTAACTTACATGACTTCAAGCAGTTACTATTTTAATCAAAATATTGTCATCATCTGCAGTAGTACATAAACAAATAACGGCTGAAAATGATAAGTATTAAAAAGAAACATTATACAAATTAAAAAAAACTCACACTGAACTTCAAGACTCAGCTCTTCCTTTTCTATTTCATCCAACTCTTTCTCTTTCTGAATTCTAACTTCTTTTGAAACTTTCTGAAAAATCTCAGGTCTGTCCATAGGTGTGTCAGTTCTGTCCTTCTTCGTGGACAAGTATAACTGTGCATCTGCATCTGTCTTCATGACTCCAGTGTTTGAGCTGGTGATGTATTCTGAAATGGTTTTAATCAATTTCTGAAAAAGTATACAGATTATTGCATCTTTTATATAAATGAACAGTGTTCAAATTTAACAAAGTTCAAGAAAAAAACAATACCACAAGGGTGGGTGATTCATATGTTAACCATATACAGTAAAGGAAACAATAATCTATCATTTGACATTAATGCATACATTTGCAACTGAATTAGTCTTTTGACAAGCACAACCAGGTTCATGTGACAGCCATACAGAGAATAATAAAATTATGAAAAATCTAAAACTAAGAGACAGTCAAATCTCTACAAGAAATAAAAAATTAATATGAATGTATGTAAGAAAGGAAATAAATTTTAATAAGAAGAATGTTAGAGTTTCTGCCCAGAAAGGGTTGGGTGTTCTCACTTTTGATAAAGTAGGGTCAGAAAATTATGTTCTTGGAACTTATTATTTAGCATACTAATCTAATTTACATATTTTAGTTTTCTTACTGTAACTGATAATATTTTCTAAGAATATGACATTAATAACTTAACTTACTTTTAGTGAAAGAGGCATCACTAAATTCTGCCAAATCTTTCTGGTAACTGTCACAAAGTGCCTTCAAAAAACATTCTATAATTTTCTGTAATTTAACATTTTACAATAGCTTCATAAATTACCAAAAGCTAAATATTTTGTTAAAACCTTAAATAATTGTACTTACTTTGGGTAAAAGATTCATCAATAAATTCTGCCAATTCTTTCTGGTCACTGTCACAAAGTGCCTTCAAAAATTCTGTGTACCAGTTTGCAACATGAACATGTAGATGAAGCAACAAGAGTTGAGCTCCCCTTATGTTCCCATAATTCCTTAGCTCAGCCTCCACCATTTCCTTTTCATGTTTAACAATCACACTACTCTTTATCAAACATGGCAGCACCTGAATAGTTGACATTTGCTCTGTGATGTAACTGGAGAAAACCGTGATTATATTTTGTTGAACTGAATCATCTGGCAGAGGACGACCCATCAAAGCTCCAGCCAGAGTTGGGTAGTCTAAAATGATCAAAATTAAGAAGCTCAAAATTAATTCCTATACATCTGGGATAAAACTTTTAGAGCTCACTGCATCTAACACACCACTGACCTTCAAGACCCATAATCTTTTAAAGTTATGCATCCTGTGCACCTTCAGTACTTAGCTCCAGTCTCAAAGTTTTCAGAAACTGAATCTTGTTGAGGTACACTATCCCCAACTTGTTATAAGACAAAGCCCTATCTGGCAAGAAAGGGTAATCAACCAAAAAGCCAAAGCATTTTCATATTCAAAGTGTCAAGAAGATAAAGTACAAAACTGAAATGGATCCAGAGAAAGTGATTAATGTAGTTTTACCAGTCAGGAACCCCATTTTATGAAGACTTACAGTCCAGGATTTCCAATGTCACAGGCCAACAAAGAGTACTGAGAATTATAATCAATCTGAAAATTCCATCATAACACAAAATATATTTCCTTTTGATTGTACAAACATTATGCCTTCATTTGTAAAAGAAAAGGGATTATCTGATTATACATGCATGAAATGGTGTATGAACAAACATGTATACTTGTAACTTACTGAGGAATGCTAATGTACTACTTTTTGATTTTTACCCTGGCACACATCCAACTGCAAACAACATAGACCAAGAGATGTGCTTGTCAATCTAGACATGTAGTCACTAATCTGTCTGAGACCTAAATTGAAATCAAACTTAAAACTCCAAAATTAAGTCCCAGAGTTAGAGTTATTCTTGTTGTTATTTATATTATTTGTTGGCTTTTCTTAATGCTTATATGTTATGTACATCTGTATTTTGTACCTGATCTCATCCAAAATCAAGTTAATGGTGTACCTGACCAAAGATAATTATTTTGTAAACAAGATCATGCATAGCTAATATTTCTCTACCATTGTGGATTAAATATTCAGATCATTATTAGTAGTGAACATGTTTCAATTCAGTCTTTTCTCTGACCTTATAAAATTCCAGAATGGACATTTCCTATAGGTATAGGGTATGTAATCTTGTTTAACTAATAATAATAATAATAATAATAATAATGCTTTATTTATAGAGGGTGACTCATTAGTCACGGACTATTCTCACTTGAGGCCCACTTAAGGAGAGTATAACAATGCAGTTTATATGAAGATAGCAGTTATTACTATTGATTTTAACATATTTAGTATTAAAATACTAAATTCCATTATCTATTAGAAACACATAAATGCTCATGATATCTCTTCTTAAATACTCTAATATTTTCAGCAGATTTTACATGTAGTGGAAGCTTATTTTCCACAGAACTGTACCAGAGTATTGAAAACTCTTTTTAAATTGCTCTGTTCTTGGTTTTGGTACTAGAAGGTTTCCATGTGATATTGATCTCAACTGGTATTGTGTTGAAAAAGGCCTGAATAAGTCCTGAAGATACTCTGATGCTGTTCCATGTAGACATTTATATAAAAGAACTGCCTTGTGAAAATCTATCCTGTCATATATTGTGAACCATTTGAGTTCTGTAAATAATGCTTTTGAGGGATGATCAATAGATGCATCTAAAATGATGTGTGCTGCTTGTTTCTGAAGTTTATAAATCCTGTCAAGCTCAGATTTAGCACAGTTTTCCCATACATATGAACAATAATCCATTGTTGGAAAAATATATGACTTGTAGTATAGATTTCGAGTTTCCATAGGTAAATATTTCTTGATTCTGCTGAGTAGGGCAATTCTGGATGACAGTGTTTTACTAAGCTTATCAATATGATTGGGTTTCAAGGGTTGTCATCGCCGGGGGCGGTTGTGAGAGATAAGCACCCACTTCCCTTGGAAATCTCCCAATGGCTTGCGTCTGACAGAGCCTCTGACAACCAAATCCAGCTCCAGGCCTTCACGAGCAGCAGAACCTATTTAAACTGACTGGAGAAGGGATGACAGGCGAGCTTCTGGCACCTCAAAACCAGATGCTTCGGGCAGATGGGGCTCGTTAACCTTGGGTGGTCGCCCATCTAGGAGAAGGTAAACTCAGATTTCAAACCTTCGCTGCCTTGTGACTATACCCTCTCAGGGGAAAGGCTAAGGGAGTAAACCCCAACAGAAAATCTGGAGTCGGAGTCCCTAAGGCAACTTGGCATTGATTTCAAGTGTCATCTCGGCAACTCCTGCGACACAGCTGGTGCCATGACGTATCGGCTTGTCCTTTCCCTTGGATCCATCAGCTGCGTGGAGAGGGAGGATCATCTGCATGGGCAACAGTTGATTCTCCATATCACCCTGCCCAGGCTTGCACCCTGGAGAGGACACTCCAGCTTCTCTCCATAGCGTCAACACAACATGGGAAGCAGCAGTTTACCGGTTATAAGTCACCGCTTGATTGGCATAGAGCCAGACACCAGGGGTTGTTTCTGATGGTGGGAGAGACCAACATGTTTCACTGGACAGCTACCGCCCGCCTCAAACTGGGCAGCCCCCAGCCAATAAGGTGCCGTCCCGCCACAGTTCGCCTGCCTTGCTGGGTGCGTAAGGCTTTATGGTACGCGAGTACCTGACAAGCGGACTGCAACTACTGCACCAAGAAATAACAAAATAAAAATAAAAAAGAAGACTTCAATCCTCAACCTAGGTACCTAGAATGTCCGGACCATGCTGACTGGGCTTTCAGATGATCTCCAGACAATCAGTGATGTTCGTAAGACTTCAGTCATCAACGACGAACTTGCAAGGCTCCAGGTCGACATCGCCTCACTACAGGAGACACGACTACCAGATTCTGGGTCCCTCAGAGAAAAGAACTACACATTCTTCTAGCAAGGAAAGAGTGCAGATGAAACCAGAGAGTTTGGTGTTGGATTTGCTGTCAGGAACACTCTGCTGTGAATGATAGAACCCTGCCAACAAGGAAATGAAAGACTGCTATCCCTCTGCCTCCACACCACAAACGGGCCTGTCAACCTAATCAGTGTTTACACTCCCACGCTAAGATCCACCACAGATACCAAGGATGAGTTTTATGATGAGTTAAACTCGCTCATCGACAAAATTCCCAAGGAAGAGAACTTGATTTTGCTGGGCGACTTCAATGTTAGGGTGGGTGCCGATCATGACCCTTGGCCCTCCTGTCTTGGCAAGTTTGGCGTTGGGAAGATGAATGAGAATGGGCAGCGCCTTCTAGAGATGTGCTCGTACCATGAACTCAGCACCACCAATTCATTCTTTCAGACAAAGCCACAGCACAAAGTGTCTTGGAGGCATCCCCGGTCTAAACACTGGCACCAGCTGGACTTGATCATTACAAGATGGTCAGCCATGAAGAGTGAGCTTCTTACCCGTACCTTCCAGTGCTGACTGAGACACTGACCACTCGCTGGTGTGCTGCAAAATGAAGTTTCAGCCAAAGAAGATCCACCGCTCTAGGCAAGAGGGTCAACCATGCATTGATGTGAGCAAGACATCATATCCAGACAAGGCTGAGGAATTCACATATGCTCTTTCCAAGATGTTTGACTCAGAACCCCCCAACGGCAGTGCCAAAGAAAGATGGGATTACATCAGAGAGACTGTATACAGCACAGCCACAGGGATCTTTGGTAAGAAGCAGTCAAAGAACAATGACTGATTTGAGGCTAACTCTGCCACACTCATGCCAGCCATAGAAGAGCGTCGCAGTGCTCACCTGCAATACAAGCAATCCCCCTGTCAGAAGACACTACAGGCATACAGGTCTACCAGAAGCAAAGTGCAGAGATTAGCACGGCAGTGTGCCAATGAATACTGGCTTCAGCTCTGTCAGAGTATCCAGTCAGCAGCAGATATTGGAAACATCAGAGACACGTACAATGGCATAAAGAAAGCAATGGGTCCCACGAAGAAACTGACAGCACCACTGCAGTCTGCCACAGACGATACCATCCACAACAAGGGCAAGCACATGGAGCGTTGGGTGGAATACTACTTCGAACTGTACTCCAAAGAGAACCACGTGAACAATGATGCCCTCAATGCCATTGAAAACCTCCCTCTCATGGCTGAACTGGACGAGAAACCTACCGTAGACGAACTAAAGAAGGCCTTAGAGAAACTGTCCCTAGGTAAAGCCCCAGGGAAGGATGGCATCACAGCAGAACTCATCAAGTCTGGATGTAGCTTGCTTCTCACACACCTGCACGACCTCCTCTGCCAGTGCTGGGACAAAGGGGCAGTGCCTCAGGACATGAGAGATGTTAACATCATAACCCTGTACAAGAACAAGGGCAACAGAAAAGATCGCAACAACTACAGGGGCATATCACTTCTCAGCATCGTGGGTAAAGTTTTCGCATGCGTCATCCTGAACAGACTGCAGACACTTGCTGACACAGTTTACCCAGAGTCGCAGTGCGGGTTCCATGCAGAGAGGTCCACAATCGACATGATCTTCTCTGTCAGGCAACTGCAGGAAAAATGCAGAGAACAACACAGACCCCTCTTCTGGCCTTTATAGACCTCACCAAGGCATTTGATCTGGTCAGCAGAGACGGACTCTTCACAATCCTGGTGAAAATTGGTTGCCCTCCAAAGCTGCTAAGCATGATCCAGTCCTTCCACAATGGCATGAAAGGCACAGTGCAGTACGATGGCTCAACATCCGACCCCTTTGACATCTGCAGTGGAGTTAAACAGGGCTGTGTCCTTGCCCCCACGCTCTTCGGCATCTTCTTCGCAGTCCTGCTCAAGCATGCCTTTGGGATGTCCACAGAAGGGATTTACCTGCACACACGATCAGATGGCAGACTGTTCAACCTGGCATGACTGAAGGCAAAGAGCAAAGTGCGCAAAGTAACCATCAGGGACATGCTCTTCGCAGACGATGCTGCTCTAGCCACCCACACAGAAGCTGAGCTTCAGCGCCTGATGGCCCGCTTTGCTAAAGCATGTGATGAGTTTGGGTTAACCATAAGCCTAAAGAAAACAAACGTGATGGTTCAGGACGTGGACCCCCCCCCAAGCATCATCATCAACAACAACGAACTTGAGGTGGTGAGTCAGTTCATGTATCTCAGCTCTACCATCACCAACAACCTCTCGCTCGATGCTGAGCTCAACAAGCGGATCAGAAAGACATCAACAACTCTCTCCAGGTTGTCGCAGAGAGTGTGGAACAACAGCATGCTGACCATGAACACTAAGATCACCATGTACCGTGCATGCGTGCTAAGCACTCTCATGTATGCCAGTGAAACCTGGACTCTGTACGCCTCACAAGAGAAAAGACTGAGCGCCTTTCACATGCGATGCCTCCGACGCATACTCGGGATCACCTGGAGCAATCGAGTAACAAACAAGGTGCTCAAGCGTGCCAAGATTCCCAGCATGATCACACTCCTCCGCCAACGCCGCATCAGATGGCTGGGCCATGTACGTTGGATGGTTGACGGACGGATCCCCAAAGACATTCTTTATTCAGAACTCGCCTCTGGCAAAAGGTCGATCAGACGGCCACACCTCCACTTCAAGGATGTCTGTAAGCATGACATGAAAGCCATTAATATTGATGTCAACACCTGGGAAGAACTCGCTCTAGACAGATCAGGCTGGCGACATGCTCTGATCACTGGTCTGAAAGGTGGAGAGGACAAGCAACGCTTGCTAGCTGATGAAAGACGATCGCAGAGGAAGAAGAAGCAGCTTCAACCAACACCTGACACAACCTTCAAGTGCAGCAAGTGCAGCAGGGACTGTCACTCCTGCATTGGACTACTTAGCCACAGCAGACGCTGCACAACCACCAACCAGGACATCTCTCATGGGCGCAGTTCCATCGTCTCTCGAGACTAACGGATGCCAACAACATCAATATGATCATTCCATAATAAATTATTATCTATGGACACACCTACATGCTTTTCATGTTTTACATTTTCTAATGGATGATTATTTATTGCAAGAGATAATTCTGGGTTCCCTGACTTGTATAGCTTTGGTGATGCCCCCAAAATCATAATTTTGTTTTGCCTTCATTAATTACCATCCAATTTAGCTGTGCCCAGTTTTGGACTCTAATAAGGTCAGAGTTTAATCTCATCAGTATCAGAACTAGATGTATACAAGGTAGCATTGCCTGCAAACAAATCTGTATTTGTGGATTAATAATTTACTGGTAGATCATTGATACAGATAAAGAAGAGGAGAGGGCCTAAAACAGCCTTGAGGGACCCTTGAATGGATAGTGTGAGTTTGAGAGCTATTATTGCCAATGCTTACTTGCTGAGACCTTTGGTTTAGGTATGATTTAAACCTGTTTAAAGAAGGATTGTCAAACCTGTAACAGTTCAACTTTTGCAGCCGAATTTCATGATTAACAAGATCAAAGACTTCTTGAAGTCAAGGAAAACAATCCCAGTCATATGTCCATTATCCATTTCCTTCAGCCAAAGATCAATTAATTTGGTAATTTCTGTTTGACACGAGGGGTACTTTCTAAATCCTGATTGCTCTTTATGAAATAGAGGGCGTTTCAAAAAATGTATAGACCTCAATGGCTACATGCTTTTCAAATAATTTTGACAATACAGGTAGAATTGATATTGGTCTGTGATTGCCTGTTTCCTCTTTTTGTCCTACATTAAAGATATGTGTAACCTTTGCACATTTCAATGTTTCTGGAAAATTACCATTCATTATACTTAAGTTTATGTTATGTGTTAGTGACTTTATTATTACATGGTGCAGCAATTTTAAGAATTCGTGGACCAATATCATCCAATCCAGAGGATTTATAAATGTTAACCTTAATTAGCATATCTTAAACATCAGCTTGACTAACATTAACTATTGAAAAATAATTATCATCAGGAATTTTAGCTCTTATATATGATAGAAGAGTATCAAGTTCAATTGGGATGTTAGTCTGGTTCTGAATACTCTTACTGGAGATGCTTATGAAGAAATTATTGAATATTTCCACAATGTCTTGTACAGATGTTGCTATATCATCATTTTGCTTAAGTCTACTAGGGGAAGACAACTGTTCTTGGGTGGGTCCAGCTGTTTTAGATGCTTCCACAATGTCTTGGTACTCTTACTTTCATCAACAGCCTGTATACAGTTGCTCTCTTTTGCTTTATCTATCAGGTGCTTAGTTTTTTTCATCCACTTTCTACAGCTTTCATGTCTTTTTTCTTGTGGATTTTTGTTGTTGTGGGGTTTAACGCCATTTTTCAGCACACGATAGGCTATACATGGCGGCCAGTATTAATGGTGGAGGAAGAACCCGGAAAACCCCGGAAAGAACCACCAACCAACGAGAAGCTACTGGCAAGCTTTCTCACATGCCCACATTGGCTAAATCTTAGGCTCGAACCGCCGCAGACAGAGGTGAGATGGCAGTGATCCATAACGAAGAGCGCTTTAGACCACTCGGCCACTCGGGGCCCCTTTCTTGTGGAAATTGTCTCTTAGGTGCCTAGCTTCATTGATCTCAGGGGTAATCCACTTTGGGTGTAATTTGATGTTTTTAACCCCTCTTTGTTTTAATTGGGGCATGCTTGTCTAAGGCTGCAATGAACATCTGATACCATTTGTCAAAGGCAGTGTTGACATCAGCGATATTGCAGACAGGTTGGAAGGTTTGCAAACTAAATCATTTAAAAACATTTCCTCATCAAACATGAGAATGTTCAATATGAGACTAATTTACATACATGCAAGAAGACATTGATATATCAGACACTTGAGGAGCCTCAGAGGAAGAAGTAACATGAACATTTTCACATAGTTGTTTACATGTTAACAAGATGCACTTTATACACAAATCAGATAGTGCTTGAAACCTGTTTATATAATTATAATTATTACATTGAAAAGTATACACATATTCTAATGCATTTTGCTGCTGGAAATGTATTTCATAGGCCTGTACATCATTGCTTTCTACCTATTTGTATTTGCACAACTTTTGCTTATGTCCTAGTTTGTTACAAACATGGCAACAAATCTTTTTTCAATGCAGACACCACTGTGTAACATGACTACACTCTCCATAATACAAGCAATTTTCTGACTCTTGCCTAACCCCTTTTATAAGTCTTATTTACTAGTCTATATTCCCAAGAAGCATGGCAGTGCCACTGTTGGATGGATGGATTTGGTCTCGCTGGTATCATTGTTGGTTTACTCATTTGCCTTTGAAGAAGGTCCTGTATTGTGGAACAAACAGTATTTGGAAATTTGCATACAATGTACGTAGGGTGTCATTTAGTGGAGTAATAAGTACATCCCTTCTTGACAGTAAACCTAAGATGATTATTTTACATTCTATGTTTTTGGACCTGATGGCATACAAGCTTTAATAATCATTCTCAATGCCCTTTAAAGATTGGCCATTACTGTAATTATTGCCACCAATGAGAAGAATTACATTATGATATGGTGACATATCCATTTCCAATATTTTTTCTGTACTAGTGTTAATAGTTGCACCTCTGTGAGCTTTTATGTCAGTTTTATATAATCCTCTTGTTCTTACTCCTTTGATTATTGATGATCCTATGAGAAGAGATCTGTCTTTAACTATGTTGCTGATTTTGACAAGTGGGGGATTCAGATGCATTGCTTGGACTACTTGATTTTCATGACTAGACTGACTGAGAGTTTGGTGACTGCTGTATTTAGTATTTGTATTTAATTTAGCTTCATGCTGTGGGTAATTGGAGGTCGTATTTAGAGCAGTTCCTTCTGTACCCGGTTTTGATACTGAGTGAGACACATGATGGTCAGTGTTTACAGTATGTGCTTTAACTGATTTTTGGCTTTGCCCATCTAATACCTGTAGAAGAGACTCATCTTGTTTAATTGGTGAGGTTGCATCTGTTTTTTGTGTATAATGATTTTCTAATAGCTGGTTTTGGTATGGTCTGAGTGCCCTGACATGCTCTTGTAGTTTGATCCTTTGACATGTTTGTGTATTGTGTTGTCTGGGTTTTCTGGCACACTTTTTTGGCCCCTGGTTTATACATTTGAACATTGTGTAGACTCTTTGATTTTAGTGCAGAGAGTTCCTGTTCTAACCTTTCTAATTGGGCCTGGAGAATACCTATCACTACTAAGCACTGTATGGAGGTGCAAGTTTGGTTATGGGTTCCATGGAACTCAAAATGAATTTGTTGCACCTATCATAAAGTGGTGTCCTGGAGTTTCCACTACATTGATTGCAATCTGACTTATTTCATGTAAAGCTGTGTTACTGTTGACTGGATTTTGAGATCTGTGGGCTTCAGGGATGGGTGTTGGAGCCCTTGACTGACAGGTAATTGATTTCAATCTGGTGTTGTCTACCATTTGCTGACAAGTGTTGATAAAATAATTTATCCATTCTGTGTAGCCTGGCCCTTGTACATGAAGTTTACCAGTTGTTATGTATAGAGTTACTGTGGCAAAATCAGTATCCATGGATTTATAGATCAATCCATTATGTGAGTGTCCCTGCTGGAAGTGTAGATTCTCATCGAAGAATTCCTTGATTTATGGAATTTTTTTGGAGTCAGCTGTTATTGTTATACTCTGCATATTATGTTGGATTTTAAGAAAGCTTGGAACTGAAGAGGAGGAGTTGGATTTTGGAGGGTAGGTTGAATCTATTTCTAGTGAATACTTCTGTTCGGTATTGAGTGTGTCCATAATTTTTTTTATCATTTAAGAGATCCTCTTGAGCAAATCCTGAAAATGAATCTGATGAATCTGATTTGAAATATGAGTAGATCCACTGAGGCAGTGAAGAAGTTGTCATATTTGTTTTACTGTTATAGTCTGAACTTGCAAATCTGTACTTATATCCACAGATTGAGGTTACTAAGTTACCCTGACACTTTATGCACAACCTATATTAGTTGCTGATAGCATTTAGAACTAGTATAGCATTTAGAACTAATATATACAGATGTATTTCTGAATGTTTCAGTAGCTGGTTAGGAGTATCATACTTTTGTTCTGTGAATTATTCATTCTTGCCTTAACATCTGAAGCAGAATCAGTCTAATTCTTGCGTTCAGTTCTGAATTTGTTTGGATTTAGTTATTCAAATTATCACTGGAATGACAAAGGGCTCTTGGACTAACACACTAATCTGGAATAATAGTGAATTCAGACAAGGACATTTTGGATTATATTACTGTGCTACATTAAAAGACTGTTAGAACATTGCTACAATGGCATATTATTACATTTTAGACTATAAGCAAATCAACACATTCAATGTTGGAATTTATTTATAATACCATTGGAATTCAATTGGAACTTTACACATTTGGACTTGTGATAGAACTTTTAGGACTATTTGGGATTTAATTCAGAATACTAAGTTCTTTTTAACTTTTAACTTTGTATTTGAGAGAAATAAATTATAAGTTGAATTTTACAAACTTACTGGTTTTTGCTACTTTCTGTTATTTAGTTTAAGCCCATTGAGCAATGTATAAATCAATATTTAAAAAATTCTACATCATTTTTTCAGTTCAAATTTTGTGCTTAGACAGTTTTGTGACTATAAAACCAGGTTATATCTGGTGTCCCCTAAAATCCTCCCAGTCATCAGCAAAAAAACCCATCAAATATAAGCCTATGCAACTATTTTCCAGTAAATGTCCTTCGATGTCAATGAGGGCACTACCAATGTAAAGTTGCTAATGGTGATAAAAACTGTAAGATGGCAATGAAAATCTATTTTTAATCAATGTATCTGGCAATGAAAACAGTCATTGTTTTTGGTAGTCTGCTGATAAAAGTCTTTGTTGGCCACTGGTGTAATGTATTTTTGAGGTTAAAGTCAATGGCAAAGAAGATTTTTAATTTATTTTTAAGCAGAATTGCTTTAAAAGGTGTCCAAATTTATGCCAATATATAATTTGTCAGTTAATTAATGATTTATCAATTTGAAAAGTAATTAAAATAATATATGTGTATGCTGAGTGTTGACGTTAAATGAAAGCAAGATCCGAAACAGGAAATTCCACGGTGTAGCTAATTTCAGGTCAAGATATTGAGACATTTAATGTTTTTATGAGTTACTTGAGCACGTAAAAAAATGTTTATAGCAATAATGTAAGTGTCCAAGGAAAGTATAATAGTACAATACAAAGATAAGATGGCAAAACTGTTGAAGCAAATAAGATTATCTCATGTTTTGGCACTACTAGTGCATTCTATACTAAAATTTTCCATAATAGCCTTAAAATATTGTCCCTCAAATTTGAAGGGTTGGGGATATGGTGTCCCTGTCACTGTGATTCTATATGCAACACAGCAGAATTTCATGTGAGCAGTACAGACCTGTGACTGTCCACACATTAAACTGTAAAAATACAGACCTAGAGATCATGCTGTCACCTAATGTGTTGGTGGATCAGGCTCTATGGTCTTCATTCAACACTTAATTAAGTTAGCAGTGCAAACCCTAATCTGACAGTAACAACAAAAACCTGATTCTACACACTATGCCGTTCTGTGCAATGTTCATTTGCCAGAAGATTTAGTCCTGTACAGTAATCTTACCATGTTAAGCCATAGTGCCCATCCCAGCATTATGACATTATTTTTTTAGTAACACTACTTCCTGCCTTAACAATATTAAAATATTAAATCTTAACTTCTATCATCATGATTCTTATGCCACTTGTTTAGGCTCCAATAAACAGAAACAAAAGAAAGAGTGAAACAAGCTTTGAAAAATATACAATAATTTATTTCCCTGGAAAAATTCTGTAAAAATGAAAAAATATGAACTTACGAGTTTATAGAATCAAATCCCAAAAAAATCCAAAAAATAAAATTTAGTAGTCCTAATAACAAAATGTTCTACTGATTTCATGTTTGAATCCTGACGAAGAATCCAAGATGGAAGACAATGATGTATGCTGCAATCTGTAGTGTTGAAGTCTACAGTTCCTTGTAGAAACAAGAATTATCACTCCAGTTTCTGATTGCTGAATAAATTTTTATAAAAAACTGTTCTTATTCCACAATATTACATGAGCACACATATTTTCCAGAAAAATAAAAGAATTAATCCTTTTGAATCCAAGTAATCTGAAATAACTCCAAACAGCACAACATAAAACAGACAGTTTAACATCCCAGCTTCTAATGAGATTAATTCTCCAAAACATGGGTTATATGGGCTTTCTAAAACATAAACAAGGGTCACATGATCATCGTCTGGAAGTTTATAGAAGTACTTGTTACAAATCATGTTTATCCAGTGTGACCCTGACAAAAACCAATCATTTTTACTCAAAAAAAAAAAAAATTGTTTTTATCTATCTTAAAGACAAAGTCCCATCATGACCTTGGAAACAACCAATCGTTTTAAAATAAAACAGAACTTGTTTACGAAGGTAGCTACAAATTCTGAAACAAGGTCGGGATTTAGATCAACACCTGGTGTTTATAAACTGAGAGTCAAGGTCAAACTATTTTCTATAAAAAGTATCATCTCTAGTCAACAATTTTCATTACAATATCATGTAATGAAAAAAAAAATGAAAATAAAACTGACAAACAATTAAACTGAAACAAATATATATTAAATCAGATATAATTAAATCAAATATATATAACAATGATCTAGGCCTTATGCGTCATTCTGGTATTTGTCTGTATCATATACTGCTGTACAGAATTTTATGTTGCATTTGTTATTTGTTGTAAGATGCATGCTGTAGATGATTTTAGAATATGTAAAATGAGGTATACATCACTTATAAACATCAGCTGTTCACTTATTAGACTTATAGGTAACTTACAAGTGACCTATAGCTGAATTAGGCATTTCACTTAGAATGGATGTATACTTCACTTATAAGTGAAATGGACGTCATTCACGTAAAACATAAATTTCCAGTAAATTTAATGAATTTGGAGATTTAAAAAGCTGCTCCCTCCCCAAAGGAAACTGTGTCCTTATATAAATAATGTCATCAGTTTTACAGAATGTATACATGTAAAAGGCTACCTCATAAGCTCTGACCTTATACAAATCTTGTACATTTCCATTTGAACTACATTTTGTGAAATTATTATTTTCCAGCAGCAGCTTAGACCAGCAACTTGTTCTCAACCTGACATGACTCATGAAAAATTGGATAAAGTCATGATTCATGCTGAATCATCTGCTTTGTCATGTAGGCATAATTATTTAGCCTTTTGCTACTAATTACTAAAAAATTTTGGGCCCCAAGTGGCCCAGTGGTCTAAAGCAGTCACCATTCCGGATCACTGCCATCTCACCTTTGTCTGCGTGGGTTCGAGTTTCAGGCTTCTCATAGATCAGTGGTTCTTCCCAGGGTTTTCCAGGGTTCTTCCTCCACCACTTATACTGGTCACCATGTATAGCCTATCTTGTGCTGAAAAATGGCGTTAAACCCTACAACAACAACAACACCTAAATTTATTTCAACTGACCTTATTATCAAAGCTTAAGTATAATCTCCCTTCTATTGATCTATAGTATTAAATCCTTTAGAACATTTAATGTTTTAGGTTTAGGCATCATCCTAAGGCAAGAGTGACTTGTCATAACCTTACACTTGGAACTCACTAATGCATGGGATGGTTATGACATGTAACCAGGTTTTATTTATTAGTAGCAAGTGAAATGTTTGCATAGCTCTAGCATGATCGTGTCTTTAAGCAGTTGTTGTCTGCTTCCAGTCATGTCAGGAAAGAAAAAGCAACAACTTGATGGTCTATTTGCAGCTTTGAAATACAAATAATGTAATAATCATGAAGATAATATATTCCTCAAATATTAAATATAATTTTTCTTTCAAGCATACATTTTGGGCAAAATTCATTATCAGCATGTAAGCCTGGACTTACAACTGAATGCTCACCCATTTTCTCATTTTGCAATTTTACACACACACACACACACACACACACAAATTGCAATATTCTAGTTTTGATACACAGGAAAAATCAAAGTTGGAAGTGTTTCTTTTTTGAAATCATAAATAATATTTTTTTTAAAACATTATGAAAGTGTTTTGCACATTTGTCTTATTTATACGACTCATTGAAGTTTACAAATCTAGCAGTATGTTATGAATTTTTAAAAAAAATAATCTTTGTAGCAACTTTGCTGAACATGAATTGTCTTTTGCAGTAAATCTTCCACTGGAGACTATTTTGCAGCAAACTGTTAGTCAGAAAATGATAATGTCCATGTGCGGTTAATTTTTATTCAACTGAAAAAGGCCTATACCACCTTTAAATCAGTTATGTCACTTAAAAGTGAAATCTTGGGAAAGCAGGGATTTATATAGCCTTCAATTATACTGTGCTTGTACAGAGAAACATTTCACTTACTTCTTTAAATATGCAGAGTGCAAGTAACTTTTAAGTGACCCATAAGTCCCATAAAAGTCAAACATATATCACATACAAGTCAAAATAAGGTATGTTATTTCAGTAGTACTATACAGTGGAAGCCTAGATTAGTTATGTATGAGCCAGCTGGTACTAACTAAGCATCTCAACATTAATTCTTCTTATAATTATTATAGTCAATATTATTGTAGGAAAATTTATACATATGACAGGAAAAAGTCCATAATTTACAAACTATAGATAGAACATCACTGGCTAAACAATGAATATGTATTAGGTTGTCAATAATTCCAACAAATAAAATCCCATATACAGCTTTCTTGAACAGGATACATACAAATATCTTGTTCAGGAAATGACCCCGCCTATGACATAAAAATTTTAATAACTTATAAACCAACCCGTACGAAATAATTAGGTGGATTCCACCTGGAACTTAAGCAGACTTCAGGCGGAATCTGCCTAAAATGTTAAAAATCTGGTTAATACAAAGGCGGACATGGAACATTTTTAGAAATCAAAGATAAATCCATCTAGAGTCCGTCTAACTCTAAGATGGACTTTTGTCAAATTCCTGCTAAAAATACATCTTTAGGCATAATTTTGGACTTGGTTGATTTTCCACCCACCATCTAGGTGGAATTAGGAACTTAGTCACTGGCATCTACTATATGAAAGGAGGAATCTGGACTATTTTCTAACCAACATCTAGGCGGAATGAAGAACTTAGTCATTTACATCAGTTAAATAAGGCATAATTAGGACTTGGCTTTTGTGTCTGTAAAGTTAAATGACTTGAAAATATAGTGATATTTTGTGAATGTAATATCACTGACAGTTCAATAAAAATATCAATAAGATATAATAACATTTATTGTTTCTTGTACAATTTGAATGATTTTCAGCAGCATTTATATTTCCTGTTTCTGATAACTGTAATTTTATTGTTCATTTTGGCACAATTTATAACTTCTTTCCACAGCTTTCCTTATTAAATTTCTTTTTCAAATTTGTTGTTGTTGTTGTTGTATTTTTGTTTAACTTCAGATGGATTTAACTGCCCTCAAACAAGTTTTCATCTTGTTTTCCATTTTAAAACATAATTTCGCTTTTCTCCTGACCTGAATTTCCTCGATATGGAACCATTTTTTAAAATCGTCTCCGAAACTTTTTTTTAAATAAGGCTCTATCCGGTCCCATTCCACAACGAGCTTTCAAATAAGTACTTGTTCCGTTTATTGTTTAACAGAGGATCGTTGTATAAAGCTTTCTGATTGGTCAAAACTTTGCAATTGCCCAATGAATCGTCGCGTAACAGAAACTGATGGAAGAGCATGTTTGCAAAACGAGGTGATTCGAATTTTCGAGCGGGACGAGAGACTGAATAGCTATTTGAAAAATGTGCGGCAATGAGAATACACTGAACGCAAATTTGATGGGAACATAATTGGTCAGTCTGTATGAAAACTGAACGCCAGGACAAGCATTTTGCTTTTTGTGCCATAAAGACCTTTACAGTAACGGCTAACGTGCTAAATAGGACAAGGAATTGAATCAGGGCGATTTCGAAGTTATACAACTCCGAACTGATTAACTTCAGGATTTAAGGAGGGACAACGTGTATATCACTGGTGGGAATTGTTGCCAGATATCCATATCTATCAAAGATAGTCATATCTTTGCGGAATATTCTTGGCTGAAAAGTAGAATCTACTTTCGATCTCGTGAGGCATTATTGTGTATTATTATCATAATATTCTTGGTGTGTTGGAATTCAGTGTAAAATAAGAGTAATTATATCATGATAAACATTCGTCATGGCTGCTTATGGAACAAGGACTAATTCGAGAGACCACAACAGCATCATAGTTTGTGCAATCAAAAATCCAGTCTACAGTACAAGTGACATAAGGCAGATTCCTAGCTTTTCTTCTCATAATCAAATGGTCTCAAATGGATGCTTTTCTGTAATTTTGCATTATTTTCACGGTTGAATTTTTCAATGCAGATTAATATTTTGAATATGTTTATGTGTTCACAGACGCCTGTGCATATGCTCCAGGCTTGATACTTTGATTTTTAAAACCACTTAATTATTTAGTGTCAGATACTTCATATCTTGTTGTATATACTGTATATGTTGTACATCACAGATAGAAGGCCTCACGGTAGATTAGTTCTGTAACTAACTGAATTACCTTCTCTAAATAAAGTCATTATTATTATTATTATTAACTCCCATTTCTCTTGCCTTGGATGTCATATAATTACAACATCAGTATAATTGTTTTCATGCACTCTTAAATATCACCTTGGTTAATAAAGTCCTGTTTATTAAAGTCCTGCTGAAATGTCTGAAACACAAAAAAAACTTAAGTAATATACTATATAATGATCAAAATTGTAGTGATAATCTTACAAAAGTTTTAGTAATTTTTGTTGTGAAACTTCACAGATATTTCAAAGAAATTCGAGTGAGACCTCAACGTACATCCAATGAAAGTTTGGTCAAAATATGTGTGAAATCTTCCCAAACTTTAAAGTGAAATGAAAAATACTTAAGTGATGACATGTTGGATTAGATTTTGTATGCAAGAAAGAAAATGGCATTGCCCCTTAGGACAAGAAAAACCTAAATCTTATTTGATAATGTCTGTCAAAATAAAATTTATGATCCATTTTAAATATTACTGTGAATATTTATCATTGATTCCGAATAATGTCAAAAAATCATTAGGCAGTTTAATAGAAATCTGAAGTATATTTTTTATGGTTTAGGCAGAAATTGCTTTTAAAAGAAAACTGTATGAAATCTGCCTTGACATTTTCATTATTGGATAGGGTTGCTGCAGGTATTTCCATCTAATTAGGCAGAAGTAATGATTCCGCCTAGTAACAGTAATTTGCATATTTCGAGCTATATTCCACCCTGAATCTGCCTAAAAGTGATAATAAGGGGAATCTAGGCTAAATAAACGGAATAAACAGATTCCGCCTAGTGGAAGGAATAAGCAAATTCCGCCTAGTAATAGACGCACTAATTTGCATATTTCGGGCTGTATTCCACCCTGAACCCACCTAAAATTTATAATAAGTGGAATCTAGGCTTTAAGTGAAATCCGCTTTAAAATTCCACCTGGAATCTGGTTAAAATCAGGGCGGAAGTTTTCATACAGGAAGGAAATAAGAATATGCAGAGTAAAGATAACAAGCATTGCACAGGTAATGTACATTTATTACCTATGAATGGTGATATGCTGCTAATGCATTCAAATCAATCTTCATACAAACTCTAGGCATACTGTAATGTTAAGTCAATTTAGCATAAGTTAAAAAAGCAGATAATACATAATTTTATAAAAATTGGAATATATAGTGACATTAATATTGTTGATAACAGTGGTACGACCATCACTGTCACCATATAAAAAGTAACACATATACATCACCATTCACAGTTGAGCATTAACATGAAGTCATGACATACTTCTCTTTAATGAATCAATCAGTGCTCTATATTTTCCAGGCATCTTTGAGACCTTTAATATTTCCAAAATCCTTCTTGTAGCTGCTGGTGGACTATCTCGTTGCTTGATATTATATATATCCTTCCTTTGGGCTGAAATTGGAATAAACAAGCTAGAAGGAACATTTTTTAATATTCATTCTTTTAAATATCATTTTTGAAGTCTTCATCAGAATTTACTTTAACAATACTTATTTGATAATTTCCTTTTTTCTGGAATGACAGCTTACAAATCAAATTCAAACTCTCACCAATATATAGTAATATCAATGACTTGTTTAAGTTTGAGGGAAAATTTGTAAATATCTTTTAAAATACTGTATGCAAGGTTAAAAGTATTTAGAAGAAAACAAATTAACCTTCAAGTCAAGACTGCCAAAATACAAACTCTGTACTCAGGATTTGATGGAAATGTACTCTTGACATATTTTAACATCTGAAATGAATTCCTTGGGCTCTGTAGAGAAAAAATATGCCCTATGGCAGCCTGTTAAAAGTAGACAAATATGCAGGACAGACAAAATGTTATATTCCTTGTTCTGAATATTGTACACAATCAGAATTAACAAGTTATCCGAACTGATATCTTCATTCGAATGGTCATAAGTTCAATTTTAATAATCTGTGTGATATTACTAAATCTGGACTGTATCATCCAAAACAATTTTATATTTATTTGAAAACATAAATGGCTACAATTTCACTGCTGTAAAAAGTTGCAGCATATGACTGACACATGGGATAATCATTTATCTAAATAAAAAAAGCTTCAAAATAATTTACTGAATTGTCCACTCAGCACAATCCTAAATGATTTGTCTACATCTCATCAAATTATTCTATTCTGATCAATATGGACCAGTTTAGCTTATAACACATCACCTAATGTAACGGTAAATAATACATGAAAGCCTTTTGATCATTTGCTGATGACATTGATGAAAGAGTGGGAGATGGAGATGATGGAATAGACGGTGCTGGATAATGAGAAGAGGCTCTTAAAGGAAATGCTGGGTTTATTCAAGGATTAAAGAATGCATGATTCATGTTAAAAATATGCCCTTTTCTCAAATGGAGGGGTGAATTTCCCATCAAAATGTTCAGTTCCAGAATTGAGCATGGAGATGATGATAATGATGATTATGATGATAACAATGACCATGTGCACAATTTACCAGGAGATAGCATATCATTTGGTAGAAAAGCCATCAGATGCTGATGATCAACCCTGTCCACGATGATCTCAAACAAAGCTTCAAAATAGAATTGGATCTTCTGTTCATCACAAGCCTCCATCTTCTCGTCTGTCATAACTACTTATCTTCCGACTAATCCATTCTGATCAACACATATCTGTTCTGTCTATAAAACATCGCCTAATTTAAAGTTAAATAAAGCCCGAAGGGATTTCTGTAGGATAGATCTAGTGAAACCGGTAAACCCAAATGAAAAACCTAGAAACCGTCCACAGAAACCGCAACTACAGGTATTTCCTGAAAATCTATTTTTACATTATAACGTCATTCCAGGGCAAAGGTTAACAACTGATAAGATATGAAATTAAAAGATGAAATAGTAAGGAATAACTAGTAAACATCAGTATGTAAAAGAGCAATAAGAAGAAGGAGATGTGAAATACATAATATTCAGTTTGTGAAGAATGTTCCAACCCAGTATGAAACTGTGACGTAATACTTTACTCGGAAAGAGATACTTGAAATCGAAAGTAGACGTGAGCTGAACAAATTATTGTACAGATTGCTGCCCGCTTTTCAGCTTGTCGTGATTATTAAATGTTCTATATCATTCGCATATCGATATAGACTTTTCGTGGATGGAACACTCAGGTGTCTTTATTGAAGGAGCGAACGTGATCTGATCAACGACTTTTAAAGATGGCGGCAGACAGCTGGAGCAGTAATGTATCCGAGCCAATGTCGATACCGGATGAAACAACGATCAAATTTTACCTGGAAGCTTTCCTGCCCATGATAAGCGAGACGGTAGATTGCAACACCCTGCTTGTGAGACTCAGTGTTTTAAATATGGGTATGAAATCATTAATTTACAGTTAATATTTACTACTGCAGAAGTCGAGGGGATGGGTGGGTGGTACACCTTTCCCTCGATAACTCGCGCACAACGGGGTCCAAAAACATAGACCGCACTATACACGAGGTGCGAGTTACCGAGGGACCTCAACAAATTGGAAAAAATCGCTTTGACATCGAGAAAACAGTGAGGGGGGGGGGAGGGGGTTGGGGTAGGGAGAGAGACGTGGCGTTAGGGAACTGGGCTGTTTATTGACTGATTCCTCATTTTACAGTCACGTCGATAATAAGTTTTAATAACGCGCTTTTTCTAATGAAGTTGTTCTGTTTAAATAACATTTATTTTCAAAATGTCCAACATATGAAAGATCGCTCCAACTGGTTTCAACAAACAACACGTGTACTCGAAACAAAAATCTGTGTATTACGTCACTGCCTTTTGTTTTCTTGATGAGTTTGGTTCCCTTAGTGGTATTTAATATAATATTATTATGGCAGATCGGGAGTACCAAGAGCAGGGAACTAGACTAATTGTTGATACACAGCCAAACAAGATTCCTTTTTTCAAAAACACGCAACATTTATTTTGTGTGTCAATCGTCTGTGTCGAAACTCAATTTTTGTGTTGTTCGATATGTACAATATTGATGTAGTGATTTCATTGGAAGTACTAATGAAACTTCATATCATCTTCGAGTATATCTCTAAGTGCCAGTTCAAGAATTCTCTGAAACTTGCTTGCCCACAGTGGAACGCATTTGTGAAATCAAGTTCTTTATTTTACGAAGTATTCATTTCGCTTGGCTGTCTTGTTATCTTTGATCACAGTTATGAAAGAGTCATTTAAGTTTGTTTATGTAACATACACAGTAACATTTATAAGTGTTCGATTGAACAAATGAAGTGAGTTCACCCGACATATGACTGGGACCGCTAGATTTTAAGTTTGTTGGATTTTTGTTCCTTTTAACTTTTCTTTCATTCCACCTCCTTTATTCGATTCAAAAGACATAATTAACGTGATAATACAAAGGAGGCCAGCTTTTAATTGACTGCAACAATACAACAAATACTTTCAGAAGTCAGTTATCAAAACCTGGTCGGCACTTAATTAGATTCTCAGAGAAACGCTCCTGGACATGGCTGTTATGGTAGATTGATGCATTTCAGGTTTAATTTCAAGAGGACTCATTGCATTTATGACGATTACACTTAAAAGGAACTAAAAGATGGAACTAGAACACAAATTTCAATTGATAAAAATCTTATTTAATTTGTATTTATTAAAGTACTGCCTCCACTCGGCATAAGTGACATTTTCATTGATCAAAATTTCTTACATTTCGTTAATTGTGGTGTACTAGGAATGTCATTTGGAAAGAAAATGTAAAAAACTGTATGACCTATTTTTTAATTTAATATTTCATATTGTTGATTAAAATATCCAGGTCCTAAGTATATCTACCGTTTTCGATGATAAAACGAGCAATACATCAAAGTTTATATCTCTCACCTCTGTCTGCGTATGTTCGAGTCCAAGGTTTGGCTAGCGTGGGTACGTGGGAAAGCCTGCCAGTAGCTTCTCGTGGGTCGGTGGTTCTTTCCTGGGTTTTTCAGGGTTCTTCCTCCACCAGTTATACTGGCCGCCATATATGGCCTATCTTGTGCTGAAAAATGGCGTTAAACCCTACAACAACAAAAAAAATCAAAGTTTACGTTATCAGTTTTGGGGGTAATTTCTGTTTACAAAATGGGATCCATGCCTGACCCCACATTATAAGCGTGATAGTGAGTTATCAGGGTGCAAGTTATCAAGGGAGTTGTGTACTCCTCGCTAACAGTAACAGGCTGATTTGGACCAGGCTTATTCGGCACAAATTATGCGTTGCTTCAGTCCAGATTATGGGATAATTTGGACCATGTGTCGTATTATTAAGGTTCTTCAGGGATTTAAATGTAACATTTGTTTGAAATAAGACGTTTCTCATATTTTAGGATAATAAGCCAAATGTAAAATTTCATGTCTAGCTAATGAATATGTTAGTTTTGAAAAGGTCAAAACATCAGAAATCACAAATTAGCAAATAAAGTATACTCCTTTTCATGGTTTTAGCTCATAGCAAGTGCAAACAGCTTATTTTATTGCCTGCAAAAAAAAAGATTTCTCCAAAAAGTGAGCATTTTTTGTACAGGGTATATATTGAAAACAAATCCAGTAATGGAGATTTTGTTGGGGTTAATTAATGAAGCAGTCACTAGAAAATATAACCATACTGTTCTTGAGGCATAATTTACAAATGTATGTGGTAATATAAAAGGAAATATTGGGGAAATGTGCCTCAGCCAATCCAGAATTTGCATCTTTAATTACTCAAAATTTAAAATTATGAGTGTACGTCCAATCCAAAAGCCTTATTATGTGTAAAGCTTGTTTTTATTCATGTTTTATTCATGTGAAAGGGAAAAACAAAAGGGATTGGTAACATCTGCCTCTTTACTTTTCAAAAGAAATCTATAAGGACAGTGTAAGAAGAAAATCCAGGTATTTATTCCTTTTAAATGTCTACCTGTATTAGAATTTGTTTAAACTAATTTGAGGATTTGTCAGTACATGTATAAATAAATTGCAATTTGTACATGTCTGAACCTCAGCATGTTAACTTGCTTTGAGTAAGGTAGAGTTTAGCTCTGACGATTTTGGCTTTAGTATGTTTTGACTTGAGCATGTTTCATTCTAGGTATGTTTTGATTTAGGTACATTTTTACCTGTTCATGGAGATATAGGCTGCAGGATTTGGGTAGTCATATTACTAGCAATGCAGATGTTGAGTACAAAGTCAAATTTCCTCAATGCTATAGTTTTGTCGCCTTTGTCAGTGAATTTAAGACACAATGAATGCTATAGACACATTTTCTCAGAAGATAAATTCTCTTATTAAATTTATGCAGGTTAGGATCAGTATAAGGATGTTCCTGGTTCCCTTGTGTCAAAACTGCACAATGCCATGCTCCTGAACTCCAATAGGCAATTGATGTGATCTGACCCTATACTCGACCATAAAGGTCAATATATCTAAAATGGGGTGGGAAGGGCCAGAGGGAACTCGGACTATAAATGGCAGTTGTGGATAACAACAAACATTAATAAATCTAACTTCACCTAAATTTTACTTAAATATGACACTTGTCATTTATAGGTGGTATAAGCCTTTATCGGTTGAGAGTAAGTGAACTGCACATTCATGGACGTTGTCATTTTAAAGTTAAAAGAGGTTAACTTGGTATCATTGGTACAGCATTTCACCCGGCTATAAATTTAAGACCATTCCTCACTACTTAACATTTTTATTAAATAGTTTCTTGCTTAGCAGTGTGTTGCCTTTTAGCTTTTTTTTTAAAGATCTTTGCAAACAAACTTGAGTGAATTTTGTTTTTGCAAGTTCATTATTTTATCCTCCTGATTATCAAAATTATTATGTAATGTTTTTTTTATGGTGTCTTTCCATGCTTTTGGAATTTGGGATATTAAAGAGAAGTATTTCAAGAAATCATTGCTTCTAGTTTTTTGTTTTATTATTTATTATTTCAAAAGGTATTAAATTACTGTGATCATCTACTAGATCATTCAGAATTTCAAAACTGGCTTCTGTCCAGGATTTGTATTGATAGAACATTTTAGTGGGGACAAAATTTAAAATACTCATGGATAGATACTCGTTAAGACTTTGCGGTTCCTCTTTCAAATTGTTTACATCTTAAATCTTGAAGTCCCATCATGACCTTGACCACAACCAATCATTTTAAAATAAAAAAGAACTTGTTTACGAAGGTTGCTACAAATTCTGCAACAAGGTCAGGATTTAGATCAACACCTGGTATTTACAAAAAGAATGATTCAGGTCAACTGATCTTCTGGAAAAAATATCATCTCCAGTGAATACATTTACATTATAATAGTATATAATAGAATTAAAAAAATTAAAACTGACAAACAATTAAATTAAAATAAATATGAATTAAATCAGATATATGTAACAGTTGGTGTATATTCTCACTCATGTCCCACATTTTGCCACTTTTAAACATATGTAACCAAAACACACATGCTGCTTTTTTCTGTTTCAATACCCAAGATCCATTAAAGTTTTATTTCCATTTTTGTTGTTTTAAACTTTAATCATTTTTTTAGAAAAACATGGTAAGTTTTCTTTATTTTGATATGATTCTTGTTGATATCTGGTGGGAAGTTATAGTTACACCTTTTGTTGCACTTGTTATAGTTTGCAACAGCTTGAACCTGAGACCATGTTGGCAGTAAACTGAAGTGAACAACTGGACAGTTTGTGTAACTTCCTGCTTATTAAGGCAAAATATGATATTTATACTTGCAAATTCAATATGAAAAATCCTTCAATTTTTGCTTTTAAGCAAATAGTTGCAATGCATAAGGACATTGAAAAATACACTGCTAAGGTAAATAAAAAAAATGGACCTCAGTAATGAATATGTAACTTGCATCAGACTTGATGGTAAACAGGAACAAAATAGTGTAATATCACAAAGTCCATGTCAACTAGAGTGTGTGCCATATGCATGTGTGCATGCATTGTGTGTGTGTTTTCTTTTTCTGTAGATTATATTTATTATCCCTAGATTATCTGATAACCAAAAATGTTTGATTGTAAGGTGACCTTGGGATGGTTCCCCGACCCAGTGGTCAACCTATACCGGGTTAATAACAAAAAATAAAAAAATAAAATTCTAACCCTGTGCAAAATAAGAAAATAGAGTGGGCATTTCTAATCTCAGCTGGAATGCTATTTCAGAGCAGAGTTCCAGAGTATTGGAAACTTTTTAAAAATAATTCCTTTTTTGGTTTGGGAATTTTATACTGTTTGGTAGACATGGATCGCAGGTGGGGAGTATTGCCAGGTAGCCTATACTGGAATAGTGATTGTAAATATTCAGGAGCACTATTATTGGATATCCTGTACATTAATTTGGCTTTTATCAAATGGATTTGGTCTTTAATAGGTAATACTGTTAACTTACCAGCTAAATTTTCCTTGCTTTCTTTCTGGATTGATATTAGCCCAAATGCTCTTATTTGAAGATGTGCCAGCTTCGTTATGTTTGTATCATTTGAATTACCCTATACTGTATTACACTGGTCTAAATAGGGTTGTATGTAACTGTTATAAAATAGCTTTCTGTGCCTTTCAGGGAGAAAATCTCTTATCCTACTGAGAAGCCATAAACTTGAATTGACTTTTTTACTGATATGTTTGATATGTTTCGTCCATGATAGGTTATGATCTACCAAAACACCAAGTAGTCTATCATGACAGACCATCTGCAAATTTTTATCCTTCCAAATCAGACATAGTTCATCACTATCAAGACTTGTCCTTTTTTGCCACATTGAGGTAAGTAATATTTTAGTTTTACCAGTATTTACCACCATGCCATTGCATGTGCACCAGTTTTCCAGTTTGTTTAGGACATTCTGTAAAAAAAGTTTTAGTTCATGCTTTGTGTTTTGGATGTCTGACAACGTTGTGTCATCTGCATAGAGATATGTAGATGATATTGTGTCTCTTAGTAAAAGTGGTAGGTCATTAATAAATAAATAGTAATGGACATAGAATTGAGCCTTGTTTTACTCCATATCTAATTGTTCCCAGTACAGACAGAACATTATTTATGTAAGCATGTTGTGTTCTCTTACTTAAGTATGAAGTAAACCATCTAACTGCTTTCATTACATTGGTAGGTTTTCAGTTTCTTCAAAAGGATTTCTTGATCCACCATGTCAAAAGGTTTCCTGAAATCTACAAATACAGATCCTATTATTTTACCTTGGTCAGGTGCTTGAAGCCATTTATCAGTTAGAGATATCAAGGCAGTCTCACATGGATGTTTCTGTTTAAATCCTGATTAATTAGGGTGTAACAGCAAGTGTTTGGTTAAATGTGACATGAATGAGTCCTGGACATGTTTTTCAATCAATTTTGAAAAGTTTGATACTGTTGAGATTGGTTGGTAGTTATCAGCATCATCCTTAGAACCAGATTTGTGAATAGGAGTTACTTTTGTAGTTTTCCATATTTTGGGGACAGATGAGGTTGCAATACTTAAATTGATTATGAATGTTATGAAGTGATTATTATCATAAATGTTATATGAAAAGTATCATTCCAAGAATCATGAGTGTTGGTGTTTTGACACATCATGATAAGTACAGCATTTTTTTGCCAATAGAGTTGCATATATGGCATCCAGTATAACTGGTGGAGGAATAACCTGGGAAAACCCTGACCCACAGGAAGCTACTGGCAAGCTTTATGACATACATGTACCCTAATTGCAACTTGTTTAAGATGATGCCTTCTTGACAAATCTTGAGCACAGTCAGGTCTGTGAAATACTGGTCACCCAATGGAAACTGGTTTTTATGAAAGGGGATCATCTGACTGGGCAGCCAAATAATCGGGATGGAAGAAGAGCAAGGGCAAGAATAAGGATATTTGATTAGAATTCTAAGTATGAAGACTCCATGCTTTCTATGTTACCTTAAGCAATATAATAAACTATGAACTTGAAATAAAATTGAATTAAACCTGGATTTATGCATTTACCTCATTGTTATTTACAGAAAATATATATAAAGGAAATCTTCCTTAAACCAGACACTGTTCCAATTATAATTGGTTCTTATTATCCAAAAACTAAAATTATGTGAAATAAAAGATAAAACAATTTGCCAATTTAATGGGATCCATGGAAACTAAGCTATGTCCATATTATAAGAAAGGAAGAAGTATATTGAGGGGCTTTGTAGTGAGGAACTGTATGGTCAGAATGCAGAGGAAACTGGATTACAGGTGGGTTATTGAGAGTTGTTTCACCGTATTAACATCAATTCATGGAGAACACTGAACAAGCAATTACATCATTTATATAGCAAATAATGTGATGGGACCCAGTGAATCAATCCGACCCTTATAATCAGGTGACTTTTATATGGAGGTGACAGCTAATTCAGGTTTGTTTGTAATTGTTGGATTCTTTTATCTTCCTTTTTTTCCTGGTGTCTTTGATAATAGAAGGTAATTGAATTCACTCCAAAAACTAAAAAGAATACTGCCATGCATAAAATGTTTAAAACTTTGATTTAATATCCATTTTTGCCTCACCAAAGTATAGGTGAGACATAGGTACTGCATTTGCAATGTTGTCATGGTTGGCATAACTGCCAACCTTTTTGCATTAGCTCACTTTCTCAGTCATTGATGCAGTAATGAAACTTGATGGGTTTGTTCATCATGTAATGTCTTTTCTCAAGCAAACCAATGTCACTTTTCATGTTGAGTGATTTTTCTGAGTATTTGGAACATGCTTTGGAGAAGCAGGCATGACAAAACATTCTCTTTAATTCTTGTTTTACAGTTGCACCATGTATGAAAAGTTTTTAGTGTGAAATATTGAAAACATTGTGTTTACATAAATATAGATAAATATCTGCTATTTTCAGCTGAACGGAAGGAAATCTTTAATCTGAATAAATCTGGTGGAAATAAAACTGAGGCAACACGTAAAGTTCTAGAGAAGATATTGGAGAAAAATGAACCTGGTGTATACAGGGAACTTCTTGAGGTGCTACAAGAAGGTAAAAATTAAAATTCTACATACTAGAATGCATGTAATTTCTTATATATAGAAAATATTTGTAATCAGAGTACAGCAAATATATTAAAAAATAATGACTATTTCCTATTTCTAGTTACAGACTGTATAAAAAACAAAATTGATCAGACCTAAAACAGATCTGTGCAGCTTGCAATATTTGGTAGCTGACTAAAATAACAATATAACAAAAACACTAATATTATTGTATATTGGTCGTTCATGCTGCTATTCTCTTCGATAAGCATTTTTCTTTAGTAAGTAATAAGTCATGAATGAATACTAATAACTCTAAACCTTAGTTTAATGCAGACTGATATTTCCTGTCTTGTACAGTTTAACAACAGGTGATTAAGATAGCCGAGGTTACTTGCACCATATACTCATATAGTAGCATTAATATGAATGTCATTGCAATAAAAAAAAGAATTAAAAACTTCTGCTTTCATGAGTGGTTGTATATGCTTGTGATAGAGAAAATGGATATAACAATAACTTCATGTAGAATCATGTATCTTCAGGGTGGAATTTTTGTGTAGCTGTTAGGAAGTGTAGTGATGACTATTGAGAGAGACAAACAGACAGACAGAGTGGATACGTGGCAATTATATTCTGATTGTGGTGGGAGAAAGGGGTCTCTCAGTCATTCTATTTTTAACTGGTTTTTACCTTAATTTTTATTTGGGACTATTTAACAAATATTCCAAATACTACAGTTTTGAACACTTCACCAAGAAAAGATTTTGTACCATGTGACTGAATCATATTTGCACCTGGAAGTACTAATTGAAAAAAAAGAACTGTACATTGACCACATGTTTCATCACAGAGTTGGTGTTAGGCACAAAGTAAAGGAAAAGCTTACATCTATAAATTAAAATTGTGATGCATTATATATATATATATATATATATATATATATATATATATATATATATATATATATATATATATATATATATATATATATATATTAATGCATATATGGTACATTCATTGAATTGGTACTGAGCAGTGGAGATCAGAACATTATATTAGTAAAGGGTTAATGTGGTGGATGAAACTGGACTTCGTAGATAAACAAGTTTATACTTTTCTCCTGATAGATGTGAAAATTGGTTTGAAACAACCTTTAAGCTGGATTTTGACTCGGTTACCACTGCAGTCAGTTTCGGATTTGAAACTGAATAAATACCTCTCCAAAACACTTCATTATCAGATTTATCACATTTTTCTCGATTTTCACAGGATATTAAAGCACCTGTAACAGATCAGTTCAGTGTCATATTTTATCTAGTATCCAAAACTGATAAGAAAACTTCTGTTGCGTTCACTTCTAGAGTTATTTCTAAGAATTTCTTTACCTTACTGGATAAGGAATTCACAGATACAAAGAACTCTATGTGTTCTCATTATTCTTGTACTCACAAAAATGATTGAAACTGATGCTGAAAAGGATTGTATATCTGTAACAGGGCAAGGGCACGAACTATGGAGTGATTTAAAGGATCACCATGTCCCTATTTAAAAGATTCATAAATTACATCAGGATACAAGTTAGAAATGTTCATGATGATACTGACTAAATTCCTCCCGAAGGCAGTTGTCCAGGCATCACCATGGTGGAGTCATGCTACAGTAGTGCAGGTTGAGTTATCTGGCATGTTCGTTCACCAAGTCAGAACAAACCTCTGATTGTGCATCACTTATAATGCACCTGCTTAAGTAAGATGTATAAGTTTATTTACAAAGTATTAGGTTTAATATATTTCCAAAGACTTTGAAAACTGTCAGAGTAACTCAGCTGCATAAAGCTGGAAAAAAAGATGATGTAACTAATTACAGATGCATTTCTATCCTTCCAATTCTTTCCAAATTACTAGAGAAAACATGAGTATAATTCTTTTTAGAACTATTTAAACATTTGTAGTCTTATTAAGATAATCATTCTGGTTTTGGACATAATAACTTGTAGGAAACTGAACTTAATATCTGTAATTGATAAATGACTACAAGGAGAAATGGTTCACACTAGCACTATTTTGCTTGATTTTTTTTAAAGCTTTTGATCTTGTAGACCTTAAATGTTTGCCTGAAAAACTGAAAATCTATCAATGTAACTAAAACTCCATGCACCTGGTATAGTTAATCCATTAAATGGTCATTTTTCGAAATTTAAAAATTAATTGTGCAATAAATACTACAGGGCTGTATCCTTCTGACCTCTTACTCATTCTATTTATTACTAACTTTCCACTTGCAATAAGAAATTCAGTTTTTTCCACTGATCTCTATGCAGATGGTACAATACTGAGTTGGGTAAAACCAAATCTGAATATGCATATTACTTACAGATACTGTTAACAGACTTGAAGTATGGTGGAATGAAAATGCTGCTATTATAAAGACAAACAAAAAAACCTACTAGTTGCAAGAAAACAAAAGGAGCAAGGCTGTAACTCCAGCATTAATATGATCTCTCAAGATAAAATTATTTGTGCATTTGTAGATACTATCTAAATTGGTATATTCACATTAAATATGTTTCAACAATAGTTAATTTTTATCTTTGGCTTCTGCAGAAAATTAAATCACTATATGGTCATCTTTTATAAAGTTATATTCATACATCATTGGATTAATATAACATAAGTAATGAATTCAAACAGAATAAAACTTGTAAGACTTTAAAAGAGGGTATGCATTTAATTTTAGACCAGGGTATAGACATTTTCAGGATTCAGTGAAATATATAAAAATAATTACCAATTTGTATGAAAGAATATTCTTTAGAAAGGCCAAATTTATGTATAAAGTGTCCAGAAAAGACATTCCTGTCTACCTGTGCAATATCTTCAACCAACGAGCTGTTGACAGTTCTCCAAATTTAAGGTTGGTTAGAAGTGAAAATTACATTATTTTAAAGCCAAAAAAGGAATTGGTTCAAAGGAGCTTTCAGTAAGCTGTTTCATTGTTATGAACATTATTCCCATTGTGATAAGACAGGCACCTAGCATTTCTTCTATTGATCCAGAATATGGGCTTAAATCATCTCCAAATTCAGTAATGAGAGAGAGATGCATGCATCCTGATGAGATGTTCTTGCATGTAATTTGGCTGAAGGTGTGTTGCTGCATGTTTACAGAAATATTTGAAATTCTAGTTGATGGTATTGTCAATTTCCTGTTTAATATATTAGAAAGCAAACTTGATTCTTCTTTTAGTGAGTTTTTTCATATTGATAGATACAAACTTGAGATGGGAGAATTCTCGCTTGTAAGTGATGTTTTAGAAAATTTGATTCATACAGAGTAGGGGTCATCTTATTAGTGCGACATACATATTACTACTCTTTGGTCTTAAACTACATAATAGAAAAGAGCAAAATTCAACAAGTTTTGTAAAATGCAACAAATAATTTATTTCCTTTGAATACAAAGTGAAAATTAAAAAAAACAACTTACAGTATTCCAAGTGAGATCCCAAAATAGTCCAAAAAGTTCTATCATGGGTCCTAATGATTAAAATTCTAATAAAATTCCAAAAATAAGATCCAGTGCTGAAGGTGCTGATGTGTCTATAGTCTTGAATGTACTAATGTACCAGTAAACTGGAGATTAATGATGTGCAAGCAGTCTTCCAATTAATCACAATTAAGATAATCCAAGATGTCATTGTTTGAATTCACTGTAATTCCAAGCTAATGTTTCTATCCAAGAATGTTATTAAAGAGCACTTGTATTTCCAGTGAATAAATATTTGAATAAATAATTCCACCAAATCAAATACAGAACATAACAATACAAATGATTCTGATACAAGATTTTACAACAAGAATGAATAATTTTGTAGATAAACAAGATTATATTTTTTTAAAAATATGATACAAAAGAAGAGCCAGGAAGGATGACAAAAGTTCATTCTACAACAATATGTTACTAAAATTATAATATAGAATATAGTAAACAGCAGGTAGTCTATGTAGTTTTATGGAGGAATTCCAACATACTAGACTCAGACCCAGCTAAACAGGCTTACCTTTATAGATAATGATCTAAATATTTTATCCACACTCCTAGGGAAATAGTAACTATGTATTATTTATTTACAAAATAAAAACATCATCATTGTCTCTAGTCAGGAACACATTGAACATGATTTTTTAGAATCTCGAGTCCAAAATACAGTCATACATAACTTGTATTGATGGAGGAAAAAACTTAATCAAATACAAATTAAATGTACAGAATGTAAAATTTTTTTGATAAATCTAGGGGTATTGTTGAAAACTTGAAATGTTTGCAGTACACAACAATAGGGTCAATTCAGATATTTTTAAGTTTTCATTGCCACTATTCCCATTCAGAAACGCATATATGGTATGCACTATTTAACCATAGCATAACAGTATTCATTAATAATACTTGTATCTACAGTTATTTGGATTTTAATAATTTAAAAATATACCAGTAAATAAATACTACCCAGTGCAAAGCAAAGTGTCCTTGATTGCTGTTTACCGTGGGTGTATATATTTGCCAGTATCTTGCATCCATTTTCATGCATGTCCTACCTGTATTTGTATTAATATTTGTGTTTGCTGTATAAACACTGTGTTTAATGCTGGAACTATTTTGTGTACACCTGGCCCTGACAGGTTATATTCCCAGACTCACTGTCACATTGTGCCAACAACCACATTGCTGTGAAAAAGATTTAAGCACTAATTAAATATGTCTGAGATTTGGCTGGAATGTGGTGCAAGAAACCTACAGATGAGGTCAACTGGTTGAGATTTCACTATAGAAATGAGGTTACACATAGGAAAATAAATTTAAAAAAATCAACAGAACATTACATGACAACGGTGGTTGTAAAATATGTTTGCCATCCATGATAAATACGATTGGAAAATATATTTAACAGTCAGTGTCTGTATAAAAAATGAAGATACATATATGTATAAATATTTGAGTCATACGTAATTTAATGTCATAAAATGAGTACTATAGCTCAGAGTTTTTAAAAAAATGTACCTTTTTAAAGTTGCTAATGTTACTGAATTTAGAAACACTGGATTGGGGGTATTTTATTTCAGTATGAATGGAAATATCTCCTCAGGTGCTTTGTAATGTGGCATCTTTGTCATACAGTATTCTGAACTAGTGATTCTCCCAATGAAAAATCATCACCTTGAAAGATTTCAGTTGCTAGAATTTTTCTACATTCTTGTTTTTGCAGTTGCTTTGGGTTAATATTCTTAATTTGCAAAATTAACATTTATGTGTCCTTTGTTTCATCCATGGCTTTTTTTGGTTCCGCAAAAGATGTAACATTAGACACTTGTCCGACAGTTATTGCAGCATCAAGCTGTTATGACTTGGTGATAATGGAGACATCAAAGAACCAGTCTTGCAATATTGAAACTTTGATTCAGTATATGAAAATTGTAATCATTAACTGGTTCATGCTGTAACTGGATACCAGTTTTGATTGTTCAAAGCTGATGAAATAAACTAGAGGACTTGTAAATGAATAATCATCAACTTAAAAGACTTAATTGAGTAAAAATATTGTAAAATCATTCCTTTTTAAGTTTTCCTGGGTTAATATTCTTAATTTGGGTAATTTCAGTTTTAATAACTTTTGCTATTGCATTGCTGGTTCTTTTTCAAATGAAGAATACCTCAACTGTATGATGAGAATTTGTCCTCCCATTAGTGTGAACCAGAAGATCACTCCTAGTCCATACATTGACAACGTGCACTGTCCATTTTTTTTCTCAGTCACATGACTGTAATGTCTGCCTTGTTTACATTAAAGAACATTCACCTTCTTCATGGCTTAACACAGTGATTTTACTCCTTTCCTCACATTGTCATTTGGAATTACTCAGATCAAGAATTTTCTGTTTCAATAAAGTTATTTCTCTGAGTTATTAGAAGTTTATTCTGATACACATTTTGTACCTCCTTGCATTTTATTTTTTTCATCCCACAATTCTAACTAGGGTAGGCACCAGTATTTAGACAAAATTGTCCTATCCTTGCCTCATTAGATCTACAGACTCATTTTGATTCATGTTATTGTTCATTTGGTTAACAAATAATCATAACTGCCATTCCTTTATTGTGCACTGAGTTATTTTTTATTTTCTTTTATCTACCTTTATCAAATACTGATTCACCAGTGGGGAGCAGCACCCTTACCCTGGGTTCTGTTGTCAGTAATGGACTGAACCATCTTGTAAGGAAAGATCTTAGCTTTAAGTCTATTGGTATATCAGATCTTGGGAAGGGTCTTCCTACAGATCTGAGTCACTTGTCTGGCCTGAGCAGTGACTAGGCACCACTATTTGCATACTGGTCATTGAAGCCCTTTGGTTTAGAAATAAAGATCAAGTTGAGACCCCCCCCCCCCTTCAGTCTGCTGTTTCATTCCATGGAGGGTGGAATTGGAAATGCCAGATTAAAGAATGGGATCAGATGGGCATCATTCATTTCCTATAATCCTTCAAAATCCTTATTGGAGCTTTCCACCACATATTGGTTGGTAGATTCCATGCATGCATGACTTTGGCATCATGATAGAGAGAAGCCACATTTGCTTTCTTATAAAGAGGGAGGGGAGCAGACCGTATTGGCACAAATGCCGCAGGAAGATAGTCTGTCACTCTCGTCCACCTGCTTCTGAGGGCAGTCCTGAGAAGTTATGGTTTACAGTTCCTTATATCCTCAATTCAACCAGCAACAGATAGACATTGGATCATATAGTCCTGCCTCTAAGGAGAAAGAGTGGGACAGAGACAGAGTGGGATAACAAAACTTTTTCTGTCCTTGTTGATGCATATGAGTTTGATGCAGAACAGGCTCCCTCAAGTTTCCTGCTTCTACTACCTGTTGGTCAGGGTGGCAGAGGAGGAATAGGTGAATGAGATTTACCAGTGACCTGTGTTCCAAGCCTTCAGGTTCTGATGACTCTAAAATTCTTGTCAGGTTGGAAATACTTTCTGTGGCAAACACTTGCCCAGATATCTTGTTGCTTCCTCACGCAGCTATGATAAAGGACTTAATAGACTTAAAAGGCAATGTAAGGAATGATCTGTCCCCACCTATGTTGTGACTCTTGGTCACTGCATCTGTCAATAACGTTTATATCCTTATCCACACAACTGTCCACTTGGGTTACTGAAGTGACTGAAATGAGTATTTCTATGGGGATCTGGGCTCACCTTCCTCATGTGAAAACTCTGGAATCCTTAAACAAAAGGCAAAGCCATGAAAGAAGAATCTCTGTCAGTTCTCCTTCATCATTTGTTTGAAGCAGTGGCAAAATCTTCTTGGCATATGTTATCCTTGTCCATGGCCTTGTAAGTAGAGCTACTTCACCTTCACAGGGGTGTTGCTTTGAGCACATCCAAGGTCTTGCTAGAGCATAGTGAAAACCTTCCAAAGACTGCTGTCTTGGAGGAGGATCCTCTTTGGACTACTCATTCCCTCCATGGCTTCTCAGGATTTGAGAGACTGGTTCCTTGCATCTGTTCCTGCCCTTTCAAAACCAGCCATCAGCAAAATCATCCTGAATTCCATTTCAGACCTCCTCCTTGGCAGTCTGATCATAAAAGGATATGCCACCAATGTCCCGAGAGAAGTTTGTGGGCACTTCCCTCTATTTTAAGGATAAGAGTAGATGGTCTTGAGACTTGCTCCTTTTTCTATAGTGTCCTTTTTACACTGATTCCTGTAGGTGACATTACTGTACATGATATGGCATGAAGGTTGATAGTTGGGTACTTTATATCATTAAAGGAGGTTTCTGGCTTCCATTTTGGGATCTTTCACCTCTAGTAAGTTTCCCCATGCTTTTCTACCAGTTTAATCTGGTGTAATTAAAGGAAGAGGTTCACTCCTTTCTTCAGCAGGGTGCAGTAGAGAAGATTATAAATAACCAGTCTTCAGTTTTCTACTCCTGGATTTTCCTGGTACCCAAGAATGGGGGAAAGTCCCTTGTAATTATTGACCTTTCCTCTCTACACAGATTTTTGCTGGAAGAACTTTCAAGATGGAGAGCACAGCCTGAGTCAGGAATGCCATAAGACCTGGTGAATAGAGTGTCTTCACATCCCTTTTAACTCCACACAGAGTATTTCCAGATGGTGATGTCTTCTAATTTTAAGCTCTTCCATTCAGCCTAGCCTCTGCACCCAGAGTTATTGCCATGGGAATTGGAGTAGTTGCATCCATTTAAGGTCATTCCTTCAGTCCTCCAATATTTCAACAATTGGTTGATTATCAATAGAGCCCCACATACTAGATCTGTTTCTCTGTTGGTCCATAGTAACCAAAAACTCAAAACTGTATAGAGACTCAGATTTATCAAGGTCAGGATTCCACCATTATCTAAAAAGGTGGACAAATTGGAAGTGGCTTCTGTACCCATCCATCCATCTGTTTCTCCTTTGTTGAGACTCCTTATCTCTTCTTCAGGCTATCAGGTACATTCCCGCAAGTGGCCCATTAAACCTCCTCCTTTGGATGCTGATGCGGCCAAAGTCATTATTTCTTTGGGATCTTGGGCATGCCTTCCCATCGGAACAATTGATGCTATGGAACAGAAAACCTGGTTAATTGTAGCCTCGCATGCTGACCTTTTCTTGGCTACTTCCTTTAGTATGCTGAGAAAGGCCTCCCTGAATCCAGGTGCATTACAGTTTGTGCTGGAGGCTGTTGCTGAAACTACCCGGCATGCACTGTCAGTTGCCATGGCATTATCAGCAGAATTTCTGCACATCTGCCATGATGCTGTATTGGACTCATTGAAGGTCCTGCTTAACTACAGTAAAGACCCTCTAAGGGCTATTCCTCTATTAGCTGAGACCCTCTTTGGGGGCCTCATTCCTACCATGATTTCTCAAGACTTACTCGATCACCAACATCGAGCTTTTACCTCCACTCCTGGTCAATCTCAATTGACCAGGAAATGAAGTCAGGCAAATCATCCTCAAGGACCGCCTGCTAGATTTTTCAAGCAGGCACAACCCCAGTCCAGTCCACAAATTCTTGTAGACCCCCCCCTCCATAAGGTCCACAGTGCCCAGGTCACCACAGATCCAAGAGGAAGTTTTCTAACCCACCTTCCTTTCCTACCAGGGCAGGAAAGGGGGGGGGAAGAGAAGCCCTAGCAAATTACCCCCTCTTCTGTCATGCATCCCCTTCCCAAATGTTCCAATAGGTGCTTGCCTAGACCTTTTCTCAGAGGCTTTGTCAAGCATCACGGATGATGGGTAGGTCCTCTCCATTGTAAATGAGGGTTATTGACTCCAGTTTCGGGAACAACCCCCACTATGAAGGACTGCCATTTTCTTTTCTGAGTCCATTCCGATGGAATTAAGAGAAGAGGTGCACACCCTTTTGCAGAAAAGGGCAGTCAAGAGGGTTTTAAATGATCAGTGTCCCACCTTCTACTCCTGATTCTTCCTGGTCACGAAGAAAATTGGGAAATTTTGAATCATTATCGATCTCTTCCTGATCAACCAATTCCTTTCTTTGTCCATATGATTGGGCAGTTTCCATCGACCATCAGGATGCTTATTTACATGTCTACATTTTTGCTCCACACCGCAGATATCTTCATTTTTGTCTAGACCAGGAAGTTTTTCAATTTCAGGTTCTGCCATTCAGAATCTCTTCTGTACCCAGAGTCTTCACCCGGGTTATGGAAGTAGAAGCGGCCTGCCTTTGAATACAGGGAACATCAATTCTTCAGTATTTCAGTGACTGGCTGATTCGCTATGATCATGTTAAGTCCCTTCATCAGGATCTGTTCTGCTGTTGGTCCACCTAACTCAATTGGGTCTCCTACCCAGCCTCAAGAAGTCTAAACTTGTTCCATCACAGGACTTTGTTTACGTGGGAATGAACTTCCTCACAAACCAAAGCTTAGTCCGGGTTCCCCTGGATCAGATAGATTGAATCCTGGCTCTCCTAGAGATGTTACAAGCAAAAACCATTTTACCTGCTCGCCTATATCTGTCCCTACTGAATGCCTCAGCTGAATTTGTTCCTTGAGGACATCTTCACATGTGTCCTCTACAGTTCCTCCTTTTGGCAAGGTGGAAATCTCACAGAGATTCTCTCTCAACCCCAATCTAGAACCAGTTTTACACCACCATTTGCTTTGGTGGATGAATTGAGATAGATTCCTGATGGTGGTTCCCATGCATGCACCTGATCCCCATTCCTATCTGTGTGCAGATTCTTCAGATTCAAGCTGGTGAGCGCATTTAGAGCCAGAGGGCATAATTCTCCACAGTTCCTCAGGCTGAATTGCCTCTCCACATCGACAACTTAGAAATGAAAGCAGTATTTCTAGCATTCCAAGGGTTCTTCGACCTAATAAGGTTCAGATGTGTCATGGTCTCCTCAGATATATATAGATCAATATTAAATTAGTACTGCATCAATAAAAATATAAAGAAATACAAGTTGTTTTGGACTTAAGTAAAAACAAGTAATGTACCAGAAAAACCCTTGGTAAATAACATTGATGGACAATTTGAAGTGTGTAAAATTTACTGTAGTATTTTGAAAGTATTAAAATCCAAATAAACTGTCATAGAAGTATTAAAATTCCATCCTAGATTATAAGGAGATGACTTTTTGCTAAATAATTTCATCTTGTACTCTGGAACATGATCTTTGTTACATTTAAAAACCAGAACAGGTTTCAGAAAATCTATTCTCCTGTCTATTAACCATTTTAATTATGTGAACAAGTCTGCTTTAGATGCATCATTGGAGGACATCAAGAATCAAATTGAGTTGCTCATTTTGAAACTAGTGAATTCTGTCTGTTCAGTAACTAGCACAATTTCCTTATATTACCAAACAGTAGTTAACTATTGGAAGTATATATAAGCATTTTATTGTAAAGAATTCAGGTATCCTTTGTAAGGTACTTTTTAAAAAATTCTATTAAGTAATGAAAATATAGATGTGAGACACCTACAAACATTGTCAGCTTGTTTTTCCACTTTAGACTTCTGTCAGTGATTATTCCTAACAGCTTCTCATCTTTTACATTTTCAACTGCCTTTTTATTAATGAAGTTTAAGTTGGTTTGCCATCACATATTTCTTCGAAAGAAAGATGTGAATGATGTATCATTTATCTGTAAGAATACAGAAATTTTGGACAAAAATGGAAAAGCATATATTAATTATTATATGTATTAGATAATGGAATGAGACCATGGGTTTTTCCCAAAATGTCAAATGGGAAAGAAATATCATTTCATGGATGTGACATATGACTCAAAGATTATATAACCCAGATTAAGAGTATTAACCTAGTAAAATATATCATTGGTGTTTTGTGTTACATTTTTTAATTTTTTTAATCATTTTTTTAAAACATTATCTATAAGGAACCGCCACTATTCATAAGGAACAAAATGCCTTTGATGTAATGTTTCAGAATTAAGTACCGTGGGCAAGCTAAAATAAATATAAAATATTTTGGAAAACCTTTGTTAAGATGGATCACTTATTTTATTATATTTAATTGTGTACTGTATCTTAAACAGGTTTGGAGGTTTGCTCTGGAAACAAGAGTAGATAATGGTGGCATAAAAAGACAAAGAAGTTTTTTTTGGGTTTAATGCCATATCTCAGTACAGGATTCATGGTGCCAGTATAATTGGTGGAGGAAGAACTGGGGAAAACCCCGGTGAGAACCACCGACCCACAGAAAGCTACTGGCAGCTTTCTCAAATACACACATTGGTTAAGTCCAAGACTCAAACCCTCATGGACAAAGATGAGATGGCAGTGATCGAAATTGAAGAATGTAAATAACCATTGACACATCTGTCTACATCACATACGGTACAAACTTTTCTTGGTTCAAAAACAGGCATACAACTCCATTGTTTATCTTAAAAACTGAGTTTATTGTTTAGTCTTATAAAAAAGAACTTGACATATTGTTTTATTTCTCTTTCTTTCTTTTCTGCCATGCAAATACAAATAAAATACAGTTAATACAAAGATACATCACAATACTATTGTCAGCACATTGCTTATTTTTGTATGTACAGTCAACTCCACTTATACGCATAGCCTTGGGACTGGACCCAAACTATGCATATAAACGGAGTATGCATTTAAGCTGAATTCATGTATATTTACAATGAAAAACAGGACCATACTTTCACTATGCACGAAGCGATCTATGCAATTAAGTAATATGCATTTAAGTGGAGCTGACTGTACATATTTATTCATTTGCTGGTACATTCAACAAAAATGGCTTAATACCTCTTATATTTATTAATTATCGATATAGGGTGTTACAGATATCGGTATTATATATTAGTTTATAATATCATTTGGGTTTTTGACATTTAGATTTTGATTCTTTAAGTTCAGTGTTTCTCTTGTGTTATGGTAAAAGTACATGTACAATACATGCAGAATTTCATTTATAAAGTAAGGCCTATTGCCAGGGTCAAGTAAAAAAAAATATTTCAATCAAGCACACCATACATTAATTCGAATGGAGGTCATGAAAACATCATACGATAACTAGGACTACATTTGTCCTGTAGAGATATCTTGCATGCCCTAGCTGTTGATTGGCTCAGTAATTTGAGGAGGTCAGAACATGACTGTTAAATTATTATTTAACAGCCTAAAATCTAAATGTTGTAGAAAGTTTTTAGCTATTCAGATTTTGTTGATTAGGTGTGCACATAGAGACATTATAAGAGAATTAAAGCAGCAAAATTTTTCAGTTATATGCAGCTTAGTAAGAGTCCTGAGAAGAAATATTGATTTATTTATAATTTGTTCATTGGACTGGTAGAGTGAAAATTTTTTATTCTAAAACAGGCCATACCTCGATGATTATTTGATATTATTTAAGGACTTGAACTTTTAAATTATTCTGTTGGATTATTTGAAACTTTCAACGACTTTAGTAATATTTTTCTTTCATTGGATTATGTGGTGTTTGGTAGGGTTGGGGGGGTGCTCCCAATATATTATTTCAATTACTGTGGAAGTTCCACCCTGGGCTCGATGTTGTAGGAAGTGAAATTAGTGATAGAGAGGGTAAAGCTCCGAGCCCCCAGCCAGCAATGCCGCCAGTTAAATTATTGAGAACACAAAGGTGAAATTCAAAGGAATAACAATTTAATACAATTCACTATTCAAATGATAATAATTTCCCAATCACTCTTCTTCCTCTTGACCAAGTGATAGCCTATTGCATCCTGTGATTTATAGTGTGAGATCGCTTTTCCACCTGTCCTTGTTTACTACTCGTCTGTATCTCTCCTATCCCACCAATTCGTTGACTGCTTCTTCTCCAATTTCTACTCCTCGACTCATTTTTCTCCTCCTTGACTCTGCTCTCCAACTAGCCTTCGAGTCACAATCGACCTCTCCACTAGTCTCTATTAAGTTTCCCTGCCAATTCACAAGTGGCTTCCCGGAGTTATTGCTACAACTTTTGTCCCGGAGTTATTGCTACAACTTCTCAGCACAATGTTTCACAGTGACTAGGGCTTCTAGTCTAAAGTACTCAGTTAAATTCAGGTTGAAATGGTGACCACACCCTCTCTTAATTCCGATTGGATATCGATTCTACCCTGTTCTATTCAACTTAGCAGACAATGCTCCGGCCATCTGTCAGCGTGGTGAGATTTACTATGCCAGTAGGGTTCTTGAACAAAGCTTTCAACGTCCACATGTGATTTTTGACACCCAACAAGCTGGGCTCTCATAACAATTATGAACAGGATCATTATAGCCGTGGGGTATAACATATACATGGCTTCAAACCAATTCCTTTGTTCTTGACTTTATATAATTGCGGGCAGGCAACTTGACAGATTGCAATGAAGTAAAAACTTTTGAATTTAGAACTCTGTGTCTTCAATGGTGCTAGCACATTAGCACAGAAGCACATTTGAACCTTTTTTTGGAATATCTCTGGATAGTTTCTGGATTAATGTGAAATTGATAGTACAATTTAGGATACAATTTTAGGACTTCTCACATTGTAAGCTATTTTTAATTTTTTCACTTTGTTCGATTTTATATTTATTGGGTAATAAAGTTATATATTTGGAAAAGTTAAAGCTTGTTGGGTTTTACCTTTTCTTTTTACTTAGTTTAAGCCCCATAGACTTTATAAGAGAGATAGGAACCCACATAAATCTAAATGTAAGTGTACAAGTTGTAAAAGCAATCATTGTGATACAGTTAGGACAAAAGTAGAGTGAGCAGACATAATTACAGGCACATGGAAAGAATTGTAGGCCCAGATAAACAGATTGATAGCCTATTAAAATAGATTGATATCCTATTAAGTGTATTCAAAACTGGACACAGTACATTAATTCATTTAGAATATATGAACAATCTATCACCTGCATTTCAGAGAGAAATATACAGAGTACATAAAAACAGGTGTATCACACTTGCATAATATAAATATCATATATAAACAGTTTATGGCATACATTTCAGAGAGAAATATACAGAGTACATACATCATACAAATCTATGTACACCATGAAACAAAATATCGAACTCTTCTGGGAATGCAAATATATTATTATTTAAGGACAAAAATCTCATTAACAGTTTCCCTCAGTTTTCAGATTTTTTAAATGGTTCTAATTGAGGCTTTTTTAATCATTGTAGATTACAAAAGGATAGCTAAAGTGCTAAGTGTAGGTCGCATACCACCAGATCATCACTTCAAGGAAAGAACCTTGCAATTGTTCATGATAGAAATTGTGAATCGTCTCAACCCAAAGGATGTACTGCCATCACTATTTTCAGAGGGTGTAATTATTAAAGCAGAATACGATGAAATCAAAGCAGAAATTGATAATGGCCGCACATCTTCTGCAGTGATGTCTTTAGTTTTCGCCATCCCATGCCACATTGAGAAGTGGTATGAAAAGTTTCTGATCTGTCTGTATGAAAATCATTCAGAAGATCTTGCTGAAATTATTGATAAAGATTTCATTGAAGGTGAGAGTTTTTTAATAGCTTCTTATAACGATTCATTGTAATTTTATAAAGGTACAACATCTGACCTACTTAGAGGATTGCAGGAAAATATATATATACACACACATTCATCCCAAGATCCAGGTGTCCTAAATGAAATTGGAGCTGCTCTGACATCCAGTTTGGCTAACATAGTGGCCATCTTGTAAATCTTGTAATTATTGCTCATCCTGAATGGATATCAAGATGGGATTTTCACTGAAAGAATTCTTATATTTTATCTAGTGGTTCTGTTTGAAAATGATGCTGATCTTACATCGATTATGGCTGTCATGGCAGCCAGCTTGAATATCTTGTAATTGCAACTGAATATCTTGTTATTGCAACTGAATATCTTGTTATTGCAACTGAATAACTTGTTATTGCACCATGGCAGCCATCTTGAAAATATTTTTATCTACTCTTCCTGAATAGATAGTCATATGTACATGTGCTTTAAAAATAAAAGACATCTAAATGAAAAGAAGGCTGATTTTTAGTACACTGTGGCAGCCACAATGACATCTTTAAAACTGCTTAAAAATATCAGAGGTGGTTCCAACACTCAGGAGATAACAAAAGTATTCATGTCTTTAGTTTCTGGAAATTCTTTTCACACAGTAGAGCGTCAGTTCATTTGAAGGACTCCTGTTTCTGGCAACCTATTCTCAAGCCAAATTATTCAGCTTGGTTCTTGGAACTTACACCATTTTAATGAGCTTCAGTAAGAAAACAGCTTTTATTATACTTCTCAGAATCATTTCCTAGATTTATCATTTGACTTTTTCCACTTCTTTTGCAGCTTACAAAAACAAGAAAGTTACCAAGAAAGGAAATTATTTAAAAAAGAAAGGAACATCCAAGGATTTGCAGCTAAATGAGCATCCAATGGAAACAGATGAATTAGAACATGTAGTTTCATGTATGTTATTTATATTGCATGCAGTACCCACACTCTGTTTAAATTAATTTGGTTAAAATTCATTAAATAAAAGTGCCTATTGGTATCCATTCCTAAATTATGTCATCATCATGAGTAAGGGCTATTCCATTTAATAATACAGGGTGCACAGGGAAGGCAGTTTTAAAAAATATATGCCAGGGTACTTTGATTTTACAGAGTTCATATTACAATGATAAGAAATTTTAAATTGCATTTCTGGATGAGTACCCCACTTTAAAAGTGCCATCCATGGGTCCCATGTATTTTTTAATGGAACAGCCCTAAGGTAGTTAATCTCCATTGTTTTTGTTGGGAGCTTTTTAGTGTGATTTCCAGTATGGTTATGCTGAAGAACATGTTTTCATATCTATTTATGAGACTGAGTTCACTCACAGAATTGTGTAGTAACAAAACACAGGCACGCTTGAGAGTAAATTCCAAGAAAATTATGATGCTCTAGTTGTACTTTAGCAACAGCTTCCATTCTGGGATCAAGAACTGCACATGGTAATAGATATTATAATGCCAGGTTGGACTTTTTAATCATGTCAGGGAACAAGCTTTGTTAATTTAATAAAAGTAATGATTGGGCTAACCGTGATACAGAGATTCTAAAATAGAAATTTTCCCATGTTTTGTATCTGGGCTGTCAAATATGGGCCTATCACATGAATCTAAGATATATTATTGCTAGTCTCTGAATTGAACTTTTTCATCCATTTATTTCTAACCACCACTTAAATCCATGACAAAATAATAAGCTTCATTCTGGAATTGCAAAAGCTGCCAGCAATAAAAATTCATAAAATTAAATACTGATCTCGATCCTCTCCCTTTCTTTCTCTCTCATACTAATTAAATGCACTTGTATCTTACTGAGACTCATCTTACTGATGCATCAGTATATAGGTATAGACCATACATTACCAAAATCAAGATGAAAGATGGAAACTATATTAAGATCTAATATGGATGGTAGTCTTTAACCAATTAAAACCTTTGTATAATTCTTGTAATTGTTTATGCACAGCAACTCCATTGTCTAAAGCCAATAAGTAACTAAGTAAGTGAGTGACTAACTGAATGACATTAGGTCTGTTTGGTCCTCTTTTCAGACTACCATGAAGCAGATTCTTCTGGTGACCTTGGAGCTGCACCAGTTAGTGGAGAATACTCTATTTCAAGTTCCACCTATCATCCCAGCATTCCAGACATTATACCAACATCTCGTGGTGAACCAGATGGTCAGTTAGCAGGTACTGATCTCATAATTCATATGACCTGCTTCTTTCAACTGGCTCCTCATCCTACCCACCCACCCTTTTTACTGTTATCACTGAATGCCCCAACTTTGTTGGCATATTTGGGTATCTGATAGGTTTTATGGAAAACATACTGGTATAATTGTTTTTGTGGTTTCCATTTTTTCATCTTTGTGACAATGAAATGCTTAGTGCAATTTTCAACATTTTTATTTTCCATGCATATTAAGCCTGTCATTTTTGTGTTGTTCCTTCTTATCATCCATTTAAAATAAAAATGTTTGGTTTGATTTTCAAGTTTCTACCATATTTGTTTTCATTGGATTACTTCTTCATTTTGACTTTTTAGTTTACATTATGAAAACCTTGCTTTCCAGGATGATAGAATGGAGTGAGATCAGACTTGATTCACATGGTCTTCATCAGTGATAGATTGAGTTGCATTAAATTCTCAACATTTATCGGTCTTTAACTGGAGTTTTGTCATTGTGAGACATGTTGTCATATTCTTGAAATGTTTTGAGCTTGCAGCTAATCAGTAACAGTTTGGAAGTTATGTAATTTTGTATAAAGCTAAATTTTATGAAATAAGCATGCTAAATTTAGTAGATGTTGATTGCACCAGGATTTTAATTTGATATTTTGCTTCAACTAGAGTTTTGGATTAACCCTTTATCTCATGCAAGCGTCTTTGGATGCCTCTACACCATTTGCATGGAAGTGCCTTTTGACGCCTCTACTCAAATGGCATAGAAGCGCCTTTTGACGTCGGCTATAAACATCAGCCATTTTATGCTGGTTTTTGTAGTGCCATCTGAGGGGAAAACCCCCATTAGATACTACATTCATTTCTGCAAATGACAATTATGTCAGATCATGTGGTCACTTTTTATGCACTGGTTGATGTCTGCTATTTAGAATAACTCGGTCGTAATCTCCGCTCTCCAAAATGGCAGTCGCGGATTTCATTCAGTACTTACGAAGTTTTCACGACTAGAATCACAACTCTGAAAGATTCAATAATCTAGGTAAAGGCTCTGATATTGATGTCGGCAGCAATTAGTTTTTATAAATTATCAAATCAAGATGACTTAGTGATGTAGACACAGACGAAAAACTTGTAAATTTCGAGTATGAGAAATGGCAGCTATGGCTGGTCATGCGGCCTCACTGACATGACGGTGAACGAGTTCTCTCAAGATTTTAAAGCACATAAAAAATTCTTCCATGATATATAATTATACAGCTATAACAATAGATCTTTGCTCTTAAATTTTTCCACATATGATAGATGTGTACCAAAAATGTAAAATGGTTAAAATTGCTGTTAAACGTAACATACACTAAGTTGCTTAACAGTTCACAGGCAACCATATGTGTATGGAGTCAACTAGGTAACAGGTGTTCTATTTATAGTGCGCTGCACTTTGTAACTATGCTTTATGAGGTAAAGGGTTAAGGATACTTATGAGCTGTATTTGTTGTTTAGTTGACATTTATGCAAAATGTGAGTTGAAACTTCAAGCTCTTGCATCTGTTTGCACTGAGTGCAAAATTTTTGTTATATACAGCAAATCATTTATAAAATGTCCTGAAATTATGTAATGAAAAACACATGCATTGCTTGCTTTATCATTTAGCCCGTTACTGTAAGATATGCCGTTTTGCATGTAACTACTGACAATACATAGTTGACTCGGGCATAGTTGTTATGTTTTAAGGGTAGGCAGGAGAACACATTTATGACCAGCCATTTCATTCACAAATATTAATTTTTGAATTAAAATCTATTACTATATCTTCTGATGACTTACGCTGCTAATATTTTTTTAGTTCACCTGAGTAAAGGTGTGTGTTTCACATATTATTTTGACTATCCCCTAGAAAGCAAAATGTTTTTGTTAGGTCTTGTGAAAGTTTTTGCTTATGAACTTTTTAGGGTATAAAATATTTTTTGGGACATGTCTTATCTTTATAGTTTAGCACTGCATCAGAATAATGTTTTGGACAAAAAACTGACTATACCTATATTGAAATTGTGTGAGTTTGGCTTTCTGAAGATTCAGTGCATATAAACAGCTATTAGTTTTGTGAATAAAACTGCAGTCATTGAAATAAAGTTGTCACAGTTCATTCAGGCATAAGGAATTTTGTGTAGTATTGGCCAACACTCCCCCTTGTAATGATTTATAAAAACATAAATCATCAAGGATATAAAAATATGCACAAAGCTTAGTCATTTCATTTATCAATTAATAATTTCTTACCTGGTTGTCACCATATGGTCTTTTGCATTGTCATCTTGTTTCTTCAAATATGTTACCCAATCATACTTTACCTTAGGAGAAATACCACTACCTCACAAATCCAGCCCTCCCAGATACTGCTTTGAGCTAAAGGAGCCTAAAGTTGTCTGTCATGCAGAGTGATCTCCCTTTATATATAAGACTTGGTGGCACAATGTAAAACTATCCCAGTAATTACTTCCACTCATGGCAAGAAGCATGCTTTCATCATGAGGGACCTTGCAAAAGCCAGAAGCTACATGGGGAGCCCACCCACTAGCATCATTTCAGGATGCCATTGGTATATACTCTCCCCATGAATGACATCTTCATGTCAGTAATTCTGGAGAGAATGGCTATTGTAAAAGCGTTTCTCTGGGTGCAAAAATATTTCCATAACTTGGGAGTTACACATGTTTATAACAGTTAAACCATTTTAGTTTCTTAACTTATTTTTCACAGAAATATTAAAACTAGACATTGCAATATTGGCTGCAGATGACAGTTTTGTAGTGAAAATTGACTGTTCTAGGAACCAGATTAGGACAGTGAGAAGTCTTTGTTTGTAACAGCAGCTTCCATTTGGTTTGAAATGTAAAACAAATGATAATAGCATGGGTCACCTGGCGATAAAATAGAAATTACACATTGATGAGACCATTCCAGTGGCCTAGTGGTTAGAACGTATGCCTCAGATGCGGGAAATCATGGATTTGATCCCCGGTTGAGTCATACCAAAGTCTTACAAAAATAGTACTAACAGCTGCCTCGCTTGGCGCTCAGCATTAAGTGGTTAGTGTTAGGACTGGTCGACCTGGTATCAGGATAATGTGACTGGGTGGGACATCATGCTACATGTCTGCGGCATGATGCCCCAGTGCTAGACATCACTGTAAACTGTCACACTGCAGACATCGTAGCGATATGACAGAAAAATTGTTAAAGCGATGTTAAAACTCCAAATCACACACACACACACACACACACACACACACATTAATGAATGAAATGACTATATTTAGTTTATTTTCTTATTTTTGTGTGCTTTTAATTTTTAAAATAGTGGGATTACAAAATGTTGAGGGGTGTGTAAATACTATTATTATATTCATGCTGATTTCTGCTAGTTCTTTTTGATTTCGTCAAATGTAAATTGCGAGTTTGCTGCATTTTTTAACCTTAAAAAGGTATTCTTGTGTTTTTCAGTCTCTTTTGATTAAGGGCTAACAAGACAACATTAAAGGTCATTATTCCTGGAATGTAGTCATAATTGGATGGAAGAAATCAGGCTGTTCACTTAGGATTTTCCTGTTCATCCTATATTATTTGTGAGTGGGAGGCCCAAACTATGTGAGCATATTGTAAAATAGGTCACATTGACCCTTTGAAAACCAGTTCTTTCCCATATTGTGGGCAAGATGATAAATAAGGTCTTAATAGGTCAAAAGTATGATTTGATTGTACATATTTCTGGAATGTGAAGGTTCCATTTCAGATCACAAGTAATTGTGTTGCCAAGATATTTTATCTGGCTGAGGTTTTCTGAAGAAGTTCTTTCAGAGGAATATGACATACTACTTTATGGATTTTTTAAACTGTATTGTTCATATTGGGGGAACGTTGAGGGGTGTATGGAATAGCATATGCCATTTTTGTGTCTGTTAAAATTAGGTAAGTTATAAACAGATTTTTATTATTATCTGTAACCTTTGTTATTTGACTCAGAATGACTGTAAGAGTTACAATTGAGGTAGCAGTGTGACTCCACCAGATTTTATCAACATGAAATTGTTTATTTCTGAAACACAATACTGTATCCTATGAAAGTATATAAATTTACATTTTAAACTTTGAACATTTACTTTGTTGGTTTATAAGATAATGCTCCTTGATTTTGTATGATCATAGTATAGTGAAACCTGTATATAAAGGACTGTGAATGGACATTACAGATTAGTCCTTTATAGATAGGTACCCTATTTGTGCAGAGCCAAATAACTTGTAGCTTATACTATTATGATTTGTATGCAATGCAATTAAGGAGAGGTACTTAGGGATAATAGGGATCCTTCTGAGAATTTTTTCTGCACTAATACAGTCAGTAAGAATGGAAATATAGAATTGGATATGTCAGAGTGTAGCAGAAGTGAAACTAACAATTAACTAGACATTAATTTAATTTTTTTAAAACAAATTTGTGATAATAAAGTGATTACATTAACTGGGACTTTTAATCCTGCTCATCAACAAATAATAGAAAAAATTCACTTTCACTTTGATTTGTATAATGGTCACTGATCAGCACTGCATTATTTAATTCCAACACTTGGTAATGATTTTGGGTTAAATCTAAATCTTAAATTATCATTATTTATATTATCTGCTTATTTTTGTTACCTACAATCTTCCTTTATAAAATAAAGATTACAATATGATAAAAGACATAGGCCTTGTAATGTTATTGACTTGAACTGGAAGTAGATGAGCTCCTGTGAGTTACTGACCTTTAAAAGGTCAGAATTTCTTGATATTTTTGAATTGATAACACAAAATACATTACGTTACATTTGAGCCGGATCTAGTCATCAACATGCACTCATTAGCAGTTTAATTTACAAGATATTCAAAGCTGTCATTTTGTTTATCTGTAGAGTGCCCATCAATATACTCTTTTAAATCTTATTGCCTGGTGGCAAGTGGTCATTATCCATTGAGTAGTTAACTGTTCAAAACAATCTGTACTTCAAAATTCTGTGCTGATTTATTTATTTGTGGTGAGTTAAGTCATTGTTTGCTGCCCACATTAAACAGGTGTCCAGCTTATTTATTTAAAAGATTTTTAATTGAGGAATCCCGAAAGTGAATCATGAACACATGTCCACAATATACAGGGCGTTCCTTATCAGCCAGGAGCCAGGTGATTTACCTAGCTAGCTTTACTTTACACCCTGCTAATTTGGTAACTCACCCTCCAATAATAAATCTGATAGAAGGCCCCATTTATGGTGGTGTCTGCTATGACAGGTTAGTTACATGATTTTGAACAATATCACTTTTGTAAATATGCAAAGATTTGAACCAAAATATTTCAAATAATTGAGTATTAATGCAAATTTACAGATGTTGATTAATTAGCATATTTTGCCAATTCTTTGAGGGATTTGAATAAATATCCCATGCACATCATTTTAATATACTAATTGATGAACTTGGGGGTGGGAAACTCAGACCATGCTTGTGACAACTTCCTTTTTTGACACTTGAAAATACATCTTTTCTTAGATGGAGGTATGCCAAATCATGATAATCCGTCATCATCCACAGCAGTACATGCGAGTCAAGATAGTTCGTCATCATCATCCACTGCAGTACAACCATCAACAATCAGCATGGATTGTGATGAATATGATGATGAGAATACAGAGAGAAAGCTTTTGCTTCATGAGGGATCAGAGAAGATGCAAAGTTCATCTGCACCCCATGCGAATCAATATTTACAAGAAAAGTTGCAGAATAACCGAAGCCATGAGAAAAATGAGTTGAAAGATAAGATGGAAGATGCTTCCTCTTCAGAACTCAATTTTGAACCAGGTAATGTAAGTCTCCCTATCTTCATGATAAGCCTATCCATTCCTTGTAGAAAATTCATACAAGTTGTTGGTTTTTTGTTGTTGAAGAAAGCCTTTACCAATAAGTCCATTTACAATGTTTAAATATTGCATAAGATGGGATTAGCTTGGTAGAATACCAGAGATATATTCTTGCTTTTAAGTTAACTTGACTCAATCACACACAATTTGAGTGTATTAAATTTTAAATGATCCTTCATTAAGTTTATTGGGTCAAATTTTAGTTTCCATATTTTTCTTCATTTGTTTAAAAAAATGTGTTGGTCATCAAACTTGTTCCATGTTAACCAAGTTGTCCCCTCAGACTCTTGCAGACGTTATTTTGTTATACAATATTTATCGATTTGAGTGAGATTTCATTTAAATTAGGGACATTTGGTTAGTATATACACCATATATTTTACTTCATTTATTAATTTTCATTTTATTACTTTGTCCATACAGAAATTTGTCAGTCACAAAATGAATGATTGCACTGGGTGTCTTATGTTTTCTTGAGGCAGTCTTTAACATTGCACATATTTTTTATTTCTGTATCGCTTCTTTATTCAACACTAGTTGATTTATATTCTTCTTTAGAATATTTCAGTTTCTTGCAGCAAACACCTGAAATTTTTCCCAATACTCATTACCAGCAGTTATATTGAGGAATAATTTAAAATAAACATTCATAAGGAATACACCCATAAACTTGCTTAGAGTCAGTGCAATAATCCACATTACCTTTGATTATCAGTGATGTGAAATGTGTCTATTTATATTTTTTTTGTACCTGGTTCTAAGCTATATGTCCTCATTGACTCTAATTTTGGTCATTTTCTTCATTTTCTTTAGGTATCCCCTGACATTTCTTCTGTTGGTTTCTTTCATTTATAGTACATCTACATAAACAATCCTTTTTCATTTTTTTTCTCTTTAAATCTTGATGGAACCTTTCCTGCCTGGTTCTTTTGCAACACTTTTCTTTTGTGATATAAATTTGCCAGCTTTTATAAAAATCCAAATAAGTAATGAAAGAATTTGGTTTGATAGAAGGAATTTCTGAGTAAAAGTTATTTACATTATTTTATTATTGAAATTGGGAGAAAATTTTCAGGTTTATGCAACAATACACTTGGTTTAAGTATGAAACAGTTTAATATACTGGTAGATAATAACAGAGCTGCATTTATACACATCATACTATAATGTTTCATGCATCTGTAGAATTTATGGTATTTATAACTAGTATGCTTTAGTCATTTCATAAGAGCTTAAAGGCTTTTCACCTTGTTAACTTATATTTGATTTCTATGTGTGTATAAATTTTTAAGAGTATATGCAAAGGTTACAAAAAATGATGATAATATATGAATATATTATTCTTTTCATTCTAGACTAACATACATGTATTTGATGCATTTGATTGACAACTATTTTTAATTTTTTCATAAATAAAAAGTAAAAAAAAGAATGGCATGCTCATATGTCTTCATATATATCATTATGTTCTCGATGTTTTTTGTTGTAGAATGAAATAAATAGTTAAAGTCATCATATATGCAAAGATAGTAGTGAAACACTTTATGGAATCAGGAATATATATATATATATATATGATTTACTTTGTTTTCAGTTGCATAAGTGAATAGAATATAACTGAAAATTATATTCATAATTTAGATGAAAATGAAGATGTAGAAAAAGAAGATCAAGCTATCAAACTAAGAGAATACCAGAAGGAATTAGCAAGACCTGCCCTTGAGGGGAGAAATGTTATTATTGTTGCCCCCACTGGATCTGGAAAAACAATGGTTGCTCTTAGAATTATACAGGTTTGTATTAAACATATAGAATTTATAATGCTGTTTGACTGATGTTTAAGCAGTTAAGGATTTGGGTGGTTCTAAGTTGAATGGAGTTTATGCATAATGGTCTTCATAGGATCCACCTTAGAATAAGGCATGTAATACATGATTGTATAAAAATGGTTGAATCAGCCTTAATGTTTTTTTCACCCATGTGAACTCTTGGCCTTTAAAGAACTCTTGGCCTCTAATTTGAATGATGTGATTGGATATGATAAAACTGGTCACAAAAATCCAGTTCTACTTGTGACTGCCTGACAGAGCTTGAAAAGATAAACCAATCAAACTTGTTTGTTAGAGATGCTTTGGGCATGTAATGCAAATGTATTGCAGCATCTCATTAAAATATGAGAGCTGAGTAAATATGATTAGGCCATTCAATTCCTGTATTGGCTTATGAATATTTTTTGCAGTACATAATAATGAGATTAAAGTCATTAGAGATACAAAAAGACTGAACGTACCAGTGATAGAATTGCACCAGAAATATCTAAGGTAATTTCATTGATCATCTCTGGGTTATGAATGATTTGATACTACAGCAATGAAGCATATTTCTTTGAACTTTTAGAAGTTGAATGGTTGGAAACACAGAACATAACTTTAGCTAAAACAGCATTAATATTTTATATATATATATATATATATATATATATATATATATATATAACACCTTTACACTTATGCTTTCATATTTACCAAGGAATTGGCATATGCATTATTTTTCTTTATTAATTTAGATATCTGTGCTTTATTCTTTCTCAAATTATTTAAATCTGATTAAACCCATTTCTTTAGAAACACATGACACGGAAAAGAGGTCGTGAGATTCCAAAAGTCTTATTCCTAGTAAACCAAGTGGCACTGGCCAACCAACAAGGAGAGGCCTGCAAAAAACACTTGACTGCATACATGACTCAGGTTATCAGCGGTGAAGTCCAGAGGAACCAGAAAGTCTCACTGAAGGACTTTATTGACAAGTACATAATTTTATTGTCTGTAATCTTTCAAGACCAAGGATTTTAAGTGTGAAAAGGAAAAACTCATGATGATGGCAAGACAACATTGTATTCTGGACCACATTATAGTTAAGGAGGGCCATGTATATCTTTGGTATATTTTTCAGTAACTGATTACAAAAGGCATTGGAACAATGATAATAACTTTAATGTTGTAAAATTTACTAAGTTAAATTAAACTTATGGAAAGTATGAACACTGTAAACATTTATTTTCTGAAGTATCCTTTAGTTTAGAGATCTATTTGGATTTTCAAAGCACTGTATCTGACTTGATATATCTCAGCAACATTTTGTAAAGTTGATTAGAGCTTTCTAAGCAAACAATATAGACTCATTTGAAGTAATTCTTACATGCAGTATTAAAGAGTCATCTATATATTTGAATTATGGCACTACTTTCAATTTGCTTAGCTGGATACTACATTTTTCCTCATCTTATTTTAGACCAAAGACTTGAAGAGCTTATGTAATGGTCCTGTTTCATGTATGGTGCCCCTAATAACTCCCACTGGACCCTGAGTTTTCAAAAACTGAATTCTTTTGATGTACGTTTTCTCTTGCATATATTCCCTGTTGGTAACCTACTAATTTCAAAATCATACATCATCAGGGATATTAAAAAGCACATAACTTTCATCAATTTATAATTTCTAACCTGATTGTAATCATGGGGTCCAAACACTGTCAACTCATTGGCATTAGTAATATGGTTGCCAAATTTGCATGGGCGGGTCTATGCTTTCAAGGAACGGATGTTATATAGTTCACGGTCTCTAATAATCTCAATAATTCTGTACATTTTGGAATTACATCTCTTTGAAACTAGACATTGCAAACATTTGATGCAGACAAGACAGTTTTTACTGAAATATGCTATTCTAGAAACTGGAAAAGGACTGCGAGCAGTCTGCCTACTTGATTAGATTGAGAGTTAATTTCAGCTTGAAATGCAAAAAGGTTGACAGTGTTAAGGACCTCCTAATTACAATCAGGTTAAAAATTATAAATTTATGAATCAAATGACTAAGTTTTGTGAATTTTTTATATCCAGGTTGCTTTTCATTTTCGGCAGGGGAGTGTACAAACAGATGGGATAATGTGCAAATGCTATAGCAGGTTGTCATAAAAATGTAGAAAAACAAAACCGGTTGGCCAGAAAGATAATTACTTGAAAAATAAAGAATTCTTATATTCAGAAAATGAAGAAGTTAAAAGATTGATATAATTATACTTAAGAAGATTTACTACACCAATGTTTATTGATTTTACTCCCCTTAAAGGACTTGCTCTTTTCTCACCTTAACCCTTGATCTCCTATCAGACCGCTATTTTCTAGTTGACTGAATGTCCTAGACTCCTATGTACAAATGAATACAAATGTGCCTGCCTTAATTTTTTAATAGTTGTTACAGGGTATCCTACTTGACAGTTTTTTGTGGTGATTGTTAAATTCAGGATGCCAAGCGCTAATATGGTCATCTCTCCACCATTCTCATGGAATCACTTTTCAGTGCCTGTTGCAAACATCAGTCATTTTGAGCTGTTTTCATAGCACGACTTTCAGGGAAAAGCCCCCTATTAGATACTACATTCATTGGTGTGAATGACCATTACATCAGATTGTGTGTTCGCTGTTTAAGATCTGGTTGTAATCTGCTATTTAAAGTAACTGGGTCATGTTCTCCACTCTCCAGAATGGAGGCTGCAGATTTCATTTAGTACTTTCTGGAATTTGTACGATTAGAATCACAACTATGAAAACTTCAATAACTTAGGTAAAGGCTCTGATATTGATGTAATCAACAATTAGTTTTCATAAATTATCAAATTCAGATTATTTAATGATCTTTCTATACATAATAGATATGTACCAAAAATGTAAGATGGCTAAAATTTATGTTAAACATAACATATACTATGCTGCTGAACAGTCAACAGGCAGGGCTATGTGTATGGAGTTGAACAGGTGTTCTATCTTATAGCGCACTGCACTGGGTAACTTTGCTACATGTATAACGATGGGCTGAAAAGCCATACACTCTATAAGATAAAGGGTTAACCAGGCACAAAACAGGAGCAGTATATGGTAACCAATTGGATTTTATAAGAAAACCATAAATCACTGTGGTTACCAGTCTCATCTAACTTCCATCTTAGGAAGCAGAGAACTTTTTTCCTTTTTATTACTAAAACAAGTAAAAAGGACGCACTTAGCATCTTTCTTTATAAATGATCAAATTCAGATGATTTAGTAATGTAAATATAAGCAAAGAACTGGTAAATTTTGAGTTTGAGAAGTGGCAGCTGTGGTTGGTCTCATGGCTGTGGTGGCTTGACAGTGAACAAGTTTTCTCAAGATTTTAAAGCACATAAAAATTATTTTTTGAAAATAATTGTACAGATATAATGATCAGATTTTACTTTTAAATCTTTCTATACATAATAGATTTGTACTAAAAATGTAAACTGGTTAAAATCGATATTAAACATAACATATACTACACTGCTTAGCAGTTAATAGGCAGCCCTCTGCATATGGGATCAAATAGGTAACAGGTGTTTCATTTATAGTGCACTGTACTGTGTAACTTTGGTACATGTATATCAGCTGTATACAGAGCCATACACTCTGTGAGGTAAAGGGTTAACCAGTCTCATAGAGGCTGTCAGATGTAAAGATGGCAACTTAATGTAGAAACCAGCGGTCTCACAATCATAAAGGGATTATACTGTGAATCAGTTATGTCTACCAAATGTTTTCAGCACATAGTGGTATATACTAATAATTAGAAAATGTTGATCTAATAGCTACATTATGATTCTGAGCATCGCCAGATTACAACCAGTTGGCAATTTTCTCTTTTCTGTTTAGAAGTTCTATCTGCAAATGTGACCATTTTAGTCGCAGCTTGGAGTGCTTCATATGATTTTACTCAATCGTGCTTACAAGATTTTTAAAAAAAGTAAAAAGTCCCAAATATTAAAAACTGTGTAAAATAGAAATTTTTAAACATTGATACACTCCAGTGACTGCTTAAAGCAGTGAGAAATCATTGCTTGGTTAAGAAATACCTTGGTGCTGTCTGTGGAAAGCAAGTGACCTATGCATGACAGGTAGAAAACTTGCTGGGGGATCAGTGGAATTAGAATGGTCATTGTGATTCATTGACCATTTGACAGGTTTAACTGTAAAAGGTTCGAAGGATTCTGATGACTCAAGTCTTATTTTGTAATTTTTTTGTCCACCATGCCACATTTCCCAAATGAACATTCAACATCAGAATTTTAAAACTTCAAACTTTGCTCTTGATCAGTATCATGACTTTTTCTCGTATACCACTTTACTCCTTCAATAGAAGGAAAACATGAAACAAAACTTAACACATTGAATTATGTACTACTATTCTTAAGGTAAGCACAGCTGGAAGTAATAAGCACATGCTAAGCATACATATTTCATTGGAACTTCCAATCCTCATAGTGTTTTATTCCCAGCTAGAATATAGTAATCTTTATTGAAAAAGAAGTGGGAGTCACGGGTTTGAATATTTGTCAACATGTATAGATATGGTGCGTGATTGTGGTATTAGACATAGCGGATAAGGACACCTAACACAAAAATATGCAACTTGAAAACATTCATTCGACTTGCTGTTCTGCCTTTTCTCATGAATTCTGATATCATATCACTTGATCAGTGTTAAGTGTGAAACATTTTGTGTTCTTAAGAGCAAATATCTCCTTTGTATCCGGTGCAGGATATATAACAAAATAACTACCATGAGCAAACTACTTTCTTTCTTTCTCTCTCTCTCAGCAAACATTGTACTTTAGATTATGCAGTAGTATATACTCTGAGTTTTGGATTAGTGATATTTTTGTGTACTACCATCTTATGTAGGGATACAAGAACACTAAACAAATGAAAAATCAATTTTTGTGTATTACCATCTCTTACATGATATAAATGATATCAAAACTGTTATTGCATCAAACAGTATTTATAAAACAAAACACAAATATGAATACATATACATGCTGTTCTGACTTGCACTAAAATGGAAGCAATGTACATGCTAGTAAACACCCATGGTAAACAACATTGATAGACACTTCAATTTGTCATAGGTAGTATTTAATTTACCTTAATATTTTCAAATTATTATTATCCAAATTTTATTAAAATCCAAATTACTGTGAATACAAATATTTTTGTTAGGAATATCATTATGAAATGGATAAGCACATTGCATACCATATATTAATTTCAGAATGGGAATGGTGGGAAGTAAATGTTAAACAAATTTGAATTTATTTGTGTATTGCAAACATATACCACTTGATTTATCAAACTTTTTAGTGTCATGTTTATAAGATGACTCCTACTCTGCATTAATCAAATTTCAGTAAAAAGAACTATGACTTAGTATATGCGGTATATCTTAGAATGATGCCAATTGGATAACTTGGGTTTTTCAGTTTAAAAAAATATTACTTACAGGTTGAACTAAACTTACATTTTGGTTTATCTTAACAGTACAGGAAACAAATTCAGTGATTTTTTATCCATGGTATCAGGTTCAAAATCAATTGCAATATTTCATATTTATGGTATATTCGAGTTTCTGAGGAATATCTGATCTGGCTTCAAATGTTGGCAGTTAAAAAGAATAAAATGAGGGAAGTAACACTTTGCCTGGATTTCTGTAAATTATGGTACTTTTGTGCCAGTACAGCATCAGTCCCTTTGAGGATCTCCATACAGAATTATGTCCTTTATTCACATGACTGAAAATAAGAATTTCTTTTTAATTGTAGACGCAATATTCTGGTTGTGACAGCCCAAGTTCTACTTGATGCTCTTGTATACAAGGAGATCGAAAGTATTACACGATTCTCCCTGTTGATTTTTGATGAGTGCCACCATTGTCATGCCAAGCACACTTTCAATCAGATAATGAGCTACTATATGGACATCAAGCTTGCAAATTCAGTAGAAAAACTGTCACTTCCACAGGTGAGTTCAGAATAATAATATATTAATAATGATGATAATGATAATACTTTTTTTATATAAAGGTTTATATTTGTCAGAGCAGAGCTTATGAATGGCTTATAAGACCTGAGGTTATTCAGTTTCCACTAGGCTACAATACTTCCAGTAAATAATTTCCTCAACCATGCAACTGAGGAATCTACTTGATTTGCTAACCTTACTTTTCTTATCTCAGTGAGGTTGTCTTAGTCAGAGAGAGCGCATATATCTATGTGTACAATTTTTAAAAACATTTTTTTAATTTAATTCGATCAGACTTACTACAAAGCTTCATCCCAACAAGGCTTAGTGATGAGCACATCTTGCTTGTATTTCTTGTGTTGTTGATTGACTAATGGCTGTACCATTTAAACATACATGGTACCCAGGAAAGACATTTTAAAAAAGACATGTTATGGTTTCTCTATTTACTCACAGAGTTCATATGAAAATGCTAAAAATAAGTTATAAATTGCATTTATAAGTGAATATTTGACATTGAAAGTGCTTTCCCTGAGTCCTATGTAGGTTTTACTGGAACAGCCCTTAGAATATGTACATTTTCATTTCTCCTTCAAAAATACATTTGCTGATCACATTAACATTAGGGATATAAGCCAGCTGCCTCCCGAACTCAGCCCAACGAAAAGGATGAAAATTTGTCTTTATGTCTCTCTCATGTAGACAAAGGGCAGTAACTCTTCCCATTACCTCCTATTGCCATCACCAGATGTCACTAGTTTTTAAGCTTGCATTCCATAATGTCAGCTTTGTGTGTAATACTTCCTATAAATCTGCATCGATATTAGAGTCAAAATTGACCATCCATCCAGAAATTTTCACTTGCTGTGTGCAATAATCATTTTGTCTATAGGTTTTATACATTATTTTACAGTTTTGCAATCTTTTATGTGAATTTGTCACATTCTCTGACTTTGTCTATTTAGACTGCTTATACAATGTACTATCATTTAACACATGTTGTCATTCTTGTTTTAACACACACTGTGTATTGTTTGCTCACTCTGTTAGTATTGGATGTTGTATTAGTGTCTTCTTGTGCCATTTGAAGTGAATACATCCTCCCATACAGTGGAGAACTGTCAGTGTGACATAATCCTTTCATGCACCTGGCCAGGGACATGCATAGAAGGTAATCTTTTTCAAGGACTCCATGCTGTATGGATGTTATGCCTTGATCGTCACTAGAGAAAATTGCTTATAGCTGGTGTTTACTATGTTAGCTGCCTCACTTCTGTGGTTAATTCAAATCTTGGTGTTACACTATCCATACATCTTATGTTCAGGAAAGCATGCTGCTCCCTCCCACATGGGAGATGTAGCACCACTCCCAACATTTCAAGGAAAGCTTGTTGTACTACATCCTTCTGAGTGATGAATCAGTTGAAGATGAAGTATTTTCTGATCATTGCTCAATGGCCTCATTGTTTGTGGATACAGTACAGACTGAGTAAACCCCTCTGCCTTCCCATCCTATGCAGGGATGGGAGTCTGCCCATTGGGCTTAGACTTGGGAAGGGTATCAGATTACTATCCCCTTCCCTATTATCCAAACTAATCCTTACAGGTCCTCCACCTCGGGACAATTGGTTCATCTTCAGCGACAAGACTCAATACACAGAATAGAGGTCTGAGCAAGGTTGTACCACTAGATATTTTCCAGAGCAGATGTGATGCTGTGGCTCATGTCCCATAACCTCCACCCAAAAAGGTTACAGACATAGTATCATCCTGAAACTTTCTAGAACACATACAGCCCCTATTTACCATGATGAACAAGAATGGGAAATGCTGCAGAGTGTTCCTATGTCACTTCCCCCAAAAGACAAAGTGATGCCCACCCAGTCTCCTGCTCTGTGTTTTCCAGAGGATGATGTGTTATCCATCCTTGTCGATCGAGGAAATATCACAGAGGTTCTCTACAAGTCAAGACTTTGATCGATCACATAGAAAGTGTTCTTTTCAACCCTTGACCTTGAGACCTATGGTCGGTGCCTCTACTTATTGGGTAGATTCCCTGATGTGGTCCATTAAACCTTCCCAGTTGGATGCAAGTAGGTATTAGAACTGGAGCCATGGCATGCCTGCCCAGTAAAACTATCACAGCCACTGATCAGAAGGTCCAGCTTCATGTCACCATGGCTTTTCATGCTCACTTTTTCTTAGCTACTTTGTTTATTGTGCTAGGAGATCGCTCTGAATTCAGCCATTTATGACACTTGCTGGAAGCTGTAGCCATGATATCCTGGCATTCACTTTCTGTCACATGGCCTTATCAGTGGAACTTGTACAAATCTGCAGTGATGCTTTGCTACACTCCTTGAAGGTCTTAAACATAGTATAAACCCTCTAAGGGCTGCTTCATTGGAGGCAGAGAGCCTCTTCAAAGGACTCATCCTCACCATGTCTTCACAAGATTTCAGGCAACATCCACATAGATCCTTCACACCGCTCCTGGCCCATCACAATAAGCCAGAAAGTACACTAATATGAATCACCCACTAAATTCTTCAAACAGATGCAGGCCAAGTCCAATGCGCAACCTTAAATGAGACCATCTCCTTCTTAGTCAGGTCTTTGGCATTGAAGTCACTCTAGGAAGAAGTTTTCAGACCCAACTTCCTTTCCCAAGGATGGGGATGGGTGGGTTCTTTCTGCTTTGAATGAAGGTTACCAACTTCAATTTTGGGAATAACCCCCTCTATCAAGGACCCCCATGTTCTTTCACCAGTCCAGCCTGTTGAAATAGGGGAAGAAGTGCACACCCTTTTTCAGAAAGGGGTAGTCAACAGGGTCCTGAATGATCATTCCTTTGCATTCTACTCCAAAATCTTCCTGGTTACGAAGCAAAGTGGGAAGTTTTGTATCATCATTGATCTCTTTCTGTTAAACCAGTTTCTTCTGGAGGAACATTTCAAGATAGAGACCACATCCTCAGTTGGGAACATGATGCATCTGTCAGATTGGTCAGTCACCATCAGCCTTCAGAATGCCTTTGTGCACATAATGAATTTTTCTTCACATCAGTAATATCACCAGTTTTTCTTGGACATGGAAGTTTTTTTAATTCAATTCTGGGTTTTGTCATTTGGAATCTCTTCCACTGCCAAAATCTTCACCAAGGTTATGGGAGTAGTAGTAGTATATCTCTGATTACTGGAAATCCTGATTCTTTTGTATTTCGACAACTGACTGATGCACAACATTCAGGTTCAGTCCCTCAATCAGGATCTTTTACGTTGTTGGTCTATAGTAATTCACATTTACTGCTACAGGAATAATTTCATCTATGGGTAGATTTGTTGCATTCACAACATAAAGAAGTTAAGATGCTGAATTTCTTTATGTAAATTGGATCTGGATTTACTAGACAGCCTTTGGGACTTATCATTTGATAAGAGTCTGGGATAAAGCTGCTTGCAACACTGATGGAAACAACAGTAAGGGCATCATTGCCTGTGTCCTATTGACCAGAGTTACGAGCTTTGGCTTTGTCACTTATTTCAGAATATACCCAGCATCAAAATTCCTTAATCATATGGCTACAATCAGCAACAGTATGGTTTGTTTCATCTTTGATTAGTCCTTAAATATCAATAATATTGGAACTGTTCACTTCTGTTCACAATGTTTTGACTTTGTTACGAGTTTCTGATTTTTCTTCTAAGTGACATCACATCATTTGTCATAGTTCTGATGACATAGTTTATGTTTTTGAAAAGTCATTCTTCTCCTTCATATAAAAGGTGAATTAGGTCATTTTTACCATAAAGACTCTTGTCTATATAGCCATCTTTCGTAATGAAATCACAGTAGTTGTAGACCTGTCTACAGTTCCATTGTTGTGTTAGTCATCTGCTGGATTAATTTTTATCCAAAAAATCAGTCTTTATGCAGTGCCAGTTCACACAGAACTATTTCACATTAATGATTTTGAGTATGAATATTTTCAGAATTTGATGACATATTACTTTGGTCAGTTCAAATCATTATCTCCTTGTGCTGCATTATTTCCTCCAACATGTATGACAACGGTGGAAAAGTTTCCTAGATTATACAGCTTAATCTCAACATGTGATGTTTGTATAGTGGCATCTGACACTGCACATTTTTTGACATTTTTTTTTCAATCCTCTGACATTTGCTTCATGTAGAAAGGAGCAGCCTATTATGAGTACATTGTTCTTTGAGGTTCTACTTTGTAAATGAGATAAATTGGGGTGGATGTCTGGACACTGTGTATTGCTTCCATTGGCATGGGGCACATCTTCATGTGTACTGGCTGCATTATATATTTGCCTGTGAACTTCTCAGTGTGAGAGTAGTGTGACTATGTCTGGACCTTATTTTGATTTTTTTCCTTTTGAAGTGTTGACTTCATTTCCTCCCCCATCAAATTTCACAATATGTTTTTGAAGTTTGTTGTCTTTGAAGTCCACTGATGATACTCATTAATAGAATAGTGTCACAGCCAACTGATATTAGCTCTCAAACTCATACTATTCATTCAGTAGTCCCTCAAGGCTCAGTTTTGTGCCCTTTCCTCTTCCTTATCTATATCAATGATCTTCCATAAAATAAAGAATCCACAAATACAGATTTGTTTGCAGATGATGCAACCTTGTATGCATCTAGTTCTGATACTGAAGTTATCCAAACAAGATTAAACTCAGACTTTATTAGAGTCCAAAACTGGGCACAACAAAATAGGATGGTAATTAATGAAGGTTAAACAAAATGTATGATTTTGGGGACATCACAAAAGCTACACAAGTCAGGGAACCCAAAACTATCTCTTGCAATAAATAATCATCCATTAGAAAATGTCAAACATGAAAGGCTTGTAGGTGTGTCCGTAGATAATAATTTATTATGGAATGACCATATTGATAAGATTTGTAAAACACTGTCATCCAAAATTGCCCTACTAAGCAGAATCAAGAAATATTTACCTATGGAAACTCGCAATCTATACTACAAGTCATATATTCTTCCAACAATGGATTATTGTTCTAATGTATGGGGAAACTGTGCTAAATCTGAGTTTGATAGGATTTATAAACTTCAGAAATGAGCAGCACGTATAATTTTAGATGCATCTGTTGATCATCCCTCAAAAGCATTATTTACAGAACTCAAATGGTTCACAATATATGACAGGATAGATTTTCACAAGGCAGTTCTTTTATATAAATGTCTACATGGAACTGCACCAGAGTATCTTCAAGACTTATTCAGGCCTTTGGATAAAAAAAATTCTTTTGGAAGTACTTACAACTATATGTTCACAGCTTGTCTGAAGGGAGTTGCCATGACTTATTTAGAAATGATGGCATTTTGTCATCAATGCCACTGGGTATGGTTTAGCTAGATATGCAAGCCAAGCCAGAACATGACTCTACACACAGTAAGTTTGAAAATACTCCTGCACAAAAGCTTTTCTTAGATCTAACCATGGAGCGGACTTGGTTCAAGTTCAAGGATGCCCTTGAAGAAATATACAGATTGTTGTCAGTTTCAGAATTACCACCACCTCCTTCCACTATGCATGTCTACAATATCAAAGCATTCTTGGATCTCAACGTTGAGGAAGAGACTTTGTGCTTCTGGCTGCTTCTAAGTCTGCAAAAATTAGAAAGATAAATAACCATCTGTCAGCAAGAAAAGGTTATCAGTGGAATGGAAAACCAAATAGCAGTGGTGTTTTTATCTTGCTGGTACAAAATACATTGCTGGTGCAAAATACATTGCTGGTACAAAATACATTGCTTCTATGCTGACCTTCTGATTATGGATAAAAAAACATATAGCAGTGGTTCATATGTCTTCCCCACTGTTTTATGAAGCGAACAGTGTTTTCCATACCACTTCAAAGCAGTTTCCAAATGATGTCAGCATGTCTTAGATTTTAGACTTGGCTTCATTGGCAATTTTTCAGTTTGTGGACAAATGAGGCAAGGGGCATGCCTGGATGGTGACGGGCCAAATTACTCAGGTCATTAAAAGGGCAGCTATCCATTCCATGACTAAATGACCCTGTGAATCTGAACTTGATGCAAGGTGACAGATGTTTGCGCTTCACATTGCTCAAGCCATGATGTACACTGGCATTATAGATATTCCAATTTGACTTGCCATTATTCTTTGGGGTAAAAGTTGAAGAAGTTTGGAGGCAGCCAGTTCATGAACTGCCCCTACAACTTGCCACCCAACCTGCACAGTCTTGTAGAACCAATCTGCCTCTGCAACAGCAGAGGGACAAGGGATCTTTTTCATCATTTGTTCAGTTTAGATCCAAGCCTAATCAGAGTTGATAAAATCCTATTGCCTTATGTCATGGACTACTCATTTTTAAAGTTGGGCAAGTAAAATTTTCCAAGTCTTTGGTCTGGGACAAGTGCTTTTTTCTTATTTAAAAAGATGGGCAAGTCTGTATTTTCATGCTTTAATTACTTTTTCTGCCTTTATCTGGCCATTCATGCCATTGAGGCATACTAAACAATTGATTCTACCCCATTCTATGTGTACATTTACATCCTGTATCATATCTACCAGTGGTCATTGATAACTCTTTCATATGAGTACTTTCGAGCACAATTTGTCTGCATTTTTGGCTAAGCAACCAAAACAAAGCCTGTATGATCAATTAGCAGAGTTTTAAGTGGCTTAACCCCAGACAAAACTATCAACTGTTGGCTTAACACTGTTCCTTGTGGCACACATGCACACAGACATTTTGTCAAATCCATGAGCTAAAACATATATACCTGAAAGAGCCGAATGTGTATCATCAACCCATGTTTTTGAAAAATGTAAATTCTTCTAATAAATAAATTATTGATTAATTTGTTTGCTATTTTCTATGGATTGAAACACAAAGCATGGCAAGTGATTACAATTTTGTGACAAGTGAATTTTATGAAACCATTTGTCCTGGACAAGGTGAGAACAAAGTTTAATCAGCCCTGCTAACACCAGGATGAAACAACTTGGCCACTTTGGGAGACAGTCTGGTATGGCTTTCTCACGTTCATGTAGTCTGAATTGTTGAACTCATCAAGTCTATTTCCAACAGGATTTAGATTTCTTTAAGAGAGTTCTTGCAACTTTTCAGATTATTTAGCCCTGCTTGAGCCACTCGAAACAATACATTCTGCCACCGAAATTCAAGATGTAGTTGGTGAGATTAATTTGTTTCACCATCAGAAGATATGAGTATGCCACTGGTCTCGACCTGTGTAACACTTATTTTCATGTGCCTATTGACCCAGTGTTGTTAAAATGTCTCTGTTATGCTTACCATGACAAGATTTATCAGTTAATAGTTCTACCCATTGTGGTAAACATCTGCTCCTTGGATTTTACCAAAATAATTGATTGCATTATCACCATGTTAGGATCTGCTTCATCTGAAGCAATGGCAGTGTATTTGGACAACATCATCCACAAAATTATGGCAAGTTCTATTCTCCTCAACACCTTTGGGTCATATATGTTTTCTCATTAACTGGGAAAAGTCTTCATACATCCTAGTGTTTTGTCCAGCTGGGTATGAAGTTTCTCACCAGTCTCAATCTGTTACAGGTCTCTCACATTAGTATAGTCCAGATTCTTGAACTGATCGAGTACATTTCCACAAGAGTTCTTGCAACTCCTTAGATTATTGAAAGTGGCAGAGATCAAGGACATCATTTAATGCGTGTGGGTGATTTGGATTTTTAAGGTAGCTTTAACAATTTTTCAGTCATATCCGTCTTTTTATGCACCCCTTACAGATGACCTTGCTGACTGAATGGCACTCCTTTTCGAGTCTGCTAGATCAAACACTTTGCAAGAGGTATGATCATTCCTGTGTCAGTGTTACAACCCAGACTGGCTCATGACATAAATTCCTCTGGTGAAGACCCAAGCAGAAATTAGAGAGTGTATTGATACCAATATGTATTGTAGGGGTGCTTACCTGTTGCTGGACTGTTAGTAGCATGGGAGTCAGGGATTGGCTTCTCCACATCAACCCTCTTGAAATTAAGGCTGGTATCACTGCCTTTAGTTTTAGAAGGATAGATTCTCAAGGACAAAAGTTTTTCCTCAAAAAGGGTGGCACCAAATCACCCGATCTGTGTGTTCTGATTTGACAGTTGCTACATTGGTGCAACTATCTCCATATCAACATACAAAACAGGCACATTCCCAGCAGACTCAGTGTCCTGACTGGCACTATCAGCCATTGGTATAAAGATGGTCTCTCTATCAGTCTGTCTTTCATCACATTTGCACACTTTTTGTGGTTGGTGGTGGTTCCCAATGATCGATCTTGTTATGACAAGGTACACTCATAAGTTAACCACCTTCGTCCCTTCAAGTTCTGGACACAAAAGCTTGGGCTGTGGACATACAGACAGTCATTTGGTTGGTTTTGGGCCTTCTGATACCCACATACAGTCTTGGTGCTGAAAATAATCCAGAAGTTAATAAGTCAGAACTGATAACCCCTATCAGATGAGACAAATCCTGGTTCATTGATCTAGCCTAAGAAATATCTGCCCAGGAAGATTCCAGCCAGCCTGAATCTTCTCAAAGAACCACAGTTCCACTCCTGTCAGGACTGTCTTCTTCAAGGTTGGCTCTTGTTTGGACAGCCATGTGATTGAAAGAATTTAAGCCTTCTATCATGGAGAGAATCTCAAAAGCAAGAAAGCCTTCTGAAGGATAGAAATTGGCATGTTTTTAGGGATTGATGCCAAGTCAATTAACTCATCCCTTTGAGTGCCTTAATCCCTCAACTGGACAACGTTTTCACCTGCTCTATGTGGAGAAACACTTGTCCCCAGTTACAATAGGCTACCAGTCCTTGATGTTGGACACATTCAAGCATCATGGCATGTGCGATATCTGTCATAATAAAGATCTGATGGACATTTAAGTCAAATTTGAATGAACTGACCAAAATAGAATCTGTCCTGCATTTTAACATGACTCAATTCAGATGAATTCGAATCTTTAGCTTGCACTTCACTGAAGCGATTACCCTACACAAAATGTTTCCTGATACTTAGATTCATCGTGCAAGATGAGCAAGCCCTTTCCATGCCCCTGAATCATCTTCAGTTAAGATTGGATGCTTTGGTGGTCCTTTTGACACAACCAGGCTTTGTAGCCAAAAATAGGTTACCGTCAGTTGTCAATCAGAAGCATCAGATGCCTCCTCTTGTTCATAAATATGTAGAAAACAGCAGTCATGCAAGACCCTTTTGTCGTCCTCAAGGTGCAGAGGCAAGCCATGGCAATCGCAAGGCACTCTTACGCTTGGTGAAAGCCAGGAAGCAGAAAATCAAGCGCAATATTTGAAGCTGAATGCTCATCATACTCTGAATTTGTAACAGATTTCCGCACATAATATTAAAACAGTCTCTACGATTGTGCAAGTATTCTTGGAGAAACAGACTTTCCTTAAAAATTTTCTTTTTATTGATTTCAACAATATTTTCTGTGAAATTTCATCTTAAATGAGGTCTTGAATGACCATTTTGACAATATTTTATAGAGTTGTGGCCATTAGTTGGTCAGACAAACTTCACTACTTTATCACCTCTGCCCTCTTCCCCCCCCCCCCCCACTTGGAGCTGTGAACTTTGCACACTTTTGTCATATACTTGAATTGCAATATTCCGTCTTTTTGGGTTGCCTTTTTATCCATTATCAGCAGTGAACAATGATCATGTTATTGGCATCTTTATATCATAACACTCCATTATTAATCCTTTTGCATAAACTACTGGTTTCTAAAAATAATTGAAGAAAGATCTATATGATTTTTTTTTTCTTGGAGTTTTTGTACAGTTCCTATGTTGGAGCAAATCTGTTGAGCTTGAAACTTATTCATGTATAATGCACACTGATGTTTAACATGCATCTTGTTTTTTTTAATACCCTAAATGTGGTGAAAAGATTTTGCTGTCATGTAAGTCATATATCTGTGATATCCTGCATTTCATGATCTTGGTGACTTCCCTCCAGTTTTATGTTTTGGATAGTGCACTGAAAGTCATTTGTTACATGACAGTTGATTTATATTTAAGAAGTACTTGACTGTTGCTCTGTTCTTTTTTGTCAGTGCTTAATATTTGTACATAGTACCTGATCACATGCAACAAATATGTACAGATATAATTTTTTGGTGTGATCCAAACTGCACTTCAGTATTCATTTTTGCTACATCAAATCAGCATAAAAGGGAAAAGAAAAAAGGTCACTCGCAGAAAGTTGCTGTTACTGATTACCTTAGAAATACCATACTGAGACAATGAAGGGTTATTTATTGTTTAGTCACAAAGTGGTATTAAAATACTGTGTTTTAAGATTGGAAATAAAACAGTATTTTCTAAAGAAAGATAAATTTTTGCCAATTACATTAACTTATTCTCTTAATTCATAATATGTGTCTGTAGTTAATTGTACCATAATAGACAATCTGTAGGTAATTGTATGGTAATAGACAATCTGTAGGTAATTGTATGGTAATATAGAATCTTTAGTTAATTGTACCGTAACAGTAAATATGTAGTCAAAAAGATTTCCTGAAGAAGTATCTTAGACAATTAACACTGCTTGAATTCTAAAATTTATTTTCTGTTCAACTATAAATAAAGAAATTATGAAATATAAAAAAATAATTAAATGAACATTAATAAACATTGAACATTTAGTCATCAGAGTTGTTCTGCTGCAGTATTATTTTACACAGCTTTAAAGTAATTATGAAAGAGTGAGATAAAGAATTTACAAGTCTTGAATGTGTATTTCTATTTGTGTCACAGAACAAAAACTACACAACAATGTGAAACAAAATGAGTTTGTTACCAAAAACAATCAAAGAATGTAACTCAGGTTTTTTTTATATATTAAGGCTAGGAAACAGTATAGTTACAATGCAATTAATTTAATATTTCATAAAGACACAATATGTATAGGAAACTTTAGTGCCATGATTCTCTTGTCAATGCACACACTGTCCTGAAAATAAGAAAAATAGCTGAAAAAGTGTACATTATAACTAAATGTAGTAAATTTACATGGCTTAAGCATTAAAATTTAAATCCAAATATAAAACTATAAGAAACTCTTGTTGCAGACTGTTATGTCACAAAATTATGAAAAATCAAACAATTGCCAAATATTTTATATACAGTAATATTAGTTCATTTATTTACTGTTTGATTTTTGTTTGTTTACACTTGCAGTATGTGTAAAGAGGTCACAAAGTGAATCATGCTACCTTGTTTGAATGATTTGTCTTTTTTTTTTTGTTTATTTGTGCATATTACGTTACATTTATATTATTTCTGTGGGTTTCATTAACAAGTAGCATTCATTTAAACAATTTTTTTAAATAGGTGAATAAAATTTCACATAAGCTTTAACTGGGAAAAAGACTGAAGTGCTCAGGTTTCAAGTAGTGTGTAAAATATATGCAGAGGAGAAGACAAAAAAAAACCAAAAAACAAAGCAATGAAGACAAAAGCAGATTAAGAGATAGGAGTTAAAGAGACAGTAAGATACATAGATAAATACATACATAGATACAAAGAGTTTCATTTGTAATTGAAGTCCTAAAATACCTGTTAGAAATTTCAGACTGTCAGCAATATCTTACCACTCGTTATCCCAGTTATGAAATGAGGCACTCTTATTATTACTACTTGAAAATTACAGTGGTCTGAGGTCTCTAGCTGAAATTTAACACTGTCAATAATATTTCACCACTCTGTGTCCTAGTTTTGAAATGTAACCATATCATTAACAGTGCAGACCTGAAAGCACTAGCTCAGACTTTTAATATTTCTTAGTTGTTCCTTTAAGTTGAAAAAAATTGTTGTTTGATCCTTAAATATGTCTGAAAATAGCCATGAAGGTATACTGTTAGAAGCAGCAGTCATTTGTTATTTAGTAAGAAGTTGTTATTATAACACATTACTGAAACTTGGCATATTGAACATGTAATACATAAAACACCCATTTAAGCTTGATCTTTGTGAATCGGATATAATTTGTCTTTTGTCAGCCTCAGTAAATCCAAACTTTTACTAAATGGTTTTATCAAATTTTGCGTGTCAAAGTTGTTGGACTTGTGTTAGGCTCATGTGGACCTAGGCATTTTAGGGTCCTACTGGTCCTAGATCAGGTGTTCAGAAACAAAATTTGCAGGACTGATTCATTTGTATTTGTTCCAGATTGTGGGCTTGACAGCTTCTGTGGGTGTTGGTAAGTCCCGGACCATTGACCAAGCCAAGACACACATCAAGAAGCTAATGGCCAATTTGGATGCAGAGGAAATCAGCACTGTCTGCAACAATATTGGGGAACTCAGTGAATATGTGTCTGTTCCAACTGAAGGTTTGAATAAACTCTCATAGACAGATTAATTATTTTAAAATGAATTTGTGTGCCTATAATTTCTCTATTGCAAAAGAATTTAAAAATAAAATAAATGTATGCAATGTTTTGCCAAAAGTCAATGACATATATTTGTTTTCAGTTTAAACTTAAGTAGATTTTCTGTTTCACTAATATTTCATTATCAACACATTGATGCAAGTCTTTGTTATAGTTTTGTTAAGTTGAAAGGTAGCAACAAGTCATTGAGCTGCATAGGGTTTGGAACCAGAGTTTGTGCAACTGTACTAGTGGTAAATAAAGTCTACGTGTACATTACAAACTTTTCAGTTGAACATAATGTTTATTGTTGATGTGTCAAACTTTTAATTACGTTTTTCAGCTTTACAATAGCAGTTTATGATATTTTGTTACACCTGACTGAAAACTGGTCAATCTTACGGAAAAAAATAAACTGCCTTACTGAGATGGACTTGTCAGGGTTGGCAGGTCTGCTCTCCAGTTACTCTCCAACTGATACCAAGGCAGAATTTACAGATGTAATTTTCTGTCATGTACTACAATTTTTAGGTGGTTTCATCATTTTAAAGATGGATGTGAATCAATGGGAAATGATACATGTTCTGGAAGACTTTTGTCTTCAGTTGGTGAGTGAGGAATGGCCGTTCTGTGGGGGCAATTGATGAAGAAGCTCGATGCACATTAGGAGATATCTGTTGTCATTGGCATTAATTTGTCATCAGCTTTTACTGTGTTGAAAAATCATATAAAGCTCAGCAAGATGAGGCTCACATTTGCTGATGGCTGATCAAAAACATACTCAGGGTGAAATCACCTAACAGTTACTTGCCAAAAGTGAAAAGAGTGATCAAACATTTGAATGAGATTGTCACAGTTGATGAAACATGGATTTTGAACTTGACACAAAGAGAAAATAATAAAAGTTTGGATTGGAAAAAACAAGCCGAGATCAAATTGCTTGTCATTGTTGGACGGTCGAGAGAGTTTTTTAGTTTTTTGTTGCCTTATTTTAGATGCCAAAGGCCTGGTCATCCAGGTATGTATACCTGACTCTGTTAGTGTCACTGGTCACTTTTATGCTTCTAAAAAGTTGCCAAAAGTTGTGTAACACTACTGTACCTCCCTTCCACACAACAATACCCATAGTATTACTCTTCCCTATGACAATGTGCTAGCATATAAATGCACCATTGTGACATACTTTCTGAAGGAGCACAGCATCCAAACTTTGTCACATTTTCTATACAGCCCTGATTTAGTTTGAAGCGAATTTTGCATGGATCCCAATCTCAGAGATTCACCAAGAGGCAGATGATTTGAAAGCTGCCATGTGATTAGAAATACAGTTTTCACTTTTTTGCATAAATTGTTTATATTTTTAATACATACAATCTCTGAAAAATCATTTAAAAACCTTGCTCAAAATGGTGTCTACAAATATAACATGTACCAGTGAAAACATTGTGTATTATGTCATCCCTTTTTGATGTAAATTTAAATCATTGTGAAAGCATGTCTCGTTTTATCCATGCATGCTTTGTGCCAATGAACATCATAACTGTAAAATACTAGAATTTTGCTTGTAGCTCATTTTCAGATGAAACTTTAGACAGTAATTAAGACACATTATTGAAGCTCACACTTCATCACTGATTTTTGGACAAAACCACTGAATCAGCATCATGTCAGTGAAATCTGCTGATACACACAAATGTTTGTCCATTAAATAATCCTGAAATAGTTGAATTAAACAAGACCAGCATTCTCAAAACAAAGTCTGATCTTTCACAAGCCACAATCATTCATTTAGTATGAGTTGGCTTGATAGGTGAAGTTTTGAGTAAATTCTAGTTGTTGAAGTTGGTTCATAAATGAGGCAGGCTCCATGCATACCAGATCTCCTGGATTGTCCAGTAGTCTTTCGGTTTGAAACCCCATCTTTTGATCAATCGATTTTCTGACAATAACTTCTGAAAATCAAAAACGTGCAGAGCATAGATATTTCCAGCTAAGACAACATCTTTAAATCTTGGGTATTTTCTGATAAAACAATGTTCAATAGACTGTTCACAACTACTGTAATCCATCAGTCAAGTTGTTATCGACAAAGAACTAATCAAATTGTGGCTCATAACATACTTTGATTCATTTATTGTACACATACATTGTTCTATTCATCATTATGTCAGTATTGAAGAATGTGTCGTATATAACGGATCGCAGGCAACCTGACTAGTATAAAACAATTCTTTATCTATTTGGAAATAAAATAAGTTAGTACCATAACATAAGAAAATTAATAAAGTTTAATAAATATTATTCACTAGTTAATTTTCTTAGTTTTGGTATGATGTGCACTTTTGAGCTTATATTTATCAATTAATACACTAATCTCCCTGATTTGGATCCAATCTCCCTCATTGTGACTGATCTTGATTTGGTCCCAGAAAACAAAGTGATTCCTTTATTTTTGAGTTTGGTTGGCATCTGTGTTCTTTGATGGGCTCTAAACACATCAGATATTGTCACTGCTTGCTAATTGCCTTGAGCAAGGGGCAGCTGATCATGTGTTTGCATGTGAAATGATGACATATGAACAGACAGGGATCTAAATTTAATTTTGCGACTCTTGAGCCACAGTATTAATGACATGGTCATCAAAAAGTAATTGATCAAGCAGCTTTTTCAAGAGTATTTTAATGAAGAGATTTTGACCTGAACTTTAATAACCTATTAGCTTAGTGTTGTCAGGTCTCTTGGCTCCGTTTGATATTGAGTATAAGTGATTGATCCTCACAAGTGTTTGATTTATGCTTACATAGATGTCGTAACATGATGTATTATGAACAAAGAAAACTTTTTACTCCCAAACCACCCTGACATAGTCTTGTTTTAAAAAACCCCACATGATTTTCAGTAATCTTCAGCATAAAAAATCCACCACTTCAGTATGCACGTAACATGTATAAACGGTAAACAGTCCTGCATAGAAATGTTATCAGATTATTGTTGGGGCAGCTTATACAACAATTAAAAGGCAAATAAGTCTGGCATAAACAACAGGCATTTCACTTATTACTTAATTTGCTGACCGTAGCTAGGGTGATGTAATAAGTATTATGAAGACTGCTGTGAATGAACCCATTGTGCTGTTTTGCATAGGTAAAGTTCACAAAGTGGAACAACCCAATTAGTTTTCATTTATGGGTAAATCAAAGAGATGCTTGATGCATGCTGAAGAACAAAAGTTATTACACATCATTACCTTGAATGAGGATGTTTAAGCGATTTGTGTTAAAGATTATTGGCATGTTTGTCAACAGTGGCAACATTTCTTTAAGTCACATTTTACTCCATATATATAATGCAGAGCGTGATTATTTCATTTGTTGGAATAGTGTTCAAGTATGATTCATTTTTGAAGGTGATTCATGAAGCAATAAGCTATCAGTAAAGCTGCAAAAAAGATTTCATAACTCCAGGTCAATGGAGGTTTACTTTTTTCAGGAACAGATGCAAGATGGATTTTAATTCTTTGCACATACTGCAAAACAACACATCAGTATAAGTAATTCTGGAATGTATGATGTCCATTGAAATTGGGCATATTCAACACAATGAACTGAACATTTTGATTAGTTCTCTTTATTATTATTGTTGTCTTAATCTTGTTAAGATACTGACACATACTTTTCAGGATGATTTTAGCCATGAAATAGATTTATTGAAAGATGATAATAATCAGGCCCTTGTGTTTGCACAGTTGATTTCAGTTGATAAAGTTTTAATACCCAAAGTGGACAAAGGCATTACTTCTGTATTACCTGTAAATCCCCTCTTAAACTTTAAAATATGATGTCCCTCCCTCATTCCTCCCAAGGGAAATGGTCCCATATGTGATGTATATTTATTTTTATATAGAGATAAGCATATCTCTTGATCAAAATGCATCAGATACAGTTCTGCAAATGCTAATGTCATGGTCGTCAAGAACAATTATTTCTTACCAGGATTACCTTATGAAATACAGCAAGAAGTTTGAACACCAGTACCATCCAGTCTCTAGTGAGTGCATAGATGAACACTAATGACACATGCATTACCTTCAAGCCCTCTACTGAACTGTTGAAAGCAGAAAAGACTGCATCTAATTAATATTTTGCTATCTGATGGATTTTAAAGACATAGCTTGATGTATGTTTTTATTAATATATGTGTGTTTGTGATTGCAATTGTGTAAGTGTTTGCACCTATATGTTTGTGTATAGTGATGATATTTGACAATGGTTAATTTACCAACTATTTCTTTTGTTTTGAGTGTATGAAATCCTTCGAAAAAAATACAAGTTTCTTTTATTCAGATTTGTATTTTCATTCATTTTTTCTCTGGGCTTATATAAAAAGATAGTTAATTCTCAATTGGACAACATTACTATTTTTGGGTCACATGCACTGTTAGTACACCACTCCCTCAAAAACTTGCGCCCTGATAACTCGCAAACCCACTTACAATGCGGGGTCAGGCAGAAAACCAGAAAATACCCCAGAATTGATACCTATTTGTTGAAGAAAATCGTGATCAGAATTGGTAACGAAAACTTTGATATATCGCTTGTTTTATCATCGAAAACGGTAGATAGGACCTGGAAATTTTAATTAACATTATGAAATTATCAACTATTAATAAGAAGTCATGTAATTTATTACATTTTCTTTCCAAACAACATTCTTAGTACACTGCAATTAATCATATTCAAGGAAATTCTGATCAATGAAAATGTCACTTACACTTAGTGGAAGCAATATTTTAATAAATAAATACCAGTTAAATAATTTTTTTATCAACTGAAATTTGTGTTCTAGTTCTTCTTTTTAGTTCCTTTTAAGTGTAATCATCATAAATGCAATGTAAAATGTGTCAATCTTCTGTAACAGCTATGTCTGTGAGCACTTCTCTGAAAACCTGTGTTTTGATATCAGACTAGCAGAAGCATTTGTTGTAATGTTGCACAAAATAAAAATCAGGCCTCCTTTTCTGTTATCATGTTAATTACATCTTTTGAATCTAATAAAGGCGTTAAAAGGCATATAAGTCCTACATGCTTAAGAACCAGCAGCCCTTGTCGTATGTCGGGTAACTCATTTCTGTTCATCAATAAAACAATGGTATAAATGTTATTGTGTATGTAATCTAGTTAAATTACCTTAAATTAACCTACTCAATCATAACTGATTAAAAATAGCAAGGCAACCAGGCAAAATGAGTACTTCGTAAAATAAAGAGCTTTGTTTCTTAGATATGGACCATTGTGGGGAAAACAAGTTTCAGAGAATTCCTGGATTCCCACATAGTTATATCCTCAAGAATGATAAGAAGTTGCAATGAAATCAATGCATCAATATTTTTTTAACTGAGCAATACAAAAATTGAGTTTCGATGTAGACAATAGTTTTGTGGAATAAATATCTGTTTTTGATAAAAAGGAATCCTGTTTGATAGTGTTTCAACAGTTAGTCTGGTTACCTGCTTGTAGACTCATTGTTTCACAAAATACTATTAAACACCACTCTGGGAACCAGGCTACTCAACAAAACAAAAAGCTGTGATGTAATGCACAAATGTTCTTGTGTACCGTGTTGGTTGTTGAAACCAATTGGAATCATGCTATCAATCTTTCAGATTTGAGACATTTTGAAAATTAATTTATAGAGAATAACAAACAACTTCATCAGAAAAAGCACTTTATTGACAATTATTCTCAACATGATTATAAAACGAGGATTTGGTCATTGAACAGCCCAGTCCCCTCCCCCACTCCATGGTTCTCTGGATGTCTAGTGGATTTTTTAAAGTCCCACGCTAAGTTGTGTCATCACTTATACTGCGGTCTGTGTTTTTGGACCCCGATGTGCATGAGTTATCGAGGGAGAGGTGTTTGTCAAGACACACTTTTTTAGTCTCAAAATACCCCCAGTGTTATCTGGGAATATGGCAGGTATGTACTAACACAGGTATGTTCACCATTGAGATGACTGCCATTTTGTATTCTTTGTCTGGGGGGTTAAAACATGATATTAAACACATACAAACATGCAAACTTTGACAAGTAAAATCCGGAATTTAAGTACCTACAAAAATGTCCTTTTGACAAAAGCATGGAAATTGAGACCCACAGAAATAAATGATGTGACAGTAATACAATGCATGTCAACTTTTAAATGATTTTAGAAATGCAACCAACTCTTCTGTGCAAGTTGGAGATCAAAAGACAGTTTGTACTTAATTACATTCATATGGAAACACATTCAAATCATCACTGTGACGGTAGATTGATACTTTTCACATCTGAATACAAGAGGGCATATCACATTTATGATGATTATTCTGAAACCAAATTAAGAGATAAAATAATCATAAATTTCACTTGAAAAGACTTATTTAAGCTGTATTTATTTCTTAGAGTATTGTCATGGTATATAAATTGATCAATATTTTATCATATATAGTTATTTGTAGTGTACTGCAAATTGAAAACACTAATTTTATAAGCTTTATAAAATTGAATTTATTTAATTACTTTTATTCTTGGAAATTTGCCCTGAAATGTGCTTGTTTATTTAGTAAGTAGAATGCAAGAAAAAGGGCCACTTGCTTGTCCAGAACCTATGTTCCATTTGAGAAGTAAGGAGAAAATCCACTTGCCTGACAATTAAAATCTATTAATATATCCCATACAACATTTCTTGCAATTCAGAGCTAAAGAGTAAATCTATATCTGCAATGCAGACTGATGATGCAATTGCATATTATACATCTAGGTTTAGCCCAGGTTATTTACATGAGGGTGTGTACAGTATTATTTATAAAATGCCAAATGCCTAATTCATTTCTCTAAAGGTATTTATAAAAATGTTAGAAGAATGTGAATAAAAAGAGGATATATAATAAATACAAAAGAACATGTTTTGTTATGAGTCGGGGGAAAGAAATCTTTTGATATGGCATAGGAACATACATTTTGGCCTGATAGCCTTGACATTCCTACGCCATATGAAACTCGTTATTTTGACCCACAGTGAACAGAACATGTCATTTTTTCTCTCTCTAGAAGAAAAAAAAATTTGGATTCATGCCTAAACCCAAATTGTGAGCAGGTTCACAAGTTATCAAGGTACAGGTATATGTAATAACTAAATATTTACCAGATATGTATCAGGTTAGGGTGAGGACATATATAGTGATTAAAGAAATCTCTTAGTTGCTGTTATGTACTTTTTGACTGCCTTTAAGATCTGTTTTGGCAAGAATATTTTTCACCAAAAAGTTATGAGAGAATATTGAACATCACTTTTTTGTGAATATATTATGTGCTAACTTGCTGAATCAACAGTTATTCATTGGTAAAAATGTAATGCTTTACAGTATATAATTCAATACTGATGAAACGAATTCTATTTCATTGTATGATATACTGATTTATAGCTGAAATGAAAATTGAACATTTGAATCAGAATACATTTTCATTTGTATTTGAATGAAAAATGTATTTATTTATCTGTTGAGTAGCAATACTCACAACTCGACTTAGCAGTGGATTATACTGATATCATTTGACTTAGTGGTGTTTTGGAAGCTTTTGTAAAGGTAGCAAACAAGACAATGAAAACTATGCAGTGTTGAATAATTTATGAGATGACAACCTCATACCTTCTACAACACCTCAAAATTAAACAATCACAAGGTAATCATGATATCAAAAGTTTACATAGTCACATTGCGCACACCATCACCATAACTTCCATCTTTGTCAATCAGGCACTCTTAAATAATGTCTTACTTGGAAAAATTTGATGAAGAACATGGTATTGAACTGGTGGCATATCAAAGTCAACAAGCTTTCCAACAAATTAACCTAATAGGGACTTTTTAGCACTGTGAATTAGATACCTGGATTTCTGTATTTCCGTCTAATTAGATTTTTTTGCATGTTCAAATTTAGGAAGAATCAAGTTCTTTGACATGTACTTCTTTGTAATTGTTTGTTAAGACATGATCTACCAGATTTATGTCCTCTATGGCTACCCTAGCAATAATTGGCTTCCATAGCAACAAGGTAGAAAATGTACAACATTATCCTTCTGTCCCATCAGATATGGCTGTTGTTGCTATTAGTTGACAAAAGAGACAAAAGAACTATCATGGACAGACGTTTGCTCTAAAAATGCCTTTCCATATGATAGGGAGAGTCGTACAATGAACCCTTTCACATTAATTCAGAAGATGGCAATCAAAGTAAGTTGCATCAAGTAGAAGCATATCTAAGCACATTATATGCCACCACTTTCTATCAAATAGCTTGAAGTTATTCTGACATGAATATCTTTCAATCCAAGGCATCTACCTTTTTAATACATTTACTTTTAATGCCAGAGGATGTTAAGTCACATATTTTGATTGGTGTCTTCCATATCTGGGATACTAATTCACCAACACTTATAAAACATTGTATATGGATACGTTTTCGAAGAGTAACTCAAATCATATTAAAACTTGTTGTTCTGACTTAATTTTCACTCTTACATGACTTTTGTATTTTCAAGTATTCATTTTTTATGTGACCAATATCTTGAACACCATTAAACTCAACCATGCCAGACTATATCATAGTGACCTGTTTTACAAATTCGATTATCAGTTGTCTTTTGAACCATTTGTTTTATTGTACCTTCAACATATTGAACTAACATAAAAAAATGGTATTCAGATGCATCTAGGGAAGAGTAACATTGCCATACAAAAACTTGGTGACTGTAACCTAACTTTCATGCTTTAGTGACTCAAACATACTTTGCATACTGAGTGTTCTGTATATTTTCAGATCTTCATTTATTATGCAATCGATATGTTAGACCTCATTTCACATAACATGATAATTGGTATGCGAATGCATGTCAGAAATAGTAACTCAGCCTTATAAAAATTAGATTATTCTGACCTAATTTCCATGCTTGAGTGACTTTGTATTTTACACCTACCTATTTCTCATGCCCTCAGTTTTACTGTGCTCTATTTTAGCCATGCTTAAGAAAATTATTATTTTTGGCTGAATCTCATTAATAGTAAGGTAGCAGTGCCAAAACTAGTCTTATTTTTTAACTTAGTGATGTTTATAATTTCAGCTATTTATTTATTTTATTATCAGTATCTTTCACCTTATTAAGTTTAGATTATTCAAACTTTTTTAAAAGCACTAATGAATTTTTTTATATCAGTGCATCACAAATTAATGTGTAATATATTTGCAGTAATATTTCCCCTCATGGAGGCATAGTCATTAGTTTCCAATCCTGTCCAGGCCAGACTGTCTGACATATTTCTTTGTTTGGCTCTTTACTCCCATGGCCTTATCATCAATCCTTGATAATAGTATATTGTCAGCTACTCAGTTTAGCAAAGGGATTTATGTTTACATGTGAACAATTTCATTTTGGCTCAAAATGCGACCATTTTTGTTTTCTTCAGAGATAGTGACAGTGGAGAAAAGGGAGAATGATGAGTTTGGTCAATCAGTTACTCAAGCGATGAACTTAATAGAGGATCTTATGGTACAGTGTGATGGTAAGTATTTCTTTTTGAATTAGATCTCTTACTGAAATGTTAAAAAACAGTTGAGACATTAATTTTAATATCCCCACCCATATTCTGTATTGTTACCACTCTATGATCACAAACTTAAGTAACAGAAAAGAATCCAAACCACGAGGTTTTATAAAACTTAACAAACAGTTTAATTATCAAAATTTAAATGAAAAATATGAGAGGAACTTACAGTATTATGAATGAATCCAAGCTAGTCCTTATAACGGTCTGTGAAAGTCCTAAATGAAAGAAAAGTTCCTCATAAATTTCAACAGTTACAGAAAATTATTATATCCAAATAATGAGCAGTTTCTATTTAAACTGAACAGTCCAAACAAATGTATTTCACCTCATAAAATATCTAAGTGAAACATAAAATACATCTGCAGACTTACAACAGGAACACAATAAGTGTGAATGACTCCAGTATTATGAAGTGAATCCAAATTAGTCCTTATAAAGGTCTATGAACGTGCTAAAGGAGTGAAAACTTCCTTATAAATTTCAGTACCAATATGTACTAGTACCCCAAGAACCATGACCTCAAGATGGCATTCCTTCAAATAATTTATAACAGTTCCAAAATAATATTATAGTCCAAATAATGAACACTTTCTGTTTCCAAGTAACAATCCAAACAAATGTTTTTCCTCTTGAAAAATATCTAAGTACAAAGAAGAACACATCTTCAGACTTAAAACATGAACACAGTATGTGTGAATGACTCAAAAAATCAGAATGAATCTATTTGCATAACTTTCTCCTTATATCCACCGTGTATTGTGAATGTACTTTGCAATAGACCCCACATGACACTATTGATTTTACGTCAGTTAAGAATATTCACATGACCTCGTGCAACCAATAGGAAGCTACAGAATTATTCTGGAAACAGATAAATCCCATTAGTCACTAAGAAACTATGCCATAGGTGCCATTTTAAGTCTTATAATTAAGAATATTGCTACTAATTGTCAACAGACCGCTCCGGTGGCCTAGTGGTTAAAGCATCCTCCCCGGATGCGGGAGGTCGTGGGTTCGAACCTCAGCCGAGTCTTACCAAAGACTTCTAAAAATGGTACTAACAGCTGCCTTGCTAGGCACTCAGCATTAAGAGGTTAGTGTTAGGAGTGGTTGGCCTGGTGTCAGGATAATGTGACTGGGTGGGACATCATGCTACATGTCAGGGGCATGATGCCCCAGTGCTGGACATCATTTTAAACGGCCACGCTGAAGACATCATAGCGATATGACTGGAAAATTGTTAAAGCTACGTTAAAAATCTAAATCACACACACACACACACACTAATTGTCAATACATACATAAACATCTGTTTATAAATCCTATGCAGTATTATTATTCAAGTCACATAAGCTAGACTGAACTAAAGGTATTATATACACATTACATCTTGAATAAGAATTATAAAAATTAGATAAAATCATGCACCAGGAGTTACAAAAAATACAGATATACATAACAACATATATTTTTTTTTTTTCTCACAAGCATAGGTAACTCAAGATCTTAAATCATGTAAGCATTATTCAGTTTGAAAGCATTAATGTTGTTAGGAGAAAAAAGAAGAGATGGAAAGAACAGAAGCGTTTTTTGTTTAAAGTTCCATCATCTATTATGTACATGTAGAACTTGTGCATGTAAAAAAATTTAGTGCCTTAAGTTATCTCCCGACAATGATCATGTGGCACAATATCTACCCACTTACCGTGTCCCATTCCTGGAAATTGTTTGATTCAAATAGGCAATTTTTTATTTCTGTACTCTCAATAGCATATTGTTTTGGTCTCAAATATTAGAGAAAATAATTAGCATTATTTTGACAAGTTTCTTTCCTTCATTTTCCATATGCATGGCAGTGTACCATGCATTGACATTCTAGTTTTCAAAATGAAAATGTTTATTTCTCAGCACTGCAAAAGCTAGAAAACCCAGAGCAGTACATGGCTGTACTGAAAGCCCCAGCATCAAAGGGAAGTGACCAGTACACACAGTGGGCCAGCAAACTCTGGAAAGAGACGGCAAAAATACGAGAGCCAGATGTGCGCAGATTTATTAACCCCTGCAGAAATCACTTGCAGGTAATAGATTCTACTGTCATTGCCCTAATTTCTTCTAAGATTTCATACACCCCTACTTTGCAGATTTTCTGACAGTCATGGTCAGTGATTTTTTTATACTGAATAAGATCAGAAACAGAAGGGTAATTTAATTTAATAGAGTGCCTAGTGTTTAACAACAAAAAATAATGAAAACCTGTACTTCCTCATAGAGACTGTGAATAGTTTCCATTTTCATTTCGTCAGTAATAGTTTCACATAATGATCTCTTTATACATTATATTATAGTTTTGTTTTGCAAGTTGACATTAATCAACAGGCATGATAAAAGAGATGTTGATTGCCATAAGAAATTTTGTTTTCAAATTTTTCCTGCAAAGAAAGAGTACATATTTGCTATAATTTAGTGATAAATTTACACCAGTATAAAAGGTTTGCATAAACCATTTAAATATTTTTTTTGAAATCTCATTTAAATCCATCTTAAACCACAATGTGATTCAGTCCCTTATTAAGTTGCATTGTTGATGCCATGCCTAAATTATAAAATGTTTCTTTATAAAGAATATGCTTGTTTTATTTTGCACATTTGTCAGATAAGTATTGTGTATTAATCACAAAAAATATGTTGGTGTATGAAATTTGCTTAATATTTACACCTGCCAAATGGAATATTTTAAATCCCATTAAACTCACACAAATTAAATCCAATATTCCCATTCATGCAAAACTGTGTCATGCAAAACATTAGGCTGATACATGGAGTTGACATAAAGAAGTTGAAACCTCACACATGCACTGAATTAAATCTATAAACTGCATTTGCAGCTGGGTATTGATGTTACTTAAAGATAGCCAAAAAACCCAGATATGGCAATATTTTTGACACAAGTGAGTAGTAACTTTCCTTCAGTTGCCATGTTGGCCATGAAAGGTAGACTGGCTTCTTGTCTCTACCAGAAAGTTGTTGTTTTATTGTTTTGGGATTAACACCATTTGTCAGTGGATGATAGGCTAAGACCTAGGTAAACCCTGGTAAAAAAACATACTGATCCAGTGGAAGCTACTGGCAGCTTTCTCACATACCCACATTGTCTGAGCTGGAGATTCGAACCCACATGGACATAGGTGATAAGTGCAATGATACTGTCTTATTTTGGTCACCATGTGCTACACCAGTATTTGTGTTGTACTCCCATTTCAGCGATATAAGGGGTACAAAAGCCCCCAGTCCAAGAAAGTAGTGGAAAAACTGACATATCCATTTAGGTAGTCATATATTTAAAACGTCTTTCTTCTCTAATGTTCATGCTCAAAGATGATTCTTTTGAATGTGGACCAACTCCTTCATGATGGTCTGGATTGTAATAATGCACACTTCTCATGTGCCACTTTATCGATAGTGATTACAATGCAGATACTGAATGACTGTTCAAGCTATATAAAAAATCATGATGCACATCAGAGTGGATGATACTAGGAACTGTCACTGATGAAATGTGAATAAAGAAAGCAATATTTTTTTGACTGTTTTACATGAAGACTTCAGTAGTCTTCGACAGTCTCTCTTTAATCTACAAATTATACTGAAATAGTTTAATACACTAAGGTAATGCTATGTGGCAGTTCTATCAACTTGAACACCACTGTTGATGTCAGAAACAATTGATACATTGATTACAAAGATTCTGATTTGTTATGCCTGCATTACAGCACATCAGCAGACTCCAGATATGAAAATAATATTAAATCTTGCCTCACTAGCACAAGTGCCCCAAGTTTTTCAGAAAATTTCATTGAAAATTATGTTTTAGTCCATAAGTTATTAGACAAAAAAAACCTAATTACTTTTGGGAATCTGAACATAGTGGGGATGGTAGATTGTAGATTCAGAAAGGACCTTGGCAACCCAGGTCTTCAATTCATTAAACTTTCAAGACTTAGAGTAAGAATTTACTAAAACAATTTAGAATCAGATATGTCTTAGTGACAGACATTGTTATGTAGTTTTCATATCCATGGTTTATACAACCTTGAAAAAATCCTTAAATTGAGGATTTGACATGAAATTTTGAAAATGCTTATCTTTCACTTGAAAAGTATCAGATTTTATTGGAAATCTCCAACTTTTCCTAATATTATTTGAATTTATCAGAGGGAATTTATACCATTCAAACTTTTAAAAATGTATCGCTTTTTAAATAAAGAATTTTTGTTATATATGTATCTTCCAAAATAATTGAACCTTCCATTCTCTAATGGACCTACACATGATAATACATAGGTTGCATGACTGGTGAGTATGCGAGTCCAACATAATGGTCGGTTCATGTTTGTACCTACCAACAAAGTATGGCTGAGTGGTTTAAAGCACTCACTGGTACGGATCACTGCCATCTCACCTCCGTCAGCATGGGTTCGAGTCTTGGGTTTGACCAATGTGGGTATTTGAGAAAGCTTGCCAGTAGCTTCTTGTGTGTTGTTTGTTCTATCCTGGGTTTCCCGGGTTCTTCCTCCACCATTTATACTTTCCACCATGTATCATATTTACTGTATATGTTGGGACACAATAAAATAATTTTTTTTCTTTCTTGTTCCAGAATTTATGGTGAAACATTTTTTTCACTTTGGTCATGTGTCCCAAGACTTAAGAAACAAAAAAAAAATTATATTGCATTTGTGCTTGCCCCTCCCACACACTACACGTTGCAATAAAATAGATAAATAAAACGCTTAATTGATAATAAAATGAAAGAAACTAATGTTGTGTTTTTATCATTTATTCCTTTTTTCAACATGAGCATTAAAGAATAAAATATATCCACAAAATCCATATAAGTAGTGTAGGCTTCCATACTGTAGCGTGTATCAATTATGTCTGATACCACACACCATTTTGTTCGTTGACATGAACATTGAGAAACAGTTATGTGAGGATGTGCTCAAAGGTTTGACTGAAAACTGGAGCTAACAAAATCGCAAACAAGAGGGAAATAGTCAGCCGATATCTTGAAGATGCCATTCACACATGACAGGGTGTTGGGTGCAACAAAGAAAAATCAAGATTGAATTTTATCCAGGTCCACTGTATGACAGTATCTCGTAAATAAAAATCATCATTTGAAAACACATTCACTTGCGTGCAAGTGACAATTTTTTCACCAGCTCGGGTTACAACAGTATCCTTACCCACAGACATCAACGCTTCTTTGTATTAATTGTAACCACAGATGCCAGGCACATAGAAGTCCTGTTGGTGAATAAACACAACTGGCAGTGAGCAGTTAACTCTTTCTTTGAACCTACCAACAGGACATCAAACACAAAAGGTTATTTTTATTAGAAAGCAAGCTGATCTCAGAAGCTGACTTTGGTTACTTTTTTTTGTAAAGGATATCAATACAAAGGTTATTTTATTGCAAAGCAAGCTGATATCAGAAGCTGACTGTGGATTCTGTGAAGTGAGTCGATTTTTTTTTTTTGAATATACAAAGACAGCTGAGATATGGAAGCAAACTTGGGTTCCTTTTCACATGTATTCACAGGAAAAATGAAAATAAATTGAAACAGTGAAAAAAATTGTAAAGTGACACAATATAGTGTTTTGTGGTCAGATGTCGATGACCCAGCATCACCCACAATATCTGGAGAAAATAAAACCATGTGATGAATTCGTGAAGGCCAGAAGAGAAGCAAATGATTTCGCAAACGAGAGGGAAATAATCAACCGATATATTGAAGACAACTGCCATTCCCGCATGACACGGTGCTAGGTGCAAAATAGCCAAGATTAATTTATATCCAGGTCTACTGTATGACAGTATCTCATAAATAAAAATCATTATTTGAAAACACATTCACTTGAATGCAAGTGACAGTCTTTTTGCCAGCGTGGGTTACAAAAGTATCATTACTATTTACCCGCAGACATCAGTGCACGTTTGTATTAATTATTACTACAGACGCCAAGCACATAGAAGCCCTGGTGGTAAATAAACACGACTGGCAGCCAGCAACAAACTTATTCTTTGAACTGACTGACAGGACATCAAAGACAAAGGTTATTTTTATTACAAAGCAAGCCAACCTCGGAATCTAACTTTGGACTCTGAAGCCATTTTTTTTAAGAGGATATCAATACATATGTTATTTTATTGCAAAGCAAACTGACCTCGGAAGCTGACAATGGATTCTTTTAAGTGAGCTGAATTTTTCTTTTTTTAGTTTTGAATATACAGAGATGGCCGAGATATGGAAGCTAACTTTCGTTCCTTTTCGCTGTTTTTCACGAAAATTTTGAAAATTAAGAGAAACAGTGGAACAGTTTATAAAGTGACACAATATAGTGCTTCATGTGTAAACATTGATGTCCCAGCATCACCCAGAAGTTTTGGAGAAAATAAAATCACGTGATGAATTCGTGAAGGCCAGAAGAGAAACAGATCATTTTGCCGACAATATGATCATTAACATAGATGAAACTCTAGTGTACTTTGATCACATTCCTGGATGGACTGATGATAAGATGGGGGTCAAAATTGTAAGAGTTAGCAAGACCAGTGCAGATTTGAAAACATCTGACTTTTGTCCTTGCAGTTTCCACTTCAGGTGATCTGTTGCCTCTAACAATTTTTCATGGTATGAGAAAGCTAAAAAAAATATTCATGTACCGAAAGAATGGATCGTACATATGCAGGAGAAGGGTTGTGTTAATGAGATGCTGCTGCAGTGGATTAAAGAGTTTTATCTCAAGTACACAGTTTTTTTTTTGTTTTTTTTAAAATTCTGTTGGAGTGCATTTTCCAACATATAATTTTCGATTGATTTAAAAGGTGTCCCACAACTTACGACTCGAAAAAACGATGTGTCCCAGAACATACAGTGCACAAAAAAATTACTTTTAACATTAATTTTTGGTATCCCAACAAATATGGTGTCCCAACATATATGTTAAATATGGTATAGCCTGTCTTGTGCTGAAAAATGGCATTAAGCCCTACAACAACAACAACAACAACCAGCAAAGTAGTTCTGTAGTTTTACCTTGAGTACAAGTTTTATATGTTTTTGAAGACTCCTGTTGAAAGACAATCAGATTTGAATTCATTCTGTAACAGTTTCCTTTATCTGTTTCTTACACACATTTATAGTGATTATTTCCTATAACAATTTTATTGCGCTGGTCAGCGCTACTACAATAATAGCAGATGATGTGATGCATGCAAAACTAATAACCAGTCTCCCATTGCACGGATATATGGACAGCGTTCTTTTACCTACTAGGGTCTAGCAGTGTGGAATGAACTTAGACACCGAACTTAGACACAAATGTCGTTTAAGAGCGCTCTTAAAACTCACCTATTTCGACTGCAAGAACAGACATAATGACCTAATAATGTTTCCTTACCTTAAATATTTTCAGCATGTTTTATGTTTTCTAATTTCATGGTGTTTGTTTTGTAATCATATCATTATATATGTTTGTTATGTTTTAGGTGTTGTCTAATGTTGTAAAGTGCTTAGAGCTTCTAAAGATTAGGCACTATACAGAGTCCTCATTATTATTATTATTATATTTGCAAGAAATCATGGCCAACTGTGCATGGCTACAGATGAGCAATAGGGTTTTGTTTTGTTCTAGTAGGCAAACCACTGCAACTGTATAGTTGATGATGCCGAGATTGAGCATGTTGTTGGAGCTCATGGGGCTGCAGAGTGGTGATCTTTTTGATCAGCACTGCTAGTATTGCCCTCTTCACCTTGTGTGAGAGTATGAGAATTCTCGTAGGAGGCCCACTGCAACTGTTATCGATTCAGTTCACGTTCTTGAGGTTGAGCTCATGGAACTGCACAACAGTCATTTCAACTTTTTCGATGTGAGTGATGTCACAAGTTTTGTGACACAAACATGGTGGCTTATTGATCAATTAAAATTAGTGAATTCAAATGAAGAATTTGGTAGCAAGAATCTGATTTCCTACAAAATCTCATGTAAAGTGGCATCAATTCAAAGGCATATGTTTGCTTTAACATCTAAAAAATGGACACACAAGCAGAAACATTCTGAGTTGATGATGGCAATGAGGAATTCTACCTAAAAAGTGATGATGACCCACTCACTCGGGCAACACAACACTTGGGACAAATTAGAAGGTCTCTTTGTAGGAAGCATCACAAATGAACTAGCTGAAGGATCTTAATTCTCTCAGCTCCAGGATCATGCAGGGACTGCAGTTCTGAAAAATTGCTGCTGTTGTGAATTTTGCCATACGAACTCAAGTGAAGAAGTTATTACAGCAGTTCATGTGGCCAGAGAAATGTAAGAATATAACCATGACAAAGGTAAATCTGGAAATTTGCTTAAAAAATTTCAGACCATGATAGGTTTTCCTGAAACCCAAGTGCCAAAAGTTTAGAGGTATCCAGTGTGGCACTTTATCAGGTAGCATAATTTGCCTGCTCTCCAACAGTTTATTTAGAAGCCTGTTTTATAAGATGCATTTATTCCTCTTAATGCTCCAGCAATCAAATCGACAATTTGAAAGAAACAAAAATCACATGGTCAAAGAAGAAACAGACCAAATGTGGACAGGGCTCAGCTTGGCAGTAATGGCTGCCACCAATGATGCTTTCTGGAAGTACTTGTAGGGATATGTCTTTGTCCTTACCTTACAGCTGAATAGTGATTTTTTTTTTCAGTGCTATTATCACTCCTGTCAGTATTATTGTTCTCAAAACCATTTCAGATTTCCAGAAAAGAAAGCAAGTAACTTTGGACATTTGGATTTTAAGGACTTTGCTGGAATGTAAAATTGAATGTTACTAGTTTCAAATGAAAACTTTTCACTGCACAATAACTTCACTGACAGGGAAGTGGTTAAGTGGATTTTGAAAAACTTTGTCATCCATCCATCCATCTATCTGTTTATTCATCAGTAATGTGGTTTCCATGATAGCATTATTGGGAACTGTTGGATTTTAACCAAATTGGGTTGTCAACTTTATATTGATGAGTCCTCAGAAGAGTTCTGTCATAACATAAGAGTTATTATCACTGATTGCCTGTCCCCTAAACATTTTGTTTCTGTAGATTAACATTCCCAAGAATTGTTTGATTTAAACCAAATCTGGCATGCAGCCCTATCCTGATGTGTCCTTGAATGAGTTTGATTTTTAGTTTTCCATGGTATTATTTACAGGAGTTTTGTCCCTGTTTGCCATTCCCCTGATTTTGTCAAAAGCTTCAACAAGATTTGTTAGCTTTTCATCAAATTTGGTATGCAGTTTTATATTGATGAAACCTTGAAGGAGTTGTTTCCATCATTCCAAGACATCTTTTTACAGGAATTATGTTCCTTGATTACCAGTCCTTTTGACTTGAGTTTGTTATGTATAACTTTACAAAAATTCAATGAATTTCAGCAAAATTCAATCTGGAACTTAGTATTGAATAAGTTTGATTTCCAGTGTTCCCAAATATTGTTTGTAGGAGTTACGCCTTTTTAGCTGTCCACCTGACTTTGGAACCACAGAAAAATTTTTCCAAGGTTTTCCTGGGTTTGTAAACACGTATGGTGTAGGGCTTTATATAGATCAGGCCCCATTTCTTTCAAAAGTGTTTACAGTTTCTGATTCATTGCATGGTTTCTACATAAATCTTTACTGAGGAATGTTGGATGTCAGCCAGTTACATAATGCACTTTTATTTAGGACTAATATAATCTTAAATGTTTATGTGGGCATTCTCAATATTTGGTGGCTCTCAAATCATTTTAAAGAATAGCAAGACCTTGAATGAATTTGAGTTCATGCGTTCCATGACATAATTTACAATACAGTAAAACCTGTCTTGAAAGACCACTGCTATGTGGGACCACCTGTCTTGAGAGACCATGTTCTCAATGCACAGATTGATTGATTTCGTAGCATTATGACCTGTTATGAGAGACCACCTGTCTTGAAAGACCATAATTTGTTGGCAAAAGGAGTGGTCTTTCAAGACAGGTTCTGCTGTATATACCCTTTTAGTCTCAGTCCTCCTGACCTTGGTTTCAGTAGTAATTGAACGATATTGATAATGTCTGGGAATAATAGAATCTTTGTTGGGATTTCGATTGAGACAAGAAAATCCCAGTCAAGAGGTTATATTATTTGTCTCTCCATGAGGTTATGCCAAAATCTACCAAAATAGATTATTTTTCTCACCCGATTTTTTCCCAGCTATATTAAATTAACCCTGCACCCATGCAATTTAGTTAGCAGGTTCAGAACACAGTATTAAGCAGGTATTATTATTGCTTCTCACTTTTATGAAAATCTGAATAATTATCTAAGTAGAATCTAGCTTTATATGCTGCTTTAAGAAAAGGGAAAAAAAATATGAAGAAATAAGTTATAATTATTATTTGTTAGAAGCATTGTTTATCCTGCATATTAAGATGATTATGTTAATGAGGGCAATGGGGTGACCTGTCAACCCTAAGTACACAAGTTCTACGCATGAGAAAATAGAAACATAAAATCATTTTATATTATTACTGTATTATCACATTTAATTGAAAGGTGTCATATGAAAGTGACAATAAATAATTCATTTCTTTTATACGGTTATGTTTAACTTTCATCAGTTCTAATTTGGAAAACATTCTATGCTAGGCAATGGTTTGTAACTGTGCAGCGGTTTATGTCTACTGGGTACAGTTCTAACAAAGTGTGTAGTGACAACAGGAAATTACTAATTATTGACTCTTTTGGAAATTTATATTTTCTGTCTTGGAAATATGGCAAGTGTTGCTATCACTAGTGCATTGATACGCTACATGGAAATTTATTTGTGGAATAGCTTGTGGACTGATGAAGGAACCAGTCTGACATGTAAGTGCAGGAGTTTTCATTTGCAATTGCATTATTTATTTGACTTAACTGGGGCAGATTGTGGGTGTTCAACAAAGTCAAAAGAAACTAGTTTGACAGCACATTTCTGGTTTTTGCATGCTTTACAGTAGCACTTGAGAGAGTTTATGTGGCCAGTTTTGTGTATTGCCTGTGTCTGGAGCTCTATCAAATAGCTCAAGTTATCAAAATTGGAGGGACTGTAACTTGCTTTATGAGTGAATTTCATTTTGTTATATATCTGTTTTTGTTGTTGGATTTTATAACAACTCCATCAGACACAGCAGAAGACATCAAGGGTTTCTTTCTAAAAGTAGTTCCTAGCATGTGGACACCATGACTGAGACGACAGGTCTGAGATAACAAGGCTGAGATAGGAAAGGTAAGGTTTAGCAAAAAAAGGAGGTTTCTCTGTTGCATGGGTGAGAAAAAAATGTGATTTCCAGCATTCCACAACATCAGTTCCAGGAATTATACCTAGTGATGGTCCTCATGGCACTTTTGACCACAGCATAACCTTAGCAAGTAATTTGGATTTCAAATAAATTCGATATGGTGTTTATATTGAAGAGACCTTAAAAAGGTTTATTTTCTAGACAGCACAACATCACTTAAGATATTCTGTCTCTTCCCCATGCATGCTCTCTCTCCCTGTCTCTCTCCTTCTCTCTTTCTCTCTCTCTTTCTCTCGCTCTCTCTCTCTCTCACACACACTCACACACACACACACACACACACAGAGCAGTTGCCTGTCTTACTGGATTTGGTTTCTGAAGCCTTTTATCAAGTTTTGTTGGGTTCAACCAAGTTTGGCATGTGGTTTTATAATGATGAATTTAATGCTCCACATGATCTTTTAGAAGAGTTATGGAACCTGACTGCCCACCCTCCTTTGGTTTCAGCAGCATAATTTTATGAAGGTATGTTGGATTTCAGCAATCATGATCATGCACCATTTTATTGAGGAGACCTTGAATTCCATGTCAGAGTTTAGAGGACTTGTCTTTTCAAAAATGTCTATTCTCCTAACTTTGTTTTTCCAATATAAGTTTCTCTGTGTAAGGCCAGGCAGAGTAAATTTAATTAAGCTGGGTGCTTTGTGATATGTACAATACTAACATTTATAACCATGGGCAAATATATTTTTATTTTAATTAATATTTATTAGAAATTTTAACATCAACAGTTTTTATCTTGCTTTGAAAAATTACAGATTTACAATGAAACTCTGATCATCCATAATGATGCCCGAACCAGGGATGCTATAGACTACATGAAGCAGGAGATGTCAGTGTGGAAACAAAGTGCCATTATGGATAAAAATGAGCAAAAGCTTCAGGAGTTGTATGAACGTGAGTATTACCTACCTACAACAGTTTGATTGTTCAGAATTGGTATTTTTTAGCAGAGCAACACAAGTCAGTTATTTATTGCCAAAGTAATTGGAGTAAAGTGCCACGGCCAAGAACACCCATGGTACTTGACCCAGGCTGATCTGACGGTAGGATTTGAACCCATGCCCTTTCAGTTGCGAATCCAGCATACTAACCACTGAGCCACCACACTTCTAAAACAGTTTGAACATGATCATACATTTTCTTCATCACTTCATCAAGTGTTACGAGATACAAATCATCTTTATAATGGCCACCATCTGGACAATCCATTTTAACCAACTGCAAGCTTCATATTTATATCCTAATGATATATCACTGCACTTGCCATTATAGTGACTTTTTTTATACTTCATATACAGTGTGACCCCACTATAACATGATGGTTTTGGTCAATAGAAACCTTTGAATTTCTCCACTTCAAACCGAAGATTGTATACACAAGTTCAAACAGCTAACAATGTTATGACAAAAAAAAAACCAGTTGGTATATTTTGTCACCAGTAAAAAAAAACTAATGCAATTTGTGACACTGGCAAAGAGTATGATACCTGAATAAACTTTTTATGTGTTATTTTTCACACTTTTAAGAAGAATTTATTTTCATTTATGAGAAATATATATGTATATGACATTTCGGGAATCATGCTATGATCATCTTATATTAAAATTCTTATGCAATCTCTTCTCCAAAACGATAATGAATTTTCTGCATTTTGTTTTTCATACTTTTAAGAAGAAAAAATAAAAATAAAAATACATGTATATGAAATTTTGGGAGTCACGCCATGATAGTGTTTTATTCAAATTTGTGTTATAACAGCATGCTATAGCAGGGTCACACCATACATTTCACCTAAATTTAAAAGATAAATAATGGCTTTGCATGAGAGTATTTCTTTTCCACCCTGAACACCTCAGTTCTGATTTTTAGTGCAAGATATTTTACAGGACAGATTAATTGGTGTGTTATGTATCACTTTATGAGTCCTATCTTCAAGGTCAAGGCCACAGCTCATTATTTTATCTTTTCCATCACACTTTTCTAAATTTGGTATATTTATTTATCATCACTAGATTGTTGCATACCACATTACGACTTCTATCTTCAACATCAAGGTTATCTTTAGTGTTGATCAAACTTTCCCATTTTTGGGGACACATTAAAGCCACGTGAGACTATTAGATTAACATTGTTTTCATTATCACGAGAGGTGTGTTGTGTGCCTCAGTATGGTTTCTGTCTTCATTAAGTGCACAATGTTTTCATTTTGACAGAATTTCCTTCTGGCTCTTTAACTTTAGAGATGTTTGAGTTTAAGGTTTGTAACATGTAATGGTTCTGGCTCAAAATTTTACAATATCACCACTCATTCTCTTCTGTTCTTTAACTTTAAATGTATTTAAGATTAAGTTATGAAACTTGGTATACATGTACATCATCATCAGATGGTATGTAAGTATAAGATTTGGGTTCTACCTTATAGGTAATGGCTTGATGTTTTAAGTTTTACGTATTACTTTCTTTCCCAGTCTCTATATTTAGAGGGTTGTTTTACGATTAAGAGATTATACTTGGTGTGTGTGTGTGTGTGTGTGTGTGTAATATATATATATATATATATATATATATATATATATATATATATATATATATATATATATATATATATATATATATATATAATGAATCTTATATAAACTACTTGGGCTCCTCTCACTAACGTCAAGTTCATGACTCATTACTTCCAGTTTTCCATCACACTTTATTTTCCACTCATTAGCTTGAGAGCATTTTTTCAGGGATGGAGCATATGTGTCATTATTAGCACTTGTCTTGTGTACCAGAGTAAAGGTCATGGATTTCTGTGTGGAGATAATGAAGGGGGAAAAATTTGGCCTAACAATATATCATCACTGAAAGGTGTGCTCACAAAGGGGAGGAGGGTCCAGTCATCAAGGTCAAGATTATAATTCAGTATTTTAGGTTTCTGTCTCATTTGACCTACTTTGTTAAAAGCTGTTCAAGATACTTTGATGAAGCTTGCTGTACATGTTTATTGTCTCTAGAAGATTTGTTGCCATGCTTATTTGGGTCTTATCTTTGAGTTCGAAGTCGAATGACAATATTTTAAGGTTTCTTTTGTTTCTGCTCAGTATCATAAAATCTGTTTGATGTACATGGATGAACTATTTTATAGTTATACTTCTCAATTTGACTGCATTATGTGTATCACAGTCAAGGTCTTATTTTCATTGTCAATGTCACTGGTAAATTATTTTAAATATTTTCTGCACTTTTGCTCTTATACACTGTGAGGTAGAGCAATGAAACTTGGTTACTTTCTGTGTCTGTCCAATAACTCTCTTCAAGGTAGTCAGATTTTTTCGTTGAAAATTGTTGTTTTCAGTATGGTAGACAGGAGACAAAAATTCTTAGAATTAGACAGCTTTTGCAGTGAAAGTGCGGATTGGTTCCAAATTCCATCTTGCTGGCCAGCATACACCTTCCACTTTTTTTCAAGTTCAGACAAGCCTAGTTTTTCTTTCACATGGAAGTATACTTCATCTACTTTACTTACAAAAGTTCTGTCCTCATAATATTTTAATCTTTAACATCAGTGTGATCTGTTTCAGCATGCCATAAGCTGACCAGTACCTTTGTTGGTCAGTAGTACATTTCATAAATATCATTACTTGACATTATTACAAGTTGTTGCAAGTAAATGATCATTTATTACATGAAATAAGATTATTTACATATTTTTCTCAAAATTTCATTTTATTTCATTCACTGAAAGCATAGCATGATGCTTGACTGATTAACATATATATTACCATTGGTTTACTGCTGAATTAGAGGTTTCAGTAGGCAGGGTTTAAGCTGGCAGGGGATATTCACCCCATCTGTATAGGCTGTATAGGCTGTATGTGCTGTTGATTAGACCATACTTGTGAAAACTATATACACTAGTCTGAAGAGAGATGGGCAACAGTTTCAGCCAAAAGTTTTGACTTGTTTGCTAGGGATATAGCCCATGTTAGGCATTCATGAGTCACTTGAGGCATATATGATCAGAAGAAGGTTCAGTAGTCTTTGCCTTCTTGGGCCTTCCAGAGAAGTTTAACTTCCTGTTGCCTACAGTGCCACAGTGAGATAATACCAGGAATGAAAAATCAGGTCAGTATTGACATAGTACAGTGCCCACATGGAGCAGGCAAAAATAAGCAAAGAACATGTGCCCCAATACTGGCTATTGGGATCTGTCTCATAATAGCTTGTGCTAGACCTAATAACCTGACATTAGTTGGTATTGTGCCTCATCCATTGCAGTACCAGAATCATCATGACTTATTCCTTGTGTTACCAGTTATGTCAGAGTTCATCTGTCTTCCTGATATACTCAGTCTTGAATCCTGGATGCTTATGGCATCTGGTACACAGCTAAGTTGTTGTTGTTGTTGTGGGGTTTAACGCCATTTTTCAGCACACGATAGGCTATGCATGGTGGCCAGTATTAATGGTGGAGGAAGAACCCAGGAAAACCCCGGGAAGAACCACCGACCCACGAAAAGCTACTGGCAAGCTTTCTCACATACCCACATTGGCCGAATCATAGACTTGAACCCACTCAGACAGAGGTGAGATGGCAGTGTTCCGTAACGGATAGCGCTTTAGACCACTTGGCCACTCGGGGCCCCCACAGCTAAGTTACTTCCAGTGCTATGTTATTGATGCACAGTGCAACTCACATTGGATATGGATATATCTCCCACAAGAATCCATATCATACTTATAAGCCAACATGGCCAGACAACAGACCTGGTATGACCGATTTTGAGAATAAAATTGCAAAAGATCTTGGCAGAAAATTAATCGGTAAATTTACCCAAGGAAGATCATATGATCATAAATGACACTATACAAGATTAATTATAGTTGATGCTGAACTAGATTTTATAATAGCTGAAATAATGAAGAAAAATATGTTTATAAGTCAAAGTGATGTTAACTTATCGGACGGAACTAAATTAGGTACAGTTGTCAGTTATATTGATGGTGAGTCACCGCAGTAAACTCAATTAAGATCTTCAGTGCTTGCTTACATTTCGGTAAATTTATTATCGATGGTGAACAGATTTTCTACATTTGCCGTTAGAGTCACCACAGATTCGTTTTATATCAACAACAATACAGAATTCCTAAAACAGCTACATATATGCTCTCATGTATCATGGGGTGAATAGAGAATAAAACAAGAAAAGATACTTAGTTATTCTGAATCTGCCGACATTAAAATCAAAGATATTTATTACAAAAATAATATCAATACTGTTATCAGCCCCATTGGTATATGATCCTGTAGATAGACATAAAACTGTTTATCTAAACAAACCAGGAGGATCAGGAAAGACAACACGTGTGATCGAATTATTTTGATGCAATACTTTGTATTGTGTTGACATGATTGTTTTAACACCTACACATAGACTCGCCAGAGAAATGAAAGAGCAAGGAGTGAAATCTTCTATTTATCACAGCTTCTTTCGATGGAAGGGAGACGCATGGACTCCTGAATGAATGGGTGAAAAATATATTCCAAGGATTATTATTTGGGATGAAATATGTTCAGTGCCACTGGAGACATTAAAAATATTTTTTGATTGGCTGTTACTGAAGAATACTGCAGTAATAATGTGCGGTGATCATGGTCAACCACCACCTTTTGTTGGATTGTCTCTACACGAATGGTTGAAAAAACTTGTGGATTATTATGAAGAAATAACAGATGATCATAGAGCACTTGATCCAGAATTAAGACAGTTTAAGAAATTAATCAGACTACAATCAAATAAAATTCAATGTGAAATAATGCATGAGATAATTTTAGAAACTCTTATTAATGATTTTATGTAAATGTCGAAACCATGTGATTTGATAGATGCAAGTAGAAAGATAATTCGTGATACATGTCAAGAACAATTATTTATGTTACATAAAGACAAGTTTTTAAATCTACCTATACCATTATTTTATCGCCCAGCAGATATGCGACAACAAAATATTGAAGTTGAAATTCCAGGTGAATCCAGGAAACAAAATCTTGTGTTAAATGATATTGTTCTAGTTCCTGCCAGTGTAATTTTTGAGAGCGCGTTAATGCCTGACAGAGGCAGCGACAAATCTCCATGGACGCTAGGATATGCTATAACGATTCATTCATCACAAGGATTAACTATTGCGCATACTAATATTTGGATTATTGATGACCGTATCGAATGGTCAAATTTAGTTTATCTTGCAGTTTCTAGAGTTAGGAGAATATCTCAGCTACGTAGGATTATCATAAATTTTACAGAAAATACCAGAGACAACAATGAAGTTTCTGTTGATGATATAATAAGAAAAAAAATTAGTTATAAGCAGTGTGATAAAAAAAATAATCGCAATTTTGATTTCGATGTTAAATTTATCATGACATTAAAACAACAACAGAATTATCATTGTACAAGCTGTAACACGGTATTGTTGTGGCAGTATTCGAATAATAATCCAAGACAATTTACCGTAGATAGAATTAATAGTAGTCTTGGTCACACACGCGAAAATGTAATGCTGATCTGTCTTGAATGTAATCGCCATCGAGGTGCTAGTTTACAAAAATGAATATGGCGGAAATTGTCTATCTTCAGGAATTACTTGTAATTGTTCACATACAAATCCACGTTGAGGAGCAGTTGAATCTAATCTGTATATTGCAGGTCTACCCATGGATCTTACCACGTTAGAAATTGTATGTGCCGTAATACTCTAAATAGGATCAGTTGCTCTTTTTTTACCACCTTCAAGTTCACCAGGTTCATATAAATATCTTACAGTCACATTACCTAATACTGGTTGTTATGAAAATTCATGTCGCTGTATTGGTATGTGTTTTTTTTTGTAATTGTATTAATAGGTTTCATGGCAGCTGTTTGAGTAATTTCATTATTTAACGCAGCTATTACACTTGGTAATCTTGCAACCCATTCATGAGATCTTATATCTTTCTGAATTATTTCCTTTGCTTATTGATATTCAAATAACCGCTCAGCAAGTGTTCGATTAAATTGTTCAACAATTGCCTGATCGCAATGAATTGCAGTATGTCCTCGTCTGATTTTGAGATTATGGTTTTTCATCAACGACGATACTACACCAAAACATTCCTTGCCAGGATCAGCCTGCAGCAACTGTGGCCATCGTAAACCACCACGTTGATAATGGTTCTGCTTCTTTATACCTACTTGCAACCTCAATGACAGTTGATGCTTATTTGTACGTTGATTGACGTCTACCAATTTTGATAGTATTGTGTGGTAAAAACAAAATATCTGCCTGATGAACTTCATTAGGAGTGCTGACATCAAAATGTGCATACTGAATTCGTTTCAGTGATGGTAGGTAAATTTGCCATATTGCCTGTCATGTTAACCATGCTGCAGCAACAGAACGTGTGACATTTGCTGCATCAGCGAGTTTACTAATCGCTGATCTACCTTTCCAATATCCTCTTGGGCTATAATAAATCAATTCCATTATAATAATCGGTTGATTAATTACCAGCTCAGAATAATAATTTACCTTTCATTACAGATTTTATCAACCAGTTAGATACTGATTCTTTTAAAGGTTTATTTTTTATGGAATTTAATGCATGAATCAACTTCACATCTGCGATATGTCTTTGTTGTAAATCTTTACTTTTATAAGCTACATCATGAATATGACATGCTTTATCAATAGCATTTATTCGATACTCACCAGGTCTTGGTCGATCTTGTTCATCAATGATAATGATATCAAGTTGGGTACGAACCGCAATAATTATATCCAGGAAGGTGTTTTTCTCCAGGGTATTTAGCCCGTGGAGTTCCTGGTTATTGTCCTAATGAAGTAGCAATATCACCACTGCCAGTAAAATTGCTGGTAGAAATAACCACATTGTACACCTTTACCTGTAAGTGCATGCTTTTTATTTTTTTAATACAATATAGATCCATATTATTTATTATATTTATATGACATGGATGTCATTGATTTCTCAGCAACACGAAAGCAAGAGCCAGTAAAACATCATCCAGCGCTACCAAATTCTATGAGAGCAATTATCATCGGTCCATCTGGGTCTGGTAAAACGCAATTATTACTTAATTTGATAATGAGATAATAATAATAATAATAATGAAGACTTTGTATAGTGCCTAATCTTTAGAAGCTCTGAGCACTTTACAACTTTAGACAACACCTATAAGATAAGAAACATAATAATATTATTACAAAAACAAACAACATGAAATTAGAAAAACATTTAAAAAAATAAAAAACATGCTGAGAATATTTCAGGTAGGAAACATTATTAGGTCTTTAAGTTTGTTCTTGCTGTCAAAATAAGTGAGTTTTGAGAGCCCTCTTGAATGTGATCACTGTGTCTTTGTGTCTAAGTTCAGTGGGCAATTCATTCCACGTTGCTGGGCCCTGGTATGCAAAAGAACGCTGTCCATATGACTTTGTTTTCATACTTGGAATAATGAGTATACAATTTTCAGAAGAGGAGCGTAAGTATCTTGCTGGTGTGTACACATGAGTGAGGTCAGATAGGTATGTTGGACTAGAGTCAGACAGTGAAATGTAGCACAGAGAACAAATTTTGTGTTTGATTCTGGATCGAATGGATAGCCAGTGTAGGGTACAGAGCAGCGGGGAGGTGTGCTCTGATCGTGGTACTCTAAGTATGATCCGAGCAGCTGTGTTTTGAACTTTTTGAAGTTTCTGGAGTAGATATTGAGATGAACCAGACAGAATTGAGTTACAATAGTCCAGTCTTGAAAGTACTAATGAACACACAAGTGTTTTAGTGGCATCAACTGAAAGATATTTGCGAATTGAGCTGATCCGTCTCAGCTCAAGATAATGCAGCCTTGCATATGTTCATGACATGTTAGTGCAGTGTGAGAGTACTGCCCAGAGTAACACCTAGGTTTCGTACTGATTGTATGAATTTAATGTTGGAGTTGCTGATATTTATTGTTTTAGGTAAAGAATGTGAATGAGAAAATCTTTGTGTTGTGATCAGAATGGCCTCAGTTTTATCATCATTCATCATCATTCATGGCTCAAATGGGATAAGTTATATTTAGTAGCTCCATACTGTAGAGGATCAGTGATGCTACAATGCTACAATGTACATAAAGATTTTAATGAAAACACAAAATTGTTGGACGAAGATGGTGATGACATTATTAATTTTATAACTGATATTGATGAAGCACCATCCATAGACGACCTTGATGGATTTATTAATAATCTCGTAGTATACAATGATGTATGAGCTGGACAAACAATCAAATCCAGCTCGGATATTTTCTCGAGGCAGACAAAAACATGGATGTGATTTATGTTACTAAGCGATATACACATATACCTACAGTGATCAGAGATACCTGTAATATATTAGTTGTGTTTAACTCATTCGGCCCTGGAGGTTTTTGTCATTTTCGCCTGAAATGAGAGTTGGAAAAACATTTAGGGGTGGGCTATTTCAGAATACATCATAATACATCGACTTTCAACAGATTTTCCATGAAATTGATGCCTAGTTGTAATAGAAACATTGTTTTCCATTGGTTATTTTTTTTGCTCATGAGCAGAAGGGTAAAAGTTCGATTTTTTTTTTTTTTTTGCCTAATGGACCCATCATTTTCGTATGGAGACCACTCTTTATTCCAACTGCCCACCTTATCCTAGTTTTGCAAAGGTTCACCTGTCTGTGTGCAGTTCAGACTGGTCTGCCTTAGGTCTGAGGCAAAAAGGTCTAAAATCCAGACACAAAGTCAGATTCCGACCACAAGCAAATTTTGGGTGAAAAGAAAAATGGGTCCAAAAAAGTAGGTTTTTCTTTCTGTATTTTGTAGTGCAACTAGAACGTCCAGATTATTTGGTATCATTGTAGAGTTATATCTGTCTGCTTTTTTGTAATATCATCCACTTTGGTGTATCTTAAATGACCTTGATGCTGCAGAGCTCGGAAGTAGGGTACAGCCTCATCATGCCTACAGGCGGGATTGGGGCTGAATGAGTTAATGGAGTCGATACACATACTCTGCGAAATATTCATCAGACTTGGTGTAGTGGGGATATGGACATGATTAAGTTTTAAAACTTCTTTTCAAAAGCACAATCTGTAACACATGGATTTATAACAATAAATTTACATGATCCTCGATCACGATATCGTGTAAGTCTTGATAAAATATTTGGTTGAGAGATTGATTTAATTACTCAAAATACTGAAGCAGCAGGGAGGGTATGACCACTGAGTTAGTCCAACCTCATGATACATTTGCGTATTTTATATTTTCAGTTCGGGAAAGAAAAAAGAAAAAATCTTCTAACAAAATTACGGCAGCCTCCACTGGTGGTTAGAAGATTTTGATTTTAATGTCATTTATGCCATCTAATTGTCTTTTTACAAGGGTTTATTTGAATTTTGGACCCTTCATAAAAGTGGTCTGTTCACCCTCCCTGCTGCTCAGCTCATTAGCAAAACAAAATATGCAGACATTTTTGTCTTCTTCTGGGACCCATAGTTCTGACACAGTGGTAAGTATTGCATAATGAAAATTAGTTTTAGCCACCCAGAATTGCACAGACAAGATTTGTGTCTTTCATTATTCTTAAGCTTTCCAAATTGAAATTTTCTAAATTGTTTGCATGTGTTATATTCTGTATTATATATTTTATTTTATTTTATGTATGATATTCTGCATTTATCTCATAGTTGGTGCACTTAACTTAGTGTGTGCAGTTTATTGTTTTTTATGTCACCATGTTAAAATGTTACTTTATGCTAATATGATTGGTTCAAGTAAGTCCATGAAATTGCACAGCATGGTCTGTACTGATTGGCAGCAACCATGTCAGTTTTTCTTACTAAACCTAATGGAACTTTTATTATTATTATTATTATTATTATTAATGTTTCTATCAACATTTTGGCAGCCATTTTTCAAATCAATTGCTCAGAGGGCATTAAGAAATAAAGGTTTCATTTATTGGAATGTGGCCAATTTACTCAACAGGGGCTATATAAAACACTTTGAGTATTGACCTATGGATAGATGCGGGGGGGGGGAACCTGTAACATGGACCCCACCCTTTAACAAGCGTGGTTGAAATGTTAACTTTAAGGACTAAATAAACTCGCTTCTGTTTAGAAAAGAATGTGGACAGTCTTCCTACTATCAGAATGTTATTCAACCATGGCATTTTAGCCAGTAAAATAGCTCCTAATTATTATTCTTATTATGTGGTGCATTTCTGACAAAAAAAAATTTGTGTTTGTCTACTTTTCCAAATCAAACATTGCAAATATCTTGTCAGAAATGCTTTGCCAAACTCTGGAATTTCTGTATCAAGTAATCATCCCTTCACATGAAAATCCAACAATTGGAATGGTTAAGTGGAATAGACTTGCTTTAGGTGGAAACATTGTAAACATTCTCATCAAAATCAATGTATATGGCTTGAATAACCTAACTGGAATCAGCTATGTTATCACTCTGAAATTTCCATCAGATATCCAGTGTTTGAAAAATGATGCTATCTATGTCAGTTGTTCTGTTGATTTGAAATGAAAGTTGCTTTTTAAATTATAATTTGTTAAAATATATACTTTTAAATATTACTTCTTTTAAAACTGGACATTAATTTAACTAATGTCTGAGACTATGTTTCTTTATGAAATGTCTTAGCCACTATAAAAGAAATTATTTGTTTTTCTTTTTCTATAAACTATTTCCATTAAAATAAAAACTATGTGGTAACAGAATATCAAATGTGTAATGATTTAATATTAATTTATTAAACTCACTGAATGATGTCCAGCATTGCTTGCCAGGTCTGACAAAAGTTGGATTATTATATTATTACCCATTTGAGATCCTCTATATCTAAAACCACAAATATCTTTTGTTAGGCAACATTATTAAACTAATGCTTAGATGATAAAGTGCCATATACATCACTATATTTTTAATTTCCATGTAGTATGGTTAGTGCTTTTATTTAGTTAGTTATTTAGAGAACAAAATCAAATTAATTATTTCTTCTCAGTATCCATTTCAGTCCTAGCTTAATTTTATCCTTTGTGAATTTTCTGTAAAATGGCTGTTATATTTTCAAAATCTAATAACCTCTCAACCATCTTAACCCTCTCATTATTAAAATAGAATCCAACTTCAGATGTGTTTTTTGGAACAGTAATAAAAAAATTGTTGTCGACTGAAAAAGAAAGGAGCTGATACGTGAAAATCTTAGATAAAAGAAATCTGGAGATGCAGAAAATCAGTTTTGATGTGCAAATCTGTGTATGATTTTCCTGGTGTTTTAAATGTGTAGTTCTTTGAAGGACTCTAGTCTATCATACATCATCTTTCTTCTTAATTCAACAAACTGTAAATAATAATGATTTAATAATGATTTACGACATTGGATAAAGATGTAAAACATGTTTCTTTTAAATCCTCACTTTTTGGGTGGTAAACATGTACTATTAATTAGCTTAAGTTTAATTTGCTGTGCAATCTGACTAATAGATTTTCCTTCTTTTTTAACTCGTTAGATGAATATTCAAGGATTTTATTTATCTTTATCGTACAGGTTGGTATTAATTATTTTTAATATTGAAAATCCTTATTTTTGACAAATCAGTATTTCGTGACGATATCTTATTGCTGAAATGATGGATATAAACTTCAGCAGTGAACACGTCAGTAAGATACTTTTAGCTTGTAGCCTCATTCTAGAGTTTGAAGTTTGTCCTGTTTTGGTGAAACCTTGATCATAAGTAACTGAACTAATTCAAAGAAGAGGCATATTTCTTACAATGTTATTAAAAATATCTATTTAAATATTGAAATTTTCAAATGATTGCACGTCATAACTTCATTATACATAGCACATACACCAAATGGAGCTAATCCAATTGTAATCCAGTTGTCTTCCACTAGACAGCCATTTTTGTTTTTGCTAGACCAGGGATTGTTTGTGGTTATGAGGGTCTGATATTAAATCCTGGTGCTCATTGTTCCAGTCAGGAGACTATGTTCAACTATAACCTTCCTATAAATACTGGTGTGTGACCAGCTTCTTACAACTGACCACCTGCACAATATATGTATATACCTTTATAAATGTGTATATGTGATGCAAGAAGTTTGCTGCCTAGCTGTGTTTTGTTTGCTTTTTTTTGTACTGCAGATTTAATAATTCCTCCACCACCCTGTATATATGTCAGTATATTTCTTTCATCACCAGACAGTTTTAGTTGAGTTTTTAATCATTTTTCTTAAAAATTAACTTAATGTACCAAGTGAACTGGATTGCTCTGAAGACAGTGACAGACATAATGTTAGGCTTGCATCAAACAGATGAATTTTGATTGAACTGTGCAGTTACTTTAAATCTGTGATTGAACTGATGATTTGATTCATGTTTACTTACTAGATTCATTTCCATATAACTGGTAATACTGAATATCTTAAGGTATTAAAATGTGTCCTTGCACTGTAAAATGTTTAAATCATTACTGTCACAAATATCAAACTTCCTCCTTTGACTCCTTGAGAAGTTAACCCCAATCACAGTGAAGGATACTGTTCAATAATTTCCAACAGAATTTATCATTATGGAAGGGATTGCTCCAGTGGCCTAGTGGATAGAGCATCTGCCTCGGATGCAGGAGGTTGCTGGTTCGAACCCTGGCCAGGTCATACCAAAGACTTATAAAAGTGGTACTAACAGCTGCCTTGCTAGGCACTCAGCAATAAGAGGTTAGCGTTAGGACTGGTCGGCCTTGTGTATGGATAATGTGACTGGGTGGGACATCATGCTACATGTCTATGGCATGATGCCCCAGTGTTAGACATCGCTATAAACTGCCACACTGCAGACCTATTGTTGAAGCTACGTTAAAAATCCAAATCACACACACTCATCATGGAAGGAAGGACATAGGCTAGATGTCTTCAACCTTCTAATTAATTACAACTGATCTCCATTTGAAGACCATAGCCTTTTGTTCAATATGGTACCTCTTTGATATTGTTGTACAGGCGCTCTTTTGAAGTGCTGTCAAGAACCTAAATAGATCATCTCTCATATAACATCTGCCTCCTAGTTACACAACTTTGGCAGTCAGAATTTGAAATTTAAGCCTTGTTGGGGCTGACCATAAACTATCCATATAAAGTTCTGCCACGATGATTTGGGTTTTCTTATAGCCCCTGATTTCAATACTAAGCACAATTTCCGGGTTGTGAGAAATCAGCCTTTTGTCTCAAAGAAAAAAGTCTCCTTCACAAGGGTATCTTCAGGACCACAAAGGGATTGAAGTGATACCAAAAATGTCCTGTGTTGATGAGAAGAGGGAGATTTACCTTGTTCTTACTTTTCAAAGAAGGAAGGGGTGGTATTTCCACAGGGGCTCTTTGTCAAGGAAGCATTGGGTCAACCATTTGATTTACAGGGAATTACTCCAAGGGTAAATAATATCTTTAATGAAATAAGGGCAGTCACCACCAGCATAATTATTTGAGCCAAACTGTTCCCTGATTCAAACAGAAGGATGCAGATCTGATATGATACCCTTCGACTTGCCATTTTGTCACTGTTGACTTGAGTTGAATCAGAGGCCAAGAACCCAGAATTTGGAATAAATTATGTAATCATTTGCAGCCAGTCCTGCTTATATATTGACTTATCCATTTTTCCAAATAATCAAATTACTAAGTAACATAGCTGTTCTAAAAACGAATGATATTTCAGAAAACTCTTAAAAGAGAGTCTTTTTGCTGAAATATGAACACTTTCATTCCCAAGAAATGTGCATTGTTGTATGTGCATAATTAGTGACCTTCAATGAAAAATGGTGAATGTGAGGGAAAACTGTTATTCACAAAATATTTTCCTACATTGGTAAAACTTATATAGCCCTGGTACACCAGGACCTGCTTTCACCAAATATTCCAATTTGAATATATTCTTGTCTTCTTGACTCAGATTTTCTTTCTCCTTAAAATGTTATGACAACAAATGGAGAGTTAGTTGTTTTGAAAATTAGGCTATTTGCAGTATCTTTATTGTAATTTTCAAATCACAGCTATAAAAAAACAATTAAATAATCAAGTTAGAGCATTTTCTTTAAAGCTTTGCCCCATCTGGTAAACATTTTCAAGTTTAAACTGCTCTTAAAATTTGAAAGATGTCTTTAACCATTATAGTTTCAATATTTTAGAACCAGTATTACAACTGTAATAATATTTAAAAAGTCATAACTATCTGAAGAAGGTTTTCAAATTACTACAGTCCTCCAATTAATTAAAAAATGAAAACACAACCTCACTCAGAAACAAAGAAGATTAAACCTGTATATAGACTCTCAAGGGGGCCATCTCAGTGTTTGAAAAACTCTGAGGCACATTAAAAGTTGACATTATCATGTGTAAATGATACAATGAATATTTGAATACCAATTTCCAGTTCAATATTTACCAAAGATTATTTTTATTCAGATATTTGAAAATTCATTTCAGCACTAGAATGATGTTAAGACAGTGCAGGTTACACGTTACTAACATCCCACTTTAACTCATCAGACTAACAAGCAGTGTTATGCAAATCTTTACACACTGAATGTACCTTATGGCTATTATTTTCTTAATAGGACTAGAGAAAGCTGAATTTGTGAATCGTGTCCAGAATCTTCCTAATCCAAAACTTGAAGCATTGGGTAAGATGATCGTTGAAGGTTTCAGGGGAAAAGAACCAGCAGAATCTCGTGGGATTATCTTTGTGAAGACACGCAACCTTGCAAAGGCCATTACAGCATGGTTAAAAGACACCCCAAACCTGAAAAACCTAAATCCAATTGAATTTGTGGGGTCTAATACCGGTGGAGGTAAAGGAGGTAAGTTTTTTTCAAAAATACTTGACTTTTACAATTATGACAAATTAATGTAAAGTATTTCAGGAAAGAATAAATTGCAAAATTAAAAACCATTTATGCATCCATCCATCCTTCCTCCAGGGCTTCCATTAATGACAGCTGGTAGAATATAAATATAGTTATTTAGTACAAAGAAATCAAATTCATGACAATGAGGGCCTAATAATGGCTGGATTTTATATGCAGACAGTCAAACTCCTTGTTTTTCTCTAAATACTGTACTTTTTTGTGTACACAGCATACAAAATAGGATGCATAAATATGTTTTTGATTACTCCTAAGCAGATGGCTGCACACCTGGATCTACTTGAAATGCTTTAAGTCACATTATATTCATGTTATTAATTGTATTAAGTCTTTATGTTACTTATTAGCTACATACAATTTTAGCAAATTATTTATGAATGAAATCATAAATCTTTTGATCTTTTGATTATGGTCAAGCTCTCTAAATAAAAGTTAGGTGCTTCCTCATTTTAATGTACTTTTAGTATAACACATTTCCACTATGGACCATGTGACCAGAATTAAACCTATATATATCTTGAATTGGTTTATCATATGTATTACAATGAGATAAAAGGAAACAACATAAACAGCAATGTTAAATCAATATTTCCCGTTTTAAAACAATTATTTTGACACAGTTTGATAATTAATACTGTACCATGGTTGGTACACATGGTTCATGCAGTGTCATGGATAAGTGCATAATTCTGTGTTCATTGAAGCGTGGTTCAGAACATAACATGGTCTTTGGCTTGGGATCATCTGGGTATTTGGCATTACAGCAAAGGAGAGCTGTAGAGTGTACTTACTTTGATACAGAAATTATCAAAGCAGAAATAGCAGAAATCCCTTCAAACATCTCAAGTAAATAAACAAATATAAACTGGTTATTGCAGTTCCAGCATTAATACATACATGTGATAAATATCAAGTTTATGGTGAATTTTTTTAAAACATATATCATGTGTCCGAATTCTTAGGAAATGAAATAAATTTGCGCCCACCTGCCGCAACCGGCCACACCACATGTTACAATAAAATGCTTATTTGATAATAAAATGAAAGAAGCTAACCTTATCATTTATTCACTTTTTTGGTTGACATTAGCATTTTATTAAAGGATATATATATCCATGAACTCCGTATAAGTAGTGCATGCATCCATATTGTTAATGCTTTTCATCAGACAACACAAGACATTGGTCGTTGACATGAATATTGAGAAACAAATCATGTTTTGTTGTCCTCAAAGGTTTGAATGTTATGAGAATGAAAACTAGATCCTGCAAAATCACATATGAGAGAGAGAGAGAGAGAGAGAGAGAGAGAGAGAGAGAGAGAGTTTTTAAACCCCATTGCTTGAAAACTCCTGCCATTCATGTATGACATGGTGTAAGGTACAAAATAACCAAGGGTGGATTATATCCAGTGGAACAATATGACAATATCTCACAAACTAAAATAATTTCTTCATATAAAGCTGTTTTTATGGTTGGTTATGGTGGCAAGAATGACATTATGCATCATGCAGAATTTTGATCTTATAAAAGTATATTAAACATGACAACATTTATGCCATAGCTGAAATTCATGTTAATGGATTCTGCATCAACTGTGGATAAAGTTAAACATGCTGAGATACTTTATAGGTGAGAATAATCTCTCGTGAGTGAAGGCAACCATTGATCCCAATTTTTACACCAAAAATGCATTCTACACTACAATGAATGACTGCATCACAAAAATTGATATAAACACCACTGCACTAATTCTTTTAAAAATGAATGTAAACCAGACTAAGGAGGATCATGAATAGCTGGGAATGAGGATCTTAGTAAAAGTGGACAGTCTGTGTGCACCTCATAAATAACTGAATGTAAATACTAGCATGGTTTCCTAAAACAACAACATCTGAAGAATCCTATACCTGGTCAAAGAATATTGAGTTTCTAAATGATTGTAAACCAATATTGGGCTCAAAATTTGAGGCACTGCATAATGACAGTGGTGCTGAAAGCTTTTTTGGATTGTTTGAATTTGATGCTCAGATATACAGTTTACTATCATCTACAAAATCAAATTGTCATAATGATGACATTTCTTGACATTTTTGATGAACATAGTAAATTCATAATAATTTATATTTGTTTATATTTTGAATGAAAATCCCTAATTGTATATAATGTTATGTTAACAAGTGGATAGAAACATCTAAGCACTGTTGAAGGTCAGTTGTGTGGAAAATGTCAAGTTTATTGTAATTGTAGGCTGAGTGCTCATAATTATCTTTTTCAGCAATGACTAAAGCAGAGCAAGTTGATGCTTTGAAATATTTTCGAGATGGTCGACACAAGTTGATTGTGGCCACTTCCGTCGCAGAAGAGGGCTTGGACATCAGTCAGTGTAACCTTGTCATACGCTATGATCACGTCACCAATGAGATCGCCATGGTTCAATCAAGAGGTTTGTTGATGATGAACACTTTTAATTTATTATCCATTGTTGGCACATTTGGGGGCTTACTTGGTAGTATGGCCTGTATAGCCATCAAACTGAAAATTTTGGATCTTGTGTATTACAATGTTCTAAAGTGAAACTTGCCATTATGAAGTACAGATCTGTTGTACTACCCCCCAGTATTGACATTAGCATCCACACCTATAAAAGAATATAATAATAATAATAATAATAATAATAATAATAATAATGACTTTATTTAAAGAGTATAACACAATTAGCTAAGAACTAATCTACCTTGAGGCCCTCATACAAACAAATTTATTTATTTTAGCTGCATCTCTGAAGCCACTGGATATATTGGGTTTAGAAGAAGGAAATAGTGTGGGCATTTCTAATCTCAACTAGAATACTATTCTAGTGCAAAGTTCCAAACTTTTTTAAATAATGCCTTATATGGTTTGGGAATCTTATACTGTTTGGTAGACATATAAATATTACAGCTTTGTTGGATCTGAACCATGCTTTCTTCCTAGATCCTAGGCAACAGTTTGAAATGGGTTTCCTAGCACCTGCCCCTTGCAGAGGGGACTAATGGACAAACTTAGTATATCTATATAATTTCTACAGTCTTGGTTAAGTCTTTACATGACGCTGTCTTTTGCATTCTGTATGCATACTGTAATACCTGAAATCATAAAAGTTGATGACAGAATGCAAATTGACGAGTACTACACCCTTGATACAAAATATTGGGTCACTGCAACTTATATTTTATGCTTACTTCAAAGGTCTCATTAAGATTTTAAAACAACCAGTCCAGGTCTCCCATTTTGGTAAAAATAGGAGTCCCACAAACAAAAGTTGCATCCCCTCCCAGAAAATGTGGGGCACTTTCAGCCACTGAATTCTGTTGTTGCAAATACAGTGCGACCCTGCTATAATGGGCTCTGCAATAACGCAAATTTGGATATAACGCGGTCGTGGCATGGCTCCCCAAATTTTGTATATTCATTCGCACATGAAAATATATTTTTTGGTCCTAGTACGTGAAATAGTGTATAAAAAGTTTATTATCATTTTGGGGAAGAGATCGCTTATGAATTTAAATATAATACTATTGTGGCATGGTTCCTGAAATTTCAAATACATTAATGTGTATTTTTCTCGTACCAGGAATTATTTTTTTTTAGGCATGAGAAATAGTGTGTAAAATGTTTATTATCATTTTGGGGAAGATTTCACATATGAATTCGTATACAATATGATCGTGGCTTGGTTCCTGAAATTTTAAATACATGTGTGTTTATTTTTCTTGTTCGGGGATTTTTTTTTTTAAGTACAAGAAATAGTGTGTAAAACGTTTATTATCATTTTGAGGAAGAGTTAGCATGTGAATTTTAATATAATACAATCGTGGCGTAGCTTCTGAAATTTAACAATTTTGCCAGGTTCTAGAAGTGTTATGCCAAAATAAACATTATTGGAAATGTTACTTATTACTGATCCATGAGTAAAGCCAGTAAGTCATCTTTGTGATTGTCTTCAATTAATTCTATATACAATCGTTGCTCAAACAATAGCCAATGTGTGTTTTTTCTTTAACTGCATACACAACCAAGCATCAGACAATGCGGTGGTTGATAATAATGACCTTATTTAAAGAGGGTAACACAATTAGCTAAGAACTAATATACCTTGAGGCCCTTGATAAAAAATTCTCACAATTTAATAAACATCAAAAAACAAAAGCCACCAACATGTTTGCTGGGCTTGGCGATGTTATTAGATGCAATCAGTTGACCAGTAAATAATGTCTGCTTTATTAACTGGAAATTGAAAAGGTATGAAATTGTACATGCATTCAGCTTAAAATTTTGTATAAAAAGGACTCGTGACCATTGCAGGCCTACTGCACTTATTTCTCTGGTTTTACTTGGGTATGGTGTTTGTTTATGAACTCGATATTAATTTCCTATTTTTCATAAAAATATTTTACTGTTATCGAAAAGCAAGTTCACTAACGGAGGTCATTCTCTGCACTTTGTGCAAAATATAGTAGTTTTCACATGTTTCTTTCGATATTCACAAAATCTGAAGTAAAAGTTATATGCACGCTGAAAGCAAGTGTTGATTGTTAATTATTCTTGCTGTAGTCATTCAAACGAATAGGTGTACAAGCATTAATTATTGGAAATTTGCAATGGATAAATATACATGGAAACGCATATGAGAAAATTTTAGCAGTATGAAATTTGTACAGACACCGTTCATAGACCTTGGAACGTAATGAACCATAAACGTGCTTCGTCTTTCTTAACCTAATTTTGCTGTTAATTTTTCCCATTGAATTCAGACACATAATGATGTGTGACAAAATTATTTATTAGTTTAAATATGTATGCAATTTTTGCAATGGAATTACATGTATTATAGATTAATTGCAAGCCCTGAGGGTATAATATCAGATGGCAAGTAAATGGTGTTAATACTCTGTTCATGCTGTATATTAGATAATGAATTCAGACACAATGATCTGGGACAAAGTTATTGAATATTGTAAATCTGTGTGCAGTTTTTCAGTGGAATTATATGCATTATGGATGAACTGCATGCCACGATGGCACGATAGTAAACAGTGTTGATACTCTATTCATCATATACATTAGACATGAATACATGTATATGTGCCAATGAGTTGTTCACTGAATAAAGTAAAATACTGTAAAACCCTGCATTAACGTGATCCCAATATTAACGCAATCCAATTTTTTGGACTCCAATTATTGCGTTATAGCAGGGTTCCACTGTATTGATCAACACATTCTCCTACTCAGCAAGTGGCTGAAACAGGACTGGCAAGTCTTTGAATTTTGGCATCCACCAATTAAATGTGTACAGAGGACTCCCACCGAAGTGATTTTCTGCATCCCAGATAAAAAAAAACTTGCCTCCACATACCCATGATTAAACATTTCCAAGATCTCTCTACTTAGGATGAATTGTGTTTATTTCATAAGTACAATTTGTGCTAGAATCTACAAAATAGATGATTGCATGCATCTGCATTTCACAATTTACTGGCTTAGGTAAAGTTATTGTTTTAGCTGATGAGAATTTTTGCAACCTGTATGCATCCTGTCATAACTGGAATCATGAAACTTGGTGAGGAGGTGCATATTTATAAGTACCACCCTTAACTCAGAAGTAGGTTAATGTCATCAGTATCTCATGCTTCATTGACTTTGGTTGAACTTTGTTTTCTTTAATTTTCAACCACTTCAAACTAGAATCATCAAAGTATTAGATTGTTTTCATGTCTATTGGTACTATACCAGTACAGCAAATGAAGGTATCTTTGATCACTTGGTTTTGTACTGGCTTATGTTAACTTTTTGCATTTAGCTTATGATTGTATCTTGTCTAGAATGATCATATTTAACGAGGGGATGTATTGCTATACCTTCAGTGGAGAAGTGGACCATTATGGCCAATATTTTATGCTTCACTACCTTTAGTTAAATTTTGTGTTTTATGTTCATTTCTCAGGCATTTCTAGAATAATGAAATTGATGAAGATATGCATTTCAGCTAGGCCAACATCTTGTGAACAAAAAGCTCACGATGACCTCTATTTCATCTTTTACTGACTTTGGATAAATTTTTGCATTAGCTTATCACCACACGAGTTTTGAACATGTTATATTTATAATAATGATAATAATTATAATAATAATAATAATGACCTTATTTAAAGAGGGTAACACAATTAGCTAAGAACTAACTAATCTACCTTGAGGCCCTCACACAAAGGAATTTATTTATTTAAGCTGCATCTCTGAAGCCACTGGATATATTGGGTTTGGAAGAAGGAAATAGAGTGGACATTTCTAATCTCATCTGGAATACTATTTCAGAGCAGAGTTCCAGAGTATTGGAAACTTATTTTAAATAACTCCTTATTTGGTTTGGGAATTTTATACTGTTTGGTAGACATGGATCACAGGTGGGGAGTATTACCAAGTAGCCCATACTGGAATAGTGATTGTACATATTCAGGAGCACTAGTATGAGATATCCTGTACATTAATTTGGCTTTTCTCGAACAGATTTGGTCTTTAGTAGGTAATATTTTTAACTTACCAGCTAAATTTTCCTTGCTCTCTTTCTGGATTGATATTAGCCCAAATGTTCTTTATTGAAGATGTGCCAGCTTTGCTATGTTTTTATCATTTGAATTACCCCATACTGTATTACAGTAGTCTAAATAGGGTTGTATGTAACTGTTATAAAATAGTTTTCTGTGCCTTTCAGGGAGAAAATGTCATATCCTACTGAGAAGCCATAAACTTGAATTGACTTTTTTACTGATATGTTTGATATGTTCAATCCATGATAGGTTATTATCTACAAGAACACAAAGTAGTCTATCGTGACAGACCATTTGCAAATTTGTATCCTTCCATGTCAAACATAGTTCATCACTATCAAGATTTGGCCATTTCTGGCGTGTTGAGATAAGTAATATTTTAGTTTTATCAGTATTTACCACCATGCCATTGCATGTGCACCAGTTTTCCAGTTTGTTTAGGGCATTCTGTAAAGAAATTTTTAGTTCATGCTTTGTGTTTTGGACGTCTGACAATGTTGTGTCATATGCATGGAGATCTGTAGATGATATTGAGTATCTTAGTAAAAGTGGTAGGTCATTAATAAATAAAATGAATAGTAATGGACCTAGAACTGAGCCTTGTGGTACTCCATATCTAATTGTTCCAGGTTCAGACAGAACATTATTTATGTAAACATGTTGTGTTTTTCTCTCACGTAAGTAAGAAGTAAACCATCTAATTGTTCTTTCATCACATTGGTAGATTTTCAGTTTCATCTAAAGGATTTCATGATCCACATGTCAAAAGCTTTCCTGAAATCTACAAATACAGTTCCTATTATTCTACTTTGGTCAAGTGTTTGAAGCCATTTGTCAGTTAGGGAGATCAAGGCAGTCTCACATGAATGTTTCTGTCTAAAGCCTGATTGATTAGGGTGTAACAGCAAGTGTTTGGTTAAATATGACATGAATGAGTCATGGACATATTTTTCAATGAATTTTGACAAGTTTGGTAGTATTGAGATTGGTCATTAGTTATCAGCGTCATCCTTGGAACCAGATTTGTAAATAGGAGTTACTTTTGCAGTTTTCCATATTTTGGGGACAGATGAGGTTGCAATACTTAAATTGATTATGAATGTTATGCCATCTACAATAGCAAAGGCAGAAGATTTAATGAGTTTTGGACCAATCTGATTAAGTCCTGTAGCTTTCTTGGTATCAACTTCACTGAGACATTTTTTTACTAATTTTTTACAAAGTTTTTGATACTGGTGGGATAGAGAAACATACCTCCTTAAAGATTTTGCTGCTGCAGAACTTTTTCAGTTCATTAAAGTTGTTTTCTCTCACTGGTTCTTTTAACATTGTGGTAATGTTGGTGAAAAAATCATTGAAAACATTGCAGTGTCAGTGTCATCAGTGACTATGGTGTCATTTACCAGTAGTGAGTGAATTTTATTTGCCTGATCTTTGTGTGTTCCTCCAGTGAGTTCATTGAAGACTTTCCAAATGGAGTTTGTGTTGCTCTTTTTGTTTTCAAGCAATGATTGATAATAAGTTGTTTTTAGCTTTTTTAATCATACTAGTTATTTTATTTCTCCATACTTTATATTGTGCATGGTTTCCCATAGCCTTGAATTGGTCTCACGTTTTCATAGCATCTGGGATTTCAGTAGTAAGCCAATTATATTGAATTCAGTCTTTACTCAATGTACTTTCAGTGGTGCATGCTTAGAGACTACATCCATGAATAAGTCAGTCCACACCCTCAGAGCTTGATCTATGTCATCGAAATTTTCGATCATATTCCATGGAACTTTATATAGGTCATTGAGAAATTTTTCTTCATTAAAAATTTTGAATGATCTTTAAGTTACTATTTTGTGTGTATTTTTCTTACTTCTCTTGCATTTAACCTTTCTTGTCAAAAAACTAAGATAGTGGTCACTAAGACCAACATTCGGTACATTAACACAAGCCACATTGTCTGGTAGGTTGATATAAATGTGATCTATAAGAGTGCTTGATATTTCTGTTACCCTTGTGGGCTCATTTACTAGCTGGGCTAGGCCTAATGATTCAATAAATTCCATCCAGTTGTTCCTGATTTGAGTATTGAAAAGGTCCTTATTTATATCTCCGAGTATATATGTTTCTTTCTCCTGTGCTAGAACATTTTCCATTTGTTTCAAAAAGTTATTGTTCCGAATTGCTTTGGAGGAAGGTGGCCTATAAATGAAACCAACTAGGAATGATTTTGCATTAATTTGAAAAAGTTCCACCCAGATACTCTCAATTTCATTTGACTTCAAGTCAAGTCGCCTTTCATGCGGTAAATAAATTACATCTTCCCTAATGTATACAGCAATAATAATAATAATAATAATGAGGACTTTGTATACTGCCTAATCTTTAATAACAAGACCCCCCCCCAGCTGTCTCTCTGTCCCTACATAATGGTTTATTGTAGCCTTGACAGTGAAATAGATCATCATTGTGGTTTTCATTTAATTCGGTTTCAGTGAGTCCTAAAACATGTATATTATTTTCCTTGGAAGACTACATTAACTTAATCTGGTCTATTTTTCCCAATACATTAAGTGACCAGCTATGTTAAAACCTTTTGTGTTTAGTTTCATATCAATTATATGTATGTCATCATGCAATGGGGTACTCATTGAGATTGTCTCCATACTACTTTTATCATTCTTACATCCTATTTCTATATTTAAATGTTCATATATATTAGCATCTTCAAAGTCACATACAGACCCATAAAATCCGTTAACTTTTGCATTTACGGTAGTGTCCATTGAATAGTTAGAGTCAAGAGTCTCACTAGGTACATTTAGATTTGTTATAAATGAAGCAGTAGCATTCTCCTCCTTGCCAGCTTCCTAATATGTATAATACATTGATTGACAGAGTCTTCGTTTGTGTCAAGATTTATGTCATCTAAAGCACTCAATCTGTTTGCCATGATGGCATACCTGTGTCATGTGCCCAGTTTCTCCACAGTAGAGACAGTACTCTTCATTATAGTGCCTGAAAATGGGGGCATACATGTTAATATTTCTCAGTAGTTGAGAGGTCCCTTTTCAGCTTAAATGAATTTTGTCTCTGTGATAGAGACTTAGGTTGACATCCTGGTTCTGAAGAAAGAAAGATGTGTATTGTGGAATGTATTGTAGGTTGAAGTCTTCACATAGGTCAATTATCAGATCATTGATTTCTTTCGCCTTGATGTCCACACGAGGAGGTAGTCCTGATATTATTTTACATGTACTTGGGCTGCAATACCTAGCAGCATACAGTAAACTTTCAAAATCTGTTCTGATTTAATTTAGTGACCTTCCCTCACAGGCATCATTTCCACCTACTAAAATAATAATTTGGTTGTATTTGGTTAGGTCACTGTTCATTATTCTGTCCATGATGTTGTCAATTTTTGCACATAGTAGAGTCTGTACATCTGTTTCAAAAAGACTCCCTGGTATTATACTTTTCAATATTGAGGAGCCAGTTATTAGAGTCCTATCTTTTCTGGCTTGTGATGTCGTGTGTTTGACTCTGGATTGTATTTCAGACACATATCTTGGAGGAAGGGGTGCTGAAATTGGTGTTTCAGTTGTGTGAACTACTGTTGTTGATGTTGCCACATTTGTCTGAGCACTGGGAAATGCAGTTGTTGGTGAAGGTAACAGACTTGTCTGAGCTGAGGGCCATGGGTGTACACTTATTACTGTTGCAGGTGTGACACATGACTGAGAGGGGGGTACTGTTGTTTGCATTGCAGGATTACTTTGGGTATCAGGTGTTTTTTGCATGGTCATTTTACATTTTCTCTTGGCTGGTATTGGGATTGTCTGAGTCTGAGCATCTGATACTGTTGATATTTGGGAGTCTGTCTGAATTGCTATTTCACATGAGGTTACTTGCTCATTAACCTTTCCCTGTGCTGACTTAATAGCATGTAACTGTAGTTTTAATTCTTCAATTTGGGCCTCCAAGTTCCTAATTGTTTTTTGATGTACACACATGAAGAAATCATTATGGTTTAAGCCATCACTGTTGTGGTCATGATTTGTGAAGCATGTAATTGCCTGACACTCTGGCAGGGTGTTAATTTTATTGCCTGAGTCATCTAAGTCACAGACTTTAGGAACTGTTTCATGTTTGGTACTACATCTAGTTACTGGTGTAGATGTCAGCATATAAATGCCTTTAGCATGGGTATTATCATCCTGTCTACATTTACATATAATATGATCTAACCATGTAAGACTGTTCAGCCCCTGTATATGTAAGACACATGTTGTTTTATACAATGTAGCTGTCACATTGTTTTTCTCTTGTGTTCTGTAGATAATACCATTTTGTACACTTGAACTGCATGAAGTCATGCAAGGTTCTGAATCCAATATCTGTTCTACAAACTCAAACTTTTGTGGATCTATATTCACAGTGATACTGTATTTATTTTGTTTGACCCTCAAGAAGTCTGGATAAATGTCAGCCATATTGGATAACTCCAAATCATCATCTGCACCATTGTTTTCATTTTTACTCTGAACATGACTTTCCTGCATGGGATTATCTGTGTGGCTCTGATCTTCAGGTATATCAGACATACTAAAGCCAGAGAATGATGCAGAAAAGGTTGAGCTGAGTGTGTTGAGTAAGGAACCTACAAGGCTGGTATTTAAATATGTTTCCATGATTCTGATATTTTCATCTTGTTCATAACAGTGATAGAAAGTATATGAAATCCTTAAATATGACTAGCACATATCCATAAACTTTTGAATGAAATTTGCATAATGTGTTTGAGTTGGTATCAACTGAAGTTCAGATATGGTAGATGTAGTTCAATTTCAAGTATATCCACTTCGGTAGCCATCTTCAAAAACCTAAAATCCTTTGTTTTGAACAGGTTTCCAAATTCACTTGAATAAATGAACATTAAATTTCACTTACAGTAACTTAATATTGTCATAAATTCACAGTATAAATGATGGCTACTGGTATTAGCATATTTAACACCAGTTTTTACACCCAGTTCATTGAATTTAGTAGAGCTGTGTTCTGACCATATATACACGGTAGCCATCTTATTTGCATCCCATATTACTGTACCTTGAAACCTGTGTTATGTATATTTAATTTGCTTTGTTTGTTTGTTATTTTTATTTTAATTGTTTTATTCCATTACATGACATTGTAATGTAACATTGTATGTTAGGGTTGACCTTGTGCAAAATGAATTAATTTCTGCTTGACCCGAATTAATTTTTTTATTTTATTCTGTGTAAACAAATATTTCATAGCCAAATTATTCTCTATGTGTATGGGATTAAAATCATTATTATTATTAATAGAGGTAACTATGTTTATTTGGGTCTAGGTCGAGGTTTTGGAGTTTCCTTCGTGTATTTTACATAACTCAGGTTATGGTTTTTATTTTGTAAGCATCAGAATCATTCTAGAAGGTTATTTTCCATTAGATAATGGTTCTTTTTAGAAAATGCCAATTGTGACCATAGGTCAAGTAGAAAACTATATAATCTTGTAATCGTGCTTTAAGAAAATACAAAAGTGCTCTGATAAAAGTCTTGGACAGAGATATTAACTGGAATTTATATTGACAGATATATTAACTGGAATTTATATTGAATTCAGACTTGGAATTAATTAATGTAAAAATCATGTCATGATTGTGTTGTATCTAAGTTCATGTTACAGCAGGGTTTATTGCTGGCTTTTATCAACTCATAATAATACCTCTTTTTCCATATCATAAAAGAAAAATGATATTGTATTATATTTTAACCATTATGTACTGTTACAGAGGCCAGTTTTGTTTTGGATTCAGAATAACTTTAATTTATTATTTCTGCACAATAGAACTATTTTGAGACCAGCAATCACCATATGATTTGTTTGGCATCCGTAGAAACCAGTGATAACATTTTGTGCTAGCAAGATAATTTGTTACATACTTTTCTGTGTGAGATGTTAAACCTTAAGATTTTGTGCTAACTTCAACATCAGTTCCTTCATATTTATTTTCAATGCAATCTACAAATCCATAATACCTAGTAACTGATAAAATTTTATTGTAAATTAAATTGTTTAGGTGGATCGATTATTGAAAATTTAGAGCATTATGGTAAATTTTTCTTGCTGCCATCAAAAGTAATAATAATTGTGGTTTAGATGCACTAAATTGCAAAGCATAGTTATACATTCACTTTAGACATATATTTGTCAAAGTGTGCAGATGAAGGTAATTTGGGTCCAAGTCTTGTGAAATGGTATCATCTTTGTTTTTTAATCCAGGAAGAGGCAGAGCCCAGGACAGCCAGTACATGATCTTGGCTGAGGAAGGCAAGGGTACAGCTGAAAAAGAGGAGTTGAACATGATTCGAGAAATCATGATGCACAAGGCCATTACACAGTTGCAGCAGGATATCGCTAGGAACCCAGGCAAGGTCAGAGAGGAGCTGAAACAGCATCAGGATGATGAACAGCTTACACGCAGACTTGGGGCAAATAATCGGAAGGGCCGACTGATGAGAATGGGTGATTTTGAATTGCGATGCTTCAAATGTGATGAGTATATATGCATGTCCACTGATATTAAAAAAGTCCAAGATGCTCACCATGTTGTTGTACTGGATGATTTTGAAGATAGAGTTAAAATAACTAAAACGGGAAGTCGAAGGGTTATTGATGAAACAATTCAGTTTGTAGGAAGACTTAACTGTAAGAAATGTGGGAATGATATGGGGACTGTTGGAATTCACAGAAATTTGGAGTTTCCAGTTATCAAAATATCCAGTTTTATTATTGTGGATACAAATGGCCGACAGAACACATGCAAGAAGTGGAATAAGGCTCCTTTTGAGGCTCGTGCCCTCACAAATGACGATTTTAAAATGCTGCTGGACAAGAGGGGAGAGGATCCAGTCCTTTGAATGCATTAATGAAGTCATAACCAGATACAAGTTTTGCAGATAATGATTGATTACGAATTCTTATATATTTTCTTGCACAAAATGTATAGGTGCTAGGGATTAGAGAAATAATTTTCCCAGTAATGCAGCTGCTTTGCTTATAGTAGAACACTTATCCATTTTATTAGTCTATGCAGACAAATTATGGCTAGTTAAGGACTATGGTCCTGGATTGTCAGTTGCTCTATGCTGCATATGAACTTTCATTTGATAGTTCAAAGAGTTTTGTTTGCTCCAATTTCAGTCATATTAAATGCTGGCATAAATAAAAAGCACAGGCATGTGAATATGTGGAAAGATTTTGGTGGTTTGCAAAGAACAGTTTGATTTATATGGTTACCCATGGTCTTATTTAAAATCTATCTTGATCAATTAGTCAGACTTAATTCAAGTTTCTGATCTAGTCTATGAGTCTGTGGATTAATTTAGCAAAACTGCTTACCTCGCTCACCTTTGTATGCAGGACATGTCATGACATTATCTTTGCTGTAAATAGATTAATTTTTCAAATGTATGCTTACTTGGCATCTATAAGAAAACGTTTTAAAAGCCACAGCAGTCAATCAGTTAAACCTAAATAAAGATGCAAGAGCCCTATAATTAATTGCCTTTTCCATTTGTCGACATGTTTTGTAACCAAGATAGATCACTCTGCAGCTCTTGAATATATTTCAGTGCCATCTAGTAAATGAACTGCCTTGTATATTAATATTTATCTTCATAAGGTTTAATCTGCGTAGTCCATTGCTGACCAAGCTGTATCCCTTTTCTGTTATTATAAGATCTTTGGAAGTTTATTGCAAGTCAGCAGAGTTCAGGAACTAGTCAACGTATTAAGATGGGCTTTGACATGAACTCTGGCTTACAATCTTAAATATTCCCATTAAGGGTTCTGCTGCTTCTCCTTTATATGTTTGCTGTTAGGTATGATGATATATTCTTTCCATCCATCTATATATTCCCTATTCCCCGAGTGGCCGAGTGGTCTAAAGCGCTCTCCGTTACGGATCACTGCCACCTCACCTCTGTCTGCATGGGTTTGAGTCTAGGATTCGGCTAATGTGGGTATGTAAGAAAGCTTGCCAGTAACTTCTCGTGGGTCGGTGGTTCTTCCTGGGGTTTTCCTGGGTTCTTCCTCCACCATTAATACTGGCCGCCATGCATAGCCTATCACGTGCTGAAAAATGGCGTTAAACCCCACCACAACAACAAAAATTCACTATTTCATTTCCAGACAAGAATGTTTCACTGGCAACCATCACAAAACAAGGAAGACACCCATCAGTTTTGGGTCGAAAAGGTCAAAAATTAAGATGACAGGGACTGAAAAGGAAAACTGTTTCCACACAGAAACTTAACTTCAATACTTGATACCCTCATCTAACTTCATAAGTGGCTTGTTTTTGACATAAGTAACCTATTGAATCAAAAGATCAAAGACACAGTTACTATAAAGATAAATGTTTTCAGCATGATGTCTTGAATAATTTGTCACCTAATTTGACTAAACTTTGTGGATGGCTCACATTTGAGACCAGAAATATGTATTGATGTCAAAGATTAGATGACAGTGACTCCACTTTTGTGCTACTTACTTCATCCAATGCTTATTGGTTGCTTGCAGTTTTCAGCAGCCTTTTTGTCACAAGTATGTATTAACTGGAATAGTCCCTGTCAGCTTATGAAATGCTGTATATGATAATAGTTATGTCTACATGTAGTGACTAATTTATTTAGTAAATCCTGCATTTCTTTTTTGAAAAGCATATACATATAGACTGGTATAAGAGAATCAACCGTATTTATTAGTTATAATAGTAATATTATTATCTGTTTTTAACTTCTAAGCTATTTATATAATTAATCCTAAAATCATTTATCTTAAGGAATTAGTATTATGTTTTAAAAATGAATGTGTTTGCTGTGATTTTGTAAAACTTTTTGGAACTTGTAATGAAACTTTTTGTTATGTTAGAAGAACTAAATCAGGGAGGAAACATACATATGGTAATTTTAAGCAAAAATAGTTGATGAAGTCTAGAAAGACTCTAGATGTTTGTACATCTGCCTCATGGAAATCCATTGTGATTTGTATATTGAATTAAAAAAATTTGCACTAAATTAAATCTGCCATTTATTTATTCATTGAGTAATTAAACCATTCATTCTTCTTCTCCTTCATCATTTTCTGTTGGTGGTGGTGGTCCTGCAGCTGTTTCCTCTTCTTCCTTATATTCTTCTGTTCAAAGTATTCTCCTTTTCTTTTTTCATTCCTGTTGAAATACAGACAGAATTCCCCATATGTTTCAGTTCTTCACATTCCTTCAGTTTCTTGTATCTGGATATATAAGATAAGATTTATTTAATGTTGGCATGATTTTAAACAACCAATTCAACATAAGCTTTAATGAGTTTTTAACTGAGATTACAAAAGCAAATGAGGCATTACAACAAGCAAGGTTAGCTACACATACAAGCGCATCCTAAGACAAAATGCAAACAGCATAAATTGCGACATGAGCAAGCAAAGCACCCCAAACGTCTGTGAACAAAAGTGAGTTCAGTATCTGAACAAATTGAAAAACACAATTTAGGATTTTAAATAAAAAGGTTATTGGACAAAACTAAAATTTAAAATGCAGAAACACCAAATTAGAACTTGAAAGCAAACTGTGATGAAGCTTATGCACTTATAAAGAAAGCTAACAGTAGGACACTTAATTAGTACATAAGGCAAAGATGGATAAACAACAAATGCTAACACAAACATTAGCTGTCATTGTAAGAGAATGAAACCAAATGGGCAGGTGGGATTGGATGTAGCAAAGACACAGAACAAAAGTTGGTGAATGAGACGCTTTTATATGCAGATTCTTAATAATAGTATTGTTGACACCCTATCTCATACCCTTGCTTCTCTCTCACCATTAAATCAAAACAACTGAAAACCATACCCTATACCTGCACTTAAAGTTCATCAACAAAATACTATCATAATTCAACAGTTATGATCAGTACATTGTTCATTGATGTCTGAATTTTATCAACTGATACCACTAATATATGGATGTACCAATTAATGGGATCCACGTATGGTTCATAAACATCATGATGGTGCAAACCTAATGTATTGTGAATGATGCTGTTATCTCTTGAATTCTCTTGAATTCCCAATGACAATCATAAAATCTCCACTGCTCATGATGTTTAGTTGAGGAATGATCTTGTGTGGTCTACTCCCCATATAATATACAACTGAGTATTACTTGAGTGTGAATATAATGATATGCATTCATATGTAATACAAAAAGTCATTTTGTGCCCACAATTTGTGATATACATGAAACATGGGTAATATCTCCTGATTTTTTGCAGAGAACTCCTCCTAATTATTATATTATGTCTGTCGAATTTCACTTCTCTTGAGAAAAAAGTCATATGTTAATAGATATATCGTATGCAATCCACAGAAGCCACCTTTGAATATTGTTGTGACGAGTGTGTGTGAGTGTATGATTAGGATTTTTAACGTAGCTATAACAATTTTCAGTCTTATCGCTACGATATCTGCAGTGTAGCCGTTTATAGTGATGTCTAGCACACGTAGCATGATGTCCCACCCAGTCACATTATCCTGACACCAGGCCAACCAGTCCTAACACTAACCTCTTAATGCTGAGCGCCAAGCAAGGCAGCTGTTAGTACCATTTTTCTATGTCTTTGGTATGGCTCGGCCAGGGTTCAAACCCACAACCTCCCGCTTCAGAGGCGAACGTTATAACCACTTGGCCACCGGAGTGGTTTGTTGTGACGAAATAATTAATATCACACTACAAAAATTCTTTTTCTTCAGTAAATACAATTTTAAGTTTAAACGTTATTCATTTAAATTTCAGAATCTTTTATACTCTTGCAACAATACTATAGTCAAAAAGTAAACCACAACAATACAGTTGTCATCAGTTAGTTTCAATCTGATGAAAGATCACTCTGAATGCTGTGTTTTTTCCCTAGATGCAAAATAGCATCTCCATTCCCACCAGAGAAACATCAATAAACACCTGGCATTCCTGTACTATATACTTAAACTTTAATTACCATGATTAAATTAAAAGACTGAATTTTAAAAAAACATACCTCGCACTATATGAGTAAATATTTATTTAGTAAACGGTGTTGCATGCCTTATGAGCTGACCCAAAGAAAACAAGGTGGGATATAAAACGTGGGAATAACATTTGCCACATGTACGGTAACTTGTGACTGCAGATTTGAACTGTTAAAATGAAGTCATAGGCATAATAATTTACAACAAATTAAGGTATAATTTATTTGTCAATAATTGCTGCTGCTTACATACACCCGCAATGTATAACTTGGTTTCTTTGAAGTATGTCGGAGGGACAGTTCTTTTCACAAGATAAATGCATTGATGATGATTAACTGTCAATTTGTCGCACTGGTTTTATGGCTTGTGTACTTAAGTCTAACCTTTAGCTATTGTACATTTTAGCCACAGCTTACTATAATACAAAAAGTAGGCATGTGCTGGGGGAAAGTAAGGCATGTCATAGGGTGAATGGTGCATTCCATGGGTGCTCCCCCACCCTCGATTTCAACTTTAAACATGATTATGTGAACATCTTGAAAATTTAATGGCTGGCCACTACATATCCCCCCCTCCCCCAGCTTACTGGAAAAGCTTCTGTGGGCACAACTGGCATCTCCTTTGAGTATTTCATAGATATTGGACCGAAAAGATTGATCACTGTTTGTTGATATGCATGCTTTCAAATGCTGCATAAAAACCTCCTGATTTTAGGTCCCAGTCTCCATACTTTTTTATTTGATCTCCCTACTTGACAGGTATGGTATCACCATCATCTCATATGAGGCTAAATGCTTTCGTTAAACAACTGATTTCTGCTTCAGATGATATCACGTGACTGTGAGAGTAATTTCCCAGATAAACAAGATTATATAAAAAACTAGGACACAATTGAAATTATAATTAGACAAGATCTGTTACCAAAATTATAATAAACAAAATGGTAAAAACATAATGTCCTTGACTCAGACTAAGATAATGATCCTAATATTTAACCCACACTCATAAGGAAATATTAACTGTGTATTATTTGTTTACAAAATAAAAACAAAATAGTGGCTCTGTCAGGAACAACATGAACTTGATTTTGGACAAGGTGAAGTCCAAAATACCATTATCCAAATAATTGAATAAAAAGCAAACTTACTGACAACATAAACATGCATAACAATGATTTAAAATAAAATGCATATTAATTTAATTTAAATGTTAATCAGTTTCTTTTGGTTCTCAGTTGATGATAGAGATTTTATAATTATCTAAAAGTTGATAGATATATAGCAAAATTATCATTAATACAGTAGTTCGATCTTGATTGTTAGATGACATCTTGTGTGCATTAGAAAATCTAGATCATGACTTAACACTTCCTGCCTCATGATGATCTCAATTTTCTAATGCTGACAACTCGGTGTGTCTAGTAATCAAGATTGCTTTACTATAATCTCTCTCTCTCTCTCTCTCTATATATATATTGTACATTAGAGTCATGTCAAAGTGACCTAATTTCTAGGATCTGGTTAATATTACTTGGAAACAGTATTCTCTCTGAAGGATTCCAACTTGTCTACCTTGTACCAAAATTTGTTTGTATCAAGATTGTTTGTATACTGATCTAAAGTATGCATAAACTATCATTTTTTGCAATGTTTATTCTATTTTTTGATAAAAAGGCAAGACGAAAAAACCTTAGTTTTATCCAAAAATTGTTGAAAAATGAAAGAAAATTTAAAAAAATTTATTTTCTGCAGCTGGAACTAAAATGCTAGATGTGTATCATTAATTCTAGTGTGTAATGAAAACTCATGAAAAACCTACAAAAGTTTAGATTTAAATGCCAACATAGTTACATCCTGCCATTTTGATTTTTAAAATGGTGCCATATAAACCTTGTACTTTGTAGTCAGTGCAATATGTTCCGACACCCACCCACCCCACAAAGCGGCATTCTTTACCCAGATTCCTTTTCTAAGCCATGGAGACACATTTTTACCACCAATGGAGCAGTCTTTTCGTGTGTGTGTGTGATTTAGATTTTTAATATAGCTTTAATTTTTTTAGTCATGTCGCTACAGTATCTGCAGTGTGGCAGTATTTTTGTGATGCCTAGCACTGGGGCATCATGTCGCAGACATGTAGCATGATGTCCCACCCAGTCACATTATCCTGACACCAGGCCGACCAGTCCAAACACTAACCTCTTAATGCTGAGTGACAGGTGAGGCAGCTGTTAGTACCATTTTTGTAAGTCTTTGGTATGACTTGGCCAAGGTTCAAATACAGCTGGTATGAACATGGCTGATCCTTAATGAGTTTCCATTTGATAACTCTGTCAGGCAGAAATGGCTAATATGTAAAACTCTGGCTTTGTTTATTAAAATGCCATTGGTGTTGAAATGTTGCAGAAACAGCGTTTGTACCTCTGGAAATATTTGTCATAAGTTGAAACTTTGTTTCGAGTGGTTTATTAAAGGAAGTGGGAAAAAGTAAAATCCTCTAACTCTGGAGACGCATTTGTTAATAATGGCAGTGAGATACTAACAAACCTAAATTCCAGTTTGACAAGTTAGTCATCTGAGGTGGGTTTCCCAGGCAAAGCCTCATGTTTTATAAATGTTTTTTTATAAATGTCTTACACTGCAAAACTAGTCAAGGATTTTATTTAGTCATAAAAGATACTGGCCATGGGGAAAGTAAGAAGTATTCCCTTGTAATGATTGTTCAAGGGATGTGTAGTTCGAAGTATTGAGAGACACATAACCAGGAATGTAAGGAGATGATTCTGCTAAAGGGAAAGAGAGAAGCGAACCTCAAAGCAGAAGGTACAGTGTCTTAATATCATTCAATTTTTAAATTTTATATGATAATTGTTTGAATTTATTTTTCAATGCCATATGACACATGTATCCTTAGATTTTATTTTTATTATTATTATTATTATTATTATGTTTGTACAATTTTTATGCCGAAGTATTGTTATTGTTGGTTAGCAAATAATGTAGTTAAGAAGTTTTTTTGTTTAATCTATTTGTATAACTATAATGTGAATTCTTTTAACCTATGAATCGGTGGAATTAACACTTGAGAAGCATGGCGGGATATACAGCCGTTTGTTGTCAGCCTTATGAGTACATTTGTCTGACATAAGCCAAGATAGTGATTCATAGCTCACACTGCAATGTCTTCAGTGTTATTAGGAGAGAGTAGACTATGTTATCGGTATATTGGTGATCCTAATTAGTTCTGTTAGAGAAATACATTAGGTTTCCTATACTTTGTTAATGTCTATGGAAAGAGTGGTAAACATATAAGTATGGGATGCAATGTTATCACCTGAAACCACATCAGCAGTCAGGGGTCTGCTGTGGAAGTTATATGGTATTTTGAAGTGTAACAAGAGATGGAATGTCAATTCATTCCAGGATGTGATGTAAAGCCTCAATGTAGTCTGCATTTATGTTAATTTTTAAAATGAAATATCGTCCACGGCTGAACGCAGAATAGATGACTGGAATAACAGTTGAGGACCCGTAAGAGGATGGACGAGAGAGAGAGACAGACAGAGACAGACAGACAGACAAGACAGACAGACAGCACACAAGTGGATCCCAACCTACTAGCTGAGTTGAATGTAGAGAGTGACCCGCAACCAGGCCTGCATTCGACATACTCAATTCAACGGCCCCTCAGCGTGGATTTGTCCGTGAACAGTTACAAGTGATTCATGAAAATACACAATTACCACCAGATAGCAACTTAGAGCACCAACCAGCTCCAAGGAGCTTGCACCCCTCCGTCGGTTACATTCAACACAGGTCTCTATCACATTCATACGTGTATGGACCTAATTACTATCGATTCTGTCCATGGTAAATTGTCATGGGTAATTTGGAGAATATTGCCACAACATTATAGTGTTACAGCAAGCACAGGGATTCTTTTGTCATTGTTTCAGCGTCAAAATAAATTTGCATTAATGTTTTATTGTAATTTTGCTGATAAACAGCTAATTTGTTCTTTATTGTGTCAGGCTTGGTTTCATTGCTTTTTTTGAGGCTGATTATCTTCTCGACACTGCCAAATATACTAAATTTGACTATTCGATACAATCGTCGACGATTCAGATATTTTGTATCCTTGATTGTCAGTCCCTGCTATGAATGAATTGTTATTGCATATCCTAAAGTCCAGAAACAATGGCTGTGTTAAGGCTTTCTCAACAACATCCAAAGGAACAACAATATCATTAAGAACGAGTTTTTGTTTTTGATTAGACTCAGGAATTTCAACGACAATATTTTGTCGACGGGTATCTTTTGGGCAATAACACTGGCACACCTAGATCTGGAATTTCTCCTTATGAAGTGAAAATAACTTACTCTGAAGTGAGTAGGGACAATTTTGCTAACATTTCTTCCTAATAATCGACATATTCTTTCAACCAACAATGTGGTGATTCTCTGACAAAGGGTGGTAGTTGACCATGATCGCCGCACATGATAATCGCAGTTGATTTGTTGATAACCAATCAATAAATATTTTTAAAACATTGTCAGACACGTTACTTATTTCATCCTTGATAATAATTCTGGGAAAATATTTTTCATCCATTTTCGCTAGAGTCCGTGCATCACTACACCAACGAAAGAAACTACGATAAGTATAAGATTTAACACCTCTTTCTTTCACTTTTCTGGCAAGTCTGTGAGTAGCATTTAATACTACCATGTCTGCTGATCTTAAGGTCAGTCCCTTAAATAATTCTATCGCTTGTGTAGTTTTACCAGAACCTCCAGGACCATTAAGATAAACTGTTTTATATCGCAAAATTGGATCATGCATAGATGGCGCCGACGATGGTTTTGATAATTGTGAAATTTTTTTAATACTCTGGGCGAGGTTTATAATCTGCAGACTCTGAATAATTAAGTATCTGCTCGTTTTTTACTCTCTACCCACCCCATGATGCATCGCCAGCACCGATCGGTAATTCCTCCAACAGTAATATGTCGGACTTGCTTATATAAATGAATCTGTTGCTATTCTGACAGCTTCCCTGGGAAATCTATTTATCATCTATAATATGTTTATTGAAACGTACGCAAGCATCAGAGATCTTAAATGTGTATACTGTGGGAAATCACCATCAACATAGCTGACAATGGTACCCAATTTATTTCCTTCTACTCTTTTTTCCTCTTCTCATTCCTCTCTTCTTTCATTAATTTGTCATTGTATACTCTCATCTGTTCATTTTGTTTCTTGTCCTCCTTTTCCTCTTTTTCCTCTTTAATCATGTCTCTAAATCTTTCCTTGGCCTTTCTCAAATTATTTATCTCCATCTTCACTCTGTGGGAGCTATAACACCCATCTTCCAACCTGACTAACATTTCCTCCACCATCCCTATATCATCCCCTACTTCTTGTAACTTCTGCATTTTCTCTAGTGCGTTAGTTGCCATCTTGGTTTATTCAATGTTGAATGGCGCGAACGATGACCGCTACGCTTAATATACCCCAAGCATGGACGTGAAGGAAAACATCCCCTCTCACCAACTATTCATCACATACTTATAAACTACAAAAGATAATAGTGCCTAACTGTTTTTTAAATACATTTTTTAAAATACAAATCATCACATTAATACCAATAAAACCTACTATACTTTCTAGCAGCACATAGTGGAGAAGGAAAGTGTTTATTTTATATACAAAAACACCATCACCCACAATCACACCAGCAAATGAATCAGTGTTTATATTTTCACTATTCCACTTTCACACAAACCAAACACTTATTAAAGATGAGACAAGGGTTTTGTTATGGAAAAAAAGACACACACAAACACACACTATTACATCAGCAAAGGAGTTAGTACTTATAGTCACACTACTCCACATTCACACAAAACAAACACTCATTGTAGGGACAAGGGTTTTATTATGGGGAAAAAGACACGTACACACATGCACACAAGCGCGCGCATACACACACTACCAACCAACTAATATATTTGGCAACTTGATCAGTCTCTCTTTTCTAGAGATCTGGTTAGCCCTGAGAAGGTCTGTTTTTATTAAACTTCAAATGCACCTGGCTAATGCATACACCTCCCAGGTCTTGCCCCACATACGCAACTCCTACTCCAATCTGGCTCCCAATTTATGAATGTGGTTGGAAGTGCGGAAGCAGCTCGACTGGCTTCACTATTCCATTCCTCAGTTTTTGGGGTACTGAAGAATTCTCTCTTTCCTCTATTCCAGACAAATGAATGTTGAGGTCTCTGCGGCTCCCACTCTTGCATTTGCCTCTTGAACTCTTGGTCCCAATTTTCAACGGGTCTTGGTGGTGGTAGTGGCTGTGGTGCTTGGCACTGTGGAGGTGTCATCACCATTGGTTTGACTTCACAGCTGTCTTAGCATCATGTGAATCAGGATCATTTTTTTCTTCTCCTCTTCTTTCTTTTTCTTCTCCTCCTTCTTTTCGAGCCTGGCACTTTCTTCTATTGCCTCCATGGCTAGCTCGTCCAGGAGCGATGAAAATATTCCAGGTATATCTGGAGTTCCAACAGTTTGACGATTCTGCTCATCTTCTTAGATCTTAATAAGTGAAAGATGGGTTACAGCCAGACTGTTGTTGGTCTGAATAAAGGTCACATTCGACTATTAGAGCATGCGCAACCGGTTAATGCCCCCACTAGGGGCTGATTGATTTTTTCGAGGGGGACGAAATAGTGCCGCATTTCCCAAGTCTTTAATGCACACATATTGTACTGATCGATTATGTCCATTTTCGGGGAGTAGCCTAATGTCCCATGGGACAGATGGTGAGTGGGAATAGACCCACACGCACTCACTTGCACAGCAAGTTTAAAATGACCGGTCGTGAAAAGGCAGGATGGGTGTTTATGGAAGGAAGGCGTTGTACATCTGGGTTCATTTTTGGCTCCCATGTTTCCGAAAAGTAAATGTTGTCGTCATGACGTAGATAAGAATTTTGAAACTATTACAAGTGTTGTTTGTAGGGATAGTGTTGATACAGTGGACCAACCTAAGATCATTTAATGGGAAATTATTTGTAACGTTAATATTTGGGGAGATTTATTTTAATTCTAATGGTTTCCGCCTTGTGCGGGGGGCCTGGTGGCTGGTTTTTGCCATCTTACAGATCTAATGATGGGTCCTATATCTTAAAAAAGTAATTAGGGTGCCACATTCTGCAGCTGGTCCTGAAAGCTTTGGGCGGCAGTAAGTACAAGTGTATCATTGACCCACGCATTGGCAAGTACCACCCCTATGTAGGTCATCAACCGTATACCACCTCCGCACCCACCTCCCCCCATGGCACGTCTACATAGAAGGCGTCTATTTTAATTCTTAGCAGCCTGTATGATAGCGGTACTAATTACATGATCCGATTGTTAAAGGGGTTGTTTTGGGCTTGTAATGCACTCGGAACGGAATGGAATGGTGGGAATGGTAGGTAAGAAGGTAATAAGTTTTAAGGTTTTGAAACCTTTGTCTATTTATTAGGATTTATTGCTATCTTCATATAATGTGCATTGTTATACTTCCCTTAAGAATGCCTCAAGGGAGAATAGTCCTTGACTAATGACTCACCCTCTATCAATAAAGCATTATTATTATTATTATTATTATTATTATTCATGTACTTATCTTACATTGATTGCCGGATCACATTTATGATACTGCCTTCAAAGTCACAGAGGGTATGTATGATAGCATTACCAATTACATGATCCGTTACTTAAAGATTGGAAAGATAATTAAGGTATATATATATATATATATATATATATATATATATATATATATATATATATATATATATATATATATATATATTTGACAATGTTGGAGTAGTATTAGATTTTTCAAACTTTATATATCTCTCTAAGGAAGAGCAGAATTGATTAGTTTGTTAGGTTTTGATTTGGGTTGCTTTGATACAACAATTCTGGGTAGGAGCATGGCACACCAATGTTTTGAGTAAGCTGACTAGTTTTTCCCTTTTTTTTTTTTTTTTTTTTTTTTGTGGGAGTTGGGGCAGGTATTAAACACATGTTGCAGATCCTCAATGTTGCGGCAATAGGAGCAAATGTAACCTCGTTCTATATTGAGTTTGATGTATTTCCCATTGCTGCCTGCTAGCAATGTTTTGCTAGTTTTAATCCAGTTCATGACTCGTTGGTCATGTTTGTTGAGTGTTGATGGGGCTTTGGTGTTAAGGCACATTGTTTTCTGTATTGAGTGCAGTGTACGACCTTTAGGGCAAGAATCCCATTTTGTTTGCCATTTTGATGTGATTTTTATGGATATCATGCTGTATATCTCTGGGATGCTGTTGTTGATATGGGTGGGGTTTAGGTCGTTAAGTTTGAATTTTGCTACCAGGGTGGTTTTGTCATTGCCTGGGATTTTAATATTGGATGGCACCCACACGAATTCTACAATTTGGTCATGATTCAGCATTTATTTTTTTTAGAAGCAATCCTGTTTCTTTTAAGAGGTTTTCTTGTCCAGTTGAGTTGCCGGATTCCATGGATTTTAAAACGCTTTGCGAGTTGACAATTGTTAACCTTTTCGGGTTCTTATAATTGTCTGCCAATTTTATTGCTTCTAATATGGCACTTAATTCTACTTTGTCTATAGAGCAATTATCAGGGAGTTTGGGTCCAAGTTCTTCATTTATTTCAGGGATAGTTATGGCAGCAACAGTTCTGTCTGGGTTGCTTGTTTTTTGATCCATCAGTGTTGATTTTGACATAGTCTTTATAAGAGTTGTCAATTATTGTCAAGATTTTAGATCTTATCTCTAGCGGTCGGTCTTGTTTGGAGCCAAAGGTTGTTGCTAGGGAGTTTATAATGGGATTTTTGCATGTCCATGGGGTGGGGTCTGGTTGTTTGATGATTTCTGCCTGAAGGCTATCAATATGTAGTTCCTTACTTAGTTGATGCGTCTTCTTTCCAGATGGTGGGTTAGGCATGAGTCTTTTACTAAACGGGATATTACATCTATTGATGATATATCTCATTGGATGGGAAGGTTAATGTACTGAGATTCTTGCTGCATATCGTAATATCAGTTTTCTCTTTTCAGTACGAGTGGTGTTTCGCCTGTGAGGATCTGCAATTCTTCTTTAGAAGTGTTTTTTAGGGAACCTGTACATATTCGTAACGCCTTGGATTGGATTATGTCCAATCGTTTAAGGAGGGCTGGTTTGGCTGAGGCGTAGATCTGTCATCCATAGTCCAGTTATGACCTAAGTAGGGAGTTAAAAGTGTGTCCTGGTCAGCTCCCCATTTCAGTCCTTTAATGTTTTTTAGAAGGTTAAGATCGCCATTGCATTTCCGAACTAGTTCTGTAATGTTGTGGATTCATGTAAGGTATTGATCAAAGTGCATAACCAAGAATTTGGCTATTTTCTCAAATGTAATAAGTTCGCCTTCTATGAACGGGGGAGGGGGGGGGTTTCTATCATACATGTGGGGTTAGGGGAGAATATTACTCCTGTTGTTTTCCCTTTTGATAGTTTGAATCCCCATCTACCTGCCCATTTACCAATTTTTGTTGAATTGGTTTTGTAAATCAACGTTGAGTTGTTGGCTGGATGGGTTACCTGCTTTCCATATGCCACTTTCGTCAGCAACCTGTGATAAATCAATTTTGCTAAAAATGACAGCATGCTCTAGGTTGTTGATCATGATGCTGAAAAGGGTTGGGCTTAAAACACTTCCTTGGGGGATACCGTTCTCAAGTTTGTAATTTTCTGAGTTTTGATCCCCTATTCTGGTTCTGATCTGTCTTCCTTTTAGAAAGTTTTGGATCCATTTGTGCATACGACCATTGATCCCGTAATGGCTAAGCTTGGCAATAAGGTTGTCAGTCCAAACTAGGTCAAAGGCTTTCTCTAGGTCAAAAAAATTGATATGAGATGTTGAGCGCATTTTTGTTTAGAGTTGAATGCTAGTTTAATGCGTGACTCAAGCTTCACTAGTTAGTGCAAGGTGGATCTTTTGTTGTGGAAACCACTTTGGTGTTTCGAGATCAGGTTGTTGCTTTTTAGTCTGTTGTTGAGCATAGTCTCCATCACCTTGCACATAGCGTTAGTGAGTGAGACTGGTCTGTAAGATGATAGTTCTGTGGGGTCTTTTCCGGCTTTTGGGATTGGGATAACTATAGCTTGTTTCCATTTTGTCGGGATCTGTCCTGTTTTCCATGATTGATTTATCCGATCTAGCAAGATGCCTTCAATGTTTGGATGTATATTTTTATATATTTCATATCCTAGATTGTCCTCTGCTGGTGAGGTAGATTTTTGTCCCTAATAACTACTTTCCTTTCTTCAATGGAAAAGTTAGTATTAAGTGGGGAATATTTAGTGTCCAAGTCTGTGAAGAGATGGTGGTATTCATACTCTACTATTCTTCGGTGTACTGGAATTGAGCTGAATGATTGTTATTGCTGCTCATTCCTGCAAAATGTTTTGCTAGTTGGTTAGGTTTTTCTTTATTGGTTGTTGGTGTTGTTACCTCTCATGGCTTTTATCTGCCTCAAGAATTTCTTGGAGTTGCATTTTTTAAGGTCAAGGGTGAAGCAGTATGCATGTCATGATATTTACTTTGCTTTGCAGATACCAAGCTTAGTTTGTTTTTCTTTAGATTTGTATTCTAGGTAGTCTATTGATTTGCCCGCATGCCAGAATTTGTTTAGGGCTTTTTTCTTCTCTTTGCTTTCTTTTTTGTTGCATTCATTGTTCCACCATGGGATGGACGGATTTGCAATAGATTTGTTCCCTTTTCCTGTTTTGGAGATTTTTTTTATGTCAGCCGCATTTATTACTTCTAGGACGTTTTGGTTGAATTTGTCAATGTCTTCATTTTGTAGTTGTTCTCTAGTTATGCCGGTGAGTATGGAGTTGAATGTATGCCAGTCGGCTTATCCAGTCTCCATTTGGGAACTTTAGAGAAAATTAATGGTTGGGTTGGTAAGATTGATGGAAATGTGTATAGGAAAGTGGTCGCTTCGTGGTGTGGTTTCTCGATCCACTTCCCAGTTGGTCAAGGAGGCTAAATTGGGGATGCAGATCATCAGATCTAATGTTGATAAAGAACCATCCTCTGGGCTAATCCTAGTTTTGGTTCTCTTTGAGTATTACTAGATTACTGTTGTATACCCATTCCTCGATCATTTTACCTCGCTTGTTTAGGCGGTTTCCTCCCTAACGTTTGCTATGTGCGCTGAAGTCGTCACAGATTATATACTCATTTGCAGAGCTGGATATCTGGCCATTGTTGAGGGGGGAAATAGTGTATATTCTTCGATGGTCGTAAATATTGAAAATTTCTGTTGTAGCTGGCCTGTGTGGATGTGTACCGAGTGGTACTCAAGGGTTATTGGATTATTCGTCAGTCTGAGGGATGGACTGTTGTCCAAAGTTTGTATTTGGGAGTGAGTCACTGATAAAGACAGCCAGGCCCTCGCCCCATTTACTTTCGTTATCCTTCATAACGAATTTAGTGGTTGAGTAGCCGGGGATTTCAGTAGATATTCAGAGGTCTTATTTAGTAGAGTTTCTTGAATGCAAATAATATCTGGTTTTTGTTCCGTCTTGTTAAGTTTGATAAGTACTTCAGCTTTCTTCATATTTAGCCCACGGCTATTCCATTGCCAGATTATAAGAGAGTAATTCTTATTTTTATCCATTTTACTTTTGATAAGTTACTTAATTGGTTTTTGTTCTGCAAGTTTTTTGGATGGAAACAAGGTATTTTTCCAACAAATCCATGAGTAGTTTGAAAAAGGAGATGCATCATATTTGGTCAGTTTGGGTGAGGGCTGTAACACCCGCCAATAAATCCCTTAAGTAATAAATGATAGTGGTACTGGTGATTTTTCCAAGTTAGTTTTGATTGATAGTTACTGGAATAGTTACTGGGATAGGTTTGTTACCTGCATTGCATGTTCCATTGTTACCTGCATTGCTTATTGTTTTGTTACCTGCCTTATTAGAAGGAACATTTCTTGGTGATGTGTATGCTGACTGTTGGGTGATTAGAGAATATGAGTTAGGTTTTGTGTGACTATTGGCATTGGTGTTTTATTGGGTAGGTACTTAGCTTGTTCGCTAATCCCTTTTTGGGGTGGAGGGGGTTACTCTCTTGTTTGCTGATTTGATATAGGAGGGTTAATTCTTGGGTTATTTGAATAGAGGGTGCTGTTTTCTCGCTCTGCTGAGTATTTCGATGTGGGGTCAATGATTTGGCTCTTAGGTAGGTTAGCTTTTGTTCCACAATAAGGCAAATTATTTCTTTATCCCTCCTCGTATATGGGCAGAAGATCGAGATGGGGTGGTGGGATTCATGGAAATTTGCACATTTCTGGCCCTAGAATATGCACTTATTATTGTGGCTACAGCCACAAGTGTCACATTTTTGCTTAAATTTGCATTTGTTGGCGTGGTGGCCCCATGATTTGCAATTACTGCAGAAGCGTGGTTTGTTGATGTACTCCTGAAGAGGGTAGGAGTAGCCATCAAAGAAGACCAAAAGTGTGGGGTGTAGTGAATTCTAGCAGAAATGCCGAATACATGAGAACACGGTTGATCCTCAGTCTGTATGACCTCGTGATATCAGATCTTTGATTTGTCAGCTCATAGGCGATCTCAGTGTTGCACATGGAATTATACCTATTATGAAGCTTTATGACTCTTTTTAAAGACAACACTACGTTTGGCTGGCTCTGTTTGGTTCGTTGTGGTTACAATGCACGTTGTTGTTGTTGGCATCAATTAGTGTCAAGAGACGATGGAACTGCGCCCATGAGAGATATCCCGGTTGGTGGTTGTGCAGCGTCTGCTGTGGCTAAGTAGTCCAGTGCAGGAGTGACAGTCCCTGCTGAACTTGCTGCACTTAAATGTTGTGTCTGGTGTTGGTTGGAACTGCTTCTTCTTCCTCTGTGATCGTCGCCAGCATGATCTGTCTAGAGCGAGCTCTTCGCAGGTGTTGACATCGATATCAAAGGCTTTCATGTCGTGCTTACAAACATCCTTGAAGCGGAGATGTCTTTGGGGATCCATCCATCATCCATCCGACGTACATGGCCCAGCCATCTGATGGCGGAGGAGTGTGATCATGCTGAGAATCTTGGCACGCTCAAGCACCTCGTTGTTTGTTACTCGATCGCTCCAGGTGATCCTGAGTATGCGTTGTAGGCATCGCATGTGAAAGGCGCTCAGTCTTTTCTCTTGTGAGGCGTATAGAGTCCAGGTTTCACTGGAGTTCATGAGAGTGCTTAGCACGCATGCACAGTACATGGTGATCTTAGTGTTCATGGACAGCATGCTGTTGTTCCACACTCTCCGTGACAACCTGGAGAGAGTTGTTGATGCCTTTCCGATCCGCTTATTGAGCTCGGCATTGAGCGAGAGGTTGTTGGTGATGGTAGAGCCCAGGTACATGAACTGACTCTCCACCTCAAGTTCGTAGTTGATGATGATGTTGCTTGGGGGTCCGCATCCTAAATTATCACGTTTGTTTTCTTTAGGCTTATGGTTAACCCAAACTCATCGCATGCTTTAGCAAAGCAGGCCATCAGGCACTGGAGCTCAGCTTCTATGTGGGTGGCTAGAGCAGCATTGTCTGTGAAGAGCATGTCCCTGATGGTTATTTCATGCACTTTGCTCTTTGCCTTTAGTCGTGCCAGGTTGAACAGTCTGCCGTCTGATCGTGTGTGCAGGTAAATCCCTTTTGTGGACATCCCAAATGCGTACTTGAGCAGGACTGCAGACATGATGCCGAAGAGTGTGGGGGCAAGGAAACAGCCCTCCACTGCGGATGTCAAAGGGGTTGGATGTTGAGCCATCGTAATGCACTGTGCCTTTCATGTCATTGTGGAAGGACTGGATTATGCTTAGCAGCTTTGGAGGGCAACCAATTTTCGCCAGGATTTTGAAGAGTCCGTCTCTGCTGACCAATTGAATGCCTTGGTGAGGTTTATAAAGGCCAGGAAGAAGGGTCTGTGTTCTCTGCATTTTTCCTGCAGTTGCCTGACAGAGAAGATCATGTCAATTGTAAACCTCTCTGCGCGGAACCCGCACTGCGACTCTGGGTAAACTCTGTCAGCAAGCGTTTGCATTCTGTTCAGGATGACGTGTGCGAAGACTTCACCCACGATGCTGAGAAGTGATATGCCCCTGTAGTTGTTGCAGTCGCTTCTGTCGCCCTTGTTCTTGTACAGGGTTATGATGTTAGCGTCTCTCATGTCCTGAGGCACTGCACCCTCGTCCCTGCACTGGCAGCACGCTACATCCGCACTTGATGAGTTTTGCTGTGATGCCATCCTTTCCTGGGGCTTTACCTAGGGACAGTTTATCTAAGGCCTTCTTTAGTTCGTCTACAGTAGGTTTCTTGTCCAGTTCGGCCATGAGAGGGAGGTTTTTGATGGCGTTGAGGGCATCATTGGTCACGTGGTTGTCTTCGGAGTACAGTTCAGAGTAGTATTCCACCCAATGCTCCATCTGCTTGCCCTTGTTGTGGATGATATCGCCTGTGGCAGACTTCAGTGGTGCTGTCAGTTTCTTCATGGGACCCATTGCTTTCTTTATGCCACCGTGCCTCTGATTTTTCCAATATATGCTGCTGACTGGATACTCTGGCAGAGCTGAAGCCATTATTCATTGGCACACTGCCGTGCTTATCTCTGCACTTTGCTTCTGGTAGATCTGTAAGCCTGTAGTGTCTTCTGGCAGGGGGATCGCTTGTATTGCAGGTGAGCACTGCGACGCTCTTCTATGGCTGGCATGAGTGTGACAGAGTTAGCCTCAAACCAGTCATTGTTCTTTGATTGCTTCTTACCAAAGATCCATGTGGCTGTGCTGTATACAGTCTCTCTGATGTGATCCCATCTTTCTTTGGCACTGCCGTTTGGGGGTTCTGAATCAAACGTCTTGGAAAGAGCATAGGTGAATTCATCAGCCTTGTCTGTATATGATGTCTTGCTCACATCAATGCGAAGTTGACCCTGTTGCCTAGAGTAGTGGATCCTCTTGGTTGAAGCTTCATTTTTAGCACACCAGCGAGTGGTCGGTGTCGCAGTCAGCACTGTGTAAGGTACGGGTAAGAAGCACAGCCTTCATGGCTGACCGTCTTTTAATGATCAAGTCCATCTGGTGCCAGTGTTTAGACCGGGGATGCCTCCAAGACACTTTGTGCTGTCGCTTTGTCTGAAAGAATGAATTGGTGATGCTGAGGTCGTGGTACGATCACATCTCTAGAAGGTGCTGCCCATTCTTATTCATCTTCCCAACGCCAAACGTGCCAAGACAGGAGGGCCAAGAGTCATGGTCGGCACCCAACCTAGCATTGAAGTCTCCCAGCAAAATCAAGTTCTCTTCCTTGGGAATTTTGTCGATGAGTGAGTTTAACCAAATACATGAAACAAGTAGACGTCCTTCGTCCTTGGTATCTGTGGAGGATCTTAGTGTGGGAGCGTAAACGCTGATCAAGTTGACAGGCCCATTTGTGGTATGGAAGCGGACGGATAGCAGTCTTCCATTTCCTTGTTGGTATAATCGCAAGGCAGCGAAGTTTTGAAATCGGAGTTTACCTTCTCCTAGATGGGCGACTACCCAAGGTTAACGAGACCCATCTGCCCGAAGCATCTGGTTTTGAGGCGCCAGAAACTCGCCTGTCGTCCCTTCTCCAGTCAGTTTAAACAGGTTCCGCCACTCCTGAAGGCCTGGAGCTGGATTTGGTGGTCAGAGGCTCTATCAGACGTAAGCCTTTGTTGGATTTCCAAGGGAAGTGGGTGCTTATCTCCCACATCCGTCCCGGCGATGACAACCCTTGGAACCCACTTTGCGCGTAGTGTATATTTATTTGCCACCTTTGGCGGCGGGGCCTGACTGTCTTTGGTGTTTTGACCACCGTATATTATTATTTTAAGGATCTTACTTGTACTTGGTAATACTGGTCTTTTCATCTCTGCTTATTGCTGTTATATATAGCAGTCACCTTGGGTTGGGGTATGTTGTTAGGAGTGAGATTGTTAGTTTATTTGTTAGTTTATTAGAAAAGAGTTAAACGAAGTAAAACATGAAAACATTACATATATATATATATATATATATATATATATATATATATATATATATATATATATATATATATATATATATATATATATATATATATATATATATGTGTGTGTGTGTGTGTGTGTGTGTGTGTGTGTGTGTGTATATATACATATGTATGTATGTCATCTCATCTTCATCTTGGCATCCGTCCGTCTACGGGAGACGATCGCGTAGCTCCAGAGTAAGCTTTTGTTTATCCTTCTTTCTAGCTCTCTTTTCAGCTTGTTTTTATTTTTCTCTTTTCCTCTGCCTTTTGAACTCTCTGCCTGCCATCTTGACGCCAGCTGGAACGGTTGTTTGCACAGCTCTCCCAGTCGTTGACATTAATGTTTACCTTCTTCATTTCCTTCTTGCAAACATCTTTGAAGTGCAAATGTGATCGTCCAGTTGGTAGGGCACCTTCTGCTAACTCCCCACATAATAGGTCCTTGGGAATGCGCCCTGGGTCCATTCTCTTGACATGGCCAAGCCAGCGAATGCGCCTCTCGCTGAGAATGGAGAGCATGCTGTTCATTTTGGCGCATTTTAGAACCTCTGTGTTGGGTACTTTTGTCCTAGCACTGGATGTGCAGAAAGCACTGCAGACATCTCAGGTGGAAGCTGTTGAGTTTCCTCTCGTGTCTTGCACTGGTGGTCCATGTTGCACTGCTGTAGAGAAGTGAGCTGAGCACTCAGGTTTGGTAGACACGCAGTTTGGTCTTCTCGGTGAGGTTGGGGTTGTTCCAGACTCTCTGGTTAAGTCTGGCCATCACTGCTGATGCCTTGGCAATCCTGCCGTTCACCTCAGAATCAATGGAGAGTGAGCTGGAGATGTTAGACCCAAGGTATGTGAAGTTCTCGACAACTTCCAAGTTGTACCCATCGATGGTGACAGAGGGAGGGAAGTCTGCGTCCTGCGCCATGACGTTCGTTTTCTTCAAACTGACGGCCAGTCCAAATTCCTTACAAGGATGGGAGAGGCGACATAAAAGCTGATGAAGTCCATCTTCCATGTGTGATGCCAAAGCTGCATCGTCAGCGAAGAGCAATTCACGTATAAGTACCTCTATGACTTTAGTCTTTGTACGGAGACTGGCGATGTTGAACAGCTTGCCGTCAACCTTGGCATGGATGTACACTCCCTCGCTGCAGTCCTTGAATGCGTACTGCAGAAGCATGGAGAAGAAGATGGCAAACAGGACCGGCGCAAGGACACAGCCTTGTTTGACTTCGCTGATAACTGGGATTGCCCATTGTCCACAGACAGTCCCGATACATTGTCGCCATAAATTCCCCTTTGTCCTTGGGTACAATCCCCCCCCCTCGTTTAATCATAAGTACCCCATTGTTCCTAGGGTAACCCCATACACTACTAACCACCACCGTCGTTAACTTCGGCGATGGCAACGATAAATTATATACTAAAGAGATATCTTTGTTCGTGGCTCTGTGGCGATTCAAACAGATAATCAATAATTGTCGCTGCTCATAGATCATTCATCATATTATCGATGAAAATATTGCTTTGCCTACTTCTGAATGTTGACAAAACATGCGCTGCTGGATCGACGCTAAACTAATTGTGTGCTTCGCGGATACGATTGTGTAATTGTAAATTTGATACTGTGAAGCGTTTTCTCTTATCGATTAATCTATCAAGATCGAACTGAAGTGGGAAGGCTTGATCGTAGCTAATCGTTCAAACTCCTCTTTATATATAATTAAGGAAAATATATCCTCTAATTAAAGATTAACCTCGATCAATTTAATAATATTAATACTAATTCCATCAACATGGAAAGTTATATCACGTGGTACGCCTTTCCATGCCTTGAGATTTCTATATTCTGGATATATTGTCAATGCAAGTTTGTCTGTGATAAAATCAGATCGTTTAGGTTGTGGTAATTCAACTTGAGTAGTAATTTTTAGTGGCCATCTCAGCACGGTCCAAATCCATGACTGATATATATATATATATATATATATATATATATATATATATATATATATATATATATATATATATATATATATATATATATGACATAATCTGCCGTTGATATTTCAATAAAAGCACTTATCATGGGCTCGTGTACAGTTATTGATATCTTGGACTCTTTTCTTTTAATAGATTTAATTCTGCATTGAAAATCATTTTCGATTTGCTCGATTTGATAACTTACCTGTTGGTATACACGGAGAGCTGTACACCACGGTAACCTCAGCGGTATGTTTGATACAGTTGTTTGGTTGTGACTATGTTGCTGATCCAGACACTGCTGTGTATACCGGGTTGATGAATGAAATCTTATGAATTACATCATCTTGAATCGTTTTAGATTTTGTCTTCGATTTCTGTGAGCTTAACGCCGGCGACCATTGGATTTCCAAAAAAAATCAACAGCGATTCTACTTATGTTTCTGCAAAAATTCGTAAACGCGGTTAAATGAGTATTATAGTCCGATCAGAATATGACAAATCCTTCACTGATTGTTATTAACGATGTCCTTTTCGCGATTTCGCTGTTGTCCTCGTATTTCTTTGTTTTAAGTCATCTTCTAATATTTTCCTCACAGAACAGTAATTTTATTGAGTTCATCAGTCATTGTATCGCCGGTTTTAGAAACACGTTTAAAGATCTCTGCTATGGTAGCTCCGATTGATTCGCTGAAGTCTTTGATTCTTCTGCCATCAGTAAATAACATCATCATCTTGGTCAGTCCAGACCAGCCGCATAAGATCAGGAAACTAATCTTGTATCACATATTTTGACAATCAACATCACTAAGTTTCTTAGCCCTAACGCTGCCCGTAGATGATCTTCCGTAAGTATCTACCATTATAAACTAAGGGGTCTTTAAAAAGACGGCATATATACCGTTCACTAGTGAACGCGTGTAGAACTTTATGCGGTGGTGGACCACTGCTAGCCCAGGACCATGATATAGCATCTTGAATCGCTAGCGATTCACGAACACATATAGGTGGATATGTTATTGTCTGTGCTGGTAACATCGAATACCAGAGTGGTGGAGTACTTGACACTCTGCTAGCGTTACGATTTACTCGTGATCTTAACATCATGCTGATTTATTTTAAAGTTCCTTTGGTGGTACCAATCCATTGAATCAAAAGAAACAACACTACGTTTATCAACAGCATATACGACCCAGTGTATGTCGGGGCCAGAAGTACCATTAAGTTTTATGATACCCGTCTCAAAGTGATTTGATTTGGTTTGTCACTTAACTGATCACGCTCTAAAACGCCTCTAAAGGTTTTCATATTTGATCGCCGAACATCATCGAGCAAATCAAAATTGGACATATGTAGCACGTTAACGTTCCGCGGTGTTAATACCTGCCGTATCAGCGTCGTTGCTTCCATTGGGAACTTTGGAGTTGGGTTCCTGGTAGTTTCAGACCTTTACTGTACCGTGTTCCTTGCAGTCTTAGACCTCGCCCTAACCTAAGGGTCAGCGTAAGCTCCCAAGACCATATATCCTCTCGCTTTCCTCAATGCCATCTCAGCAGCAGTTGCAGCAGCACCAAGCGCAGATGCTTTTGCAACAGGTTGAGCTGCAACGGCAATCAATACTGGTATAGATGAAAGAAGTAGATATATACCACGTGTTTTTTCTACGTTTATAATGGCAGCCGCAGAAAGATCAGGTTTGTTATCAGTCTTTGCTCTCTTGGCGTCATTGAAGTGTCTGAGCTTACTGTATTGATTTCAGTAATATTTTTATTTCAGAATTCCTTTTCGATGCTGATTGTAGCTTTTTAATTTAGTAACATTGACTTGTTGATATGTCAATATTGTTATGAATGATCCGACTGCTTTGCAGTAGATCACGAGTAATCCGATTACATATTTTCTACTTGTGTATCAACGACCTTCATTCGTCCACAGACACGTTCGAGCTGCATTGTTTTGTCTGATAGTATTACAGCGACTGCTCTATAACCACCAGCGGGCAGTCGTGCAATACGAGTTCGAAAATTTATGACAACGACTGATTGTCTGAACAAATCCAAGATTTCTAGTGAGAAATAGTAGATCGGATATAACGTACAACATCCCGCTGTGATATCTGCAAACCGGAATCAACATTCTGATCACGCTTATTGGATGTCATCAAATGGTGATAAGCACGTGCAACAAGATTATTATCAAAATTCAGTAACACTTCAGATGGTTGTTGATGTCAGTTTATTCTTAAGGAAACATAACAAACCACAAGCGTGTCAAACACCATTGGGTTCCTCTTCTGTTAATCTACTCGGAAGCTATCCTGAAGCAATATGTATATATGTCGTGGTGCTGCTGAAACTCCCTGTTGTGATGCTATCTGATATGTAAATAATCCAGCAGCATTACTTTGAATAATGTTTGTCGTCATCGTCAACCATGACAACGTAGATTTATCACCTGGGTCCATGAAAAAGAGCAGCCGTTGTTCTTCAGTCATCGATGTAGTAATTGCTGTCATCCACAAAGAAAGTTTTGTTAGTATTACTTTACCAGCTTCAACTGTATTGTGGTACCAGATTGCGTCGTTTTAGGTGGCTTTTCTAACAAAGCACCATAGAGTGTTTAGCACCGAAAATAACTTTTCTCACGTTACGGCATAATCCAAACATATGTAATAGTGGAATTGCACAGAAAAATTTTGCATCGCCGTTTAACATCGACCAACGTGCTGCGAATCCTTGGTTGAAATTTTCATTCATCGATGCAACTTCAGTTCTAGCTGCGTTCATTGTTATGTTACGGTTCTCGGGGTGATCAGTGGGATCCTTAGTGAGCATCACTGGTGGACCAGCGGACCGTGAATAATCATCGTTGTATCGGGCAAGCCCTGTAATTGTCGTAGCAACGTCGACGTTTTCAAGACATGATTCAGTATTCATTCCGTCAATCAAGTATGTGTTAAATAACGCCATAACACCATTATTAACAAAACCAACTCGATCTCCTATTCGATACCCTGTATTATCTGCTTTGAAAAGTTGACGTTCGATCTCAGTGAATGCCTCAGCGGGCAAGAAATATCTGCTTGTATCCTGAATTTGCAGTTCTATTCTTTCAAGTGCGTCAGGTATATGTGCATCATAAGAATACTACTTAGAATCAGGCACGATTCATCTTTGAGGACTGGTGCATCCATGTTAAATACGAGATCAGATACATGCTTGAACATCATATTTTATTAATGTTATTTAAAGCGACGTCGACCATTCACCGGTGAATCCAGAGAGCTTCCTGGTATCAGACTTGCTGTTATATTTTTCACTCTTTTGGAGGATTGTTTTTTTTTTCTTCAGTGGCACGCCAGCCAATTCCTTTAATCGTTCATTTGCAGAGTGATTAATTGTTTTTACTGACACTTGTTGGATCACTTCGGTGCTGGGTAATTTTACTGGCTGCGGTCGGACCGCTGGCAATCAGCGTATTAATAGTGCGAATTTTTGCTTGTTCTTTCTGCTATTTTCCCAGTTGCTTGAGCGGTTTGCTCTAACATGAGAAGAAGAGCTTTAGTATTCTCTGTGACTGGTTTAAATAATTCTGCTGCATCTTCTGCAAATTCTACTCGAGCTTCCTGACGCTGTTGCAGTTCCTCTTTGACAGAATCACGGACGGGAAGATATTTCTTAATTGCCTATCCTCGTTTTCGAGCTAGTCTAGCTATAGGAGATTCCATAGTCAGCGCAGAATAGTTCATTATTATTAATATAACACTGATTCAATTACGTCACCTGACAACGCTCCTATTTTTACCCCCCCCCCACCAGCGCATAAATAATGACCCCCCGAAAGGAATGTGGATTATTAGCATCGAAATAGTCAATAAATGCGTTGAAATGTATGTGAAATCGAATTCTAACAAATGACACCTATTCCTGAAATAGTAGGTTCTGAATGTCTTCATGACATGTACAATGTTTACTATAGGTGCATAAAATGACATTGTTTCCGTTTGGCTATTTTGAACACGCACTATTGAAGAAGAGTAAGAAGTGGACTTTTCCTGACGTATAGAACCCATGATTTTCGTATCCCTGCCACTATTTAATTCAAATATTAAACTCATCCTACTATTTTAAAGGTTCGCCTGTCCTTGTGCAGTTCAGACATGTCTGCTTTGTGAGATAATGGTCATAAAATATAATACATCACTAGTGACGTAAACTGAAGGTACACCATTTGCTATTCCTTCGACTCACCAGTGTACTTTTCAGCACTATAAATTACATATATTGAGAAGTACTATAAAACTTGAGATATAGCGATGTTCCGAAGAATCTCTAGATTGTACATCATACTAAGATATTTTTTGTTGTTGAAATATATATATATATGTATACTTTTAATTTTCAAAATGTTTATAAGTCTTGGTGGTCTATTAAATTTTAATGTTAATTTTTTTAATGTTCTCGTAATACAGAACACACACACACACACACACACGCACGCACACACGCACACATGAATGGCTTAGTACTGCATATATTTACTGCTAATTTGTGCCAGTCATTAACAATACTCTTTGACAGTTAAACAGCATCGACGTCTAACTGATGATAGTGTTACATTTGAAAGTATTTTATTGTCATTATCATCTTCTTTACTCACGGCACAAGACAATTATGATAAAACATGGATGCAAGTCACCTTAGCAAGTGACTCATCAGGTTAACAATCAGTTCGAAACATTATTAACGATTTAGACTGTACAGACTGTCGTCTATGTTACAAAGGGAAGGAACATGAGATATCTATATCGGAGAATGGACAATATCAACACGTTTGCTCTTATTTCAGATAATCGAAAATGCAAAAATCTTTAGTCCTACAGCTCATAAAAAGTATACTTCCAGGCTATGACAAAGACCGGATTGCGAATGCACCCCAAAAGGCGAAACAAACAAACCGCAACGACCTACTAAAATATAAAGAGAAGGAAAAGGCTGATAGGATACCATTTATCCAGACCTACCATCCATATAAGCCCAAAGTAGGTAAAACTATTGGGAAACACTGGCCCATCGTGGAATCGTGTCACGCACTAAAGTTAATACTCCCGAGCAAACCTGTAGTAGCCTACCGGAGACCAAAACACCTCAAAGACATCCTGGTCAGGGAGAAGCTAACGCCAATCACTCACCATGAGCACACTAGTCAATCTGGCCCTTGTGGCGATAAAAGGTGCAAAACCTGCCAACATATGATATAAACCAGGATTTTTTCTAGCACAGTGCCTAGGGAAAAACTGAACATACATGGATCAAACGAAACGTGGAAAACAGAATGTAATTTATCTCATCGCATGTAAGATCTGTAGCGTCCATTGTGTCGGAGAAACTGAAAAACTACACATAAAGATCAACCTTCATAGATCTGATTGGATGACAAAGAAGCTGTACAGAAGCCCAGTCGCAGAACACTTCTCCATCCATGGTCACACTATCAGTGATATAACACTTATAACAATTGCTCACAACCCCAAATGAAGTTCCGAAACCAGGAAAGAAAAGGAATCTTACTGGATACGCCGCCTTAGAACATTGAAACCAAGCATTTTAAACTAAGAAGACTAGAAAAAGACAATACGTCTCTAAATTTGCTTATTAGTTACCCAGTAATTTATAATTACAACTATAATAATGAAATATCCGGGATATAATTTGCGCGTACATAAATTTACCTAAAATAACAAATGACGCTATGGCTCATTGATTTCTAGGTCAATATAAAATATCTATCTGCATCCGAAACGAGTCATAGTCATGTAAAGTTTTATGTAGATAACGGTTTGTCTGTTGTATTTGTTTGTATTATCTATGTTTTGTATTTGCCTTTGATAAATACTCATTAAGAGTCGGAAACGCTTAGGGTAGCTAGATACTAGTTTTGCACTCTTCGTAGTTAGTTTAATCAATCCCTGACAAACGTGATCTCTTGCTGGATTTCAGTACACTTGAAAGACTGTTATTTGCCATATGATTTGAGCAGCAGGGGCGGCGAACAGAGCACTTGATGGAATGTCCATTTTTGAAAACTAAGGCTTCCTACGAAAAATGAAAAAGGGTGAAGATATCACGGCTGGAAGGTTTATTTTTGAAAACTAAGGCTTCCTACGAAAACGAAAGTCAATAACGTCAAACTGTCGCTGACACGTCTGGACACTTATTTGAGGTCGCGCCTCCTCTGCTGCTATACTTTGGTCATTATTATATCAATAATGAAAACTGGTGCTGAATCTTATAAAGCTAGATTATCTCGAGAAAGATTAAAAGCAATCAAAAAGTTTTTGCCTATTCATTATTCTGTTAGAAGAAAACTTCAAGAACGTTAAGAATCACAAGTTGAATATGCAGAAGGTACAGAAAAATTATTGAAACCAATTGTCGAACCAACAAAGGAAGTTGTTACAGCAACCGAGGCAACACAAAATAAGTCTTGAAACATTGTCTGCCGATATTGCGGGCCGTCTTTAAGCAGCTCAACCACCACCACCCAAACCTCCTCAACAACCACCTCTGCCAGGAGGTAGAACTAATATTGAAGATAAATTCACGCCGGAGGGTATTGCCGATATCAAAGACCCAAACCAAGTAACTGATAATTGCCGCGTTAGGAAAGCATGATAGAGATAAGTATGTAAAACCCGAATATGTGAGAACTATGAGATCTGCCGATTTGGTTATGGATATATTTCGCATCGCTACTGATACTCCACAAATCAGATCTGTGGAAGATGTTAACAGTTTTAGTATTTTTGAACAGACAGTGGATGAGCGTAATAGACAATTAATACTGGAAAGGAGACAAAGAGAAGAAGAAATGAAGTTGCAACTTGAAAAAGCAAAAACAGAAAGGAAACAAAGAGAGAGGGAAATGAGGCCGAAACTTAAGGAGGCTGAACTAGAAAGGAATCGTAGAGAATAAAAAGATTAGGCATTTGAAGAATTCTAGACCAAGGAAGGAATTACGTTCTTCAGCAGATAAGAAAGAAGCAAAATGGAAATCAGTCTCAGGAAAATGGGAGAAGGAAGCAGAAGAAACAACAAGTAAAAAGATGAAACAATTGGAAGTAGTTTTGTTACTCAAGGAATCTGTCCTAAGAGTGTTCATTCTGACGTAGATGATTAGAAGTTCTGATCGGAGGAAAACGTGCAGGAAATAATTCGCCTGAAATCATTAAGGAAATATCTGATATTTGTCGAAGCTTATTTACTGGCGGTATTATGGATCGCAACATTTATCGTTCTCTCATTGATGAAATTGCTGATGATTATCACAACGACTAAACAAGAATTAGTAAAATAATAAAATAAACTAGAGACAAACAGTCATACATAAGTAGTAATGTGGGACGATATAGCGTCAAGGGGAATTAGCATTAAAAACACCCCTGGGACGATGTAGCGTCTATGTAAATTTAACATGGGAAAAACTCGTGGGACGATATGGCGTCAAGGGGAATTTAACATGGGAATATGGGACTGTATAGCGTCATGGGAATTTAAACAGGGTGGGACTGTATAGCGTCAAGGGAATTTAAACAGGGTGGGACTGTATAGCGTCAAGGGAAATTTAACATGAGTAGTAAATGGGGCCACCCTAGGGACAATGGGACTTAGCATTAAAAACACCCCTGGGCCACTCTAGGGACAATGGAAATTTAACATGGAGAAAAATCGTGGGTCACTCTAGGGACAATGCGAATTTAACATAGAGTTTGGGCTTGTCTAGGGACAAGGGGAATTGAACATGGGAATAGAGTTTGGGTTTGTCTAGGGACAAGAGGAATTGAATATGGGATTTTTTTTTTTTTTTAAAGTTTTTTTAAATTTAAATTTAAATTTAAATTTAAAAAAGGGTAGGCAATGGAAAGGCTATCTCTTTTCGAGAAATATGGCTGGCCCTGAAAAGGGCCTTTGGGTTTTCTTCTTCTTCTGCTTCTAATTTCTTCTTTTTCTCCACCAACTTCTTATTTTATCTCCAACACTCTTTCTCTTCTTTTCTTTCTTTTTTTCTCCTCCTCTTCTTTCTTCTTCTCTTCCTCCTCTTCTTTCTTCCTCTTTTCATTTTCTTCTTCTTTTTCAATTTTTTCATTCCATGCTCTCATCCTTATCCTTTCCTCTTCATCCTCCTTCTCCTCCTTTATCTCTTTCATGACACCACTTATCTTGTCCTTTACCTTTCTCAAGTTATTAATTTCCATCTTTACACGATGGCGACTATAGGAATAGTGGTCTTCAACGAGTCTTATTAACATCTGCTCCATCATTCCTAAATTGTCTAAAACGTCTTGCAATGTTTGCATCTTGTCAATTTGGTTCGAAGCCATCTTCTTTGTAGAATGGTTTGAACGACGAATACTGTGGGTTCTTATAGTGAAAGCGCGGACGTGATGGAAAACATCCCCCTTAAAACATAAAATTGATATTACCTAGATCATGACCTAACATCGTGCAGACGTGAAAGAAAACATCCCTACTTTTCTCATTTCATATAATATACTATCCACATAAGTGAAGCAACAATAAACAAACCCCAAATCTACTATTTACACACGCAAATCATTAAAACAAAATCCATAATCTACTATCCACACAATCGTACGTGAGCGCTTACAAAACCCAAACTATACTCTCCACATACGCTAAGAAACAATAAACAAAATCCATAATCTACTATCCACACAATCGTACGTGAGCGCTTACAAAACCCAAACTATACTCTTCACATACGCTAAGAAACAATAAACAAAATCCATAATCTACTATCCACACAATCGTACGTGAGCGCTTACAAAACCCAAACTATAGTCTCCACATACGCTAAGAAACAATAACAAAATCCATAATCTACTATCCACACAATCGTACGTGAGCGCTTACAAAACCCAAACTATACTCTCACATACGCTAAGAAACAATAAACAAAATCCATAATCTACTATCCACACAATCGTACGTGAGCGCTTACAAAACCCAAACTATACTCTTCACATACGCTAAGAAACAATAAAGAAACCCATAATCTACCATTCACAGAAACTTACGTGAGCAGTTACAAACACAAGCACACAAACACATACCCTCGCACTATGAAAAAAGAGTGTTTATAATCACACTACTCTACCTACACACACACACACATTGGCAAATCGATAGTTATTTCTTTTCTAGAGTATTGGGTAGCCCTTAAAAGGGCTGTTTTTTTTTTTGAACTCCAGATGCACCTATCTAATGGTTGCACCTTCCTGGCCTGGCGCCACACACGCATCTTCTTCCCCAGTCTCCTTTCACCTTTCTTCTGGGGAGCGCAGAGGGAGGATGATTCGCTTCAACACCCCAATCCTCTGTCTCGGGAATATTGTACGACATCCTCTCTTCTAGTTTCTTTTCCTCCTCTTCCCTCTGTCTTCTCTCCTCCTCTTCGTTCTTCATTCTTTCCTCTTCTACTATAGCCTCCGCGGCCAGTTCATTTAACAGGCGCCTGACATATTCCAGATGTATCTGGAGTTCAAGAAGTTTGCTTATTCTGCTATTCATTCTTGTGTTGATCAATCAACAAGGGTAGCTAGACTGCCCAGCGAGTTTCAATTTATAGTGAAAGCGCGTACGTGATGGAAAACATCCCCCTAAAAACATAAAATTGATCTTACCTAGATCATAACCAAAAAAAAATACCATCCCATATTAACATACCAGGTAACGATATGGCAGATATAACAGCTAAACAAAAACTAAACGAAACCACTCACATCAACCTAGATTATAGCATATGCGAACTCAATAGCATATCTAAAACCCTCATTGATAATAAATGGCAGGAATTATGGAACACAAGCACTCAAGGCAGGAAACTAAAAACCATCATTAAAGAAGTATGTAGAAATAGGAAACCACCCAAAACAAAAGGCAGTGAACAAAAATTCATAAATAGAATACTCACGGGCCAAACCAAGCTGGCTAACAGCTTCGGACAGTACATAGGACCACAACCACATAACCCTAACTGCTACCACTGCAGGGTCCCAGAAGACATAGAGCATATTTTTAACAACTGCCATACACTTGAAAAAGAAAGGGCTAAGTTTAAAGTTAAACAGCATAAAATTGGATCCCCTACAACATACCCAGAATTCTTGATGAACACAAACCCCAATATTAATCTAACATTCAAAAATATCATAAGTTTTATACACGAATCCAATCTACTCAAAAAATCTAAGAAAGTAAATCAAAGACCAGTTAAAAATATAACAAATCACTGTTTGGGAATTATGACGGCCGGCTCGGTCTCGTGGGTTCACAGACTGACACAGCCGTTCATAGCCCGAATAATAAAAACCAGTTAAGGACGAATATTACAAAATCACTGTTTGGGAATTATGACGGCCTGCTAGGTCTCGTAGGTTCACAAACTGACACAGCCGTTCATACCCCGAATAATAAAAACCAATTAAGGCCACAAAAAATTAAAATAGGAAAATAGGAATTAATTAAAACAGGACTCCATAATAACATACAAACAACCATAAAACAAGTTTTCATTCCAAACCAATAAGATAGGGAATCAAAATAAATAAGGAATTCATGAATAAAAAAAAAAAGAAAAAGAAAAAATAAAAAAAAAAATACTCCTAACCGTCTCCTTGTCTCTTAAACAACATCTGGCTGAACTTTTAAATCAAGCTTCCACAGCTATTTCTACTAACATACTCAGCCAAATCCAGGCAATGTTGGCAGACGACACTGAAGAATTTGAAACTTCCACGCTGGCAGCGGCCCTGGAAGTATCATCATCCAGCGGCGATGAAGCTGATGAACCTGCACTACCTAAACAGAGTGGAAAAAAGGAAGGCTCTGTCTACGGGAATATCGGACCGGGAAAGGCAATTGATGATATCAAAAAAGCGGGCCACTTCGTCAATGCCACAAGACCGGGTGTCCTAATGTGACGTCATCGCTGCCGACCAATCGTAGCGGGAGTCACATACTGCTTGGTTTGACACCTGGGGCATTTCAATCCAACTAAGAAACACGTGTGGTGTGACTATTCCCACTCATGTCTATTAGCCTTTGAGTCAGGTTGTTAAGGACTAGTTAGTCCTACACCTGAGTGGCTAAATTAAAAAGTACTCTTTGAGTACATAAAAGCCTGGGGGATGAGGCTCCTTTTCCTTCCCCCAGGAGTAATTAAAAATCACGCAGTGCGTGAATAAACAAGTGGTACATGTTCAAAAGAACGAAAACCACTATAATCCAACTAACTAACTAACTAACCAAAAAAAAACAACAACGCGCGGACCTAAAAGAAACACTCACTCACTTTTTTATGCTACCCATCACTATTTTAAAATTTTTTATAAATCACTTCAATAGACTATCCACATACGCAAAGCAATCCAATCTAACCCCAAATTTACACCTCAAACACAAAAAAAGACATCATTTTAATCTACTATCCATACCAACTTACTTAACCACTTACAAACACAAACACACAAACACATACCCTCACATTTTTTTAAAAAAGAGTTAGTGTTTATTTTCACACTACTCTACCTACACACACTGGCAAATGGATTGTTATTTCTTTTCTAGAGTATTGGGTAGCCCTGAAAAGGGCTGTTTTTTTGTTTGCTATGGCATTCTTTTTTAGTTTCTAAGAATGCGATGTCCTCTGAGGATAGACTTTCTGGCGATAGGTCTGCTTCTTCGAAAAGAGAAGAAGAACTCTTTGGTGTCGATACGACAATCGACAAAGCCTCTGTCAGCTTCAGGTTGCTGCTGCTGTTGTTGTTGTTGCTGCTGTTGCTGCTGTCTCTGAAGTCTGTACTTCTCTGTCCATTCTTCTTTTTCCCTGTTCATTTCTTCTCTGAAGAGCTCTTCTATCAGGTCTTCAGTGATTTTTAACATTCTCACATTCTCTATTTCTTCTGGCTTCGGTATCAGACTGTGTCTGACCCTATGCAAATTCACGTAGGCTTCGTTGAGCTTAGCTAGTTTGGAGCACATCTTCGTAGGAGGATGAGTCGACAATGGATGGTTAGACTGGAAACAACCCGGTTCTTAAAGTCAAAGCGCGGACGTGAAGGAAAACATCCCCCACACGGTTTTTGAGTCGCAACGTTTAGTGAGTGTCATGAGAGGGATAGTAAGAAATGAAAGAGCATCAATCCAACATTCTTATAGCTAAACAAAAGACAAAGGCATTTTTTTCAAAACACAACATTTTTTATTCAAAAATCACTTAACACTAAACAACAACTCTAACATTTTTAACAATAATCCAACAATATAACATCAAACAATTTTTTCAAAACACACCATTTTTTATTCAAAAATCACTTAACACTAAACAACAACATTTCTAACATTTTTTAACAATAATCCAACACTAAAAGTTTCTCCACTAGGTAAAGAGGGATAACAGTCTTCCATGGTTTCTAGTAATCTAGGATGACTTCTCTCAAACTGTTGATTTCTATGGCATTATCGAATTCTGCATACAGGATGACGTTCACCGTTTCATCAGGGTCTCGGTCTTTAAACTGAATTTCCACACGAATCTGGCCGGATTTTATAGGGTGGAAATGTCCCTCGTCGCTGCCTTGGTCTGGAGTGAAATCGAAAGCCCACAAAGCGTAGCCTCCTGCATAATCCTCGTACGTAATACCGTGACTGGTATTGGTTCCTAACTGTCCGGTGGCTTCGTACAGGGACAAGTACGATCTCAAGTAATTCTTCTTGGTAAAGTCAGGTTCGAAAGGTCGGGTACACAAGGTCTTGCCATCGCGACTGACTTCGATTTTGGACACGCCAAAGTGTTGAAAGTAGAAAGGATTTTTTTCGGCAGCTCCGTTGAAGGCTGTATTCTCGACGATACCAACGATCAAACGTTTGGGTAACTGTCCTTGGAACAGATGATCTTCGATCATGGATCGCTGTCCCTTGGGAATGGTGAAGGTTTTCACTTCCACGCGTCGTATGGGATACTTGGCAGTCGTTCTACTCAACGTCTGACTGATGTCGTTTCCCACTTTAGGTAACACTTCCACACGGCGTACGTAGAGTCTGGCTTCTAGGATTTTGGTTTTGTAACCGTCACTATCAGCCATCAAATGGAAAGCGGCACTGCTACGATTCAGTACAAATCCACTCCACTGAACAAGGAATGCATGAAATTGTTGCGGGAGCTACTGCTTCATCGTCTATAGCACCTCCAGTCTTATCTAGAATTTTGACTTTCAGGTACAAGTAACTGCTTTTCAGATCGATGTAATCTTCGGGCTGTCCTTTGATTTCAAACTCGATGGGAGCGGAATCGGTCAGTGAGGAGACGGGGTGAAATTCCACCCACTGGGATTCTTGCATCATCATCATCGTGGGGGGCATGGCAAACAGATCCAGTTCCGTCATGGAACAAGCGCAAGATTCTCGGTGCATCATTTTTTTGTCTCTTTTCTCAATAATCGAAAACGTCTAAGTCTCGAACGGTTCTTCTTTTCTTGGCCTTTCTAGCTTGAAGTCTGGTGAAAGGGTGTTTTCTTCGTCGTCTCTTTCTGCCTTGTCCTTGCTGAATGCCTGACTCGGTAGCGTGCAGGGCATTTATAGGTGTTTCTCGGTGACCCAAAATGTCTTTGCCCGTTTGCAGCAAGACATTTTTGCCTGCCCTCATGAAGGCTTCTTTAGGGTTTTGTTTGTCGATGATGACATTTTGGAGAAATTCTTTGCCTTGCGTCAGTGCCGCATCTTTCAAGGCGTGCAATCCGCGTGTCACCATCGGTTTCAACACCGGGGCCACCGAACGAAAGGCCGATTTTAACATATCTCCTAAACCGTGTCCTCGCTGTCGAGCAACCCCTCGGTACACTGGATACATGACTTACGTATCGTGAGAAAACCGTTTTCGAAAATGGAGTTTCACCTTGACTTTTCCTTTGGTGAATGGAATATTTTGTCCCAAATCTCCTTTTATAGTAATGTTGACCGTGTCCAAATACGACTTACTGACAGGCAAATAGTGAGGATGTACAAATTCGCGGTGGACGTGGTAAGTGTTTCCACCTTCCTCGTCAGTGTTCGTGGCAGAATCCACTTTGAAAGGAATGACACGCAGTAACGGTACGGAGGTGTGTCCCACCACGTTATACTCCACCACATCGGAGTACACAAACATCAAATTCAGTCCTTGGTTCAGTTCTACCGGGGCACGAAATAACTTGCTAAAAGACTCGTTGTCGTAAACGATGGGTAATTCGCTTTTCTTCATCATGCTCATTCTCAGGTTCATGTCTCCGCCCAACATGTCATACAATTCAGGACAAAATAAAATGGACAGGATTTTACTCCGTTCAAATTTCATCAAGAAGCGACGAGCTGTTTTGTGGTACTCCATGGTGACACTTTTGTTAACATGCTCCAAAGCTTTCAGAAACACGGCATTAAACCTGGAGGCTATGGTGCTGACCAAATGTTGACCACTAAAATAATAGCCTGGGGAAATGAACAAGTGATAGGTGGTGTACTTTTGTGTACGGGTTTTCTTGTCACATTTGAAATTGCTATCCATCCACTGTTGCAATTGTTCGTCATGAACTTCCACATCAAAAAAATGTTGATTGGGAAGGACATTGAGGACTTGGGTCGGGTGAATCATTTCTACTAAAGCCACTTCCCAATGGGCTTCGTGATCTAACTGGATGGCTTGAGGTAATTTGGCCGTGTAACAGCACAAGGTGTTCTTGGGAAACACCTCCATGGAACTGTCACTGGGTAAGGTTAAGTAAAATTGGTTTTGGTGACTCATAATTTAAGAGTTCTGTGGCTGTCCGAGGGGTTAGTGGACGTCAGAGGCGTGTCTCCGCCCAAAATGGGGTTCTGGTTGTGGTTGGAGTGGTGACTGGCACTGGCACTGGACACAAGGTTCCCGTGGTTCCCGTTCGAGGTGAAATTCAGGGAGGGATTAGGAAGCAGGTAACCGATGCAACTGCTCAATAAAATGGTCCACAATTGTTTGTCTCCTTGTTGCAAACTCAAATTGGCGATGGCTGCCCCGATGACACAATACACCACGAAGATTTGGCAGAAAAAGACGATTTGCGTTTTAGGCACACGTTCTCCACACCACACCCACAAGGGTTGTTTTTGTAAATCTTGCACAGAAGAACTGGGTGAAGGAGGAGTGGTCGACGTAGCTGCGTCTGTGTGAAAAGGCATGATGGTCACTTCTTTTTATAGTCGATGACTTGCGAAGCGTCGATCCAAGAATCAAAACTGGGCGGATATCCTTTCCAACGTACTTTGACTTCTTTGACACGTCGTTTGCCCACTTTACGGGTTCTGCGTTCGAGAATGCTTTCGATGTCGTACACTTCGTCTTCTTTTTTGGTGACACGTTGTAACTCGGGCAAATAAAACGTTCCTTTGAGTACTTCTCCGTTCATGTCTTCCAATTTATAGACGGCAGGATGACGGCCATGCACTCGTCCAGTGACGCGAAACAGTTCGGTCGTCCAGTTAGGTAAGTAACCTTTGTCAAAAGTGCGTTTGGTTTTGCCAATGCGCATCCAATCTCCTACGGCCAACTCTCCACTTTTCTTGGGGACAGCCCTCGTTGGGGACGTACCAAACAGACGCTCAAACACCAGCACTTCGTTGTCGGGAGTCTCGTCTTGCGGGGCACGTCCGATGCTTCGATGGTAAGATTGGTTGTACGCTTGCACCAGGTGCGGTAAGATGTCGATGTACTTCAGAGTGTGGTGATGCGTAAAATATTTCCACATGCGTTCTTTCAAAGTGCGTTGAAAACGTTCCACGATGCTGGCTTTGGTTTCGGGATTCTCAGTGGTAAAAAAATGAATGTCACGTTTCTTTAATTCTTTTTGGAAAGCTTGATTCAGAAATTCGGTACCTTTGTCCGTTTGCCATCGAAGAGGGTGACGACCGCTTTGTTTCAACACCCGTTGCAGGGCTCGCACTAACTCGCTGCTCGATTTGGAAGTCAAGGGTACCACCCAAGCAAATTTGGAAAAGACGTCGATGACACAAAACAAATATTTGTAGCCACGATTGTAGCTGGCCAAATGAGAGACATCGGCTAAATCGGCTTGCCATTGATGATCGATGCCTTCCACTCGGGTGCGACTTCTGGCAAACTTGCGTCGAATGGGTTTGTGTAAAGTGTAGGTAGCTTGTTCTTGTAACCATCGTTGCACTTGAGGTAAACGGAGACTTTTCAGTTGCGTTTTGGCAGCACGATACAATTTTTGAACTCCTGCGTAACCTGCAGGATGCGAGGGATCGTAGTAAATGCTGGCTAAGACTTTTTCCATTTTTTTGTGTTGGTTGGTGTGTTAATAAGACACCCACTCTTGGAGGATGCTACTCTTTTTCTCTTGGGGTATTTTCTTGGATTGCAATGCTTTGCGTGTGCGGCCAGCAATAGGCGTCGAAGAGGAAAAGGATGTCTGAGCGGGGGATATCGGTTCTTGTTTCACTTCTGTCTTCACTTCTGTCTTCACTTTCTTTTTCTCTTGTGAGGAAGAAGGGGTGGCCATCATCTTTTTAATCCATCCAATTCTGGAGGTAGGTGGTGTTGTTAACTTGCGTACTTTTTCTGGTGGAGTTTGAAACCCTTCCTCTTCTTCTCCTTTTTCTGTCTTGGTCACGGGTACTGGTGGTACTGGTACTGGTACTGGTGATGGTGCTGGACTTTTCATCAAGGTCTTAAAATCTTTCAGAGTGGGTAGAGCTGTTTCGTCTAAAGCTTTCTGGTGAAAGAGTTGCAGTCGTTGCAAGAGTTGACCGTACTTTTGCGATTTTTCTGTTTCGGACAAATCTTGGCGATCCATCAAGGACTGCAATTCGTGTTGTAACTGGGACATCTCACTCAAATGGGGATTGGGAGGTAAATGCGGGGTGTGTTGTTCTTGCCACCGATGGTATTCCATCCATCGTTTGTAAGGCACTAAAGCTTGTTTTCGTCCTTCCATGGGGTTGTCAGGGGTCGATTCTGAGATCTTTTAACTTCCGAGGCCTTTTTATCTTGCTCCCACCAGTCCTCCCAACATGGTGCCCAAGACTCCTTTCAGTATGGGGCCTAACAAGAGAGGTAAAATACCTCCACGTTGCACTAACATCTTCTTTTTTTGACGAATGGGAATTTTCTTTTGAACCATTTGGCGAAGAACGTGACGATGTTTGCCTAAGCATTGTTTCTGGTGTTTGGACAAAGGGATCGTGCCTTTCAAAACGTTCAAACAACATTCGCACACGGTATCGATGACCTCTTTGGAGGCCGTTTGAATGAGTGTTTTTCGTAGGGGTGGAGAAGCTTTGGACAGGACAGATAACATGTCCCCATGTTTGGCTAAACGTGGTGGCAGTCCTTTCCTTTTCTTTCCTTGGGGTTTTCTGGAGGGTGACATCTTTGAGTCTTCAGGAGCACCAAAAAACACTGATACCCGACTTGGTCACAGGCCTTTTTTATACTGGAACGCGTCGCCACTGATTGTCTTTACGTCGTATTAGTTTGAGGACAGGCCTGACACGTCGTGCAGGGGTACGTAACGGACTAAATCGAGCCAGTTCTTGCTTGGACAAATCCAGTAAACCTTGTAACATGCCCGATCTTTCTTGAACTTTGATTTTGGGAGGAGGTACTTTGTGAGCAGCAGCCACTGCCACTAAATTATTGGAAGGTCCTGCCACTGGGGAAGTTCTTTTGGGGGTCATTAACGGAGAAGTTCTTGGTGTGATCAACGTCTCCAAGTACTCTTCAGTTCCTGGTGTCATCAACGGAGAAGTGGATAAACGTGAGGATGCCGGAGACGCAGTCACTGCCGTGGTTTGCGAGTGTAAGGTTGCGTCCTGGCCGAAGTGCCTCTCTTGCGACTAGTTTTCTTCTGTGGACTTTTCTTTTTCTGGGGACTTTTTCTCTGTTTCTTTTTCTGGGGGCTTCTTTTCTTTTTCCGGGGTGGTGGTGTCTGGTCAGAGGAGGGTCCTGCCACTGGAGAAGTTCTCCTTGGGGACCTGGTCTTTTTCTTCTTGGGGCTTCGTTGGACTTTTGTCTTGGGTATAACTTTGGGGGCATTAGGATCCCATCTTAAGAGTGAGCGAATGATGACCCCTCCTAGAGTACCGCTCCCTCCAGGTTTCAAAATGATTTGTTTTTTGGTTTGAGTGTCGATGCGGGGATCGGCCAGTTGGACCAAAGCGACTTTGTTTCGATCAAAAAGCGTTTGGTTTGATGAGGAATCTGAATGATTCCTTGGAGTAATTGACGTGCCGTCACCGTGAACCATCGTAAGACTTCTTTGAGACTAGCTTCTAAGACACGAGCTCGTGTTTGTGGATCTTTTTCTCGACTGATGCCATACAAGGCACGAATCAATTTGACGGGAAGATGCGACTGAAGGAACGTCATGTTCACACTGTGTGAGACAGACGAAAAGGGTCTGAGGTTTTTTATAGATTTTTTTATGGGGAGTGAAATGAAGTCGAGGACGGAGACGTGTACAGGACAGGCCCTCCGTCTTGGCACCAGTGGTGAAACAAGTGGGTACGAAATCGCAAATCCTCGGGAGTCGTAGGTTTCAAATCGACGAGTAAATAGGCGTGTGGCGTTTGAGTGGCATCGTCGTACGCCTGAGTCAGCCAAGGCGTTCCTAACTGTTTGGCTAAGACTTGCACTTGCGATTTATCTCGAGGGCTTTAAACAAGACCACGTAATGCGCATTGAGACTGATGGTGCGATGGGCTTTACTTTGTTGAAACAAATTTTGGGTGATGTAAACGACACTGGCATTACGGTGATGCCCTTTGCGCGTAAACCACAGTTTAATTTCTTCTTCGTCTTCTCCTAACATGTCGTCGAAAATGACCAAATGGGTTTGACGGGAGTCAGAGACGATGCCGTCGTCTTCTTTAGGAATGCCTTCCACAAACACGATGGAATCGCCTTGACTTTCTCGCAAGAGGTTGTACGCCGATTGCCACTCTT